>CM073136.1:13849792-14449792 GCA_037039145.1 Fundulus diaphanus | reverse complement strand
GAAGTAACCCACTGTTAAAGGAATACCATAACAAACCACATACAATGTTTGCAACAAGCCACATAAAAACATGTGGTGGAAAAAACTGACCATTCTGACCAATAAACTAAAAGCTGAAAACGAACACTGCACCCTTCATCAGGGAGAGGAAAGCTGTTCAGAGTAGATGGGAGGATGGATGGATGTAAAGATAACACGAATCCTGGTAAAAACACTTTTTGAGGGTGCAGAAGACTCAAGTCTGGAACAGAAGTTCACCTTCCAGCAGGATGTGGGCTCTAACCATATAGCCAGAGCTACAATGGAAGGGTTTACATCACGAGTGCCCAAGTCTAGTCCTCAAGAGCAAGTACCTGCAACTTTTGGAAGGATCCCTTTCTGTAACAAATCTTAATCAGATGGCTAAGTTCCCTCATCAGCACGTCGTTCACCTCTGCAGAGGCCTGAGAAGGCGACATTCATTTCATTCAGATTTCTAGTGGAAGAGATGCAGCTAAAAGTTGTTGGATAGTAGTATTCCATTTAGACATCTGGGTAATGGGAACCTTATTGAAGAAGTTTATTCTATAAAATAATTGAAATAAAAACATTTTATAGAGTAAACACATTTCAGTGTTTTGTACCCTTTTAACAAAAAAAAAAACTATACATTTCCTGGGTTTTATAAATTGCAGGGGAGTAGCTCTCGAGGACTGCACGAGGCATCCCTTGTTTACACCAAATCATATTCATGTGGTAGAAAGGCCTAGTCAAAGTCCATACTTAGACCCATTATAATATCTTTGGCAAGAGTCCAAAGTGGATGTTCATGGACTCTCTGGTGTAATTTGACTGAGCCTGAGCTATTTTGCAAAGGAGAATGGGTAAAAATGTTAACATATCATGCTCAAAATGGGGTAGGAAGAAGTGAGAACTTATAAACTCCTACCCCTAATGTCAATCCATATGTACAAAGCAGGTAGAGCTATACCCCCCAAAAAACACTTGCAGCTGCAATGGCATTAAAAGGTGAACGTACAAAGCATCGATTCAGTAATTTTCACCATTTTGTGTTGGTCTGTAATGTAAAGTCCCACTGAAACACACTGAAGTTTGTGGCTGAGATGTGAAAAGGTTCAAGGGCGAGGAAAACGTTACAAGGTAGACAAACTCACATTCTGAGGTATTACATAATCCTCTGGACTCCACAGGTAAGGTCCCGTCTCCGAGGTGTTGGTCAGAGAGACACCTTTAAGCTTGGTGATGACCGAAGTCTGGATGGCATCCTCTCTCTCCTGGTACCCTTTCTTCGCCACAAACACCCACCTGGAACATCATCTTCATCACTCGCTGTTTTAGGACAGTTTCTGCAAACGCTGATGTTTATCTGCTTAATAATGCAATGTTGTTCTCCAATGTTAACAGGGTACAGTGGCCATCAGCATGAGACAGATTAAAAGAAACAACAGGCTGCTGCTGACTACATGCAGTAAGGTCATGGTGCAGCCGGTTGGAAAGGATTTGTCTATGCAGATGCATGTCCCAGGAGTTGCACCGCAATACAAACAGTGCATGAACCTGAGACGTGCATGCCATTAGGCCAGCCAGTTTACAACAGCCAAAGTCATTCCTCGGGGGGTGCAATCTCACAGTTTAGGACAACGTTTATTTTAAATTTACTTTTATATCAATATATATATATTTATTAGATATCAGAAAGCATCCAACCCACGGCATAATGAATAGATGCCGATTTAGCAAATTATCAATCCTGAATAAGCCAGGCTTCTACTACTAAAGTGCAAGGCAATAATCATTTACTTTAACGCCACCAGCTATTTAAAATTGTCCCGTCCTATTTTTAACTTTTTCGTGCACTCTCTGCATCTTTACTCAATATGCGTCAGATCTCACCCGATTATGTATCCGAGCACGGCCAGCTGATAGAGCCGAAACAATATCCCGATTTTCCTGTTTTCGGCGATGACATATTTCTCTGTCTTGTAGTTGAGGAGAGAAAAGAAGAAGCCCCCCCAGCCAGCCATTTGTCGCGCCACGCCAAAGCCGAATGAGCCCAGCTCCCAGCCTCTGTGCTCGTTGATCTGCTGCAGCTGGGTGGCTTGACGGGCGACATGGAGAGTTGTTTTTGTCACTCGTTTCTTATAGAGATTAGCGGACTGCAATATTTCAACACCGCCCTTCCTTGTAATTAGGATAAGGATAACGAAAACCCAATATTCGGTGTCTGAGAAAATTTGAATGTTACATAGAAGTTACATAGAAGCAAATATCTATCTATCTATCTATCTATCTATCTATCTATCTATCTATATTTTTCAAGAAGGAAATGTCAGTTTTCTGGAAAGTCTGTTCATTATTATTCGCTCAATACTTGGTTGTGCCTCAAATTTTAGTTTTTGTCAAATTTCGACATGCTGATGGATTCAAATCTCCAGACAAACAGATATTTGATGACAAATTAAATAGATAAATAAATAAGTGATTCCAAAGTAATTTATTTCGTTTAATAATAAATGTGTCCACGTTTTGATAACGTCGATAGGCTTTCGTTCTGCGCTTCAGGTTTGTGGGCTTTGAATGAGCACCCCCTAATGGCCGTTTCCTGTAACGACAACATGAACTGGACCTGGCCTGACGTCTGTTAATTAAGATAAAACAGAAGCTACACTCATCTTTATTCCCCGAAACTTATATGGGGGGTAAAAAAAATATAATAAAAAATGTACAGAAAATAAGTTAAAAAATTTAACTAATACAGCTGAGATCAAGGTGATAGGATAAAGATTATTAAATATAGTCATATTCCATAAATTAGGATATCATTGAAAAGTTTATATAGATGAACACAGACTGATTATGTATTAAAGCCTTTATCTCTGTTAGTTATTATTTTTTCCACCCTAATAAAAACACAGCATTTAAGATTAGAATATTGTATTAGATCAATATAAAAGCAACATTTTTCATGCAGAAATGGGGACTTAATGAAAAGTATGTTTAACACCAGCTTGGATTTTTTTTCAGAAGGCACTTCCTTATCTGACAAACAAGGCTCTGAGAAATGCATATTTTAATTTATTGAATATGACTGAACATACAAAAGAGCAGGTATTTTCAAAGATTTAAAGAACAGACAGTTTAAAATATATATTTTTAGTAGAAATGTGCTATCCTTACCATTTATTAATGTGAAGTGGATTTCACCTTATTAGTTCTGTCTGTTTTCGCTTTCTTTATTACTTCATACTCCCCCTAGTTACATCCACAAACTGCGTTGTATTGTATTGGGATTTTATGTGACAGATCAACACAAAGTAGCACATCATCTTGAAGTGGAGGGAAAAGGATATAAGTATGTTTTTGTTTTCACATTGTGAATTTTTTTCTACCAAGCAAAAGTGTCATATAATATAACACCATGTGATGCTTAGAATCCTTCCTTTTTTCTGCTAGGATCATATAAGAGTATGCAGGAGGTTTCTTATAGACTGGATTTCAGTTCATGAGCACATCAACAAACTTCTTGTTGAATTTTTTCTTTCTTGCTGTTAAACTATAGACCTGTTCACAGTCTCCCCTGGTTCTTTTATCTGTTAATGTGACATTTCTATTGTAGACTTCTGTAGTAATAAAAAAGACTCTTCAAACCGTAACTATATTTTACCATATTTAATCTAAAAGGCAGAGGAATGTTTACAGATTCAGTACTAGGCTCTCATAACAACACAACGCAACCGGGACCTGAGAACCTCGTTTGTTCTCACAAACAGACATTAAATACCAAGCATGTGTCCACCCATTCAGGGGTGTGCACAGTATGATATCAGCGTTCCGTTCCTCACATTGGTGGAGAAGATCATGCTGTAATGCAGACGTCCTTGCTGACACATATCACCCATAACAGTCACTCTGTGCAGTCTAAGTATGTCAGACACTTTTCCTTCAGAGTCCGTTTATCTGTAATTTCCATGGCAACCAACTTTGCAGTCCTGTGTTTAAGTTTATTAATCTCTTCATGGTGAAGAGCAGATGTTTATTAGATTTAGCTATCCAGTTTTAAAAAGTTTACATGAATGAGCTGTTCCCTATAGAAATAAATTCATCATCCACAGGTCAGGTCCTGCGGAAAACCATGAATGGTATTGCCAGGAAAATCTTTTCTGGTCAATATCCTGGAAAAACTCAGGTTTACTTTGGACACACCTATGGAGAGAGTTCTAGAACATTCAAGCGAGCATTTATTATCTTTTCCTTGGCGTATCATAAAAAAAAAAACAATTGGTACGTTAACAACACTGGCTCAGAAAACACAACTTCCTGTCATTTTTGTTCCTTAATTTCTCAACCCGAGACTCCCTGAAAAGTCCTAGTTAGAACACAGATGCTTCTCCACTGATGTCTTGGTGAGGAACACCACTCCACTCCACCTGCCACTGCCCAATGTGCTCTCCTCACAACCACCACCCATGTGCTATGTCCTGCTTGTTGGTTCTCTTGAAACGGTACACTTCCTAGTTTTTATTGGAATAATACATATTTTCAATATAAGGAGAATATTTGATTATAAAAAACAGCAAGCAATTCCCCATTTCAACATGAGTGCTCCTATGGTGTATTAAGCATCCGACAACTACAGTTGTAACAGAAGGCGAAGGCGTTGTCTTTTAGTTGTAAAACGTTCCATATCTGAGCATAACGGATCACCTGCTGCTCACATGACTGCGCTGATCCTATCTGGACAAGAGGTTAAACCAAAATGCTGAAACAAAATGTAAATTACAAAATAAAGCGTAAAGAGCAAACCTAGAAAGTCCTTTAGGACAGACTAAAATAAATTACATGTATATTCTTAATAGTACTTGGACTTTGGACACACTAGTCCAGTGCAACAGGGGTTAAGAGTATTAATTTCTGCTCAGCTTTCATGTCCTGACACACAATTTCAACTGGGTTATGACTGACTGGCTTTCTCCTGCATCTTGATTAAAAATATTTCTTCTGTTATGATTATTATTGCCGTTCTGTTTAAGATTTGTAGACCCGAACAGTTTCCAGTTTGACCGTAGAAGTATTTTTTTTATGCAAATTGAGTTCAAAACACAAATTCCCAACAAACTATTACTGTCTTTCCCTCCATTGCCCAAACAGTTCTGAATGTTTCAGTCACACAGATTGTTTTGATTTCTGCTCTTCTAGAGTTGCTCACACCTGCTAAAGATCAGGTGATTAAGTTAAATAGAATAATGGAGGGTAACTTCAAATGCATTTACCATCACAATGCAGACATTGAAAAGCCATAAACATTGTGCATATCTTAGATTAGGTAATCACCTTTATGCAACTTCCTATCTTTGCTAGCTCACCCACCTGCAATTTATTGCACGTGTAATAGTCTGGTTTTCAAAGCGACACATATTTACCTTTGACAATCCGCAATGTCTTTCTAGGTTTGGAATTTACCATTTTATACTGCAGTAAACTTACACCATTTTTAATCTCCGTCCATCCTCCTTTTAGCAAAGCAGTAGCTGCATACCTAAAATCCGTCAAGAGAAACGTTTCCAGTGACAAACCGATAACCAACTTCTGTTATCTATAAAAATCCTATTTTGCTGGGATGAGATATCCATATAAAAAAAAAAAAAACAAGATAAACATTTGACAGCCTGGTCATGAAGGTAGAGCAGTGTATCGGACGCCTATACTTTTTGCCTCAGGAGTAAAATAGTCTCAGACCACAAACCCGGCTACTTTAATTTTCTGAAGATGCAAGATTTTTTTTTTTTTTTTTTTTTTAAATCAACTAGATCTTGAACTAAATGCAAAATACTTTTGAAACACTGGTGCCTGTAAGACTTTAGTGGCAGTCACCTTTCAGCAAAGTCTTGGGTTTGAATACCTGGGGTCTTTCTGCATGTCCTCAGTCTAAAAAAACATGCATGTTCATTGGTGACTAAAGTGCCCTTGGCCAATGACTGCTAGAGACAGGCACCAGTGATCCTGCACAGACAAGAGGCCTAATAAAATAGTTTGCCATTCGATTTTAATTGGCCTACAGCTAATTTTTAAAGAATTTCACCTTTAAGCACATCTGGAGCTAATTTGTAGTCCAGGGACTAAACAAAATCCTGAGGGCCCGCCCAAGCCACACTTTGGACACCCCGGTGTCCACTACTCTGGACCATACATTGGTAGTTACTGATTAGCTAGCGCCATCTGGTGGCATTTATACGAACCTGCTGTTTTGGTTAGACGATTGAACACAAAGAAATCAGTTGTTTTTTTAAAGTTAATTTGTCACTTTAGCTATAGATGTAGTGCACTCAAAAATAATTAAACACAAAAGCCTTATGTGAGCTCACTTTATTAGGTGCATTTGTCATGTTAAGAGTAAATTCATGAAATGATTTACTGGCCACCCCTGAGACGGAGGACCAGGTGGAGGGTGGACTCCTTCTGGATGTTGTAGTCAGACAGGGTGCGGCCATCTTCCAGCTGCTTGCCAGCAAAGATCAGCCTCTGCTGGTCAGGGGGGATGCCCTCCTTGTCCTGGATCTTGGCTTTCACATTCTCGATGGTGTCGCTGGGCTCCACCTCCAGGGTGATGGTCTTGCCAGTGAGGGTCTTGACAAAGATCTGCATTCCACCCCTGAGACGGAGGACCAGGTGGAGGGTAGATTCTTTCTGGATGTTGTAGTCAGACAGGGTGCGGCCATCTTCCAGCTGCTTGCCAGCAAAGATCAGCCTCTGCTGGTCAGGGGGGATGCCCTCCTTGTCCTGGATCTTTGCCTTGACATTCTCGATGGTGTCGCTGGGCTCCACCTCCAGGGTGATGGTCTTGCCAGTGAGGGTCTTGACGAAGATCTGCATTCCACCCCTGAGACGGAGGACCAGGTGGAGGGTGGACTCCTTCTGGATGTTGTAGTCAGACAGGGTGCGGCCATCTTCCAGCTGCTTGCCGGCAAAGATCAGCCTCTGCTGGTCAGGGGGGATGCCCTCCTTGTCCTGGATCTTGGCTTTCACATTCTCGATGGTGTCGCTGGGCTCCACCTCTAGGGTGATGGTCTTGCCAGTGAGGGTCTTGACAAAGATCTGCATGTTTGCAACCTCTGTGTGGGAAGAAAAAAAAAACAAGCCGTGATTTTATCATGTGAAGTCACTTATAAAAAGCATAAACGCATAGCGTCAGTTTTCAGAATTAATCATTTCTTCTTGAGATGTGTAGTAATTAAAATTAAAAACAGTCTACCACAGCTGATTGTGGGGTTTAAGTGTACTGAGCGAACAGACTGGTAGGGGGGCGGCGATTCAAGCACAAACGCCATTTTGGAAAAAGCCATTGTTTGCCTTCCTGCTTTCACTCCGATGGATGACACAGCTAGAAATGAAGTCTCGCCATTTCTCAGGAACACCAAGAGCAATGTTTTAACGGTGTTACTCAAATTGTCGAGTGAAAAAAAAACTGCCAACAAAATGTTGGGTGATCTCCATGAGGCCAACTGGCAGTTTAAAAAATAAAAACGAACTACATAAACCGTTAAACTAGTGAATGCTATGAAACGATACAGAAACTGTTCAAGAAAACATTCAACTGTATAGTGACCAAAAAATGAAAGCGAAAACACCGTACTTACAGATTTTGTTTATCTGCTATGTCAGTCTGTAGCTTAAAGATGGCAAACACCGCTCTATGAGTGCTGTTGTTAAGGGACGGGGATTTTTATACTGTCAGTGTCCGTCAAATGATATTCATCCGCTCATAAAAATAGTCCCCAGTTTTATTGTCCTGCACTGTTTTTGATTAAATTGTTTATCCTTTACCTCTGTTTAATATATAACATCACACAAAAAATAAAACAAAAAGGAATCTTCAAAATATTTAAAACACATTATTCTACAAGCTGATATTTAAATAAATAGCCAATGAACCAGTCTCAGTAAGAACTACATTTTTCATAGCAGTGCTTGATATCGCTGATTTCAAGAACTTTACTTATCACACAAAGTTATAATATATAATATCAAGTGTTTATACAATTCTCTACATTCTTGGTTCCCATTTTTTATTACGAGTTGGAGGTTCTTGCATGAATGCTGACTTGGGTGAGCTTCTCCTACACCTAAAATATAATAATGGGCCACAGGACATTCTCACATCTTTTGAGTCCCATTTCTTTATTTTACAAACAAACAGGTTTCACATATCAAACCTGTGTTTAAAACTAAACAAGAAATAAACGTTATCAGGTTGAACGTGTGTAGATCAACTAGTTCAGATTTGTAGTGTAACATTCTGAATTTGAGATGGTCAAATGCAGTCCACATTATTTCAATACAGACCAGTAAAATAACTCTTGAATTTATTGCTGCATAGGTTTATTGAGTCAGATAGCAGCTTTAGCAACATTAATTAGCTCTGTTATAATGTAGGTCAAAATCAGTGATGTCCAAACTATATATTATATTGTCAAGTCAAAAGTATCCATTGGCCAAACAAAATAATATAAAACAATTTAATATCTATAATTACAAAAATTACCTGCTTTTTATTATCGGCTCAAATATAAACTACCATCCATCCATTGTCTTCCGCTTATCCGGGGTCGGTTCGCGGGGGTAGCAGCTTCAGTAGGGAGGCCCAGACGTCCCTCTCCCCAGCCACTTGGGCCAGCTCCTCCGGGGGGATCCCAAGGCGTTCCCAGGCCAGCCGAGAGACATAGTCCCTCCAGCGTGTCCTGGGTCTCCCTGTGGGTCTCTTCCCGGTGGGACGTGCCGGAACACCTCACCAGGGAGGCGTCCAGGAGGCATCCTAATCAGATGCCCGAGCCACCTCAACTGGCTCCTCTCGACGTGAAGGAGCTGCGGCTCTACTCTGAGTCCTACCCGGATGACTGAGCTCCTCACCCTATCTCTAAGGGAGAGCCCAGACACACTACGGAGAAAACTCATTTCGGCCGCTTGTATCCGGGATCTCGTTCTTTCGGTCACGACCCAAAGCTCATGACCATAGATGAGGGTAGGAACGTAGATCGACTGGTAAATCGAGAGCTTCGCCTTTTGGCTCAGCTCTCTCTTCACCACAACGGATCGGTATAAACTAAGCATGCAATATTTGAATTAAACAAATAAGATAAAGAGGTTGTCCGGTGCTCGCTCTGTATTTATGCTGCTATAGGCTTAGGCTGCTGGAGAACATCAGGGTCTATTTTTTCTCACTCTGCTGAGTTCTCCTCCTGTTCTCCAATTTTGCATTATTTGTTGTTATTTCAACTTTTAACTTTATTTTCTCTCTGTCTTTTTTCTCTCCATAGTAGGTACATCAGGTCTGGCGTTCAGTTAGCATAGAAAGGATTCCAGGATCAATGTGTGCTTCTGTGCTTTTTTGTGCCTCTGCTCTATCTTCTCTAACCCCCAGTCGGTCAAGGCAGTTGACCGTTCACACTGAGCCTGGTTCTGTTGGAGGTTATTCCTCCTTGTTAAAGGGGAGTTTTCCTCTCCATGGTCGCAACATGCATGCTCAGTACGAGGGATTGCTGCAAAGCCGTGGACAATGCAGACGACTGTCCACTGTGGCTCTACGCTCTTTCAGGAGGAGTGAATGCTGCTAGTCAAGACCCGATGCAATCTGCTAGGTTTCCTTAGATTGGAAACTTTTTGACCAATCTGTCTGTATGATTTGATTTAATTTGACTTTGTTAATTGCCTTGAGATGACATGTTGTAAATATAAGTAAATATATAAATAAAATTGAAAATAATTGAATATCATTTTAAGCAATGAAGAACTAGTTCAGGCCCAACTGACGTAACCTTTTTAAAGTAATAATAATAATCATAATAATAATAATACATTGGATTTGTAATGCACTTTATATTTATACAAATCCCAAAGTGCTACATAGTAAAACAGTTAGTGCTAAATAAAAACACATGGAGAGCATGAAAAATCAAAAAGTAAAAATAAAGTAAAAGATAAAATAAACAAAGACAATAAGTAAAAGGGGAAGAGAACAATTAAAAGCTCTCCTAAAAAGGTGGGTTTTAAGGCCACTTTTAAAAGCATCCACAGTCTGTGGAGTCCTCAGGTGGTCAGGGAGAGCATTCCACAGCCTGGGAGCAGAAAGCCCGATCTCCCATTGTACGGTACTTCGTCCTTGGTGGTTTCAGCAGATATGTTGCGGTAGATCGGAGGGTGCCCGTTGAGGTCTGTGGGGTGAGAAGCTCCTTGAGGTATGATGGGGCATCACCATGGATGCACTGGTGGGTAAGGAGGGAGACCTTGTACTCAATTCTGAGTGGGACAGGAAGCCAGTGAAGGGATTTGAGTATGGGGGTGATGTGGTCATATTTGCGCACCCTCATCAGGATCCGAGCAGCGCTGTTTTGTATGTACTGCAGCTTCTGAAGGCTTTTCTCAGGGATCCCGATGAGGAGCGCATTGCAGTAGTCCAGCCTGGAGGAGACAAAAGCGTGGACAAGCTTTTCCGCATCTGCAGTAGTGAGTGTGGGACGAAGTTTGGCAATGTTTCTGAGGTGAAAAAAGGAGGTCTGGCAGAGGTGTTTGATGTGAGCCTCAAAGGTCAGATGAGAGTTCATTTTAACACCCAGGTTAGGGGCAGATGTTGAGAGGGGAAGAGTTTGTCCAGAG
Source organism: Fundulus diaphanus (assembly GCA_037039145.1). Classification (NCBI taxonomy): domain Eukaryota; kingdom Metazoa; phylum Chordata; class Actinopteri; order Cyprinodontiformes; family Fundulidae; genus Fundulus; species Fundulus diaphanus. The sequence goes on along the minus strand of CM073136.1, from coordinate 14,439,145 downwards.
AAGGCAATGCTTGTGATGTCAGATGACTGAACCTGATGTAGAGTGCGGACTAAGATGGCTTCAGTCTTGGAGCTGTTTAGCTGAAGGAAGTTTTGCTTCATCCACACCTTTACCTCCTCCAGGCAGGTGGTCAGAGTTCATGATGGCAGGGGAGCAGAGGGAGTTGGGTTTGTCCTGAGGTAGAGCTGAGTGTCATCAGCATAGCAATGGAATGAAATCCCATGCCGGCTGATGACATGGCCAAAGGGGACCGTGTACAGAATAAACAAGGTGGGACCAAGCACTGAGCCTTGAGGGGCACCACAGGTGACGTTGTGAGCCAGGGATTTAGCCTTTCCCAAGGCGACATACTCAGTTCTTCCAATAAGGTAAGATGAAAACCAGTTATAGACAGACTCAGAGACACCGATAGTGGAGTTTAAACGATGGAGGAGGATGTTGTGATCCACAGTGTCGAATGCTGCAGTCAAGTCCAGGAGGATGAAAAGAGATGGGGAGCCAGTGTCTGCTGTCATCAACAGGTCATTTGTGACCCTGACCAGGGCTGTTTCTGTGCTGTGGCCTGTGCGGAAACCAGACTGAAATTTTTCAAACAGGTCGTGTTGTTTTAGATGGTCCTGAAGCTGGGCGGAAACTACTTTTTCCAGCACCTTTGAAAGGAACAGATGGTTGGAGATAGGCCTGTAGTTGGTAACGACTTCTGGGTCTAAGGTGTGTTTTTTGAGAAATGGCCTGATGATAGCAGTTTTCAGTGTTGATGGAACCTGGCCGGACTGGAAAGAGTGGTTAATGACCTTTGTGATAAGGGGACTTATGGTATGGAGATTGGATTTTACCAGGAATGTGGGGAAAGGGTCCAGGGCGCAGGTGGATGGTTTCATCTTTTTGATGATGTCCTCAACCTCTCGCTGTGAGATGACCAAAAAACAGCGGAGAGGTTGGGAAATACCATGTTGTGGGTCGGCAGTTGGGCCAGGCAGTGTGGAGAAACTGGGTAGCAGGGAGCGGATGGTATCTACTTTTTTGCTGATAAAAGTGATACAATTGTTGCACCTCTCTTCTGTGTCTTCTGTATGAGAGCGAGTTTGCGGTTTGAGGATGTAATTTATGGCTGATAAAAGTTGCTTGGAGTTGCCAGGGCTGTTGTTGATAATGTTAGAATAGAACTGTGAACATGCATCTCTCAAGGACCTTGTCCTTGTCATCTGTTTATGTTCCCTCCTGACAGAAGGTTGTCCTGGGTGGGGAGCCATGGATCAATAAAAAAAACTTCTACAAAAACACATTGTCCAAGAACATACATCTAAAAAGAACCAACAACACAACAAGAGTTACCTTAGACTTTTTCATTTTGTTGTGCTTCGCTGGTTGAATGGGCAGTTTCAGGCCCTGTTTATACAACTGCAATTTCTAATTCAAATGGAAAAGTTTGGGTCTGTTTGTACGTTTTATTTGCACGACAATGGCAAATGTTTTCTCTGACAACGGCACAGTTTGGGAACAGGTCACTTGGGGGCTTGTGCCTATTTCCAGCGGTCATTGGCCGAGAGGTGGGGTACACTCTGGACCTGTTGCCAGTCCATTACAGGCTAAAATGTGATCCAGATTCCTTAATAAAATAAAATCTTAAAATTCCCATTGACTGAACTTTACAATAAGCAATAGAATACCAGTCTAGGTAAAATCGACAGGTAGCTTTTTAATGACCTGTGTCGCCCCATAATAGAATGCCGCCCTGAGCCAAAAGCCTTAACATCATATCAAAAAATCACCACTGTTTATGGGCAAACAGAAAATATCTGTTACCAGCAGTTGACACACTCCTCTGGAAATGTTTTATTTAAAATATTTTTTGTTTCATTAGCACCACTGCAATTTGTAAAAAATAATTTATTACCCTAGCTTCTCCTAATCATGATCAACAACACCAAAGCAGACACCAAGACAGTATTATGAGCCACAGGATTCTGCAATGGGGGTGGTTAGGAAAGTTATTTCTGGATTGTTTGGTGAAAAACACACCTCAGTGTACAGCTGCTGCTAAAAACGATAAAAGAAACACTTTTTAGTCAGTGTCTAATATGGACTCAGTTAACCTTCTGGAGTATTGATCTGGTCAGTTCAGTAGTAGAGGAGGGTGATAATCAGTGTCAGCTGGTCTGGTGTTAATTAATTTAACAACAGGTGAACTAAAGGAGAAACAATGGCGTGACCCCAAAAGCAACATTCGGTTCACACTCCTTTCCAGTATAGCGGTAATGCCTCTTTAAGTTGTTTGCCAACCACCATTGAAAAAAATCACAACAGAAGAAAAAGAAGAAAAAAAGAAGAAAAAAGAAAAGAAAAAAGAAAGCAGGATCAGTTCTGCAAGTGGAGGCCACAGACATTTTTCAGCCCTCGGTTTTAACTGCTTTTCAGTAGTTTTGACCAGGGTCAGTAACACTACCGGCACCATGAGGCGATACCTGGACCATACAAAGGTTGCACAGGCAGTCTAACTCCACCAGGATGGCACATCATCAAAATATGGGCTGTTGCCAGGTCTGCTGTGTCTCAGGACCATGGAAGAGATCCCAGTAGACAGAATAGCAGGACAGGGCCGTTGGAGGTCGGTAAATCCATCAGCAGGACTGGTAGCTGCTCCTTTGTGGAAGAAGGAACAAGATGAATTCTGCCAGAGCCCTGCAAAATGACCTCCACAATGACCTGTGAATTTTTCTGACCAAACCACTAGATACAGACTTCAAGAGGGTGGGATGAGGGCCCAACATCCTCTAGGCCCTGTGTTCCCTGCCCAGCACCATGAGGCTTGAAGCTGTGAATGTTATGCTGCCTGAAACATTGTTTAGAATGGTAGGTTTAGTGGTGGGTCAGTGCTAGTCTGGACAGGCATCTCCATAGGGACGCACAGACCTGTACAGGATAAATGATGGCACCCTGACAGCCATTACGTATCAGGATGAAGTCCTCAGATCCATTGTCACACCTTTTACTGGTGCACGATGGCCTTGGCAAGAGTATGCTGGCAGTTCCCGGAGGATAAAGAAATTACATCCACTGACTAGCCTCCACACTTCCTGACCTAAATCCATCAGATCTCTGGCCGGGCATCACGTTGATCGTATTAATATCAAATGATGTGGCATCTTTTTGTTCCTGACCCATTCCATATCAGTGCTCCTTTTTTCTAAACAGTGTATTTCATTAGTTGAGCATTTACTTAATAGACGCATAACAGAAAAACAGATTTTTCTTAATTATACTTTAGTGTCTCCAAAGAAATTCTGCTTAGAGCCATCTCTGTATGGAAGGGGATGACCAACTGTTAAGATAACGTGGGATCAGAAACACCAATGAGACAACATTCACAAGTGCTATCTTGGTGAACGGTTGCCTGTATAATTGTGAAACTTATATGAACCTTGGTGAGACTTGACAGGACTGACTGGAACCATCTGAGAGATTCTACATTAACCAGTTTTGCAGAGCACTGCAGTTGATTTACCTTCAGAATTGTGTCTTATGCGATCGTAAAATTACATTTCCATATCGATCTAAGGCGACATACCCAGGTGACTCACCGTTTTAACTCTTTGAAAAATTTCTCATCTTGCAGTTTTAACCCATAACCCAATGGAGTGTCTATTCTACCTTCTATGGTTATGCAGTCTATGTTGATGAGTTGGCCTAATTTCCTAAATGGAGGTGCCCAATTGACAGAAAATGAGATGCCACAATTTTCAGCAGTAAAACGCCGATGAACATTTGATTTAGTGTTATTACACTGAATGCTTGGTTTTGTCTTTTCTGAACTCATGCTATAATTCAAAGTATAACAGGATGTGTACATTACAAAAAAAGTTAACCATAAAAATATAAATGTCCTAAACTGCACAAAGCTGTTTAACTCCCTGGGCTTGGTAGCACACTGCTTTAATTTTGATTTCCTAAATTGAATACAAGTGGATGTTTTCAGCATTTATTTCAAATCTCTTGATCAATTTGACAGTCACATTTGTCTGTTTTTCTACTTTGGGTTCATAGGTGTGTTCACATCACTGCTTTTTATTTGTATTGCACCATCTAAAAGTCACTAGACAATGATTATCATTTTTTAATGGAACTGAGACTTCAGCCACATAAACCACACCAGAAAGAACAGTTTAACCTTTTATTAAGTGAATGGAACACACACTTTGGTCACTTAAGTTGTAACGTTTGTTGTACTTTTACATGTCAAACATTAAATGTGGACATGAGAAATATGTTGGAGAACATGGAATATTTTTTTTTCACTGGCCTCCCCTGAGACGGAGTACCAGGTGGAGGGTGGATTCTTTCTGGATGTTGTAGTCAGACAGGGTGCGGCCATCTTCCAGCTGCTTGCCAGCAAAGATCAGCCTCTGCTGGTCAGGGGGGATGCCCTCCTTGTCCTGGATCTTTGCCTTGACATTCTCGATGGTGTCGCTGGGCTCCACCTCCAGGGTGATGGTCTTACCAGTGAGGGTCTTGACGAAGATCTGCATTCCACCCCTGAGACGGAGGACCAGGTGGAGGGTGGACTCCTTCTGGATGTTGTAGTCAGACAGGGTGCGGCCATCTTCCAGCTGCTTGCCAGCAAAGATCAGCCTCTGCTGGTCAGGGGGGATGCCCTCCTTGTCCTGGATCTTAGCTTTCACATTCTCGATGGTGTCGCTGGGCTCCACCTCCAGGGTGATGGTCTTACCAGTGAGGGTCTTGACGAAGATCTGCATTCCACCCCTGAGACGGAGGACCAGGTGGAGGGTGGACTCCTTCTGGATGTTGTAGTCAGACAGGGTGCGGCCATCTTCCAGCTGCTTGCCAGCAAAGATCAGCCTCTGCTGGTCAGGGGGGATGCCCTCCTTGTCCTGGATCTTTGCCTTGACATTCTCGATGGTGTCGCTGGGCTCCACCTCCAGGGTGATGGTCTTACCAGTGAGGGTCTTGACGAAGATCTGCATTCCACCCCTGAGACGGAGGACCAGGTGGAGGGTGGACTCCTTCTGGATGTTGTAGTCAGACAGGGTGCGGCCATCTTCCAGCTGCTTGCCAGCAAAGATCAGCCTCTGCTGGTCAGGGGGGATGCCCTCCTTGTCCTGGATCTTTGCCTTGACATTCTCGATGGTGTCGCTGGGCTCCACCTCCAGGGTGATGGTCTTACCAGTGAGGGTCTTGACGAAGATCTGCATTCCACCCCTGAGACGGAGGACCAGGTGGAGGGTGGACTCCTTCTGGATGTTGTAGTCAGACAGGGTGCGGCCATCTTCCAGCTGCTTGCCAGCAAAGATCAGCCTCTGCTGGTCAGGGGGGATGCCCTCCTTGTCCTGGATCTTTGCCTTGACATTCTCGATGGTGTCGCTGGGCTCCACCTCCAGGGTGATGGTCTTGCCAGTGAGGGTCTTGACGAAGATCTGCATTCCACCCCTGAGACGGAGGACCAGGTGGAGGGTGGACTCCTTCTGGATGTTGTAGTCAGACAGGGTGCGGCCATCTTCCAGCTGCTTGCCAGCAAAGATCAGCCTCTGCTGGTCAGGGGGGATGCCCTCCTTGTCCTGGATCTTAGCTTTCACATTCTCGATGGTGTCGCTGGGCTCCACCTCCAGGGTGATGGTTTTGCCAGTGAGGGTCTTGACAAAGATTTGCATGGTGAACCTTTATAAAAAAAAAAAAGTAAAAAATAAAGGAGAATTGGGAAAAATGAAAATAATCCACCATGTGATATTAAATATGTACCACACTGGTAAAAACCATACACAGTATAATAATAATAATAATAATAATAATAATAATAATAATAATAAGTGAGCGAGCGAGCGAGCGCGCGCGCGCGCGCACAGAGCCGCGCCTTAGCAACTACTGAAAGGCCGAGCGCCATTTTGAGCTCACAGACCTTTGTTCGTCAGTTACCCGCTAATGGCCGAAACGTAAAATGTCGAGCCACTGATAATGCTGAGAAATGGTAGACAACATCTCTGTACAATCCAAAAGTAACAGTACACTTAATTAAACACAGCGGTCTCCGACAAAATTAAAATGACGTACGTTACTAACGTAGGTATTTAAAACCCTCAAAAACACTTAAAAGCAAACAACAATGATTAAACTACTAAATTCAGATGTAACATAGAATACAATGTACAACAGCACTGCAGTTAAAGTGTACTTACAGCTTTGTGTAACTGCTTAAGACTTCTGTAAACGTCTACTTGTTTCGTCTCCTCCCGCTGAAGAAGTAAATTCACAACCAGCAACCGACACTACCTTTTATACCAAGCGGAATCTGTGCCTGGCTGGCATATCCCTCCGCATAGAAAAGTAGTTATTTTCCCAATCCTAAAACGGCAACCTTTCAGTAAAAATTATTTGGGTTTGTATTCTGGTACCATATTTTAAAATCTAACATTTATTGGAATCGGATGTTTCAAAAGATTCTGTTGAAATATTAGGAAACACGAAATTTCCCCAGTGGCGGAATGATATCATAGGGGTAGTCAAGGCTCAGTCCCCAGAATCTGCCAGAAACGCCACGACAACAAGAACTTTCTCCGAGTCTTCTGATTGGACGGCACAGATGTTTGTTTGCCTTGTGATTGGTTGCTGAGTAACAGTAAGTAATGCACGATGACTGGCATATTTTGTAACTATAGTGTTATAACACATCCTTTTTAACAATTATACGTGACCTTTGTAGACTATTGCTTTTATAGGTCTTTTGCGGTGAAATGTGGATTCAAGAGATATCAGTTTCGATTTAGACGGAGTACAACACTGCATTTTGACGTCTTTTTTATCAAGCCAGAATTTATCAGAACAGTACCCGGAAGGACAATGTACCCAGATATGACCTTATCTGGCAGATCAAGCATGTTGATTGTGGCCGTTAAGCTAGAGCAGCTATACTTTTTCTAATATATTCTAATTTACCCAACGGCTCACATTAAAATGTCCTCGCGCGAGGACATTTAATGTGAGCCATTGAGTACCTTCGCCACTCGCTCAACAGGTTCCATTATCTTTTCTATTTTTTAATCATAATTCTTACGACGTTTCAGATTGTTCCAAGGTCAAGATAATGACAGTCTCGTCATATCAGGATGTTTTTTATCTTTCTAGCTTGCGCAGCGTTGACAATTTGTCCTTTGACGTTAGAAACTCCCTGATCTAAACATGTTGCTGACTAATGGCCGATAGCTTTAGGGACGTTTTCAGAAACGTTCACTGTTAAGATTTCAAGCATTTGCAGTTGTGGCTTGTGGTGAGTCACAGAAACAAAATGAGACGCCTAAAAAAATGACTTAACAAGAAGAATTTATTTTTAATTTGATATAATATGAAGAAAGGAGCCGCAGATGAGGCTCGGTTGCCTACTTTGTATCTATTTTTAGGTCACAGGTTGGATAACAGCCCTGGCAGTAGGCATAAGTTATGTATTTGGGTCACAGATTCCCTGAGCCCACCCATCCAGGAGGACCATGTCATATGACACTGATCTGGTGATCTGCCACATGACTGCTGGCCAACATCAAGCAGGATGATCTGGTTCAACCTCCAAGGAATGTGTTTGTTCCAGTCTGCTGTACTTTGCCCTGCCCCTTGCTGGAAATAATTATCGGCTCTTCTCAGCCAGATTCAGGAAAAACAACTCATCAAGGAAGAACTAGGTCTAGCCCATAGACTGTATGTACAATCTAGCGGGCTTCCTTTTCACCTTTTCAGTGATCTGTTGCCTGCTCAATGAGCATATTCAGCAGTTGTGATAAATCTAATCTCGGTGAAAGGTCTTCTTTGTGATTGTGAAATTTATCAGTGTCGCACCTTGATCAGGCTCCCTGTGATTTCCTTGACAGGATGACTGGAACACTGGTAGAGGCTAGATCAACAGGTTTCGCAACAGACACGTCACGCAAGTTTCAACTGAACTTTTATGTAAGCATTGCGGAAATAGGCCTCAGTTTATTTACCAGATGTACTGTACCTGAAGCAAGGGTAAGGGAACCTAGGTAACATATACTGTTTTTGTTCCTCTTATTTTTAGAATGGACCTGGTGAAACATTCGGGTGGATGCCACTGTGGAGCTGTTAGATTTGAAGTCTGGAGTTCCCCTGACCTTCATGTTTTTCACTGCAAGTGTGTATCATTAATCTCATCTCACGATACTGTTACACTTATCTTAAAACAGTTAGGTATTATGTCTGTAAATAATGGACTAAAGTGCAACATTTTAATGCGGAATTGTACTGAAACAATGCTGCATGTGCAGTTTCCAGGCATACAGTCCCTGTCATATATAAAAACCACAAACTTCATTCTTTGTTGGGATTTCCTTTAATGTGACAGACTGACAAAAACTAGCCCCTGTCAAGCTTCATTCCAGAGCTGCCTTGTATTCATCTCCACCTTCTTATCAATCATCCACGCTAAAGGAAAAGCACTCCCACAGCATGAGGTTTCACAGTGGAAACGGTCCATTCTGTTTTCTGAAGCCAAAAGTTCAGTTTTGGTCTCATCTGACCAGATACCACAAACAGGACTTCTTACCTGTTGTATGATTGGCTGTCTTTTTGTCCCTTTTCCAGAAAGGACAATAGTAGCTGTTCTGATGACTATTTTAGTCAATAATCTCCTTGCCTGGCATTTTATGTGACGGCAATGCCTGGGCATGGCTTGCAGCTGTTCCACATTGAACAGCCCTCTATGTGATGTTCAAAGCGTGCAATATCGTTTTATAACCTAACGCTGCGTGAAACTTCTCCAGAACCTTCCCCTTGACCTGTCTGCCGTGTTCCTTGGTCTTCATGATGCTGTTTGTTCATTAATATTCTCCAACACACCTCTGGAGCCTTCCCAGGATGGCTGCATGTAGATTGAGATTCAATTACACACAGGTTTACTCCATTTACTAATGAGATAATTTCTGAATGTTGCACTGGATTTTATTCATGGGTATCATAGTAAAGCTGGCCAAATATAAATGCGGTTTACTTTGAAGGTTTTTGTATCCTCTTCCTCCTACTTTACAATTATGTTCAACTAAAATGATCCACAACGTAAAATCCCTATGAAATACAAGAAAGCTTATGGTTGTAAAGTGATAAAATGTGTAAAAGTTCAAGGAGTATGCTGCATTTCCAAGGGACTGTAAAATATTAAACTAATTTATCTGTGTCCCCAGTTGTAGCATTTGCACAAAAAAACAAAACCACCATTTCATCGTTCCAAAAAGCTGCTTTAGTCTCTTACAGGTAGGTTTTTTTTTTGTCTTCAAAAACGTTATTTAACGGTTATTTAACATATAAAAACCCTAATAACTGTGGTGTATTCTTCTCTTTAGGGAGTGGACAATCTGACCACATACACCTTTAACACTCATGCTGCTAAACACACCTTCTGTAAAACCTGTGGAGTTCAAAGTTTCTACACGCCACGATCCAATCCTGATGGATACGGTACGACCCCAGCCTCGAGGATAGCCAGACGGTCACGTCGGTCTCATGAGATATTTATCTTAATTCACATCAACACTCCAAATGAGTTTTCGCTACGTTAAACTGACCTGTCTAGTTTTGTTTTTAATGCCCTGCTGTTACAGCATATGTAGAAAACAGAAACCTTATGATCACAATAGGGGATAAATACTGTAAGCTGGACATTCCCTTGAAACCTCGCCCAGCAGGTTAAACCAGACGTTACATAAATATGCAAAAGACAGCAGGCTTTTTTTTTGTCGTTCAGGTGTTTGTTTCTGTTCACTCCCTCAGGTGTTGCTCCGCACTGTCTGGACCCAGGGACAGTGCGCAGCGTCATGGTGGAGAAGTTTTGCGGGGAGCAGTGGGAAAAAAGCATGCAAGCTCACAAGACCATCAAAGACATGTCGAAACCTGGAGTGGACGTGCCGCAAGAATAACTCTGATGTGAAGCAATATTTAAAACCTTTTTTTAAATGAACATTATATCAAAAATAGAACAGTAACAATCTCATGTAATGTCTTTATACAGTGTCTTGACAACAACATTCTTTATGTCTCCCAAACACTCGACATGACTCGTCATTCAAGGTAACATTAAAGCTGTGGCCTGCTTTTGTTGATAACAACTGCCCAGGAAAATATTTCGGCTGCTAAGCTGATAGGTTAAAAATAAGCACGCCGTCAAAGGTTGGGTCTGTTAGTAGATCTTCAGGTTCTTTGGTCCTTGTGGAATCGTCTGGAACGTGTTGATGAACATGTACCTCGAGAAGGTGATGTAGAGGTACCGGAACCACAGAAGCTGGGTGCGATGACACAGCATGGCAGCCTGTGAGAGACATGTTGGGATTTCAGAAATACTTTAACTCACGACATGACTGGGACATGAGAAAATGACTGTGCAAGCTCAGTGACGTGCCATATCTGTCTCTGACTGCTTAGTTTATGCTCCCACTAACATTATTTCTCCTTATTTATGGCCTCCTTAGTGCATATTCATATTACAGTGTACTTAAAGGGTGTGTGCTCTCTAAATATACAAAGTTTTATGGACAAACTTGTCCGCTCTGAGGCTTACTTTGGCTTGCTTGTAGCCCTTGGAACCAACAACACAGCGGAGATGTGACGGTAGAAGCCAGCTGAAGGGAAGGTCCAGGAAGGAGATATACTTCCTTAGAAGGCCTACGGTCTCCAGGGAGAGCACCACACACTCTGGGAGCAAAGACAGGGGAGTCTCAGACAGCTGGTAATGTTAAAAGCTCAGCATAGACGTTAACTAGGTTACTGTCCAGACACCGAGCTCAGCCTGTTTTTCAGCTTCTTTGGGACTGAGAAAAGTAGAAGTGTGCCGGTGCTGTCGATGCTAAAATAAAACGTATAAAAGAGCACAGGCCTCTTCTAATGTGGCACAGACGGTCTCCCCTTGCATGCGGCGAGAAACACTAGGCGATTACCTGAGATCCCTTTACAGGGTTATCGTCGAGCCTGATCAGCAGCTGTTACCCTCTGAGCCAACAGTAGGACAGCTCATCAGGGTGAGACAGACAGGCCTTGTAGAAATGCATTGTTACCTCTCGAACCATTAACCATGATAAAACCACAAACCTCCGTGCATTTTATGATGATTTTTGTACGGTAATCAGCACAGAGTACTGTTTAACTGTGAAGCTGTTCAAATGTTTTTTTATTTTTACAAATAAAATCTGAAAAGAGTAGCAGGCTGTTTTTTTATTGCTACACGGTATTTTGCACGTAGTCCAATCCTGGTCTCAATGGCTTTCTTCCTGCCACCCTTCCATTAAGGATGCAAAACTAATAATTGACAGATTCTTTCACCTTAGCTGTGGATCTAAAGTAACCATGAGCCTCTTGGCTGCTCCTCTGATAAATGGTTTTCTTGCTTTTATTACTCAGGTGAGTTCTGAAGACAACTGGCTGCACTGAATTTTATTTAGGGGCACCAGAGTAAAACAGCTGAATAAAAATGAATGGCCTTCTTTTCAGCATTATTTGTCAAAAACCCCGTAAAGAATCATGTATCCTTGTCCTTTCACTTCTCATACAGGCTGAAACTTGTAGCTGTCATGTGAGAAACAGCAGAAAGGTTCACGAGATATGAATACTTTTACAAAGCCCGTGTCCTTACTCTTAGGTCATCTCATTTATATTTAAGGCTTATGTGTACTGAGGAGGATTTCACCAAACCAGGGAAAACGCCCATTTTAAACATGTTTCCCAAAACCTCCCTACTTTCCTCACAATCCGTTTATAGAATTCCCCAACAGGGGTATTTTAGGAACTGTTCTATGAAAGCAAAAGTAAAAATGTAAAAACATTAGACCAGTGCACAGACAGAGACACGTCATGATGCTCACCTAAAACTTTTGAAATGACAGGATGAGGAACACGCTGAAAGCAGATGACTACACTGACCTCACTGAGGTCCAAGTGGCTTCATGTGTCCACCTTTAGAGCAAATTAACTGTGGCAGAGAAGATTGTTGACCGCGTTTGGACAGAAGAGGGCGCCAAGCATTCACCAAATAGCCCATAACCGACCAGTCTCTGCTGCACTCCAGAGTTTTCGCTAAACATGTCAATCTCTGAGAGGTTTTTTGTGCTACACCTTACCTTTGGGCAGTTCACCAGTGGAAGCCAGATGCCTGTAAGGGAAAACAAGAAGGTTTAGTGTTGTCTGTGTAGCTCATATTGCAGGAACTTGTAAAAGTATCTATGGAGATGGGATTCTGGAAAACCTCTCACTGTGCTGACTTTAGCACAAATTAGTATGCAGATATCTGTTAATCACTTTTTGGTTATAACCAGTGGTAACACTGTTTCACGCTTTACCCCAGCCTCACACTTCAGGTGCACACTGGCTGCTGACTCGAACCAAAGAGCAAAGCACTGAGACGCAGAGCGGTGTGAAACTAGCACGCACTCCTCTCTGGGCTGCAGCCTTATGGGAATCATAAGATGTGATTTTTAGAGCTCTCTGTTTTAAAAGCAAACTGGGCCCACAGGCTAGCAGAGAGCTGCAACCACGAAGTTACAGCTGGTTGCTAGAAAGAGGTCTGAACGCATTCTAGGGATCGTGATGTACTCCTCACAAACACATTTCTTTAGGCCAACAGTCCGCGTGAACTGGCTGGAAGCGGCCTCTCCAAACCAGAGCCGCCCTCCTCTCCCTCCCTCTTCTCCACTTCAGGGACAGGATTTATGGCTGCTCATTAGGAGCCGAGCCCAGTCCCTCAGAGGACTCTGTTTGGATGACCTCTCAGCTATGTAACAGACCAATTCTGAAAAACATGATCTCTATGCATGTGTGTGTGTGTGTGTCTTGGTGGGGAAGCATTTAGGGGGATGGCTGTTGTTATGAGTCCAACTTTTCAACTTTTTCCTGGAAAGACTTTTATGACTGTGGAGTGGACTGCTTTCAGGGTTTTAGGGTTGCCGGTTGCCAAAGTCATTCTTATGGCTAAGCCGCTCCTTACCTGACAGCTTTATAGATGGCTACGTGATTGGCATGACCACTCACACCTCTTCCATCAAAGGTCAGTACCTGAAACAACAAAATTGCTGTTGATTTGGGTCAAAACGGTGGAATCATGGCATTAAAAGAGTTAAATCAACCGAAGCAGTGAAAAAAAAAGATGTGGGGTTGGAGGCCTGACCGTGGAGCTGCATGGCAGCTGACAGCCAGATATTTCAGAGTGTTTTTCTGTGCATACTTGAACACCACAGAAGGAAACAAGCAAGGAAGAAAAAAAACTAAAAAGATCAGGTCAGGTCAAACATGGAACAGAAGGCTGAAGATGTGAGCTGCCGTGTTCAGGTGTACCCTACCATGGTTTACTCTGCAAAGTGTGCTCAAGAATTATAAGTAATACAGGAATTTGAAATGTATTTACAAGAGAACATGTACGACTGAAGATATTATTATTTAATCGGAATGTCATGCAATAATTTGAATTAGGTGTGCTGCGACAGAGCACACAAACACATCTAAAACATGCTGAATTATTACTCCAGTTTGTCATCAGGTTCTGTGGAGCATGATGCTGCCAACACCATGTTTCACAGTAGGAATGGTATATTCAGTTTTCTTAAGCACATCTGATGTAAGTTTTCCACCACTAACATCTGACGCCATGTGTTTACTGTATAAATGGGGCTTATTATGGCTTTCCTTCAACAACGCTTTCTGCTTAAAACGCTTCCATAAAATGCCAGATTATTGGACTGGATCCCCATATTGCGACGCTGCCACCGCTATGTTTCCCTCCGGAGAGGTTATTCAGAGATAGTTATAATTGTTAAATTAATTTTTTGGCTTTTTATGACCGTTGAGGTCCTCACAGTGCAAAGTTTAATCTACCAGCTCTCATAAAAAATAAATAAAAGATAACTTTTGAATAGAGCATACAACAAGAGAACAACAACATGTTCGACTGAAGAAGCAATATTACTAAACTGAACAGGGTCTCCAGGTTTGCAAGCAGTTGATCCATTAGAACAGATGTCTCTTTATGTGACTCTAGCCTACTTTTGGGCTGCATTTTTCAGCAGCTGGGCTGGACAGGATGGGAGGAGATGGTCTGTTTGTTTGTCTTCTTTAACAGGAAAAAGGGATCAGCCGCTACAAGACAGAGGGACCTGATTACACTTCCACAATCTAACCTAAAGAGCTTGTTTTCATGCTCCTTTGCTTTCTTTAGTAGGGGTAGTTACTCTTTAAGTTTTGTTGATATAAACCAGATGTGTGGAGCAAAAGAAGAAAAAAGAATATGATTCTAAATTTGCCGCATTCCCATTAGCTAATAGTACGGAAATACACTGGCGGACGATAAGAATCTTTGTGTAAACAGATTTCAACTTTCTGTTGCAGCAGAGGCCATTTCCTCTGCTTTTCCAGGGCTACAAATGCAGAGTGGGCTGGGCTAAGAGGGATTATTACCCACACAGCGCTGCAGTCAAACAGGGATAATGAACTGGAAAGCTGTGGTGCCAAAACATACGGCTAATATAAAACGATACCTAACTTTATTACATCGACAGGCACGGAAACTTTAAATAACCAGGGGGAAAATGTCAGCGAACAAGGGTTTCAAGCAGAGGTGATCTTACCATGTTGATGGAGTGTGCTGTGATGTGCTTCAGTACTGCAGACGAGACTAATGAGATGCTCCATTCTGCATTGGGATCATCTGGAAGTTTTCTGTGGCGGACAGAAAAACAAAGCAGGCCACTTTGATTATCAAGACATCAATGCCTGCCTGCCGCTCACTGAGTTGGATTGTACACTGCTTGGCATAAGTTTTCACACCTTATTTACGTTTCGTCACGTTACAACCACAGACCTCAATGTGTTTTTATTAAGATTTAATCCAATAGACCAAGACTGTGTGGTGCAGTGGAAAGAAAAAGATACATGATTTTTTTTTACTAATACAATTCTGAAAGTATTGGCAGGCATTTTTACTCAGTCCCCTTTACTCTGATACCCTTAACATTTCCAGAGCAACCAATTACCCTTCATAGTCACCAGTGTTGGGTAAGTTACTTTAAAAATGTAATCCGTTACAGTTACAAGTTACTTTGTTTAAAATGTAATTGTAGTGTAACTTTTTCGATTACTTTTAAAAAGTAATGTAACTAATTACTTTTGATTACTTTTTGATTACTTTAAGGTTTTAATGAGTATTGACCCATGTTCAACATTTAATCTTTGAGAACTGAATGTGAACCTTAAAAAAAGCACTAAGCTGAAAGGGAACTGCAGAAAGGCAATCACAGGATGTCCACAAGTGTGTGTGTGTGACGATTTTTAAGTTTAAAACAAGGAGGATGGATTTTTCGGCAACTCCTTGCCAAAAATTGCATCCCCTGCTATCTCAGAGGAATTGACACTTGTATGACTCTATTCCTGTATATCCATCAGTAGTTAAAGGACAAGAGTCAGCAAATGCAAAATTCTGCCCTGTAAAACAATGACAGCACAATTGTTGCTGTATGATCTGAAGCCCCATTTGGAGCTTTTAAACAGGCTTTGAAAAACTTTGATAATTTGCTGCTGTAATATTATAGATTTTTTAGAATCAAAAGCTAGCAGATGTGCATAATCAAAAACAACAGAAATACAATTATAGAGCATTCAGTATTGTAAGAAAGCCCACACTGTTTCTGGATAAATACATTATTGTATGAGTTAAGTTCTGTTCCGTTTTCTGCCTTTTTCGTTGTAAAACTGAAATGTCCCATGCTCCTGAATGCACCATAGCTTTCCGACGCTCACGAACGCAACACTGTGAACGCTGAGCTGTGTACGCGCGTTTGATTTTCCGCTTAAGACAAAGTTTTGCAGTTTCACAACACACGTCGGCTCACGGTTTATTGTTGTGTGTGAATAACAAGAGACTGCATGACTGCAAAGTGCCTTGTTGCATCTTTCTCTTCCTTAAAATGAAGCCAAATAAAACCGTGAAACGTCCGCTCGCTTGCTGTTCTTTCAGAAGGCTCCACCAGCACAGGATGGATCATCAGAGTGATAGAGACAAGGAGCCATAGCGGGAAACGGCGATACTTTATATTTTTAAAAAAATGTAACTAAATTTGTAATTCTTAATATTTTCGGAAGTAACTGTAACTGAATTACATATTTTCTCATTGTAACTGTAACGAATTACAGTTACTCTTTTTTTGTAATTAAATTACGTAACGTCGTTACATGTAATCCGTTACTCCCCAACACTGATAGTCACTTAAACAGTAAAAAAGAAAAAGAGTGTGTCATTTACTTTAAGTAGAAAGCCAGCTGTACTCTGAAGGCCTCAGAGGTTTGTTAGAAAATGTTAGAGAACAGACGCTATCATATATCAAGGTATGGAGAAGTTTAAAGCAAGGTCAGGTCACAATACAATATTCCAACTTTAGAAGAGTTTACCAGGCAAATGCTCAATCATCCCCAAGCCAAGCATAATTACAAAAGGGCTCCTTGTATCTCTGGGGGACCGGGGGAGATGCAGAGCTCCAGACTTCAAGTGGGATAACCCTCTTCCTCTCTTAAGGGTTTTCCCAAAGTATGAGTCATGACGTCCACAAATCTGGATGTTATGAAAGTGCATAAAGAAGAAAGACAATGTTGAAAGACATAAGAAGTTCCATTTATGGTTTGCCACAACCCTTTTAAGGGATGTGCAAAACACTGGAAAAAAAAGTGTTCAGGGGTCCGTTCTTCGTACGTTGCTTAAAACATCCAAGATCAAATGACACATCCAAGATGATTTCATCCGGTTAATCATGATCCGGCTAATTGGGTTCTTCGAACACACCTGTTGTTTACGATTAGTATGGCTGGATTGAGTTATCTGAGACAACTGCGCGTTCATGCGTTTGTTTAAAAGGGGAAATGTATCGATAGTAGAAACATTGATCAGCAATGCTGCTATTGGCTGTTCAGCATGGCCAAAGAACGCCCACAGTTTTTCTCCCAAGCAGAACAAGAGCTTGGAAGGTTATGCCGAATTTGAGTCATTAATTAAAACACCTCAAAATCTGTTAAAGCCAGGAGAGAGGGCTGGCAAAAAGCAGCAGACAAATTAATGCGTAAATACTGTCCATGGTAGATGTTTCTATCACTTTCTACAGTATGAATTTTTGCATTTTAATAATCTCATATTTACTTTGTTCTTTTATATCAGAGCCTCCACGGGACCCACTAGAACATGGGGACAAGTAAAAGTGAAATACAAGAATATTCTACAAAATGGTAGCCTTTAATTATTATACTTTATTTTAAAAAGGCACTTGTTATGTCAAGAGATCCAAATTTCAGTGTCATTCCTTAGACACGGGAAGTAAAGGATGCATGCAAACTGGGATTTTTAACAAAAAATTATTTATCTATAAAAAAATGAAGTTCTTCCTTTTCCAAGTCATCCACAGTTTACACGGTAAAACTGTATTGCTCCGTGGCTAGATAATCCATCCATAGTTTTTTCTAATACAATATATGGCTCGACAGGAAGCAAGCCTTTCAAAGTAAACTAAACTAAAATCTTTTTACTGAATAGGATAAAAATAAAAAGCAAACCATCATACAAATAACTTAAATATTTTAGATTTATGGCTCCAACACCACTTTTTCCTCTTTAAAAGCCACTGTTAAATTATGTGTTTGTCTGTTTATAACAGCCACCAAGAAAATCTCTCTACAATTACACTGTCGCGCTGCGCTCAAGGATCCTGTCTATTGCGCAATTGAATACGCGATTAATTCGAAAAACTCTGCAACTTATTCTTGCACCTTCCGCAACAGGTTGCAGTCGTAAAAATGGACATGGCTACGACAGACTTCCCTATCTCCTCCGCTTATACAGCCGTGATCTAATCTTGTTTACATGAAATAAGCCTGCTCTCGAGCAGGCTTAAGCTGGCGCACATGTTGCTATGACAACAAGAGCAGGATGTCTTTCGAAGAACCAAACGATCCAAGATCATGCCAAATCGTCAACAATGAAATCCTGCTAACTGAGTTAGCGACGTACGAAGAACGGACCCCTGGTCAGATGAGGCCCAAATTTTTGCCATTCCTGCCAAATGCTGTAGGTGGTGAAAAACCTACACTGAACATCACCCTGAACACACCATTTGCAACTGTGAAGCATGATGGTGCCACCGTTATTTTGTCTTGTCTGGTGAGTGTTGATGGAAAGATGGAAGAAGCTAAAAAACAGAGCAATTATGGAAGAAAACCTGTTAAATGCTGCAAAAGACTTGAGACTGAAGTGGAAGTGCACTTTTCAGCAGCACAAGGACTCTAAACATACAACCAGAGCTATGCTTTGTATCTGTCAGGGTTCAGTTTTGATTTGGGTTTTTATTTACTATTTTTCAGTTCTTCCTCCTGTCTGGGTTTAGTTAGGTTCTGGCTTCTGTTTTGGTTAGTTCAGTTTCCTCCTACCACTCCCACTTAGCCTTCCCTTCCCACCCCCTGCAGTTAGTCACACCTGCCAGCCACTAATTAGCCAGACTCACTTCACCTGCCAGCCTCCCTACTTAAGCCTCACTCTGCTGTCACTCCTTTGCCGGTTGTCATCGTTCTACATCCTCTCTATGCCTGTCAACCTGTGTACCCTTGGAACCCTGCCACTTCTGCTTCTCCTTTAAGGTTAGTCCTGCTACTCTGTCGCCTTGCCTCTGAGAAGTTTCGGACACTACTGCCTTGCCTCTGAGAAGCTGTGGACACTACTGCCTTGCCTCTGAGAAGCTGTGGACACTACTGCCTTGCCTCTGAGAAGCTGTGGACACTACTGCCTTGCCTCTGAGAAGCTGTGGACACTACTGCCTTGCCTCTGAGAAGCTGTGGACACTACTGCCTTGCCTCTGAGAAGCTGTGGACACTACTGCCTTGCCTCTGAGAAGCTGTGGACACTACTGCCTTGCCTCTGAGAAGCTGTGGACACTACTGCCTTGCCTCTGAGAAGCTGTGGACACTACTGCCTTGTCTCTGAGAAGCTGTGGACACTACTGCCTTGTCTCTGAGAAGCTGTGGACACTACTGCCTTGTCTCTGAGAAGCTGTGGACACTACTGCCTTGCCTCTGAGAAGCTGTGGACACTACTGCCTTGCCTCTGAGAAGCTGTGGACACTACTGCCTTGCCTCTGAGAAGCTGTGGACACTACTGCCTTGTCTCTGAGAAGCTGTGGACACTACTGCCTTGTCTCTGAGAAGCTGTGGACACTACTGCCTTGTCTCTGAGGAGCTGTGGACACTACTGCCTTGTCTCTGAGGAGCTGTGGACACTACTGCCTTGTCTCTGAGGAGCTGTGGACACTACTGCCTTGTCTCTGAGAAGCTGTGGACACTACTGCCTTGTCTCTGAGAAGCTGTGGACACTACTGCCTTGTCTCTGAGAAGCTGTGGACACTACTGCCTTGTCTCTGAGAAGCTGTGGACACTACTGCCTTGTCTCTGAGAAGCTGTGGACACTACTGCCTTGTCTCTGAGAAGCTGTGGACACTACTGCCTTGTCTCTGAGAATCTGTGGACACTACTGCCTTGTCTCTGAGAATCTGTGGACACTACTGCCTTGTCTCTGTGAAGCTGTGGACACTGTGGCCTGCCTCTGTGACACTGTGGCCTGCCTCTGTGAAGCTGTGGACACTGTGGCCTGCCTCTGTGACACTGTGGCCTGCCTCTGTGAAGCTGTGGACACTGTGGCCTGCCTCTGTGGACGCTGCTGCCCGTCTCAGGCTCTATGTCAGAGGTCACGGATTAGCGGACCACGGTCCGGATCCGGACCCAGCTGCTACCTAATCCGGACCCAACCTCATTTAAAACATTTATATATTACTGCATGTTGTCCAACGACAGTGTCTAACTCAGGGGTTAAAGTTCTCCGTCGCTGCGACGGATTTCCGTCATTTGGAAATTGAGCGCAAAAAGTCCCGTTTAGACTTTTTATTCAAGTTTATAATCTGAAGCTGCTCTCAACCAATCAAACCTGGCAGAGCCGGGACATTAGCCAATCAGAATGAGAGCAGGGCGGGTCTTTCCAAAGCGGACATGGCCAGTCTGTGGTTTATCGGTGTTCATCATTTTAACCTTTGGGAGAGCATTTTAAACTGGCCACAGATGGTATGAATGAAAGTAGCGGTGGTCAAAGGTTTTCTTTGGATTTATGCAAACCAGCAGGTCAAAACGTTCAGCAGCTGACAACAACTTCCCTCGGTAAGCGTCAATCTGCTCCGGCAGTTAATTAATGAATTATTTCCACCTGTGGCCAAGTCGTCTGTCAGCGTTTATTCTCTCGCTGATAAACGCGGCGACCAACCAGGGATCTCCTCGTGATTCGCTGTTATGTTTTATTTAAACACAAAGAAGAGTAACGCTCTAGCTCAGGCTAATTTAGCATGACCCTTGAAGAACAAGAGTCGGAATGTGAAACAATGTGCCGCATTCGGAAAAAGTAAAAAAAAACAAAAAAACCTGCGCTGTTCTGAAGCAAAGAAGGCAGAGCTGTATCTGCTGTCGGTATGCAGCAGTGTTCACCTGATGAGCAGCTGCGCTCCAGAACACTAAATAGAATGACAAGGATTTTGATGCTTACAGATTGTTAAGAAAACTACATCAAAAAGATAAAACAAATAAACTGCAGCTACAACATGGACTGGAGAACGGGTTCTACCTGGGTGAGGCCAGAGAAAGGCGATTCTCAGAGAGTTTTTTTATGAAGTTAAAGTGGAGCGTGGACACAGGGTTCATCCTGGACAGGTCTCCAGTCACTGGGCTAAAATATAACCATTTTATTAAACTTCAAAAAAGTTAAATCATGGCTTTTTATAAACTGTAATGATTAATTGGTGAACAATTACGAGCAAAGCAGAGACTGAATTATTGTCATGTGCAATCTGTGTCAAATTAAAATGTATTATGTCATGATAGTGTTGGTGATGTGTCCTGCATTTCCAAGGCTGTGTTTGCCTTGTATGATCATAATATTGGTTTATATTGAATGTGACAGGGAGCCAGTGGAGTTGATGTACAGGTGTGAAGTAGATGATGTAATGATGCAAGCTGCTTGAGGGTTTCTGGAGGACAGAGAGGAAAGGGAGCTGGGATTGTAAAGTGGACTGTGGACCAGTTTGTCAACAGTGTGAAGGAAGAACTTGATGCTGCAGAGATGAAAGTAACCCAGATGATGATGTGGATGTGGAAAGTGATGGAGAGGCTGTCCAGGATGACGCAAAGGGTCTAAAGCTGAAAGGTGGCAGAGATACAGGAATTTTCAAAGGATATTTTAAAAGTATCAGATTTAGTTGACTTTGCACACTAAGCAAGTGAGCCAACTAATGCAGCATGATGTCCACACCCCGGGAATATATGGGCTTGCGAGAAAATGTTTTCAGTCAAACATTATTTTTGCTTCAACCCCTGTGCTAACTTCACTTGTTAATATGGCAAAGCCCTCCGGAGCATTCCCAAACATATCCGCTTGCTCATACATACGGAGAAAATAGCTGATTTAAAGGCGCAGAACGAATGAGCACCTTGATATGTGCTTGAGGTTGGCTTTGTTGCCAATCAAACCCAGGTGTAAAATCCTTGCAGGGCAGCCTATAAGCTCACTTCTATCATTAAGCCATAAAAATGAAATTAAAAAAAGTTCAGGTGTTTTCTAAAAGATGTGAAAGTCAAGAAATTGTCTATATACCAAACTGTGAAAGATTGTGGTTCTCTATTTCAAAAAGCACTTTGGATTTTAAAATAGAAAAACGTTGTATTTTTATGTTATTTTTTTGTTTAAAAAGTCAATGTATAAGGTGGATGCATAAACATTTTATTTCAGTGTTAAATACTGTTTAAAGTAACGGATTGTAATAAAAAATGTGTCCGGACCTTTACTGGTTGTTGATTTTCTTTATTCGGACCCCGCTGATTTTTAATTAGTGACCCCTGCTCTATGTACTCTAGCTCTGGGCTGTCAGCTCCTGCCATCACCTACACCCCTGTTCCTGTGCCGACCTCCTCGGTCACGTCATCCACCACCCATCAATCCTTCAATAAAGACTCTTAATTTTAGTCCTGTGTGTTGTGGTTCTGGGTCCATCCGTAAACAAATCCTGACGGTATCAAGGTATGCTCATATGTTAGAATATGTCAAAGTCCAGATGTAAATCCAAATGAAAATCTGTGGCATAACGTGAACATTTATGTTTACAAAGGTAGAGATGAGAGCCACAAATACTTGTAGTTTTAATTGCAGCAAAGTTTGACTCAAAGGCAGAAATGGTCGCAATTAACTTTTTTCCAAGTGTGAGCGAAGTTTTTAATGACCGAAATAAATATTTTCTCGCCACATTCATAACATCTAGGGCACCTCTCTGTGTTGCTGCTAGCTAGGAATCCAAACCTGTGCTGTTTGTCCTTTAGGCCCTGATAAATATTTGATAATTATCTTTCAATATTTATTGATGATTATCGTTTAATCTTTTAACGTGTAACTTGCCATCCAAAAATCTGCTAACGGCCGATTTCTATTATTTAGAAAATTGTTCAATGCAGTATTTCCCCCATTAGAAATGTAAATAGGCATTTATGTTCTAAAAATTAATGGAATTAGATTAAAACATATTAATGTTGAAAACCTGAATGAATCAAACAGCTGTTGACTTGTGATGACCAAATTAACAGGTGTTTATCCCCGTCTTCATTACATATTGCATTAAATAGGGTTTGGGGGGGTTTCTTCTCCTCACTCTGACCTGGAGAATGTTTAATATTAGGAAATCCATCCATTTTCTGACTCTCTTATCCCTCATGGGGTCGCGAGGGGTGCTGGTGCCTATCTCCAGCGTTCAATATTAGGAAACCATTTTCTAAATCCATATTGCTCTCAATTCTAAGTAATAAAGTTGTTCATTTAAGATAGAAATTACAACACTTGGAAATGAACAGAACGGTGACAAAATGTAAAAAGGCTTAAAATTCATGAGCGCTTTTGCAAGGCACCGTACTTCACTAAAACTGAAAGTTGTTTCTGCCCAAAGCACCATCTTTGTGCTTTAATACAGTGCAGATTCAACACAGCATTATATGTGGCTAGGTGCAAAGTCAACTGAGTACTGAGGAGTTCAAAGGTTAAGGGTTGGTAGGCCTGCAGCTACTCCATCTGAAACTGCAGCCTGGAGGTGGCACAAATCAAACATCAAAGTTGGCCAGCCCACCCTGTTGACCTACCAAACATTCACAAATGCCCTGTTTTTACTGCTCAGATACAACGCTGAGTATTGATGTCCTGCCTTTCCCAACACCCTAAACTCAAGAGCAAAACACACACACAAAAATAAGGGCAAAGGTGCTGAAAATCTGCTTAGCAAGGAATTTGGCTGACACAGTTCACAACAAAAACCCGGAGGTCTGAATCAGAAATGGAGCGAATCCTGTTCCCACATCTCTGCTTGATGTCGATGAAATCCTCTGAAGGACGCTGGTATCTGCGAGGCAGAGTGCAGCTGTAAACTTTCCAAAGATAAGCAGAAGGTTTTAGTGTTTAGGTTATTCTGCCAATCCTTTCAATGGTTGAGCATAAATTGGCAAGATCTCCCGTTTTAGGCCAGAATATCTTAGACAGCTAAAATAAAAAATGTTGGGCTATGCTGGAAGTCTTTGTCTACTTGGAAAGTTTTCAAAGACAGGAAAATAAATGGCAAAATTGAAAATGATCTGCAGGTCCATTGTGAGCTGGCGAGTGTGGGCGTGGCCTTATGTCAGCAGTTGCCTCCCTACCTTTTGTTGCTAACAAAAAGAGCCTGGACAGTTGAGGTCGTGGAGGGAAGTGATGGATTAGAACACAAATCTATTGGCAGCCAGGGCCATAGGGGGTCAGGCATAATGGGTGGGGGTGGGGGGTGAATGCCACAGGGAGGAGGAATGAGGGTTCAGAGATAGTTTAAAACTGTCTATCATGGACTGAATGCACTGCCCTGACAATTTGATACCAGTGACCTACTAATAACGAGGCCTCTGCATCAGCTTATGTGTGTTTTTGGCAATCTGGGAAAAAAATGCATCCAAATCAATACGAGCTCCCTGAATCTACAAATTAAAGTCCCTTGCAAAAGTATTCACTCCCCTTAAATTTCCTCATGTTTTGTCACATTACATCCACACACCTCACTGTTTTTTTTTCCAGACATAATACAATAGACCAACCATCTTTCTCTATCATGACAGCCGCAAGTATTTCAAGGTGTGTCTCTACCAGCTTTGCACATCCAGAAACTAAATTTTTTCCCCCTAATTTTTCTTTACAAAATCACTCTTTCAACTTAGCCTGGATGGATAGCATCTGTAAACATCAATACAGATGCTGTCCTTTTAAGAGTCCTTTTAATGCGCGAATATGGGTTAATCTAAATGTTCCATGGTAAAGCAGGCTGTTTAAGGCTATTGTCCATCTGGACAGTAAGACTCCACCCCAGGCTCAAGTTTTTTACAGCCTCCAACAGGTTTTCTTCCTAAGACTGCCCTGTATTCAGTTTCATCCATCTCCCATTCCTTCTGACCCGTGACGCTGTGCGCTCTGAAGAAAAGCGTCTCCACAGCATGATGCTATCACCACCATGTTTCATGTTAGTTAGTGGTGTTATCAGGGTGATGTGTAGTTTAGGTCTTTCTCAACAACTGGCAATTTGCATGTAGGCAAAGTTCATTTTTGGTCTAATCTGTCCAAAGCACCTTCTTCTATGTTTGTTATGTCGCCTGCATGACTTGTGGCAAAGTGTAAGTGTTCTTTCATTTCCTGTGCCTTTCTTTCATTAATAACTTACTTCTTGACACTCTTCCAGATTTCTAGCGTGGATCACTAACTGTTGAGTTATTAAGGGCCATTTGGCTGATTCTCTAACTAATCAAACACTTTTCCAATTTCTTTTTGCAAACATTTTTTTAAACTAGGGCTGGACAATATAGAAAAAAGCATATTGATAAAATAGAAATCAGATTGATTGATATCGATAATTATGAAACAATTCAAGACATATATTTTAAGTGCAGCCCTGGCCATTTTATGCTGTTACTTAATAATCTATTTTTAAATAAACGGATTAAAACACAACCCTTAATTCAACCAACTTTTTACCAAAACTGTGAGTCTTAAAAAAAAGAAAGAAAAAAAGAAGGAGTGCTCTCTGAACTTTTTGAAACTTGATGATGGAGCATTCCTGGTTCTGTGTTTGTGATTGGTTGGGAGGATGTAATGACTGTAGTGTTAACCTACATGGTAGGCTAGAATGCAAAAGGAAGGAAAACTGTTCTTTTGTTGAACTTTTTATTGACCCCTTTTTTCTATTGAACCACACATCCATCCATCGATATACATTGTTATTGAATTATTGTCCAGTCCTATTTTAAACTTCCACTTCACACTTTTGCACTTCTTTGTTTTTGTCCTTTACATACAATCTCAGTGCAAACATTTAAAAAGTTCATATTGTCTGAATATTTAAGTCAATAATAGCAACTAACTGAATATTTAAGGATTTAGTCAAAGTAAGTCATTATTTTAATAATTCAAACGGTTTTAAAGATATAATTATTTTCTTTATTCCATTAGTTGTTCCTCACAGCTTGAAAACATTAACCAAACATAAGGCTGTATATGAGCGAGCGAGCGAGAGAGAGAGAGAGAGAGAGCGAGAGCAAGAGCAAGAGAGAGAGAGAGAGAGCGAGAGCAAGAGCAAGAGCAAGAGCAAGAGAGAGAGAGAGAGAGAGACAGAGACAGAGATGAATAAGATCCACCTGACCTTTCTCTGGCAGGATGCAGGCTGAGTGTCAGCTTCACCATGGCAACAGGGCGAACTGTCCTAAAGTAACCTCTCCAGATCCTCTTTGTAGCTTTGCATGCAGATGCCTAATTGCTCGCAGGCATCTGTATGCTGTTTTTGAACTTTGGCCCAGTAAAAGGATTCTGTGTGTGTGTGTGTGTGTGTGTGTTACAGATGACTTGTTTAGTCTGCTCACATGGACCGCAGGCCTGTGAAACTGCCAGATTTCTGTCCACACAGTCAGATAATATGCCCTGCTGGGACCGGCCAAGATGCCGCTGCAGGCTGACAACACACCCACAATAAGCCACTGTAATAAGGCGGCTGCAGGCATGGTAGCAAAGACGACTGACATATGTTTCATTATTTACAAAGCACTTGTGGCTTGCAGGTTTTTGAATTAATAATTGCAAGAAGAGTGGTGTAGTTTTGTAAAGTGAGTTTCTATAGGGGAAAAAAAATATTTTTATTTGGATCATATGGGCAGTTGCCCAGGGCGGCATTGGAAAAGGCAGGGTCTGGGGCAGGGGGATGGAGTGCACAGGGGCACCAGATAAAAGTGTACGTTTACACTTGACCCCTCATGTTTTGAGTTGGTACCCCCTGCCAGGGCATTATCCATGCCTGAACTAGCGCTGGTGGTACCGACACATTTATCTAGACCAGGGGTCACCCAAGCTACTTCGTCATATGAAGGGTTACCAGTACTGACCTTTAAACTAATAGAGTCAGAGATCATCTTAACTTTATGTAAAATAAATACATTTTGATGCTTTGTTTTAGATCGTGTAATTTTTAAATCTATTTAAAGGCAGGTGTGATTACAAAGGTAGAGCAACGGCATAAAATGACATTTTAGATGTAGCTCACTGGATGGTGGTGCCATTTTTAGAACAGGCTCAAGGGCACCACATGCGGTCCTTGGAGCCTACCTGGTGTCCGCGGGCACCGTGTTGGTGACCCCTGATCTAGACTAATTACAGCCAGAGGTGAGTGGCAGGGCTGGAACAAGTCCACACAGTTTGCAGCTCCCTGCCAGGGGAATATATATCAGCTTTGGCTGATTGATGTATATTTAAAGCTGGTTCACTGGAGACTTTTCTTTGCAGAAAGAAATTGTGCTTGATGTTTATATCTCCGCAAAGATTGGCACCAGTCCAATTAAAAACCAAAGTGTTCAGTTTGTGATTTACCAGTTTTATACGGTAGTTATATCAAGAGTCGGACAGGGCAAAGCCTCGGGTTCAGCCCGACGGATAATGCATGGGAGGGGTGGTGTGATTTATGCGGTGAGCAGCTATAATCGAGCCCAGGGAGCACGCAGAGGTCAAGCTCGAGCAAGCAAGGGAGGCACCGGAGCATGCTCAGATTGAATTTGATCACAAAGGCCCCGCCGTCCCACTGGGCCCCCTAGATACTGTCAACACAGCTGTACAATTTGGTGAGCAATAAAGTAACTATTATTCCTGTAATATCGCAGAAAAATCTATACTTGCACGTGAGCTCGTCTCACCAAGATCTGCCGTCTTGTTAACCCAACCTATACTAACACCTCCCTCATAAACAACACGACTGTCACAATGTGGGGTTGTTCGTTTGTTTTTGGACTTAATATTCTCACTCCATGCTCCACTAATCTCAGTCACCTCCCAGCCGTCACTCACCTTAATAAGTCCCACCTGCTGCTGCCACTAATCAGACTCACCCGGTTGCCTGTCACTCTCCCTACATATACCTGCCTCCCAGTGCCAGAGCGTCTCATCTTGCCCAGCTGCCTACTTGTGGTCCTTTCCAGTGCCTTGTCGCTCAGCCTGCTGATCCTTTGGACTTGTTCTCGCCCTGCCCTCGCTAGTTTGTTTACTGGTGCTTGTGTGCACCGCCTGGTAAAGGTTTCTTCTGGGTTTCTGTGTCTCACTCTGCCCACGCTGGGAACACGTCGGCGGCTTCTAGTCAAGTCTGGTTCTGTCTGCAACACCCGGTCAAGTCAGACGCTCCATGCATCTCTGGGTCAAGTCCGTTTCAACCTGCAACAATTGCCTGCCGTTATCATCTCCATTTCCATTTCAAAATAAAAATTGTATTCACCATCGCTGTGTCCGGATTGAATTTCGGGTTCCCAGCGTACACAAAACATTACAACTAAAGCAACATTCATTGGGGCAGATTGGTTAAGGCTTCCATTCTTGTGCTGCAGCGCCTGTCTGAGTTAGTATATTCATAACAAAGACAGGTGGAGTTACCTGCTTGGAAGCCGAGTTCCAGTTTATTTTATATCTACTGAGCCTTTCAAAGGTCTTCACAGCAGATTGGTTTTGTTGTCTGTTTTATATTTGATCCAAAAACCACCATCTGGTCCAATGGGACCAAAACAGAAGCCTTTGGGCTACAAACAAAATTTCTGTGTATAGCAGATAAACAACACTACGCATCAGCCTGAACATATCTTGCCCACTGTAAAACACGGTGGTGGCTAGGGCTGGACGATATACAAAAAAAAAAGCATATTGATAAAATAGATATCCTATTGATCGATAATTATCTAAAAATTCAAAACATATATTTTAAGTACCATTTTATGCTGTTGCTGAGAGGCCTATTTTTAGATACAGAACACACAAACACTGAATTCAAACTCAACCCTTTATTCTTTTTTTAAATACTTGCAGTTTTGGTAAAAAGTTGGTTGAATAAAGAACACGTGCTCTCTGAAGTCTTTGAAGGGGGGGAGCTTGGTGACGGAGCATTCCTGGGTCTGCGTTTGTGATTGGTTGGGAGGATGTAATGATTTAATATTAACCTACATGATAGGCTAGAATGCAAAAGGAAGGAAAACTGTTATTCTACTGAACTTTTTATTGACCCTTTTTTTCCTATCGCCCCACACATCTTCCGATCGATATATATTGGCCAGCCCTAGTGGTGGCAGAAACATGCTGTGGGGATGCTTTACTGTCGCAAGGACAGGAAAAGTAGCTAGAGTTGGAGGATGATGACAAGACCTAAACACAGAAGTTTAGAGGAAGAAAACCTGATAGAAGCTGTAAAAGATATGGGACTGGGGTAGAGGATCAACTTTTTAGCAGGTAAACAACCCTAAATCTACAGGCAAAGCTACTATATATGTTTTCTTTCTGGAGCGGCCAAGTCCAGTCCTCCAGAGCCCAGGTCCTACTTGGGCTAATTCTGCCATTAGAGTTTTAGGTTGCAATATGGCAAAATATCAAAAGGTTCAAGGGGTGGGAATACTTTTGCATAGCACATTAAAACTCTTCCTTGATAGTATCACATGGAAAGGTTCAGCTCCTAAGTTCAGGTTCAACCGCCCTTGTTTAAGATTCTGCATGAAAATCCTGTGATAAATTGAGGTTTAGGTAACAGTCAGTGTTGTTACTTCACAACTTCAAAGAGATTTTAAATTGTTTTGCACATTTTTAAAGAAAGAACAAGAACATATATTAACATACACTAGTTAAAGCTATAACCCTAAACTGATCTGCTCAACTCTAATGATCAATTTGGACTAAATGTCTTCCTGTCCTCTCTCCATCTGTGCACAACAAAATGAACAGCAAGAATAACAAGAACATCCTTGAACAGGCGAGGTTAGGAGCAAAGCCAAAGTGTGCCTGGCCGTGTGAAAAGCAAGCAGAGAAAAACAGTTTGGAATGACCTACATTAGCAGTTCTTAGTGTGTCGCCACAATGCATCCCACAGTCCTTCAGCAGACGTGGACACGGGGAGGAGGCAGAGGAGGCTGGGAAATGAGCGAGCGGGTTTCTAAAAGTGCTGATTAGGTGTGTGTTTCAGGCAAACGGGAATACAAAGAAAGGGGAAAGTGGGTCACACTTCAGTTCAACAGAAGTGCAGACAGCGCGGAGAACAAAGTTCAGCTGTATTCTGTGTGCACAAGATGATAAAATGGTGGAGCCTTTGCAAGTGCGCTGAAGCGGGCGCACACACAAACACACACATGCCTGTTCTCCAGAGCAGACAGTCTGGGCCTGCCGCCAGCTCATTACTGTGAGTTCCAGGTGAGTGTCAGAGTTCATACAGCTCTCCCGGTGAGCCAACATGTCGGGACTCACGTGGAAGCGGCTCAGAGCTTCTGAGAAACTCCAAACATTTGAAAGTCACGCTGAAGATTTTATCCACATGGGAGAGGAAAGAGAGGGAAATCTCATTCAAAGCCTCAATGTACTGATTTTCACCACAGAATTATTGCTTATGCACATTGGCATGTACTGAAACATGCCTTTTTTATATTTCGCAAACATGTAGAAATAAAAAGATATTCTGATACTAACTGCCACTAGATGAGTGCACAGATTAATTGCTGTTGGGAAGTTGTTTTTAGAAATTCAACTTCCTTATATAATACATCAGGCCAGGATGAATGAGGTCACTCGCAGGCAGAATGCCAGGATGAGATTTGTGGCCAGCACATTGGGTTTTGACAGACATTAACTTAAAGTAAAGAATCAGGTGCCTTCCAAGGGGAAGACATGCTAGGAAGCTGACCAATGAGCTAAATCAGAATCAGAATCAGAAATACTTTAATGATCCCAGAGGGAAATTACTGTTTGAGTACAACCGCCATCACATACATCACAAACATTTCAGGGGGAGACGATTTACTGAATCACCTCAACTAACTCCTTTTGATGAGGGTCCACTGCTAGCTTCCCTGGATGGCTGAACTCTTCACCTTATCTCTAAGGTCGTGTTCAGCCACTCTACAAATGGAGCTTATTTCAACTACTTGTATTCGAATTTCGCATTTTTGACCATGATCCATATACCTAACCTGGCAAGCCAGATTGATAATGTTTAATATTCCACCTTCTAACATTATTAATCTGGGTCTGCTCCCGTCGAATCCATTTGGGGAAAAGAGGGACATGCCACAGAACCTTCTGAGCTGATTGGGTGAAGGGACACCTAGTGGCCACCTACCAAAGGTTGGTTTTAGCCAATCATGGTATCTAATGAAAATGTAAGCAGCAGGCGTCATGAGAAACCACAACAAGCTACGCTGGCAGAGGCACTTCTTGCTGTTCTTCTTTTAAAGAGGAAATCGGGGATTTTGACAAAACAGATGGGATAGCAGCAGCTATGCAGGTTCCCTCCTGCCCTGCCATATTTATTCTGGTTCGGCTGTGGGCTCGACATCTCTGGCTTTCAACACAGCTGTATGTCCCGCCTTAAATAATAATACTGCGACGTGACTGGCCCGAACTGTTTTTGGTTCGGCCCGAACGATTGAGATGGGAGCGGGACAAGATGGATTCTGGTGTGTTTGTGAACGCAAAAATACCGCGAGAATTCAGCTTGCAGGGTAGGTTACCATATACCATAACTATAGGTGGATTGGCTTAGGTCAGCTCTCTATCAAAATTTAGAACAGACTTGTCAGTTCAGGACTATATATTGTTCAGAGTGCTGTATCTTTAGCTTTAGTACCTTAATTCTCTTTGTAAAAATAATTTCCAAAAATAGCTGTGTCAGAGTTTTGTTTGGGATTTTGTGTTTCAAAACTCAGTGTACGAATCGTGGATACAATTTAAGACCATAATAAATATTTGTTAGGGGCCATAAAAACAGGGGGATATCCTTTTTTTGGAGTAGGAATTTACTGCAGATTGCAGTCAAACAAGCTAGTGATGGCTATAATGTTAAAGTCAAGGTGCATAGTGTCTGAGCAAAGATAAATTGTCAATGAAATATAAATCAAATAAAACATAAACAGCACCTTTAGAAATTAAAATTTTATATCTCTCTTCATACTCAGTTTTATTTTTTCCAGATTCTTACCCAGGTTGGATCAGGTTCTGTAAAGGGTAAATTGCTTGTACTTTTAAGCACTATATTAAGCCCTAAGGACCCCAAAAGCGCTTTACACCACATTCAGTCATTCACTCACACATTCACATGCTGGTGAGCTACATTGTAGCCACAGCGGCCCTGGGGCACAATGACAGAAGCAGGGCTGCTAGACAACCGGCGCCACCGGGCCCTCTAACCACAGCCAACAGGCAAAGCGGGTGAAGTGTCTTGCTCAAGGACACGACGACTGAGACAGTCAGAACGGGTGTTCGTACTGGAAACCCGCCAGTTACAGGATTAACTCCCTAGCTCCTGAACACAGGGTTGATTAAGTTCTGTCCATTTTCTGCAGACTTTTCAGGAGTCTGTAGGAATTCTGGTCTTTGTTTCTCCTCACACATTCCACTATCTCTGAGACAGGTGCTGACTCCTTTAAAAAATTCAATGAAAGTATTCCACTTTTATTGAGATTCATTGTTGAGATGTTTAAGAAACCTTTAAAAGAAAGTCTTCTTTTATTGAGGTACTATAATCCCAATTTTGAAATATTTGCTGAAGTTTTTTGTGATCTTTTGGAGATTTCTTTTAACCCCCCTTCCCATCCTTGTGACAGTATCTAGTAGTAAAAAAGAAGTATCTTCATGGAGCCGCGTTTGTCACTATTCCAGTTGTTTTAAGTTTTTACATTACTGCTTTGCCTGTAGATTTGGGCAGGTTTAGATAAATAGCTATTTTCTTTCTATATCTTTTCCTCACTTATGAAGATCAACACATACACTATCTGCCTTGCCTTACCAGGGGGTGTTTTCTTGTCTTTCACATTATGAAGCATGGCTAAAGGAGTGTCAAATAGTATTTACATCCCAGGCAAAAAGGAAGCCATGGATTACTAAATAAACAGGTCTCTTAATGAGATTTTTCCCACTGAATTCAAGTGCTTACATTAGAGAATGGATAGTAGGAGTTATGCTATAGCCGTTACAAAAAACAATTTCATTAAAGGCTTTTCCCACATCCTAGAAGCTGATGGCATTTTAAACAAGCAAGTAAGAACAAGTAAGTTAACTGGCTTTGAGGTACAAAGCAAAGATGTAATCTTGGTCAACCAGCATTAAGACCGTTATCTGTGTGTTGCATGTTTGTAGCAGATGGGTGCTTACTTATGGTCTATGATGGTGACTCTGGAAGCTGGTATCCCCAGCGTGGCACAGCTGCTGAGAAGTTCTTCTCTGCGCTGAGCTCCCTGATTGTAGTAGTTCCCTGTACAAAAAGTCAAAACAGAGAAAGTTTAAATTGCACTATACCTTTTATGAAATGTCTAAATAATTAGAATACTACACTGATAATAATGCCCCATGTAAGTTTAATAAAGTCTGATTAAAATTCAGAACTGAAGAGATGGTGAGATATGATCAATAAACATCAAGACACTCTCTGGATCATCAAACTAATATTCAGGTGCTTCACAGTTGATGGACGTTAAAAAAGCTTCACTGATCAGGGATCAGCTTCATTGTTTAACTGGTCCCTGAGCTTCAGCTCTTTCTGCTGTTGCAAGATGTTGAGAAACATTGTTGCAGAAGTTTATCACTTTTTCTAACATTCAACACATCTGCCTCTTACCACTCAAATTTATGACACTGAACATAAGTGGATATCTGGGTTTTCCACAGAGTCATCAGTACTTCTAAATCTGTCTTAATTGTTAACTGATCTTGAAGATGAGGTCCAGATTTTTCAACCAGGCGGGCCTTTCTACAGCTTTTGGTTTAAAGATGATGCTCCGGGGGCGTGCTCGTGGCGTAGCGGGTAGCGCGACCATGTTTGGAGGCCTTTAGTCCTCAACGCGGACGGCCCGGGTTCGAATCCGACCCATGGTCCTTTGCCGCATGTCTCTCCCCTTCTTCCGCCCCTTTCCTGTCAGTCTACTGTCAATAAAATGCGAGCCACTAGAAGCCGCAAAAAAAAAAAGAAAAGGATGATGCTCCTCTGTTTTCCCAGGACAAAATAAAGGTATCCAGTAAAATGCTCATAAAGGAAAATTGTATAAGGTAACTTACTTCTTATAATCACAGCTTTTACTATATCAGGAAATTTGCTAAAAAGTGCTTATGTATGTCAATTTAGGAATACCATGACATTGAAAATACCCTTATTATTCAAAGCCACACCCTGGCAAAATTAATTTAGTCAGCAATATGAGGCTATAGACCAGAGAGCATGCAAAAAAAAAAAAAATCATGGACTCAGGCCTTAGTTTTAACAACAATACAATATATCTAACTGGTAATAGTCAATAACTAGTTCACTACCATCTTAAAAAACTTGCCAGGATAAAGGGATTCCTGTCAAAACAGGACACAGAAAAACTGGTAAGTGGTCGCAGTCTTAACTAACACCAGAGAAAGGATCACATCCCTGTTAGACAAAGGATAGCATGTAAAATCTTGTTGATAAGGCTGACTGTTTTTGGAATGCATTTCAAAGTTGTTGGTCAAATGTGAACTATACAAACCCTTAGGTCATCAAAGACCTGTTCACTAAGTGTCCCCAGTTTTAACTTTACGTTTTATCATACTATTTTTATTGATATTCTTAATTTCTGCTATTTTTATTTCAATGTGTTTCTTTTTGTCTGATCATTGTTCCTTTATTTTCAACTGAAGCACGTTAAATGGTACTGTACAAATAATCTAGCAATGCTGTGGAGACATTATTATTATAGCACGTTTTTGTAGGTAATCCGAGGTTAAATAATCCGGCCTCTCACCTCTGAAATATATAGTCCTGAAAAACTAAAGATGCTTACTAGGCCTCCGTTTGTACATTTAAAATCATCCTTGAAGTCTATTCTGATTATTTATCATTCTTTGTCACATTTAATTTGATCAAGGATTTTTTCCTGATAGAAAAAAGATCTCCCATAGTCTCTCTTTGCTGCAGTGTGTGGGTTCAGATAGAAAAAAAGAAAACAAATATTAAAGAACAAAATATCACGTGATTAGAAACAAGTACAGAATATAATTATTGTTGGAGAGTTGATTTTTTCCTAAGAGTGTAAACCTGCGTGGCTAAAACCGAAAACAGCCTAGATGAGATACATTCAAGTCGCCTCAACTTTAAAATTCCCTCGCCGCTATCATCAATGCCAATCAGTTTGTTGTGTTACCATACCTTCAGACAAACAAAGCAGGTGGACGCTGGCATTTAATTCAACTAGTCGCACAATCGTCGGCGCGAAGAACATACATTCATCATCCGGATGCGCAGTAACCACCAGAGCTCTGACGTCAGCACCGTCGGTGTCTCTCTCTGAGGAAACGTTCATTGTACATTTCAGCGAGCTCCTCAAAGCGTGCCGGTGTCGGTCGTATATGCATTTTATCCAAACCAAATAGAACAAAGGCACGAAAGCAACCAGGTAAACATACATTATTTTGACCGTTCCCGTAAACAATCCGTGTAAGAACACGCTCCCAAACTGTCAATGGTTCCTAGTGAATAAATAAATAAATATCGCCTTAAGTTTTGCCACTGTTTAAAAACAAACCATCGGTCTGCAAAAGTAACCATATGTGACATTTGTTCGCTACATTTTAATACACGATTATAGTCACTTTTGCGTTTCCCTTCACACAAACAAACGGTGACAATTTTAAGAACTGACAATAGGTAAGATAAATAATTACGGTGAATAATTTTTAAACTGTAATACCTACATAAATACTGTTGAACTTTATTTTTTAAATAAATGAGTATTTTAAAAAATAACTTTGAAAAAGAAGAGGCATTACCGTGTTTGAGGGGACGATTTAGGTGTAACACTGCACTGTCCTTGCAGGTATGTATAAAAAAATATAGTTATATTTTGGACATTTTCACAAAAACAGAACAAAACACAATATTCTAGGTTTCTATCAACGTAGAACAATGTTTGTATATATGTAAATATTTATTAAGGCATTTAATATTTATTGAGGCAACCCGAATACTATTTAACCGAAACCTATTGTTTGTCGCTGTTAGGACGTCGACCGACAAATGCGGCGCAGCCTTTTAGTCTGCTCAGTCGTCCACAGCCCACAACCCGCGGATTTACAATCAACAATTCAGACAGATTCCTGCCCGGTGATACCTTTCTTTCCCGTTTCTACAAACGTCAAACATGGGGTGAGTACAACTGGCCCGCATGCAGCCAGTCTGCCAGCTTACTTAGCACACTGTCTAAGCGACTCGCTGTGCGTTGAAAATCTGCCTTGCAAGATGGCGACGTTGTTGCGAATTCAGAGGTGAAATACAGGCTGGGTAAGTCAGCTAACCACAACAACATCCCAAACGTCCTCGTTTGGTGTGAAAGTACGCACAAAGCGCCTTCGTTTGAGTTGACAGGCGTCGCTCTGCTCGTTTTTGGGGAGATGCTCCCTGTTGTGTGAAAGCAGTCCCATCCCCCCCGTTATCAAGATAGGCTCCAAATCTATCTGCAGTTAACTTTGTTATAGTGTCGTCTTAAATGGCAACAGAAACAGCAGACTGCTGCAGCATTTACCCACCACTTTTTTACCAGGAGAGATGCCCGCTTTGAATGGAAACTACCTGAGGGAACCAATGTGAATTTTGCACCTATTTAATTCGACCTTAAAGGCTTACGGAGATTTCTGTTTACAACCCATCCCTGCTTGCTTCCAGCCCCAAAATGCCTCCGACCCCTTCTGGAGCTGCTGCTATTAAACCGATGCAGTGGATGAAGAATGCATGAAACTGGAAGTCATTTATTTATATATATATATTTTTTTTTAAATCTCCTCTCATGTTGCATTTCAAAAAAAGGGGAGTTGGAGGAAAAAAAAAACACAGCTCCACAATAAAGTCCCCGTACAAATCTATCTAAAATCTTGCACAAAACAAGCAAAGTTGTCGAAGAACGGCGTGTTTTTTTTTTTTTTTGATACGTTGAATGCAGTGTCTCTTAAAAAAAACCTGAAAAATATAATTGTATGTCCTGCTGAACTGAAGCATATAGTCCCATGGGTGTGTGTTTTTAATCAAGATGTACAGAGAGATTTGGCTTGCAATGACATCTAAAGTGCCTAAATCTCACCCCCTTTCCCCACTCTAGAGTTTAAGCCATCAGTCTTTATTTAAGTTCATTGTAACTTTGTGGCTATTACCATAGGCATGGACCAGTGCAGGGCCGTGCAGAGACCGTTGGAGGGGCAGGTGCTCAAAGTTAAGAGGGCACATGGAGCACGGATTTAAAACACGATACAGAAACATACCTTGCTATACAACCTGTTGAAATGTACCAACCCATACTATAAAGAATGTAACATGGAATCAAGGGCGTAGGTTTGATTTGAACTTTGGTAGGGACACTATTGGTCCAAAGCTTCATTGTTCCTATGCAATATGCATGCTCCTATTTTTTGATGCTTGATTTGAGCAATAAGATGCGTTTTGCCTGTCTAAAAAGAAAAGGCAGCATTATTTGCTACATTTATTCAAATTTTATAAGCACAACACACACTAGATGCTGTCTGTTTATCTTTAAAGCATCACTGGATCTGATGAATGACTTTTTCCCACTTTGAAAAAGTTTGTATTTGAACTTACCAGCAACAGAGACAGACAGTTAATGCGGCCCTATTAAACCAAATATATTCAAAATATGTCTGTTGTCTAGATTTATCCTGTATTTTCTTTTGAAGATACAGAAATGTGCAGAGATAAACCCCACCCTTATTCTTTTTTTATCAAAGATACTCTGTCTGCATCATAAAACAGCAAAATTATTCATTCAAGGGACTGCAAATAAATTTATTGTATTTACTCTGCACTGGAAGTAGAAGTGTCATTGACACTGACAGCATTTCAAATATTAAATTCAAACTTCAACAAATGTACAACTGGGTTGTAGTTGCTCTGTGTAGCCCATTTCATGTAATTTATCTTAACATTCCAAACACATTATTTCTTACATCATATATCTGAAATGTAGATAATTTCTCCTTACCTACATCCTCTCAGACAACTAATTATTTCCCTAACAATAGTGAGTTGTCAATATTTAAATGTGCAGTAAACCTTAATACAAAAGGAGCATGGAGGACCCAGTACTGTACTTTGAGTAAGTTTAGTGACACCAAAACTGAATTGTTACCTGAGTGGTTGTCCATTTCATCATTGAAATGAGAACATATTAATATACTAGTGGCATATACTAGTACAACAGCAGATTAAACTTTAAGATATGTAAAGGCCTATATTAAATTAATTTTGCGACCACATAAACAGATTAAATAATTTTTACTTTTTTGGTGTACCAAATTACCTGCGTAATGATGAAATATGTTGTGGACTAAATCCCTGGAGATGAGAATGTCTAACTCCGCCTCTGGTTTGTACTAATCTACTAATGGACAGTGTGAAAACCTTTGTACAATAAAACCAATGTAAATGGTGTTCCTCGGTTTTATTTGTCTTTATTCTAATTCTAGAAGTAGAAATTGTGAAATGAATAGCACTATTATTATGTGGAATCCTAATTATTCTAAACAAAATATAGCAGTTTTTTAGGTGGCATCTATAGTGTTCTTATACTGTATATTATGTAAAAGAAATAACACCTGCTATTTATGCCTGAACTGCCTCAAATGGTCGATAATCAATGAAAGCAACAATAACAACGAAATATGGTAAAAAGGAAACCCTCACCTTTTCTTTTTCAGACGGCTGTGGGTAAGAATCTGACTTTTTAACAGCCTACAGTCTTTGCTTTTCCAGCTTTCCAGCGGTCTTCAGAACTCCTGCCTGGCACAGAATATTTAGTTTTATAAAAGAGATTAGGTTTTTGCTGATAAATGCATTATACTTCAGAAATAAATGCTATTTTGAGATGCTAACGTTGGTTACTTACATTTCTCAAGTTCCACAAATCCAAACAGTCTCTCCTGCTTCTTTACAGAACTGCACTCAGCAGCTTTCACCTATTTTAGCGCTGATAACATTTAGTTTTTTAACTGGGACTAGTTTTGTTGTCAAGTATTAAATGTGGTAACGGGAGTATCTCTGTATGAATCGAAATTTAAATCTTGCGCTCCAAGCAAACAGGCACGCACACACACGCTAGAAATCAGAAAGCGGGAAGGCGGGATTTAAGGCAGTACAACCAATGAGAGTGGAGTTTAAAAAAAACCCACAGAGCACAGTCACGTGTGCTGCCGATTTAAAGGGGCAGGCAGTCGGACAGCAGCAGCAGCAGCCGCGGAGCTGCAAGAGGAGAAGGGAAGAGTGAGGCACGTTATGTGGATCATGATACCGTGCCACGGTTACCGTGGCACAGTAGATCTAAATTATTATTACTTTGGACATGCACACACACACACACACAAACGCACACACATAAAAAAAAAACAACAACAACACACTGACAAAAGGGCACTTTGGGCATCAAGGGGCAAAGGGGCAGGTGCTCAAGCCCCCTCCGCCCCCCCCTCTGCACGTCCCTGGACCAGTGTGAGGTTCTAACAGTGTGAATGACTCAAGTTTAATTGCTGGGGTATCACAGCATTAACACACAAACATTTAACGAGAAATGATGAATCCTGAAAAGCAACACCCTAAATTCAGTAGTGCTCTCCCAAAACCTAATGGACAGAATATGTGCTCATCAGAGAAGCAGCAGTCTACCAAGCTGATATTAGCTGGGCCTTCTTTTAAGGTGGCAAGCCTGCAGCCGGTTGCTTAACAGACATGTTGCTCATAGCCAGGGGTGCTGTCACAAATTTTGGGCCCCATGTAGAAATTTCTTTTTTCTTTTTTTTTCTTTTTTTTTGGGCCCAGTCAGTCAGGGGATCTTGGAATTGTCCCAACTTTTCCCTCTTATATGGCACCCGTGCTCACAGCTTACCAACTGCTGTTTTAAATCAGTATTGCCTTGTAAAGGG
This sequence comes from Fundulus diaphanus, assembly GCA_037039145.1. Taxonomy (NCBI): domain Eukaryota; kingdom Metazoa; phylum Chordata; class Actinopteri; order Cyprinodontiformes; family Fundulidae; genus Fundulus; species Fundulus diaphanus. Next base: position 14,399,565 of record CM073136.1, on the reverse strand, counting down.
AGATGCTTGGTGCTCCTTTTAAATTTTAAATTTTTTTTTTTTTTTTTAAATGCAGCCAGAGATATTTTAAAAGTGCTGAATTTGCCGCTCTTTGTTAGAGATGGGGAAAGTGCCGGGCTTCTGTTAGCCAACTGACCTGCAGTGTGCTGCAACAGTTGGGCGAGAAAAATGTTGGCGCTGCTTTATGCTCCATACAGCCGGAGAAAACTCTGGGCACGCTGTCACTTTCTCTGGCATGCCATTTAAAAGGACTTAAGCTCGTAGGAACAGTTTGTCATGATTTGGAAGGTTCTTTGAAGCATGAAGTTTTCTTTATACCCAAAAAAGGGCACAAAAACAAAGAAAAGCGACATTTCTTTTATTTAGATGAAGGTTGGAAAGCATTGAAGAAAAGGTCGTTGTGATTTAGCGTTTTGGGCGACTTTGTTGCAATATCGTCTTGGTAGTCTTTTCTTATGCCACTGCAACCAACATTTAGGATTTTCTTCTGCTCAGATTGTTTGTAGCTTTTTGTTTTTGCCTCAGATGGTTTCACCTGCAGCCATATTTAATGCTGTGGAGGATTTCTCAAGTGATTATGCAGATCTGTGGAGCAGCGTACATAAAAATTAGTCCTTGAGACTAGGCCTGGGCAATAAACGGAAAACTTAGCGGCACCGAAATTTGCGACAATAACTGACGTCATTCTGCCCATGTCAGTATTTAGGAAAAAAAAGAAGAAATGAAAAGTCGTTTTTGTCTTTTTTTTGACCGTGTATAGTTTGGTTAAAACGACAACTACTTGTCTAAACCTGCCCACATCTCATGTCCCTTTAAGACGCTGCGCTACGTGCACAGTCTGTAGACACGTGACTCCACCCCATCCAGTGGGTTACAAGAAGTGAAAGAGATGTTGAGGTTGAGAAAATGGAGGACATTTCAAATGTTGAAGCAGTGGTTACGGTAGACCTGGTCGAGGAGGAAGAGGAGCAGCTGTTAAGTAGGTTGCAGCCACATCTGATCTCTGGTCCAGTCGCATGATGGATCAGAGTAGAGCCGGGCGATAAATCGATTTTATCGATTGATTTGAATTTACAATGTTTTTTTTAAGATTTAATTTTCGGAAAATCAGGATTTTATTTTGCCAATGCACTCACTGGGCTTCTATGAAGAGAAAAGCATGCAGTGCTGAATATACAGGACTGTCTCAGAAAATTAGAATATTGTGATAAAGTTCTTTATTTTCTGTAATGCAATTAAAAAACATGAAATGTCATACATTCTGGATTCATTACAAATCAACTGAAATATCGCAAGCCTTTTATTGTTTTAACATCGCTGATTATGGCGTACAGCTGAAGAAAACTCAAAAATCCTATCTCAAAATATTAGAATATTTGCTCAGACCAAGTAAAAAAAAAATTATAACAGCAAAACAAAATCAAACATTTGAAAATGTCCATTAATGCACTCAGTACTTGGTTGGGAATCCTTTTGCACAGATTACTGCATCAGTGCGGCGTGGCATGGAGGCAATCAGCCTGTGGCATTGCTGAGGTGTTATGGATGCCCAGGATGCTTCAATAGCGGCCTTTAGCTCATTTGCATTGTTGGGTCTGGTGTCTTTCAGCTTCTTCTTCACAATACCCCACAAATTCTGGATGGGGTTCAGGTCAGGGGCATTGGCAGGCCAATCAAGGACAGTAATGCTATGGTCAGTACACCAGTTACTGGTGGTTTTGGCACTGTGGGCAGGTGCCAGATCATGCTGGAAAATGAAATCATCATCTCCATAGAGCTTTTCAGCAGATGGAAGCATGTAGTGCTCTAAAATCTCTTGGTACACAGCTGCATTTACTCTGGACTTGATGAAACACAGTGGACCAACACCAGCAGCTGACATGGCTCCCCAAACCATCGTTGACTGTGGGAACTTCACACTGGATTTCAAGCAACTTGGATTTTGCGCCTCTCCAGCCTTTCTCCAGACTCTGGCGCCTTGACTACCAAATGACATACAAAACTTGCTTTCGTCTGAAAAGAGGACTTTGGACCACTCTGCAACTGTCCAGCGTACTTTTTCACGATATTCTAATTTTCTGAGACAGTCCTGTACATGCTCCCATCTCCCATCTAGAGCACTACATGCTCCCATCTGCTGAAAAGCTCTATGGAGATGATGATTTCATTTTCCAGCATGATCTGGCACCTGCCCACAGTGCCAAAACCACCAGTAACTGGTGTACTGACCATGGCATTACTGTCCTTGATTGGCCTGCCAATTCCCCTGACCTGAACCCCATGGAGAATTTGTGGGGTATTGTGAAGAAGAAGCTGAAAGACACCAGACCCAACAATGCAAATGAGCTAAAGGCCGCTATTGAAGCATCCTGGGCATCCATAACACCTCAGCCATGCCACAGGCTGATTGCCTCCATGCCACGCCGCATTGATGCAGTAATCTGTGCAAAAGGATTCCCAACCAAGTACTGAGTGCATTAATGGACATTTTCAAATGTTTGATTTTGTTTTGCTGTTATAATTTTTTTTTTTTTACGTGGTCTGAGGAAATATTCTAATATTTTGAGATAGGATTTTTGAGTTTTCTTCAGCTGTACGCCATAATCAGCGATATTAAAACAATAAAAGGCTTGCGATATTTCAGTTGATTTGTAATGAATCCAGAATGTATGACATTTCATGTTTTTTAATTGCATTACAGAAAATAAAGAACTTTATCACAATATTCTAATTTTCTGAGACAGTCCTGTATGTTTGGGCAAATATATTGTCAAAATATGGTAGAGAAGAAACTTATTTTTACCATAAGGTGAGGCACTTTAATTTAGTCATTTACTTATTTTTTTAAGTTAGTTTGAAGTTACACAAGCGAAGTGAAGCCCGTTCTTAGCTCATTGTGTAAAACCACTACCAGCAAACATTTTATTTTTCATTGTTTACAACGGCAGGGCCGCCCTCTTGTTTTACAAGCATGTTTCACAGCTTGTATTTAGTTGCACTGTGAATTCAGATCAACTGCCAGACGAAACGCTTGACATAAAAGCAAGTTTAAAAAATAATTTCTTTTTGTGAAATGAAAAGGAGGAAAATAAATCGATTAATCAGATTTGGTATAATACAATCAGATTTTATTTTGAAGCCATATTGCCAGCCCTACATCGTTGACCAATGGAGACTGAGCACCAGAGTACTTGTGGCGACATATTTTCCAGCTGATGCTGGGCAGATGGTCGGACCAGGTTTAAGCGAGATGCTGTCTGCATGGGGCATCAAGGAAGAGGCCGTGGTCTCTATCACTACTGCCACCGGCGCAAACATAGTTAAAGCTGCTGAGCTCAATAGATTGATGTGTTTTGGGCACAGGCTGCACCTGGCAGTCGGTAAGTGTGCCCTAATGGACTCTTAATGGAGTTATCTTTGTGTAATGTTGACCACAGGCGTGGCCGCTCCATAGGGGTTATTGTCACCGTTCTACGTTTAGCCTGTATTAGAGATGCACCGATCTGATACCCGGATCGGAAATCTGCCTAATTAGGATATCGGATGAATGACGCCGATTCAGGAAAAAAGGAAAAAAATAAAGTCCATTATTTTTTTAAATCAGTTGAAAACCAGAATTTTTTTTTCCTTTTTACGTAAAAGCCAAATTAGTTTTTTATTTTTTATTTAGAAATCCTCTTTACTTGCTCTTACCACAGAATATACTCTGCTCTTTATAGAAAAACACATGTCTAACAAGTGGCTATTAGCTTGTGGATTAGTATGGCCTGCTATCAGCTGCTAATAAAGGGGCTTTCTCTGTCTCTTCTTAAAGAGGACTGTAAACCTTTAAAACAGTACAATAATCCAAACATTTTTTGAAGCTAATGCTTTTGAATACCTTGGTATGTCTTGATATCAGTGCTTATTTTTAGGACATTCTTCTGTTTCTCTGGGTCCAGAAAGAGGGTTAGCCAAAAAGCACTCTTGCACATCAGTCTGGGAAATGTTGTATTGTACAGAAACACGGTCCCTTTTGACCAAAGGTTCTCTCTCACATAAGCGCTTACTTAGGGCTGGACGATAATTCAATACCAATATATATCGATCGATAGACGTGTGGCGCGATAGGAAAAAAACGGGTCGATAAAACTTCGATATAGAAACAGTTTTCCTTCCTTCCTTTCAGCCTATCATATTCGTTGATGCTACAGTCACTACTTCCTCTCGCGGACCCAGGCACGACGTCACAAAGCGCCGCCCTCTCAAACCACAATACACAGCATGTGAATACGTCGCAGCAACGAGCGGCGCAAGAAATTGTCCCAAAACGGGGTTTTACTAGTTCGCCAGTCTGACAGAAATAAGCCACAGTGATTTGTAAAATTTGCAAGGAACCGGTAAAAACAAAGTCTGGTAACGCAACCAACTTGTTTTTAAAGCCGCTCAGCCGCTCACCACCCGCAGCAGCGCGAGCTGTGTCAGCCCCGCGTGACTCCGCGTAATCTTCGGAGAAATCTCCTGGAACTTCTTCCAAAAAAAGCAGGTATAGCAGCTAAACTGGGCTCCCTTCTTTGTGATAAAATGACAAAGCGTCCAGGCGGCAAAAGGACATCACGCATGCAGTAACATGCTTCATAGTGAGGGATATGCTGCTGTTGTTTGCAGTTGAAAAACCTGGCTTCAAACAACTACTCGCCACTCTTGATCCGCGATATAAAGTTCCTGGACGCAAGTTTTTCTCTAACAGTGCTCCCTAAATTGTGCAACGAGTGCAGGGAATCAGTGCAAAATGAGCTGCAATCAATCCCACGCCACAACCTCGGACGTCAGCCCTGCATCAGCCTCTCAATTAACTATATAGAAAGAGAATGGAACCTGAGAAGTAACTAGTGTACCATTCCCACCTAAATAGGCTATTTTATTTATTTATTTTATATATTTATTTTGGTCATTTTACTGGTCACTTTAGTTTATTCTTTGTCAGTATTTAATAACATAACTCAGGTCTCTTAAGTTATTTTTCTTTAAAAAAAATTCTGTTATGGTTAAATAAAGATTTAATTGGAATGCTGTGTTTGTGTTCTTTATTAAAATTAAATCATTTAGCAATATCATAAAATGTCCAGGCAGAGCTGCACATAATGTATGGTTTTAAATATTTTCAATAATTATCGATATCGATCAATATATTTTTTTTTTATCGATAAGCTTTTTTTCTATATCGTCCAGCCCTACGCTTACTGTATTTATTTTTCAATTATTCTGGTATTGTAAAATCCTTTATCAGACTAATTTTGCTTTTCAGCTTGAAAAGCTTAGTGATTTATGTCAGCGGCAGTGAACTCTGAGGCATTTTATATCATCACCGTTCACACAGGGCTCCTTTTTTAGTTTTTCAATACAAATAAAATATTCAACAGGTCAGCGATCTGGGAATTGCTTCTGTTAATAGAAACCTTTCCCCCTCTGGACCGTGGTCCTAGTGGCTGATTAGGATTGCAGGATGATCAGCAGAGTTTTTCTCTGACGTTGCCGCCACCCTTTAATTGGCCAATATCGGCCATTGGCCATCTTTTCAAGCAAAGCAATAACTGATGGTCCTGATAGCGACTCTCATTGGAAACTGGTCTCCTCCCTTTGAAGTCCCTCCAGTGCTAATTGACAGTGTGGTTGTGATTAGGGATGCACATTTTTTCACTTCCGATCCCGATACCGTAATTTGGACATCTGCCGATACTATTCCGCTACCACAGCTCTGCTTGCTTTAATTTTGTTAATGAGGCTGTAATTATGTGTATGAATGTAAACATGTATACCAAAAAGGCAACTTGTGACAAATGTGCAACTGTAAGGCTTTCAAATCAACACATAAAGGGTAAACTTTCCTGCTGTTCAAATGATTTTTAACCTCACTTTATTTTAATCATTTCTGATTTCCATCTTATTTAATTCTACTTTATTTTTTTACACTCTAAACTGTAACAATTTGAGATATACAAACCAGATGTAAAGTGAATTAGAAAAAAAAACATGTGTTGTAAATATTATTATTCTCCCCTACACTGGTCTTCCTTGGATAAATACAAAGGGTTGGCTCATGTGATCAGCACAAATTAACTATACAGGCTCAGCAATAGTGTTGTCACAATACCAACATGTATTTCGATACTTTTTCAGGTATTAAGAGAAAACTAAAAAAAATTATTAATTACTTTATTCTAATAAAGACAAGCTTTTCTTATGCACACAATTTTAAAATGACTAAAATAAAAAAACAATTAAAAACACTAACATTATCTTATTGCACTCAAGACACTTTTAGAACAGCGTAATTGAATTAAAAAAAAATAGGCTTTTCTTATAGACCAGTTCACGCGTGACGTCACGCGTGAACTGGTCTACATCCGGGTCACGGTGGTTGGCAAAAACAGTACTGTTCTCGTCTACTACATGACAAAACGGGTGATTTAGAGCGTATTTTTAGTTAGTTTATTTTTGGAATCTAAACAATGTCTACGACTTGTTGTGCTCCCGGTTGCACAGAGAGGCATTCCAAATCGTCGGATGTACGTTTCTGTCGTCTACTGAAGAAAGAAGAAAGAAATGGATAATTTCAATGAAAAGAGCGCAGGCAGACACTCCCAATGGACTGGGGGAGCCACCATAACACAACAGAATTTGCAGTCTACACTTCATCTCCGGTAAATACAACTTAATTCTGCTCTAGTCATTGTTCTACTTAAATAGCGGCGGAGGGGAGGTGGCGATCGCTAGACGGGGCCAGGAGAAGCGGAGTCGATGCGCTGCAGCTCCATTACGCCCCCGTTCACACGCGCTAGTACGTCTGTGTTTACGCTGCAACGTCGCCGACACCCCCACCCATTTTAATAAGACAAAAACACCAAAATAATCTGTAGTGAACAATGTTTTTTTTTTTAAACCTACCGGGCGGGTCTTCCTCTCTGCTGAGGCGCTGTCTGTGTCGACTCTGCGTTACACAAACATGTGTGAACATCCATCCATTTTCTGACCCGCTTAATGCCTTATGGCGTCGCAGGGGCTGCTGGAGCCTATGTCCCGAAAATAATTGTAGCTGTCCAGTGGTTTCAGGGGCTTTCGTGCTCTCTCGTCTGTACTGGCCTGTGTATTTATAAGGCAGCTGTATATGTCGGGGTACGGAACACTTGGCCAGCATTTCACAGACTCGCTTTTGCTGTATAAATCTGGCAACCTGATACCATCAACCGTCAACTTACTCTTAAAACGATCTTGTGATACGTTATCTAAAGAAGAAAAATACGTGGAGAACTTGTCAGTTTCTCTGTTTGCGTCCGCCATTGTGTTCGTCTTTTGCCAACCAGTCCGGCGCGCATGCGCGAAAAACCCGGATCAAAACAATAACAATGAACTGGTCTGTTACCCTCAATAGCGCCTGCTGACAGGGGAGGACAAACTGGTCAGTTGTCCCGGGCCCAAGACAGAGGGGGGGCCCAAAACTGCTGCAGTCAGCACGTGCGCTGACTGCAGCAGCTTCACCAAAGCCTCCCTGTCTGTGTCACGGCACTTTGCTGCTTCCCCTCCCCTCTCGTACATGGCTCAGAGGCGCCAGCCAATCAGCACGCAGGCTCAGCCTGGCCCGCCCACTCAGCTCTCTCTCACAAACAACCGCGCTGCTGCTGCTCAGACTCGGGGAGAGAGAGACCGCAGGAGCGGAAAAAACATGAAAGTAGCGCCGTTTGGCTATATTTTAATACCGTAAATGAAATCAAGCTGTACGTTTTGTAAAAAGCCGGTTAAATTCAGTGGAAACACAATAAATTTATATAAGCACGTGAAAAACCATGAGCAAGAAAACGTCGAGCGACAGAAACGGAGAGAGGAGACGAAACTTCTCTCATTGCCCCGACAGACCCAGACCCACAGACTGACATCACTGACTGAGGCGTTTCAGTCCTCCAGAGAACATCCAGGTAGATAAGAGTGGTCATCTTCAGCAGCAGTTCATGTTAACTTTCAAAGTAGATATTATCTATCATATGTTACTGGAGCCCACACAGAAAATGTAATTAAGACCTTCAAAGAACCCAGTACATATATCCTATTAAAAAGTGTTATTTAAGATAAGATAACATTAGCTAATCCTTTATTTATTCCACGACAGGGAAATTTATAGGATTAAAGCAACAGGCAGGTGCACACAACACAGACAAAATTACATAAGGTGTGTGTTTGAGGAGGAGACAGAGCCATTCCTAGCGATAACGGAGACAGTGCAGTTGGAGAGGCTTACTGCCCAATTGGATAGTCTGAGCATAGTCGCTCAGAGATGGATCACACTGTTAATTTCAATGATCCCGCGTTATGGCCAACAAAACTGACTGATTCTGATCGAATGAATGTTGTGCGTTAAATGGCAAAAAGGAAGCCTTTCTCAGAGATTCGGAGGGCAGAGAATTCCCAAAGCTTCTAACATATTCTACTTCCTGCAATGGAAGGGAAATAATTTGTTAGGGACTGGCTAATATACAACAGGTCAAAAAAGGCCATATTTTAGCCGCTGTGCTTCCTGTTCTCTTATGAAGAAAAGATCAACTAGTGCACTAAATTCAATAGATGGGTTGAAAATATGCAATATAAAATACAGAGATTTCCAGGGCATGAAGTATACAGTTAAGTTGACTCGGCAAGTGTAGAGGGGGGGCCCAAAAAGACTGTCTTGTCCCGGGCCCTAGCAAAGCTGTCAGCTGGCCTGCCCTTAATAAACAATTTTAGAACAGTCAGCGTGAAAACAAGTATTAAGTTAAAACAATGAGAACATATACAATTATTTAAAAATAAGCTAGCAATTGTAGCAGCAAAATCTCATACATACATTTTGTGCGAACCAAAAGTGCATGTATCGGCCACACTAAGACAATTAAGAGATCAGTCATAATATTACGAGAATAAAGCGGTGATGATTTGAGAGTAAAATCGTGATATTACCAGGGGAAAAAAAGTTTTTATAATGAGAAGAAAGCTTCGATAATTATCAAGATCTGACGCAACGTGATCAGCTCAGACAAACTGCAGACACAGTCTGAACCGAGCATTTTAAGGCAGGGGGGAGACTGCTGTCTCTATTCAAGCAGAGACTTATTTTAGTGCAATGACGGTTCAGTGAAAAAATAATTATATCAACATCCCGCTTTGTAGACCAGGGCAGGATCAGCGGCTGCTTGGCACACGTGTGATTCATTTGAAATGTGGACAGGCAGCGGAATGGGTCTCCTTGGGCAGGTGGGCTGCAGGCAGCAGCAGGACGAAGCGCTGACTTCAGTGCTTGGAAGGTGGGAGGGGCGGGGCTCACAGCAGCACTTACTGCTCGCTAAAAACAGTAAACTGCAGACCGATCGATGCTTCTACGCGTTGCCGCCGGAGTCTCCACCAACACAGAGAAAAGTTGCTAGATTTGTCGCTAGTCCCTTTTCTGAACAAAAGTGACTAGACTAAAACTCGCCAAATCTAGCTACAAAGTCGCTGAGTTGGCAACGGTGTCTCTCTCGCACTCTCTCCGACTTGCTTCTCGTCCTCTCAGCGATGGCGCCGCGCTGTTGTGGCCACTGCAAATACCGGTCCCATCCAAATGCAGCATAGTACCGTTTTAAATGCCACGGTACTCCTGTACCAAATTAGAACCGGTATACCGAACAACCCTACTCGGCAACAAATCAAGGTTTTGAACCATCAAACATAAAAAAGTGCAATAAGCGTAAACATTGACAGTAATCCCGTAGCGTCATGCCGTCTGGTGGAAGTTTACCTTGTCTGGAATGACTTCAGAAGTGAATCCTGCCGACTGCTACTCAAAGGCTACATTTTTCTTGTTTTATATGCAACAGCAAGCTGATTCACTGTGCTGCTCCAAGCAGGCGGTCACCAGGACGCGCTGCGTCACTGCCACTCTCTGCATCGCGCTGACAGCTCATCAGTGGCTGCCTGGTGGAGACTGAACGGCGCTAGGCGCTCAACTACCTGATCAAACTTGCTATTATCCATTCTCCTGCTTTGTCAATTTGCAGAAAGTGTGGGAAATGTATGAATTTGTCACAAGAAATGTGGGAGATTGGTGGGCTCGACTATAAAGACTGCGGACACTGTGACTCCACGCACATGAGTTTTCCCCAGGGCTAAAATTCCCTTGCGTTTCAATGGGGGCTTGTTCCGAGTTTAAAGTGCAACTCGCCCCCATGTAAAAACATAAACCCCCCTAGACAAATTTGGAAACAGAGTGTGGCTGATCTCTGCTCTGACTGCAGGTAGGTTTCAGGACAGGGCAGCAGCCTTCTGCCTGTGAGACGTTGCTGAGGGAAGGGAAGGCTTTCCGGCAGCATCGCTGCTGCCTCAACACATTGACTGCAGAACAATTGGTGCTTTTACTCAAATTTGCCAGTAATGCAGAAAAAGTTGCTAGATTTATTGCTAGTTGCATTTTTGAAGAAAAAAAGTCGTTAGAGGGTCTGAAAACGGAGCTGCGCTTTTTAAAAGACGGAGCTGTTTCTCCAAATTACGTCACAAAGACTTTTCAACCAGTAGCAATACAGATTCAACATTCAATGCAAGACTACCGTTTAACCTTAGGAGGGCACCACACTGACGATTTTAGACACAAAAGCAGGATTTCAACAAATCTGCATTAATTTGTCAAAAATAATGAGCAGCATATGTAGACAGTACTATAATACAACCATGTTAGCAGATTTTTGGCAAAAAAAAAGTTTATTAGGGGGTGAGTTGCCCTTTAAGTTTGTTATATTGTCAGTCGCAGCGAAGCTTTCGCCTCTCGCTACAATAGTTTTGTAAACGTTATATGTTGAAGTCTTGCTTTGCGGTGTTTGTAACGTATTTCCACACAGCGGGCATGTGATTAAAAGTAGGTTAGCCACGGTGCTAGGCTCAGTGCACCTCTGCTAGCTGGCTACTAACTGGAGAACTGTGGCATGGATTTCTTGAATACAGCTAGCAGAGCAGCCGGCAGAGACCATGGAGACTTTCCAGCACAAGACTTTACAACACGAACACAGCTCATGGATCGGAAATGTCCGCGGGACATGCGTTTGTTTCGGAACCCGATACTGGATCAAATGGGCCCATTCCCGAATTGTGATTTGATGATGGTCATGGAAAAAAGAAAAATGAGACACTATATAATATTGAATGTTTACTTTTAAAGAATCAGGTATTGAAACAAAGTATAAAGTAAAAAAAAAAATTATTCATCTATTAAATACAACCAATGAAATGTCTGTTATGTATGCAAAGGAAGAATTAGCCCTGCTTTAAATACAAATCAAATTACATGGGAAGATTAAATAAATACATATTTAAAAAAACGTTGCAACATTAAGGAGAGTTATACGGGATTAAAGACCTAAATAATGTTGTACTAATGTTTATTACATTATTACTAATGTACTAATGTTTATTACATTATTACTAATGTGATAAAGTAAACTAATGTTTACTAAGCGTTTTGGATCTTTTTCCAATGGTTAACATTATTGACGAAAACATGAGGTACACACGAGGCTAGTTAATAATCTGTTTGGTTTCAAGAATTGCAACTCGCTAATATTCTTCTTCTATTTCTCTCCTGGTGCCATCCTCGCTCATGCCTGTTTTTAGGACAGGCTTTTGATTTAAGTCATACTTCAGTTTTTTTGTTTTGTTTTGCATAATATATTGAATTTATCTTCTGCCTTACTGTATTTGCTGCAAAAAGAGGCAAGATTAGCAGGTCAGTGCTTTAAGGCTTAATGACGTTTGATAAAAGCAGATCCTTTTGAGCTGACCCTAGCATACACAAGTGTGTAAGTTTGTTTTAATGTAATAGACCAGTGGTTTTCAATAGGTGAGGGGCGCCTCCCCTGGGGGGCGCCAAAGAGTCACAGGGGAGGCGCGAGAAGACAGAGAAGAAGACAGTGCTGCCGCTCAACTCTGTGAAACTATGTAGCGATATTCGTGCCTTCTGTTTGAGCACGCAGGAACCAATCCAAGCGCGCAGTGAGAAAACTCAACGCTCAAAACCGGTCTGGCGCGGCTCCACTCTGAAAAACTGTCCTCGCGCTCAGTTCCATCTCTGCGCATCAGCAAAGTTGCGCGCGAGCTGGACCTGCTCAATCCACGCTCAACACCACCAGCTGTGCGCTAGCTCGGCTGTTTCTTCAAAAACTGTCCTCTCCACAGCCAATCACAGACAGGTTTTTATCCCATGATCAAGTCCTCCCCCGCGGTTGTCTCTTCACCCCCCCCCCCCCCCCCCCCCCCCCTCTGCGAAAAGCGTGTCTCTCCCCGCCGCAACCAACCCCCCCCCCCCCCCCCCAACCCGGCCGCGTTGTTTCAGTAAAAGTATCCTGTAAAATGGAAATATTTGGATGGATATTTTATGAATAGGCCTTTTTAATGAATGTACTTTGTTAAAAGAAATACAATAAAAAAACATGTGCTGGGCTATCAGTTGTTTTTGAAACACAGCATTCCAGGAACAGAAAAGAAAGATGCATTTACTGCAGGGACCTGTGTGCGGTAGGTTTGTGGTTGGGGGGGGGGCGTGGTTATCTTTACCTATTCCAAGGGGAGGCTCACATTCAATGAATTTGAAAACCCCTGTAATAGACGATCAAATATTTGTGCGTTGTTAGTTTTGTAGTTGCAAACACTTATGTTGAAGGCGTAGTTTCTCTTTCTCAACAGTTTACTCATAAAGCCTGATGTTTTAGGTGGAAGATCAGAGTTTTGTAACTGATTTGTGGTCGATGGTTTGGTGCAAAGCTTTAACATGCAAGTACCGGTTTTACCCATTTTTTTGCCTTTTAGGAGTCATAAGAATACTTAAAGAGTATTTAACCTATTCTTTCAGACATTCCTGCTCTGAAAGGTCATTGATTGTTTATCTTCAGAGCACAGGTGAGGTCAAACAGCGAGTGTGAGCGATTATTTGCTATAACAGTTTTACTACTGTAGCGATTAGAGTTGACATTTTAAAGTGGCTTCAGTATTTTATATAATTTTTTGTTTTCAGCTAGCATCACTAAAATAGCATTATCTGCGTTCAATGCTGTCAGAATTTACATCTTTACCATAACTCTATGGTAAAGATGTAAAGATACCTAAAAGCTCAGGAGAATACCTGTACTCCGTTCAGCCTTCCTATTATCTGCTGAACTTCTCACCCCCCTCCTCTTGCTGCCTGAATGAACCTCAAACATATAGAAAACAGCATTTCCTTTTTAGTGGCTTCGTCCATCTCTGCGCTTTCCTTGGCTTTGTATTAAACACATTGCTGATTTTATAAGATGGATAAACTTTGAGTCGACGTCACTCAGTGACAACTTTCACACCAAAGTGTGTTGGTGTTCCCAGAACCTGTTAGAGCTGAGGTACGGTGTGCTCTCTCAGCACCAGGCTGGCAGAACACCCTTTAGGGACAATCGAGCTGAAAACGACCCAATTTTGGCCCAACATTGATGCCCACTTCGTTCTTTTATTTTGATGCACGTGTCAGTTACACATTCAAGGCTATATGTGTCTATACTCCTGTCCTGTTGTGTAAAAGGCAACATTTGAAACGTCCATTGCCATATTTCTGTGTGCAGGCGGCTTGTGTCTCCAAACATGGTCTAGCTGAACTCTCGGATTTGTGCGGCAGCAGCAGCAGCCCGCAAGCACCTAGCCAGGATGTCCAGCAGCTCGGGCTACCCCCCCACCCAGGGGTCCTTCAGCAGCGAGCAGAGCCGATACCCACCTCACTCGGTCCAGTACACCTTCACCGGAGCACGCCACCAACAGGTGAAGCCCTCCGTCTGCATGGCTCTCCCTGCTGATCCGACTTTCTTCTTCTTTTCTATTCTGGGGTTTCTGCATAGAAAATGTAAAACTTAATTGTCTAATTTTTCTAATCTGAAAAAGTGAACCTTGACCATGAAAAATTGGTTGCATTTCCAGGCTGCATTCGATGACTCTAGGATGTTCCAGCGGAAAACTTCAGTTTTTGTTTCATTGATTGGTTACCTGAGTTACTGAGAGCCTACAGACAAAAAGCACTCTCATTAAACAGCCTGTTGCTTTTTTTGCCTCTAGATCCGCCTTGATCAGAGTATAAAACTGTATCTGTGTGTCTCAGGGCGCTTCCACACCAAAACAATTCAACACACTTTATCAGAGTTTGTTTCCTTGGATAGACTGCTTGGTTAGTAGGAATCATGTCTTATTTCACATAGGCAGGTATTTTTTTAATTTTTTTTTTAGCAACTGTTCAGACAGCGTAAGCACCGCATTTTATGTTTTGTAGCAACCCCACTTGGGAGATTTTGGACTGAGGTTCTGCAGTTGTTGTATGAGAAAGCATTTCTCCTTTTTGCTGCTGCGTATAGCGACTGAAACGTATATGACTGATCTGGGCGCACGTGCGTGGGCTTGTTCTTGGGTTTCCGTCCTCAGACAGAGGAAATGCACTCTCAGAGAGCGAACGATAGGAGGATGATGTAACTTTATTAAGGCCTACAGGAGGTATCTGAATTTGATGGTCGTTGTCATTTGAGAACAAAACGGGCAAAAGAAAATGTTGAAGAAAAAGCAACCATGAGTAACAGGTAGAATATAAATGAAAGACGGTGCAGCCTGCTGCAGGTTTTATCACTTCCTGGTTATTTTGTTCTTCTTTTCTTTTTCTTAAACATTTTTTTTAGCATGTTAGTTGGTGTCTGTAGACAGTAGTGCTTTTAGACTGTGACAGGCCTAATTTCTTATGCTGCATTGTGTGTACAGTTACCAGGTAGGGGCCTTTTTCCCATACAAAGGTTTATGTCTATATGCATACTTCCGCACCATTAAAAACTTATTTAGCGATCTTATAAGTGCATTTAAACTTAAATGAAAACGGTGACCACAAACATGTATTATATTTTCAGTCTGCTCAGTAAAGTGTGATTCTTAAACACTTATTTTACTTTAGTAAATACTGGAGACTGTTTCTCTGCATTGTTTTGGATGGCATACTTCTTAGAAATGTTGTTTCACAGAGAAGTGTCAACAGGAAAATTCCAGGCATTTGATTGTTTGTTTAAATCCAGCGGGAGATAGGAAATATTTGAATATTTCCCGAAACTGGATTTTTCTGGCCGTCTCGCGGAGCTGATAACATTTTGGACTTGACCTGAAAAATTTTCTGCACTGTTTGCAAGTTGATTTAGTTCTTATAAAGTACTAATTAAGGTCTTGTAACTAAAACAACAACTATATGCTGTGAATAGCTAATGTCAAACCTTTGAATAAGCTACATTCAGGGTGATTGACGGCTTACACAATTACTATGGAGTTAATCAGGAATCATTGCTTTTATTAGATCATAAACAGCAGAGGGCATACAGGAAGTTATCGGGTGGGGTTAAGTGTTCTATGTTTCAGGCAGAATGAGCTGTGTGGTTATTTGCATGACTCTTCATAGCCAAAATGTTACCTCAGGACATAGGTTTTTGTTTAAAGTGAGATGCTAGTGTAGAGTCCTGCAAATAAAACAAAATCTCAGGTTTTAATTACTTAACAAAAAAAACACGCAGTATTTCTACAATCATTAAGACTAAGATGTTTAATATGATCCAAATGATTTCATTTGAAATAGAAAAGCAACAATTATTCCTACTGCTACTGACACAAAATGCTTATTGTTCCCTATAATAATGTTACTTACCATTATAATGTGATTTGTGTTGAGAGAGTTGTTGCTGAGATTTAAGCAAAAAATCCAGATCAAACGCCTGGTACATTCAGTAGAAGTTTTGGGATATTTCATCTTTTCACCACACAAACTGTGTTTTTACCCTGAGGAAAATGGACATTATAGTTACTCGCTGCACAATTTAGCGGCAGCAATGTTGCTGCAGACAGATCTGAGAGAGATTTTCAGCGCAACAATAAACAGGCGGCAAGTTTCAGTTGTTGGTGCACCTATTATTAGAGCTGCGCTCTGAAAGAGGGAGGGGAGGATGAGGAGAAGGAGAAAGCCGTGGAAGAGTCTTGTAAAGTGCAGTGGTATTATGGGGTATTTTAGCAGCTCTGAAACCATGACTGTTTAAACCTTGGGATACATTGGTACTGGTAACTAGCCCAGGCCTAACAACAACAGTTTTTTTTTTTGTGTGTGTGTGTGTGTGTGGAGACCCCCTATTTTTTGCTGTTCTGATCTCCATCAGATTGCTATTTAAGTCTTTTGTTTTCTTCCTCTTCCTCTTAAAGGATTTCCCCGTCCCAGACTACCGCACACACATGCAGGATCCACAGGGTCGAAGAAGGCTGTCCTTACTCTCAGAGTTCCACCCTGGAGTCGAAAGGTACTTTTCCCGTCGCCGAAACAGCAGGCTTTTGCTTTATTCACCTTAGATCTGTTCTGATTTGTTCGTATTTTATGCGCGTTGTGTTGCATACGTTTTGTTCTCTAAACATGTTTGTTTGCTTCCAACTTCAGGCCCCCAGAGAGACGGCATGTTTACGAACCGCAGTTTCACTCTGCCGCAGCCCAGGCAGAGCTCGAGGCCCTGGAGGCTAAACGCCCTCGCATGGAGACTGTAGCCGAGGCCCATATCAACCGCACCCCTCCCACCGCAGGGGGCGTTGTGCTGCCCATGCCCCACACTGTACAGGACAGCCTGAGAGCCACTCTGGAGGTCAAAAAGGTGGGGTTCAAATGTTTGGAGTCTGTCCTTGTCTTCCCTTTTGGCCTCTACTGGATCTTGTTTTAGTTGTTGCGTTTATTGAGGACACTGAAATGAAGGCAGTCCAGAGGAGGATTGGGTTCATTCCAGGAGAGGCTCTTAAAGAAAGTGGTTGATGTCAACATTGGCTTCTTAAATGTACCCTCGTTAGGTCAGATGCAACGCTACTGGCCCTTAAAGTTAGAAAAGCAATATAAAATCTAGTCGGCTGATTCACACTTTTGTTTGTTTTTGTGTTATTAATTAGGAATCTCCATTCACTGTCAAAGTGGAGTCAGCGTCCCCCGGAGGAGCTACGTTGCACATGGGGGAAGAGCAGGACACGTCTCCCTCCAAGCTGTCTAAGGAGGAGCTGATTCAGAGCATGGACCGCGTGGACCGAGAGATTGCGAAAGTGGAGCAGCAGATTTCCAAGCTGAAGAAAAAGCAGGTGGGTAAGCCAGCGAGGCATGTTGTCTCTGAGCAAAGCTGAGAACAAAGGTTGTTGTATAAGAAAACTTGGCTTTAATCAACTCTTTTATAATGACCCCGTTCTGAAAAAAAGCTGTTTTGCAGTGGGAGTAAAACAAGACAAGCATGAAAATCATAAAATAGCAGAGGTTTTTGGTAACAAAATATTGTAGTTTAAATGCACATCAATATATCTATGTCTGCATATAAGTAAGTAGCCTATATTTAATTGATATTCCAATCCAGCTTTATTTATAGTCCTGTCCTCCTCCTACTATGTTCCTCTAGTGTATGTAGCAGAGAGCAGTCTGAATAATGATTCCAGTGAAGGACCCTAGTTGGATAAATGTGATTTGGTAGAAAGTGTTGGCTGGGATTCAGGAGCATCCGTTTAGTATCTGACCTGTACAGATGAACATTGCATGGTGATATGATACATTTTATTCCTTCTTCTTGTCTTTGAACTGAAGTGTTGTTCAAAGCCAATCCTTTTGCATGTGTCAATCAGCTACAAACTGCACCGTATCTTAATGGGCTCTTATGTGATAGACCAACTACCAAAGGAGTGCATGGCTGTGAAGTGGAAGAAGAAAATTGCAGGATTTTCAAAATATTTAATGGAGGAGCATTTGACTGCAGTTATAGCTGCGAGCCTTTTGGGGGTGGGTCTCTACTAGACCGCAGATCTAGATTGAGGTCTGAATTTTCCCTTTCTTTAGGAAGTAGTTCAAGCTCAGTCAGATTGGTTGGACGCTTTCTGTGAACTTCAACGTGGCCCCAGATTCTCAGTTAGATTCTGGTCTAGACTTTGTCTAGGCCCTTTCAATACGTGAATAAGCCTTTATCTGAACTAATCCGTTGTAGCTCTGCCTGTTTATTGCTATATTTTCGTGCTGGAAGGGGACCCTCCATCTCAGTTTCAGAGCCTCTTAGCAGGCTGCATTATACAGCCACTACCATGTTCTAGCTTGATGATGTTGTTTGTTTAGAGTCCTTAATGACGGACTAAAGACTTAATCCTGTCAGTTTAGGTCTACGGCCGTGCCTTGGTAGCTTTACAATTATGCCGTGCAATGCTGCTGGGATTACGACGAATATCGTCTGATTATTTAAGTTCCATGCATTCAGACTAACCTGAGGTAAAGTGGTGGTAAAGTCTTTAAAGAAACCACATTTTGTGTATGCTTACAATGACTTTCATGCACTAATCCCAAACCATATTGTTGTCATGGCATTCCCCGCATTATGGCATGGTTTCATAACATCAGCCGTGTAGCCATTTATACCGCCGACCATCATTAGTGTGACCCCTGTGGCCTGAACCATTATCAGATATGCCGGTAAAACCTGCACAGACTTCAGAGATCATCAGGATGATGGGACATGCTAATCCCAGACAAGATTACGTTTTGGCTTGCTCCAGTTTCACACAGAAAAAATTAACAGTTAAATGCTGATATCAGAAAGTTGGAACATGTGAGTCTGTGTGTGCTATTTAATCATCTATCCTTCGCAAGCCATTGGTCTGAAATTCCTGTCCTGACGTTGTCTCCTAGCAACAACTCGAGGAGGAAGCAGCAAAGCCAGTGGTGCCAGAAAAGCCAGTGACCCCTCCTCCGGTGGAGCACAAGCACCGCAGCATAGTTCAGATCATCTATGACGAAAACAGGGTATGTCTTCTGAACTCGCCACCAGCAGCGTTCACCTTTCCATCTCCTGGGGAGCTATTCCCTCCTCTGTCCCAACACTCTTTTTAATCTTCTGCAACCATCAACAAAAAGCTCGTATGTCTGCTTTAACTGCGACCGCAACAAGCCAAGAAGATGTGCATTTCCTCTCCTTGCAGCAGGGGGATAACAGCAGACAGTAACAGGCACTTTAAATATAGTTTGAGTCCATTTTGCCCGTTTCTGCTTTGAAATGATCGCTTTGATCCATTTTGGAGCTGTTATGTTGCTTCTACTATGAACTGAACATTTCTTTCTGCTTCTGGTTTCCTGCTCAAGCATCCCCACCACAAATCCCAGCAGTGTTTTCATTCTCAGAACTGTATCAACTGTTAGAATATGCTGGACTTTCCTGTTGTTCTTGGTTTATTAATTTGGCTGCAGTGCAAGAGAGCAAGCATGTAAGCATGTTTCAGTAGAATCTATTAAATATTTGCTCATTTGTTTAAATTCTTAATAAAAAAATCACATAGAATTATGTTTAAGATGGTCTGATGTAGCAGCGCTTCATGAAGGAGAAAACCATTTCTGTGGAGGTCACTGCAGTTCACGGCTGTCAGACAGCGTTGTGGTCAGAGAGTGCTGAGAGAGACTCTCCTCCTCAGTCAACCAGTCAACCATTAACTCCTCCAGGATGTGAAGGCGCTCACGCCATTTAGTCCGCCAGCTGCGGTTGTTTGTCCTCGTCTGTAGATGGGCTCGGGAAATTAAACACTTAGTCATTATGTTCCTACTGATCTTGTCTTAGCTAAAAGTCTGCTCTGATCCAGGAAGAATCTCGAGCCAGCCTTCATAATAATAAGTTTGTGGCAACACCACATTTGCTCTGTTCTTCCTAGTGCAGCCGCTCATTTACAGGGCTTTAAACTTTCCCACGTTATCGTATTACAACCATAACCATCAATGCATTTTATTGGGATTGCCCAGTTGGTCTTACCAACTCTTATTTAAGAGTGAAATGAGGTGAACAAACCCCTATAACTATTTACTAATTAGTTCTTCTGATGATGAAATTTGGATGCACTGCACTTTATTTAGGACTAAACAAAACTGAATCCATATGCACACCACACATTTTTGATCATCTATCATTTTCCTTCTACTTCACAATTATGCATTATTGCGCAATACTCTCAGACAGAAAATTCCCATAATGTACATAGAAATGTGTGCTTATTATGTGACAAAATGTGAAAAGGTCTAAGGCATAAATACTCTTGCAACTCAATATACTGGTTTTCTTTAATGCGAATTTTGATTCCACCTCTTATTACTTTTTTTAGAGTGTGTGTGTGTGGAGAAAAACAAATGTTTAAAATAAAATGGTTTTGTCTTGAGGATTGTTGAGTGGTTTTGATATTGATGCTTTTTTTTTCTCAGAAAAAAGCTGAAGAGGCCCATAAAATATTGGAAGGTCTTGGTCCCAAGGTTGAGCTGGTATGTTAACCAATATCCATAATTTTATGTATTTTTTTTTTTGGCTTTAGGGAAAAATAGTTAGAGTTGCACCAGTCAGATTTATTTATTTTTTGGGGATAATTTTTGACCTGCTAGTACAGGTTTAAGCTAATTCCCATTTGACTTTAGGAACTGTCACATTGTGTGTTTCTGTTAGACAAAAGTGGTTACATTATATTCTGTCTAGCATTGTATTTGTAATGTTAGCATGATTAACACAGTTTTACTAAGTTACATGTTTTGAGAGCCCTACCTAAACTGAGATATCAAAGAGGCTGCCAACGTTTCTGCTGAAAAGAGGTTTAAATCTCTAAAATGTAAAATGGCAGCTTTGTTGCTTAGCCTTCTTGTTATCTGATGAAGGTCTAGCTCTCTCTCACTATCTCACAGCCTGAAGGGTTCACAGACATGCAAACATAAAATAATAGTTTACAATCAAATACCATCTCGCATTTCTGTGCTTCCTCTAAAATCACATTCAACTACTTCACCAATACTGAAAATGGCTTCTTGACTGAGTATTCACACAAAAAGGAAAGTTGTTGTTAGCATAACCTGCTAGCGCTAACATGGTGCGTTTGCTGAGATGTTTTTGACTGGCTGTGAGAATTGGCCAAGCTAAAAATGGGTTGATTCCGGTTACCAGCTGATTTCTAGTTGTATCTCTAATACTAATGCGGAATGATGGCACAACTATGATGAACTCGGCTCCAGTTATTTGCCTTTCTTCCTTTTTAAGCCTCTCTACAACCAGCCGTCAGACACAAAGGTGTACCACGATAACATCAAAACGTGAGTATCTTTGTTTCATTAATCCTTTTTAACAGCGATGTGCAGTGGTTTGCAAACCCTCTCTTTGCATTTTTCATGTATTGTTGCCACACAACTGGGAATTAAAACGGGATCCCTGAGTATGCAGCATTTCTACAACCTTGAAAATGTGTAAATGTGCTTATTGCGAAGCAAACAAGATATGCACAAGTCAAAATTTTTTTTTTTTTTTTATATATTTTTCTCATTTTCTTGGTTGGAAGGTAACAAAACAGGTAATATGCTAAGAGGTGGTGAATACTGTTGCAGGGCCCTGTAGACGTTAGTGTATCGCTGCAGACTTGATGCTCACCGAGCCGCCGGCAACGGAAACCGTCTCTGACCTGACTTCTCATAAATCTCTCTGATAATTCAGTCTAATCTGATTGCCGAGTCACCTGGCTGTCCTGCTCCTCTCACACCAAAGGAGGGTGCTTAGGAAAGGAAGTGAGGATGTGTGTGTGTCTGTCTGCATTAGGTGTGTTAAGAGTAGGTTGCATGAGGGGTTGAAGGTCGTGTCGTCTGGAACACAAAAAAAAAAAAACCTTATCAGTGTGTACCACGAGAGCGGCCCATCTGGCCGGGCCTTTTATCAGGACAGAGACCAATTCTGTGTGAACCTGCTGAACAGGCCATGCTCTCAGGGTCACTGCCCTCGCTGCCCCCTCTCCCCCACCAGCATTCGTAAACAGAAGAGTTCCCAGTATTTTGCATGTGTCTCTCTGTTTGTAAAAGTCACTGTGGGATGGAAAGATTGTGAGAGCTCTTATTTTTAAAGGTAAATGCCAAATGCACAGTTAACTTTTAAATAAGAGGTTTATAGTAGACTGGGATTTTATGCTTTTTAAGATAATATTTCTGTATAAGCATAAGAATTCACTGGATCCCTGCTTTGTTTCAGAAACCAAGTCATGCGGAAGAAGCTGATTTTGTTTTTTAAGAGGAGGAACCATGCACGTAAACAAAGGGTAAGTTTCCCCGCTGTCGAGAATGCAAGTTACGTGATGTTGAACTTGCATCTTATTTTTCCATTTTTGTGTCGGTATTATGGATATGGCAGGAGAAGCCCTTTCCTTTCCCATAGTGGGTGTAACAGTCGCAGCACAATAGCTCATGTGACCATGTGTACTCGGCTGACCTCTGCTCACAGCGATGAAGCTGTGGGTTCACTTGGTTTTTAAACTTTTGGTGGTTGATATGAATATGATGGTCTGTGTTTTGTTTGGCTTTACAATATATTTTTAACCTAAAATGTAAATGTATCACTAATAGATAGTTTTTGTTAAGTTAATAAGAGGTAATTTGTTTATCGAATACATTTTTCGCCTAGGACAACTCAATTATGTCGTCTCCAGTGAATGTGGTGATAAAATCCAGATTAGCAGGCACTGGTGCAGTAAACCAGATTTTCAGGCTTTATTAAACTTTATTTCAGCAGGGGTGCTGTTAGCAAAAAGCTGATGTGTCTACATGAACCCGCTGACCTGTTTTTGCAGAGTCGGTCATCCCCAAATGACACGATGTGGCGTTACATGTGTTATGAAGCCCCTTTGATCCAAACTGTATTCTGAGAAACGCATTTGAGAGCAGTGTGGAGTTCAGAGTCCATTTTAAATTTTAACCATGGATGTCCTCATCTCATCTGTAATACTGATTCGGATCTCATTTAAGGCATTTTAAAGCCTCACCTTTGAGGAGGCAATTAAAACCAGTCTGAACCTATTTTATATGTTATCTGATCCTTTCAAAACTACACTACTGTTCAAAAGTTTGGGGTCACCCAAACAATTTTGTGTTTTCCATGAAAAGTCACACTTATTCACCACCATACGTTGTGAAATGAATAGAAAATAGAGTCAAAACATTGACAAGGTTAGAAATAATGACTTGTATTTGAAATAAGATTTTTTTTTACATCAAACTTTGCTTTCGTCAAAGAAACCTCCATTTGCAGCAATTACAGCATTGCAGACCTTTGGCATTCTAGCTGTTAATTTGTTGAGGTAATCTGGAGAAATTGCACCCCACGCTTCCAGAAGCAGCTCCCACAAGTTGGATTGGTTGGATGGGCACTTCTTGCGTACCATACGGTCAAGCTGCTCCCACAACAGCTCAATGGGGTTCAGATCTGGTGACTGCACTGGCCACTCCATTACCGATAGATGCCGATGCTTCTGCTCTAAATAGTTCTTGCACAATTTGGAGGTGTGTTTAGGGTCATTGTCCTGTTGTAGGATGAGATTGGCTCCAATTAAGCGCTGTCCACTGGGTATGGCATGGCGTTGCAAAATGGAGTGATAGCCTTCCTTATTCAGAATCCCTTTTACCCTGTACAAATCTCCCACCTTACCAGCACCAAAGCAACCCCAGACCATCACATTACCTCCACCATGGTTAACAGATGGCGTCAGGCATTCTTCCAGCATCTTTTCATTTGTTCTGCGTCTCACAAGCGTTCTTCTTTGTGATCCAAACACCTCAAACTTGGATTCATCCGTCCACAACACTTTTTTCCAGTCTTCCTCTGTCCAATGTCTGTGTTCTTTTGCCCATCTTAATCTTTTTCTTTTATTGGCCAGTCTCAGATATGGCTTTTTCTTTGCCACTCTGCCGTGAAGCCCAGAATCCCGCAACCGCCTCTTCACTGTAGATGTTGACACTGGTGTTTTGGGGGTACTATTTAATGAAGATGCCAGTTAGGGACCTGTGAGGCGTCTGTTTCTCAAACTAGAGACTCTAATGTACTTATCTTCTTGCTCAGTTGTGCAACGCGGCCTCCCACTTCTTTTTCTACTCTGGTTAGAGCCTGTTTGTGCTGTCCTCTGAAAGGAGTAGTACACACCGTTGTAGGAAATCTTCAATTTCTTAGCAATGTCTCGCATGGAATAGCCTTCATTTCTAAGAACAAGAATAGACTGTAGAGTTTCAGATGAAAGTTCTCCTTTTCTGGCCATTTTGAGCGTTTAATTGACCCCACAAATGTGATGCTCCAGAAACTCAAACTGCTCAAAGGAAGGTCAGTTTTGTAGCTTCTGTAACGAGCTAAACTGTTTTCAGATGTGTGAACATGATTGCACAAGGGTTTTCTAATCATCAATTAGCCTTCTGAGCCAATGAGGAAACACATTGTACCATTAGAACACTGGAGTGATAGTTGCTCAGTACGAGGTTGACTGCAGCGCATTGCTAAGCGTGGTGGCGATAAGCTGAACCTTCACAGAGAGACTCTTTTGACGCAGTGGGTCATGACTGTAGAAGTTGTGAAATTATACAATTGATGTATTTAGGGAACAGGAGACGCCTTGGTTTCCCCTGTTTGTTTGGACATATTGTGTGGGGCAAAAACAACTTTTGTATGCAGTGGAATAATAAATATTGTCATATCAAACAGCATTTCTGAGAACTGCCTTGCCAAATCACTGCCTTATCGGTTATTTACATATTGCAGAATCACCTAATGTTTAAACACACGGGTCTTTTTTTTTTTGGAGCTGTGCTTCAGTGAGTCTAACCTCTCTGGCTGCTCCTTCTCAGACTCAGCCAGACCTTTTTGGACTCTGAACAATGGCAGAGTGCTCATGGCCTTGTGCCAAGAGGAAGGTAAATTGTTGCTCCCTTGCTGCAGAGGATGGTGGGGGAAAAAGGCTATTGTGTCCTTGTTGCGCTCTTCTTGAATTTCCTCTAAACATTTGAACTCTTTGATGTCTCGGCATTAACTGGTTTAAATTGGTTTTGTAACCTCAGTGACAAACTGTATTTTGATTTGATGATTTCAATATAAACTTGTGTAATAAAAATGCCACGACCTGTTGAAGAGGGTTTGTAAACATAACGGTTGCATCAGAAGAGATTTTTAATGGAGTTAGAAGGAAATGGAGTCAATGATGAACTGAAACCCACAACAAACACTCATGAGCAGCATGTTCTTGCTTCCATTCTGGCTTCAGCCCACTCCGTATGCTGTTTACATTTTTTTTTTTAGTCAAATATAAATTGCAACATTGACTCCCCCACCCTCTGACTGTTTAAACAAACTACCACGTTCTTGCTTGCTCAGTTACAGAGAATTGTTGTGGTTGTCGGATGGAGAGCTGGGAAGGCAGTGAGGTTTGTTTTGTTGATACCATTATTTGCGCTTGAGAAGCCCCGCCCAGATTTTTCCTGATTTAGGCCCTTTTGTCGTGTCTGACCTGCAAATTCTGAATTTGATCAATTTCCTGTATTACACTTACTAAGGATAGTAAGTAAGGAGAAAAATATGTTGCAGAACAGGTTTTTTGATTGAGGTAAAAGCATTAATGGTAGAGTCTGCAATTTTTCCAGAGGTGTCCCCAAGTCCCATTTTAAATAACTGCATGCACAAGACCGTCTTACCTGCTCCTCAGGGGGATCGAGTGGAAAAAGTCTCCCAAATCCACTCTGGTCTTTCTACTGTGGCCTTCTTCTTCTCCTCATAAACTTGTACGTGGTTTGTGTCTTGCGACTCTCAGCCATTTTCAAAGTATATGGTGAGAGCAGCAGAGCTACAGTGAACGGCTAACACCGAAGCTAACTGCTAAGCTAACTGGATACATAAACACTAGAAGTACGCATAGCAGCCAGCAAGCAGCACGCATAGCAGAAACTAACCAGGAACCCTCGCACATTAGCGTTACGTGAGTGCGTCCTAATGATTGGCATGTGGGACAACCAATAGATAAGGTGATTCCCCCAGAACTTGAGGGACAGACGGGAGTGAGAGCAAGAACAAAACTCTAACCAATCCCTGCCATTAGGTCCGACTGACGGGGATTGGTCAGAGTTTTTACAGGCTTGCAGCTCCCACAGAGATCGAATTTTACCTCCTTTTTCTGAATAAATAATGTTTTTACTACTGTCAGGATGGAAGGATCATTTCACCCAGTATAATAATTTGTTTTTGAACAGGATTTCCAACTGTAGCTTTAATTTGCCAAAAATGAAGATGATAAAAATACCGTCTTTGTTTATGCATCATCGGATGTCTATGGTGTTTATCTTTTTTGTTAGACTTGGAAAAAATTCATAATGTCGGTCACTGTGTTTATGGACCTAAAACGGTGGGAGTCCTTAGTTTTATTTTTTTTGTGTGTGTCTATAATGACCTTTTTATAGGCAGTGTTCCGGCAGGAAATGGGTTGAGAGAGAATGGGGGGGAAAACATGATGTGAGGTCAGGAATCGAAGCCTGGATGTTTGTTTAGGGGGCAGAATGGCCTCCGCTATGAGGGGCCTTCTCCACCCCTACACTATACACCCCCTTGAGTTCTTACTATTAATGCATTCAATGAACCAGATTTTCAGTCCTTGATCTGCCCATCAATAGTTATGCAAAATTCTTTGATCATCTTGAAGAAGGAAAACAATAATCTGAATACATCGTTCATATAGGCTCAAAATTAACCTGATCATTACATGCACCAGGCTTTATTCACAATAGAAACACTCTGACACAGGCGGAGTTGTCATATTTCCTAAAATAACACAGAAGTAGTAGTTTTACTTCTGCGCAGGGTTTTAAGAACGATTGAGACGTTACTGCTTTCCCTAATTAAGCCACAGGATCAGCAACACATGCTGTTAGGCTTCCTGCGTTACAGGTTGAGAGACATAGGGCACACATGCTAAGTCACGGCAGTGTTTAGATGAACACTGTCCAGATTGAAGATTGCCATAAACCACTCCTCTCATTCAGAAATACAATCTCTTTCCGATTTGAGCTAAATCCGATCAGTGTTGTGATTAGTGTTTACATTACGCATTTTTGTTCAGATTGGCCCTTTTATTCCGATTACCGGTACTTATATCCATATCAATACACTCAATGTTGCCCTATGATGGACTGGCGACCTGTCTGGGGTGTACCCCGCCTCTCCCATGGCCCTGCATGTATAAGCTGGATGGTTAGACCTGTCCATTGCTGATCCGAGCTGTATTAGCACCTACTTAAAGGTTGTTATTTTAAAAGGTATTTTTAACCTGACAAACGAGCCTCATCGGAACACATATTCAAATTTATTCAAATATGACTGTATTAATCTCTGTCATCTATTACTCAATTTAAACTAAGATCCATCCATTTAGTAAGAACAAGAAATCAATTTTGTGTGATTAGAGCTTTAATTTTGAGTTGCTCTACAAGAAGGTCTACTGAAAATATAATTTGAAAAGCAAACTGTAGACTTCTCTGTTATTAGATAAAAATAACTGCTCACCGTGGATTCTCTTGTTCACTTTGATGAGACTAAACATTAAACAGACGAGAGCTTGTCTTGGCTCTCTGCATAGGAACAAACGCTCCTGATACAAGTGTGCTGTTTCCCTTTCGTGTGCATAGGAACAGAAGATCTGTCAGCGCTATGACCAGCTGATGGAAGCGTGGGAGAAGAAGGTGGAGCGCATGGAGAACAACCCCAGGCGCAAAGCTAAGGAAAGCAGAACACG
This sequence comes from Fundulus diaphanus, assembly GCA_037039145.1. NCBI lineage: Eukaryota > Metazoa > Chordata > Actinopteri > Cyprinodontiformes > Fundulidae > Fundulus > Fundulus diaphanus. The sequence continues at coordinate 14,371,929 of CM073136.1, read as the reverse complement.
AGAATACTATGAACGCCAGTTTCCCGAAATCCGCAAACAGAGAGAGCAGCAGGAGCGCTTCCAAAGGTAAGCGTACTTACCGGAGATCGGAATAAATGGTTCTTTGTTTTGAGGTGAATTGGGTTAATGAATGAATAAAAATCCATATTATAGACAAATTCAACCTAAAGGATGTATATTTCCTGCAGGTTCTGGTGCACCAGGGTTTTATGTTTAGAAAACTCAAAATCATATTTTATTTTCCAACTTTTTGTTCCAAACAAAACTGGAACCGTGCACTGGATTTAGAGTTTAAAGATAAATTGACTCTACAGAGTAATGATCTGTTTGGGCAAAATAAGATTTATGATATATTATTTTGTTATCATGTTTTCCTTTATTGGCAGGACAAATTCTAAAAAGATTTAAACCTTTCTTCCTAATTAGTTCAAGCTAAGATGGGATGTCTTTATCAAAACTAAGAAGTCCCACCTTTTTGTTATATAAATGGAACAAAAAGATGTACTTTGATGCACTTTTTTTAGATTAATATAAATAAGTTAAAGGTTGATGTATGAAACTGTGATAATCTCTTAATTCCTTAGTCTGTTGATTCAAACCATACATGTGCTGCATGTTCACCTATCAGAGAACCTATCAGAGAACATGCCGCACATTTTTCGCCTTAATGTCTTCTTGTCCGTAGATTGAGAAATCTGCACGTCTAATCTCCAAGAAAATCTAAAATCAGTAAAAGCCTGATCAGTGAATGCTTAAGTTTTATATATTTTGCTTTTAATTTCATCTGTTTTCATTTTAGCAGATATCAATGTAGCCCCTTATAAGAAATGGTCTCCTTTATATTTTGAAGCTGTCTGCTCGGCTATCATCCCAAATAGGGGAAACCTAGTAGGATCTTATCATGTAAGGCTGCACAATATATTGTCATTTTCATATCGCAAAGGACTGTTTGGAGTAATATTTGTTGGTAATATATTCCAAGTGTTATGAACTTTATTTTACACGCTTTAATCTTTAGCTGGTTGCCCACACCAGATACATAAATGACAAAAAGCTAAAGGTCACAGAGTGATGGAAGCACAGATGAGAGAGAGGGAGGAAATAAATAAATTGGCAGATATTGCTTTTGCGAGATTTTTTTTTTTAATGTTTTGCAGACCTAAACTGACTTTAGAGCAGAAAAATCTCTGGAATGGTATTCAATGTATTTTTGTGTAGAAAGTATTTTGACAACAAGACTTTTTTTTATTGTATTTTAAGCTCTCTGGAAACAACTGAATAAGACAGAGCTGGTGCTCTACTACAGACAAATTTATATCAGCACTTAATATCATGCAGTGATGTTAGTGTTATTGGTAGGTCAGTATGTCCTGTTTTTCCCACAGAGTTGGACAAAGAGGGACGGGTCTTTCTGCAACCATAGCGAGAAGCGAGCACGAGATTTCTGAAATCATCGACGGACTCTCTGAACAGGAGGTAAGAACCAACAGCAGAACATTTAAAAAGCTCTTCCTCCGCAGGGGTTCAGTTGTTCCCGGTCATCCTCATGGGAGATTTCCTCTGCGTTTCTTACAAAGAGGAAGTATTTAAGCACTTCAGCAGCACCTGATTTTCTGCGGCTTCTTCCCAGTAGATCCCTTAGCCTCTTTCACAACACATTTCCATCATAAACCCACAAGCACGAGTCGCCTCCGGGGTCCCTTTGAGTATCCATAAATCACAAGTGGATGAGTCACAGCTGTGAGTTTGCAAAAAATGAAGCCATCAGGGCGACGGGAGTTGATGTGCTGCAGCGAAATCGGCACTGTGCATAAGATCTGCATCAAATTTCTATGATACATCTCACCTTCTTAGTCTTCTGGTTGGAAATGGTTTCAAAGTGTTGTTTTTGCCATCACTGTTACGTTGACCTGCTGGCTTGCCCCACTACAATTCAGCTGAAGCGATTTTGCGTCTACCTCACTTGGCGAGTCATGGGCGTAACAGAAGCAGGCTGACTTCAACCCCCCCTCACCGCATCGCTCCTTTACAAAACGTATGGAGACGGCAAAAGGTTGTTTTAGTCCCGCCTTGAAGGGTTTTCTAAAAGGAGCTGTTTTGTTTAGGCGCTCAGGATTAAGCTTTTAGTGTGAAGCAGCGACTGTAGAAAAGGTTTACATCCATGGTGACTTTACACAACTTAACCAGGACTTACTGTGTGTTCCTTCTGCCTCGGAGGTCGCAACTAACAAGTCGCAAATTACATCATATTCACCTTTTTGCGTTCCAGTTTCCCTCTTGTCGGACAGTAGAAAAAAACATAGATGTTCGCACTGTTATTAAAACAGTAACAATGACAATAAAACCATTTTAGGCGGTATTTTGTGCAAATAAAAAGAGCTGAAACATCCCCTCTGATAAACACTGAAAAGCAGTACCTGTACGACCGACTAAATGTTAAATAAATAAAAGAGAGCTGCTACAAACAAAGTATGACATTTTACCCAATGTTGCTGCGAGTAGCAGCCATCATGAATGCCGACTTTCCGACTCGTAATACCAACTTCAGGGGCTGTTCCAATCAAAATTTCCAACTTGGAGGTCGAGAATTCTGACTACCGAGGACAAATTGAACGCATTAATAGTCCTGCCATGTAACACTAGTACCACAGCAGGGCCAGTCTTTTGCTAAGTTATGTTTGAAACTTAAGATGTGGTTATGGAGGCTAATGGAAAAATTAACATTAATCCCATTATTTATTTTTTTATAAATGCAGCCATTGTTGTACTTAAAAAAAGGAAGATCATTGTTTCACTGAGCTTCAACTAGAGATGGGAAATCATCTTTTCTTACCTTCCTGCTGTTCATCTGATTGTTGCCAACTGCATTGTCAATGCAAACTAAAGCAGACCTGCATATACAGTCGCTGTTATTAACTGAACCAGCTAGAACTGGCTGTAGCATCAGTCTGAGCTGGTACCAGCACTGCTCACTTCTACTAAATAAAACTGTATCCCTTAAGGGAAAATGCCACCTAAAGGTTTGATTATAGATGATGTAGAACTTGTTTGATATAAATGAACCAAAATTCTTATTTCAGTAAAGTCGATAGTCAGTCAAAATCAATAAAATTAAATAATAATGGCCAACTTAACTTTTTAAACCCACCATAGCAATGCAGAGGAGTGAACAGGCCATTCTAGAAACCTTTAAAAGATGCGAGTTGTGATTTCAGGTTTTTCTCTTCATTTTATTGATTCTGCTGTGCACAATGGTACATGTTGATGAAACACAGGGTACATCTTATTACTAAAGGCTTTTTCATGTGCAGAATGAGTCCTACAATGAAAATCAGCTCTTTTATTTGACCCACTTCCCTTTTTATAAGGTGAAAAACACGTGGCACAGTTTTGGCACTTTTGGATAAACTGCCAAAATCAGAAGTCCGCCTCTCACACTGCCTACTAAAACCTTTGTGAAACAAATATGCTTCAGCTGATTCACTCCAGATATGCTGCAGCTATTATCAAGATGTGGATATAAAAATCTGAGGCTTCTATTTTTTCAAAAGGGTTTTCATGTAGTTTTACAGTGTTTATTTTGAAAAATATTAAGGCAAAGCTCAGAAATTTTGATTTTTCTTTGTTTAATCACCTATAAATCAGACATAGAGACATTAGTAATAGTGGTTCCACATGAAGAATATGAATTAATTCCCAAGTGTCACAAGTACTAAAAATTACATTTACATTTTATAAGTTTGGAGCTGTACTTGATTTATATCAGATACACTCCTGATCAAAATCTTAAGACCAGTCAAAAATTTGCAAGAATTTGCATTTTGCACTATTGGATCTTAAGAAGGTTCTAAGTAGAGCTTCATAATGTTAAAAGGACAAATCAGTGCAAGAGACAAGAACATTTGAGCAGGGAATTGTCTGAAAACTGCATTTATACTCAAACGTGATTTTTTTTCAGCTGATCAAAAGTTTAAGACCATAGCTCAAAAAACCCCGAAAACCCCCCAAAACAGAAATCAAAATGTCAAAAAAAAGGACTCAGTAATGAGTAGCTCCACCATTCTTGTTGATGACTTCAAACAATCGTTTAGGCATGCTCGATGCCAGTGTTTCCAGGAGGCTAGTGGGAACGTTGCTCCAAGTGTTGAAGATGGCTTCACGAAGGGCATCCATTGTCTGGAACTGATGTCCATTTTTGTAAACTTCCCTTGCCATCCATCCCCAAATGTTCTCAATTGGGTTTAGATCCGGGGAACATGCAGGATGGTCCAAAAGAGTGATGTTATTCTCTTGGAAGAACTCCTTTGTCAGGCGGGCATTGTGAACTGCAGCATTGTCCTGTTGAAAAACCCAATCATTACCACACAGACGAGGGCCCTCAGTCATGAGGGATGCCCGCTGCAACATCTCCACATAGCCAGCTGCTGTTTGACGCCCCTGCACAACCTGAAGCTCCATTGTTCCATTGAAGGAAAACGCACCCCAAATCATGATGGCGCCCCCACCACTGTGCCGTGTAGAAAACATCTCAGGTGGGATCTCCCTGTCATGCCAGTAACGTTGGAAGCCATCAGGACCATCAAGGTTAAATTTTTTCTCATCAGAGAAGACAACTTTCTTCCACCTTTCAATGTCCCATGTTTGGTGCATCCTTGCAAAGTCCAAACGGGCAATTCTGTGGCGTTGAAGAAGACGTGGCCTTTGAAGACGTTTTTTGTTTCTGAAGCCCTTCTCTCGCAGATGCCGTCTGATGGTTATTGGGCTGCAGTCAGCACCAGTAATGGCCTTAATTTGGGTAGACGATCGTCCCGTGTCTTGACGGACAGCCAATCGGATCCTGCGGCTCAGAGCTGGTGAAATTTTTTGGGGTCTACCACTTGACTTTTTTGTTCCATAACCCTCAGGATCATTTAAAAAATGCAAAATGACTGTCTTACCGCGTCCAACCTCAGCAGCGATGGCACGTTGTGAGAGGCCTTGCTTATGCAGCTCAACAATCCTACCACGTTCAAAGTCAGTGAGCTTTTTTGTTTTTGCCATCAGGAGGTCTTGACAGTGTAAAGACTTCACAGAAAATGACATGGAATCCAGATGTTTGCACAGCTTTTGGCTTTTAAAGACTACGGTCTTAAACTTTTGATCAGCTGAAAAAATCATGTTTGAGTGTAAATGCAGTTTTCAGACAATTCCCTGCTCAAATGTTCTTGTCTTTTGCACTGATTTGTCCTTTTAACATTGTGAAGCTCTACTTAGAACCTTCTTAAGATCCAATAGTGCAAAATGCTAATTCTTGCAAATTTTTGACTGGTCTTAAGATTTTGATCAGGAGTGTATGTAATTTCAGGCGGAAGTTGCTCCTGAAACCCTCTGGGCTTAAGGGCCTAAAGACCTAAAGGCCATAGTTGGTAGTCTAATGGCAGGAAAGATCTCTCGTATAATTATTAATTTTGGGTTTGGCATCTTTGCAGATATTGCCTAAATCAGTTTGAGGCCAGGCTTCCATGCATGTCTTTGTATTTGAGACCATGCTCGTTTTACTCTAATCCTGACCGGTGTCTGGTCTAAAGTAATGTTGCTCAGCCTTTCTGAAACTCGTTCTTAAGATATTAGACCTTAGAAAAACCGTCCAACTAATTGCTTGTATTGAAGGTAATATTCTAAATGGAAAAACTACTGTTTCCTTTTTTCTTAGAGGAGATATCACATTTATGCCTTGAAGCATGCAACAATAAAACTAGCTTTCTGTATCAAACAAGCAAAGCTGACCTTTGACCCCTTTTTGCCCCACAGAACAACGAGAAACAGATGAGACAGCTGTCCGTCATCCCTCCCATGATGTACGACTCTGAGCAGAGGCGAGTGAAGTTCATCAACATGAACGGCCTGATGGACGACCCAATGAAGGTGTACAAAGCTCGGCAGTTCATGAACGTTTGGACGGAACATGAGAAGGAGATTTTTAAGGAGAAGTAAGTCCGTGCTTTATTACCATCCCGGTTCTATTAAGTCCCAGGGTTGGAGTTTTAGTTTTTATGAATGACTGCATTTGCCTTGCAGGTTCATGCAACATCCCAAGAATTTTGGTTTGATTGCCTCGTATCTTGAAAGGAAGGTAAATGTGAATAAATACCAGCTCAAACAACTGCATCAAATAATAATAAAACCATTTTAAAACAATGTATACATATATATGCATGTATATTTTTTTCTTGTTTCAGTGTGTGTCTGACTGTGTCCTGTTTTACTACTTGAACAAAAAGAACCAAAACTACAAGGCATTGGTCAGGAGAAACTACGGCAGAAGGAGAGGAAGAAATCAGGTAAATTCAACGTTTTAAGAAGATCTGTAAGCCATATTTCTTTACCAGTCTCTCACTAAAATCCACTTTAAAAAGCTAACATGTTCTACGTTTTGCTGAATAAACATACATTACCAAAGTGCAGGCATAAAGAAAATAATCCAAGCTGTTGTCTTGATGGTGTGCTTCGTTTGTTTCCTGCAGTTTAGCTTATGTCTTTACCTTTGGTTTAAATGTCATCAGAGTGACATTGTGCATGCCTGATGTATGCATCACTAAGGTTTGACTAAGGTCCAAACAAGAACTCATTATTAAAGCTGTAGTCCCTGTGCCTCATTGACAAATCTTAGTTAAATGAATGTGAAATTATTAGTTTGGACTTTTCAGAAACTGATTTTTAGGAAGTCGAGTTTGTTATGAATTAACCCTGTTGCAGTCTTCCCTGGTTCTTTTACCTGTAAAAAGTGGTGTTCTCTATTGTAGATGTATCTAGTAATAATAACACTCTCGAAATAGAAACTATACTTTTAACATATTTAATCTAACAAAGCAGAGGGATGTTTACAGCTTCAGTACTGGACTCTCATACATACAACCATGTGGACAGGTTAACATCCAGAAGCGAGAGAGTGCCAAACTCTTGGTCACATCAGCTTATATGGACCAGTAAAGATCTGCTCCAGGATTGGTCGATTCTTCCGATGTTGTCCTTTGGGATACGCTTAGTTTGGCTCCAGGGATATCCACCTGTCCATTCTGCCCCGAGATGACTATCCTTTTGTTTATGCATGCCACATCTGTGAATTCCTTAGCATCCTTGACTTATCTGGTGTTTCCGTGTTAACTGCTTTTTGCAGCTCCAGCCTCTGTGATCAAATAATCCTTAACAGCCCTCCTGTTGATTTTCCAAAAAGGCACAGCACAATGAAAGCAGTTCCTATATATAGAATCAATGGAAACATTTATCAATAATCAGCATGAACAATTCACAATTCAACATGTGTCACTCAAGACCACAGTGTTAACATTTATCTACAATTTAGGGTTCAAATAATTAAGTAAAGGCTGTTTTAAGTTCCTATGTGCACATAATTTTAATTTTGCATTGGGCTAGGTGAGCTATTCAATTCAATTCAATTTTATTTATATAGCGCCAATTCATGAAACATGTCATCTCAAGGCACTTTACAAAGTTAAGTTCAATAATATTATACAGATTGGGTCAGATTATACAGATTGGTCAAAAATGTTCCTATATAAGAAAACCAGTTGATTGCATCCCGGCCGACAAGCAGCATTTACTCCTGGAGAAGCGTAGAGCCACAGGGAGAGTCGTCTGCATTGTACATGGCTTTGCTGCAATCCCTCATACTGAGCAAGCATGAAGCGACAGTGGAAAGAAAAAACACCCGTTAGCGGGAAGGAAAAACCTCTAGCAGAACCGGGCTCAGTATGAACGGTCATCTGCCTCGACCGACTGGGGGTTACAGAAGACAGAGCAGAGACACAACAAGACAGACAAAAAGCACAGAAGCACACATTGATCTAGGAATCTGTTCTACATTAGATGGTAATAGTCGGTGATCTGTCCTCCCTGGATGATTTCACAGTCAACAGAATGTCAGACCAGGTGTACCTACTATGAAGAAAAAAGAGAGAGAACAAAAAGTTAAAAGCTGAAATGACAACAGTCATTTCAATGTAATGCAATGCAAATCTGGAGAACAGTAGACTGGAGAACAGTAGAAATCAGTAGCGTGAGAAAAATAGGCCCTGATGTCCTCCAGTAGCCTAAGCCTATTGCAGCAAAACTATAAAGGTAGCTCAGAGTAACATGAGCCACTCTAGTTATAAGCTTTGTCAAAAAGGAAGGTTTTAAGATTAGTCTTAAAAGTAGACAGGGTGTCTGCTTCACGGACCAAAACTGGAAGTTGGTTCCACAGGAGAGAAGCCTGATAGCTAAAGGATCTGCCTCCCATTCTACTTTTAGAGACTCTAGGAACCACCAGCAGACCTGCAGTCTGAGAGCGAAGTGCTCTTTTAGGAACATACGGGGTAATCAGAGCTCTGATATATGATGGAGCTTGATTATTAAGGGCTTTATACGTTAGAAGAAGAATTTTAAATTCTATTCTTGATTTAACAGGAAGCCAATGAAGGGAAGCTAAAATTGGAGAAATATGATCCCGCTTGTTGATTTTCATCAGAACTCTTGCTGCAGCATTTTGGATCAGCTGAAGGCTTTGAACTGCATTTTGTGGACTTCCTGATAGTAAAGAATTACAATAGTCCAGCCTTGAAGTAACAAATGCATGGACTAGTTTTTCAGCATCACTCCTGGACAGAATGTTTCTAATTTTGGCAATATTCCGGAAGTGAAAAAAGGAAACTCGGGAAACCTGTTTAATATGGGATTTAAATGACATGTCTTGGTCAAAAATAACACCAAGGTTTTTTACTTTATTACCAGAGGCTAAGATAATGCCATCCAGATTAAGTGATTGGTTAAGAAGTTTATTTTTTGAGGACTCTGGCCCAAAGATTACAACTTCGGTCTTGTCAGAATTTAGATGCAGGAAATTTAAAGTCATCCAGCTTTTGATGTCATCAAGACATGACTGCAATCGAAGTAATTGATTGGATTCATCAGGATTTATGGATAAATATAGCTGAGTGTCATCAGCATAACAGTGAAAATTAATCCCATGCTGTCTGATAATTTTGCCGATCGGAAGCATATATATATAGTAAAGAGAATTGGTCCAAGGACTGAACCCTGTGGTACTCCACAGGTGACCCTAGAGTTTAAGGAAGATTTATTATTAACATGAACAAACTGGAATCTGTCCGACAGATAAGATTTAAACCAGCCTAATGCTTTCCCCTTAATCCCTACAGTATGTTCAAGTCTTTGTAGGACATTATTGTGATCAACTGTATCAAATGCAGCACTGAGATCTAACAGGACAAGTACAGACACAAGTCCATTATCTGAGGCCATGAGAATATCATTAGTGACCTTCACCAGAGCCGTTTCAGTGCTATGATGAGCTCTGAAGCCTGACTGAAACTCCTCAAGTAGGTCATTGCTTTGTAAATGTTCACAAAGTTGATTAGCAACTACTTTCTCAATAATTTTAGATAAGAAAAGAAGATTAGATATAGGTCTGTAGTTTACTAGCTCATCTTGATCAAGAGAAGGTTTCTTAAGTAAAGGTTTAATAACAACTACTTTAAAAACCTGTGGTACATATCCATTTACTAAGGATAGATTAATCATGTCTAAAATAGGACCACTGATCAAAGGGAATACCTCCTTAAACAACTTGGTTGGGATTGGGTCTAACATACAGGTAGAAGGTTTAGATGAAGCTAAGATTTTAGATAGCGCAGAAAGCTCTACTGCTTCTAAACAGTTCAGACACAGCGCAGGTTCTAAAGATTCCTCCAATGCTGCCTTACTTACTGGGGATGAGGTAATCATGTTTGGGAGAATGCAAATTATTTTATTTTTAATGGCATCAATTTTATTTATGAAGAATCCCATAAAATCTTTATTACTAAGAGCTAAGGGAATGGATGGATCCACAGAGCTGCAGCTCTGAGTAAGTTTGGCAACTGTACTAAAGAGAAATCTAGGATTATTTTTATTCTCTTCAATTAATGATGAAAAATATGCTGCTCTAGCTCTGCGAAGGGTCTTGTTATACAACAATAGACTGTCCCTCCAGATTAAGTAGGATTCCTCTTGGTGTGTAGAGCGCCATTTTCTCTCCAATTTCCTAACATTGTGTTTCAAGGAACGCAGCTCTGAATTAAACCAGGGAGCCAGCTTCCTGTGAATTATCACCTTCTTTTTCAAGGGAGCTACATTATCAAATGCAGAACGCAATGAGGAAGTCACACTGTTAGCAAATGTATCTATTTGTGAATGGGAAGAAACAGCATTGCTGCCATCTACAGGGCATTTCTGCAATACTGAGGATATTAAGAGGGGGACAGACTCTTTAAGTTTTGATACAGCATTATCCGATAAAGATCTACTATAATGGAACCCTCTTTTGGGGGTGGAGAAATCAGTTAGATTAAACTCAAATGTTATTAAAAAATGATCAGATAGGACAGGGTTGTGAGAGAATACTGTTAATTCTTCACAATCAATGCCAAATGTCAGCACAAGGTCCAAAGTATGGAGCCGAGAGTGCGTTGGCTTATGCACATTTTGAGCAAAACCATTTGAATCTAGGATAGTTTTAAAGGCTACACTAAGGTTATCAACAGTGTCAAAATGGATGTTAAAATCACCCACTATAATAACCTTGTCAGTATTTAACACCAAGTAGATAAGAAGTCTGACAGCTGATCCAAAAACTGAGTGTAAGGGCCTGGTGGACGATACACAACAATAAACAGAAGAGGTTTTATTGCTTTGCAGTTTGGATGAGGGAAACTGAGGGTTAAATGTTCAAAAGAACTGTAATTATTAATTGGCCTGGGACTAATTAATAAATCAGACTGAAAGATGGTTGCCACTCCTCCTCCTCTTCCCACAGATCTGGGAATGTGGAAATTTGAATAACTGGAGGGAGTTGACTCATTTATACTAACGTAGTCCTCTTGTAGCCAGGTTTCTGTGAGACAAAACAAATCGATCTGATTATCAGAAATCAATTCATTAACTAACAAATTCTTTGGAGGGAGAGACCTTATATTTAATAGACCACATTTAATTCTTTTATTTTTTGGTTCAAAGTGATCCGTATGGATTTTTATTAGATTTTTATGATTTGTTCCCTTTAGATCAGTTTTTGATCTGTTAAATTTTGGCCGTGGGAAAGACACCGTCTCAATAGGGTAATGGGTGGGTAACAGTACAGAAGCTGCAGAGAGGTGTGTTAAACTACGGCTCTGCTTCCTGGTCTGGACCCTGGGTTGTCTAACCTGACAAAAGCCAGCTGTATGTCGCTCCGCCTAGCTCCACTCACATACATCTGGGACACTGCCATAGGAATTGCCTTTACAGAAGGCGGGGCCTTATCAAAAATTCTTGCATATGATTGGATAAGCCACTTGTCTGTCATCTTTATTGACGTGCTATTTCAACCACTCACACCTAACCCGTGACGCTGATGATAGCGACGCAGGAAAAAAAAAATAAAAAAAATAATAATGTGTTTGCGGCTCTAGTGGCATGCGTTTTATTGACAGTGAGCTGACAGGAAGAGGGTGGAAGACTGGCGGCAAAGCGCCGCGGGTCGGAGTCGATTCCGGGCCGACCGCGTTGAGGACTAAAGGCCACCTAACATAGTTAGCGCTAACCGCTAACCGCTCCGGTGCACGTCCGCTGCAGATGCGGACGCGCCCCGGAAAATAAAACTTGCCAAATCCGGTCAGGAGAAGGGCGAAAACATCGTTTCCACCAACAAAAGCCTTCAGAGCCGTTCTCTGATGTTCTTTTAATGAAACAATATTAGGTAGTTTGGACAACACGGAAGAAATAGCAGCATCAATGTTAACGCTTGCTTCCTCGACGAGCCGCCATTGCTATCAAAACAGTCTCACGTCATGGTCGCGTCTCCACTACGTCACATCTATGAAATGCCAGCCCTGCGTCCTGATTGGCCAGACCATAAATTTGGTTGGAGAAATCACTTTCTACCGGCGGTGTCCCAGATGTATGTGAGTGGAGCTAGGCGGAGCGACATACAGCTGGCTTTTGTCAGGTTATGGGTTGTCAGCATTTAGGAGAACTAATAAATCCGGCCAGATTCCTAGAAAGAAGGGCTGCACCATCCAAAGTGGGATGAATGCCGTCTCTCCTGATCAGACCAGGTTTTCCCCAGAAAGTTTGCCAGTTATCAATGTAGCCCACGTCGTTTTCTGGACACCACCTAGACAACCAGCGGTTGAATGATGACATGCGGCTAAACTTGTCATCACTGGTCAGATCAGGCAGGGGACCAGAGAAAATTACAGAGTCCGATATTGTTTTAGCAAACTCACACACCGAAGCAACACCAACTTTAATGACCTCTGATCGGCGTGACCGGGTGTCATTACCGCCAGCGTGAATAACAATTTTGCGGTATTTACGCTTATCCTTAGCCAGCAGTTTTAGGTAGGATTCTATGTCGCCCGTTCTGGCCCCTGGCATGCATTTAACTATAGTCCCTGGTTTCTTTAGTGCCACGTTTCTTAATACGGAGCTGCCAATAATTAAGGTCGGCTCCTCGGCGAGACTGTCGCTCAGAGGGGAAAATTTATTAGAAACGCAGATGGGTTGGTGGTGATCTGGGGGCTGAAATCTAGAGCTATGCTTACTACGAACCGTCACCCAGACGGCCTGCTTAACCGGTTGTTCGAGTTGGTTCGCTACGTGAAGTTACTCTTTGTGGCTCCGCGCTAGCAAAGGAGCGGCTATCAGCTGGTTTTTCAACAGCACAGAGCCGGGTCTCCAGTTCTGACACCCTCGCCTCCAAAGCTACAAAAATACTACATTTATTACATGTACCATTATCACTAAAGGAGGCAGAGGAATAACTGAACATCTGACACAGAGAGCAGCAGATAGGAGACTTAGTCAGAGACGGAGAAGCCATTATGAGGCTAAGGCTTGGCTAGCGCTAGGCTAACGCTAGGCTAAAGCTAGGCTAGCACCCTGTTATCACGCCAAAGAACAAACAGTGTGAAACACGAGGAGTTCCCAAACGTGATGAGCAGCCACAGAAAATGTTTTAAAAGTGCTTATGTTTGGAAACAGATGTTACAGCAAAGAGGTTTAAAGATAAAAAGCGAGAGAGCCTGGAGCAAAAATCCGTCGTTCACACAGCAACAACAGGAAGTGACACAATACGCCTTACCGCAAACAGGAAGTCCGGTCCTGGAACAGCTGTTCTCAAAGCCTGTTCACTAATCAAGGTTGAATCCGTCTAATGTTTCGCCACGCCGAAAAACCTCCTACTTGGTCCTCCGTTCACCGCTTCCATGAATAAACATCCACCACTTCCAAACTTACAGTTAACATTGACTGGCTGTTGCCCATTCCCCAGCCAGAGGACTTATAAAATGTCTAACAAGCTCACAGTGATGTGACATCTCTGCACTACAGGTAAGGGAACTATTAGTGCCAGCATCACAGAACCTCACTTCCTATAATCCAAACTAACTCCTAAAAAATATTGAACTAGTGTGTAAATTCTCCAATCAAGAGTTGCACTTAGAAAAACTAGACAAGCTCATTTTTCCTCCAAGTTGCTTCTCTGATCGGATGAGTCCTGGGGTTCTGAGCCCTTCCTGAGGACTGCCATGTCATGATGTGACAATTAGATTTCTAAATTACTGCTTTAAACTATTTGATGAAGAAAAAATACCTACTATCCTTATTTCCTTTTGTCTGGCATGTTTTTGCTTTGTGGTTATTACTGCTGCCTTGGAGCTAACGGGTTCCCTATTTGGATGTCATTAGCACTCTCTGTATGTTGTAAATCCTTTCTTCTGGTGCATGCTGAGTATGTTTCTGGGTTCTCCAATTTCCTCCCACAACCACAACAAGAGGGATCTGTGTGCATAATTGTCACCTTGTTTGTTCTAAAATAGACCTGACCACGTTTCTTGGATAGGCTCTGTTTGATTCAGGTTACCGTGGTAATGATGCAGTGTCTTTAGAGCACAGTGGAAACAATATCAGTGGATGAATGACGCGTTATTTTGAGTGGTTGAGCATCTTCGTTTATAAGTCCTGTTGAGATGAATCATGATCCTTGCTAATGCTGTGCAATATTAAGAAAAGATACCCTATGAGATACTTTTGGTGAATGTTGCAATAATAAGACTTGAACAGAGTTAATGTCGTTCAGTTTTGGGTTCATGGCAAAACCTAGACTGCCAAATAGATGAGTCTATCCACCTACTGCAAAGAGATACAAGTCTCATCAAATGCATGGATATTACAGGCATTTTTAATTAAATAGCTACAACTTATTTCATTTCAGGCAATTAATGATATACATATTGTGTGTAGTGATGTAGCAGTAATAATAATCTTGGCATGTTTTGCGTTGATCTTAAACTTGATGATTGGTCGCTGATTGGAAGTACCATTCTAGATCTCCGCTGTCTGTGTCTTACCCCAGCAACATAACAGGGAAGTGACGGCGATGCTGGAAACGTGATGTGATGATTATTTGTATTTTGGTTAGAGTTGCATTATGTAGAGAACCTTGGATGGGTTTGGAGCCAAAGGTTGAAGGGAGGTAAAATCTAATGAATGCTATTTTGTTTGGTTTACTTGTGTTCTTGGATGGTGATTAGGGTTGGGCAATATTTTAAGAGATATAAGATGAGACTATATAGTTTATATTGAGATGGTCTCTGTTGCATTAGTTATACTTTTATGTATTCCAGTAAATTATTTTACAGCCATTTCTCATATTGTATCTACAGATGTTTGTTAAAAAATGTGCCTGTGAGACATTCGGGATAAAGCTTTGACTAAGCGATGCCTTTTTAGAATTACTTTATGAAAAGAAAAACAATGAGATAAATATTGTATATCTGCATTCAGCCTAAAAATATCAAGATATTATTTTTGGCTAGCATGTCTTCACAGCCTTCTCTAAAAATTAGTTTCCATAATCTGAAAATAAAGCGGGCCGTCCGTCCATCCATCTCCTTTCTTTTATTCATTTTTTACCCTGTTTAAGATGTCTACAGAAAGGAGCCCGTTCCAGCTCATACTAGTTCAGAGAAAGTATTGCAGTGCGGGCTAAGGATAGGTCTCATCCTCTCTGGGTTTCTTACCCTTTTTGCCTGCACCACAAGCCCTAGTAGAGAACATTCTGTTCAGTAAATCTGCTCTGCAAAACAATTGTGTGGTTGTAGACTATGTCTTTACATAGGAGGAGGTCGTGAGCAAAAGTATTCACAATTACTGTTAAGCACAAAAACATTTTTGACATTTATGTGTCTGCAGAAGTTTCTTCAGAGTTTAACCTCTGCACTTTTTGTTGTATAACCCCTCCCCTGTTCAAAAGAACCCTGGAGAAAGTACAGGGAAATGTCTGTTTACTTCACATGTAAAGGTGGGATTTTTATCTTATAATTTAAGGATTTTTTTTATCAGTGTTTGGCCGATTTCCATTCTTCAGCAACTGCCATTTGAGTGAGCAGAGTGAGTCATTAGAGTGGGACGGGAAAGGACAGAGTGAGCAACAGCACGAGCGGTGGAATGTAGGGCAAGTGAGTGAAACTGAGTGGAAAAAGAAACCCTCAGCGAGACCCAGTCAGCGCTGGCAGCCTATCTGCTGATTGTGTGCTCTTTCTTCTTTTCTTTTTTTCCCCCATTTTCCATTTGCTTTTACTTCTTTGGAGCTTGTGAAAAAGAGAGAAATCCACCCCTCCTCAATATAGTGAGTTGGTACAGTCCAGCCATCTGACAGGCCCACAAACCTCCCTGTGCTCCTGTGGGTGCCAATCAAAGAGGAGTGCTCAGCAGGGATTACCTTGAGTGACCCTGCATAGATTAGTGCGTGTATGGGAGATGGACGATTCTCTGGGTGGCTTAAGCGGCCTGATGTCACGCTTTCCTGGAATATGTGCGGCCGTGCTGTGGCCCGGCAGACCTTCTAAGGAGCTCTGCTATGGTGCCGTCCTGCCCCTCCGCTGCTACCGGTCCCATGGAGGCACTGGAGGCTAAATTCCCATTTGGAGCACGAGTTAGCACTGGCGCTCAGCAGGGGAGAGGGGGTTTTGTTGCCAGCAAATGAGTGTGAAGGTATGTCACTAACTTTAAAACCAAAGCCTTTACATTTTGGTAAAACTAAGCGAGTTCTTCTGGCAGCAGTCTGGGCCTTGCCACGTTCTGGCTGGCCAGCTACTTTCCTAACCTAGATATTTATTTTAGGCCTGTAGGCAGTCGAACACAGCTATTTTAGGCTAGGTTTTCTGGGACATGTGAAGGCAGGGTCTTTTTTTACCACCCAAATCAAGCCTCTGCGGTCATGTTAATGTATTTATGTTGTGGGCTTCACGTCATTTCCCCATCTTGACAGAAAAGAAAGTGGCAGTAAACTTTCAGTTGACACTTTTTAAAGGTTTCTTAAGCTAATGTGGGTAAAACGATGAGCTGTTCTATTTTTTTGCACCTCAACCAGCTTCTGAGCAAACTATAACAAATTAGCCCTACTGTTGTAGCAGCCTAGACAGGGTACACCCCAGAGAGTCTTTACAGCTGTTACATAGATCATAAGAGTAACATTTCATTTATTTACTCCCTTGTTGGGTGTAAGGGTCTTTTAGTTTCAAATCTGTTCTCATGTATTGAGCAGATAATCCTTTTAACACAAGTAGACATGGAGTTAACCAGACCTCTGCAGGCCTGCTGTGGTATCTGGCATCAGGTGATCGCTAGCAGATCCTGTTGGTCCTGTAAACTGCAATGATTTGTATCCATGGATCTGGCTAATTTGTCCTCATTGTAGTGGTGCTACACTGGATTAGGATCTACAGAATGTAGAAGCTCTGTCAACACCTCAGTTTATTTTCCCCAAAGCAGGCCAGTTTGCAGGACATTGCACTTTATCCTGTTAAGAGATGCCACTGTATTCAGGGGGTACCATTTCCATTACGGAGATTTGTAAATCGCCTCGTTCGAGATATGATTTGTACAGTCTGTTATGGTAGCCTCTGAAACAGATCCTGGACAGAGGGTAGAGATAGTCCAATTACCCTTAGCTCCCCTCACTCTCCTATAGGGATGTTTTGTCTGACATGTTGCAGCTGGAGCATTGTCCTTAAAGGAGAAGTCCGGTCAAAATCAGAATTCAAACTGCTGAAAGTACTTTAAATATAAAACTACTACATACTGTGCAAAAAATTATAAGTTTTTTTTAATTAATAATAATTCTCATTTAATCATGTTTATGTGGAGGAATCCATCTTGGTCAAGAATAGTACTGTCACCTCCCATTTTTTTACGTCACTCGGCGGACCCGCTGTTGAGCAAGTTTCAACGCTCTGTTTGTCACAGCGCACTATTTTCCAAGATCAAACTCAGTCGGGTCCTACAGTATATATCTATACACGCGTGTGTGTGTGTGTGTGTGTGTGTGTGTGCGCGCTCCGCGCAGCACGGCTTTGCACCGGCGCTGCAGCAGAGCGCGCGCACACACACACACACAGCGGAGGAGAGATCGCTGAAGTGACTTAAGTTAGCTGATTATTATAGTATAAGTATTAAAATATAAGAGCATTCCAGCACATGCTGGGCTGAGCACGGCTTTGCACCGGCGCTGCAGCTGAGCGCGCGCACACACACACACACACACACACACACACACACAGCGGAGGAGAGATCGCTGAAGTGACTGTGTTGAAATAAGCAATGTTTTTTCCTCTTTTACCAGTTGTGTTGGAACATCCGATGGCCATGCACGTGGGCATTGTTGCTTCAGCAATAGCTCTTGGGAATGTCAGCAGTGAAGTCCTCTGGAAATCCGAAATAATTATTGATGATCGCAGCTGTGTAGAACGGCTCCTATTGACTTTGCATGGAAAGCGGAGAGAAATACTGTCGCCGCTTCCGCTCTTCCACGTCGCAGGATGTGATGTCAAACGCCCCTTACTGCCCATATTTGGGCAGTCATGTCAGCCCCCATACACAGTGATTCAGACGACAATTTATGTTTTTATTTTCTTATTGATTAAAGATAAGTTCATTAAATAACCACAAATGTATTAGTTTTAGTTATAGCTAATGATACCCTGATTTTTCCTTGTTGACCGGACTTCCCCTTTAAAGGTGCTATGTCACATACTGTCTCAACCACAGTTCTGTAAAGCTTTTTGAGGATACAGCCTTTGTAAAAAGTAGATGTGGTTTTATTTGACTAGGCTACTTTCTTCCTTTCGTTGCTCTGAGTTCTAGTTCTGAAGCATGTAGGTTAATTCAGACCATTGGACAAGGGTTAACATGGACAACCTGACTGGTTTGAAGTGCCAATTGAATTGCAAGACATGATCCAACAGCATTGTGTTGGACTCTGAGCTACAGCACTTCAAGGGTCAGCTTTTATTTATCCCTATGTGCATTAAGTCTTCATTGCTGGTCTTGACCACTGCACAACATGATCTACTTTTTCAAGGAGATACTTTGACCCAACTGTCAAGCCATTTCTTTTTGTTTCTTTTTTGCCCAGCCATTTCGGGTCAGAAAATGGATGGATGGATGGATTTCTGTAATATTCCTTATTGTGGGTTTCCTTCAAATCAAAATTACAGATTTTTTTGTTATCTTATATGTTCTGGTTGATTCTAGGTGTAATTGAAACGAGGTCATATCCTGTGTTAGATCATAGTTTCTAAATAAACACACAACCACAACCCCCCTATTATGTATCGCTTTGTCGTTTCACATTATACAAGTCGATCTGTTAAGATCACAAGGCTCTGTGTTCTTTTGGATCATCCAGTTGAGGAACCAAAGTTGAGGCTTAAAATTCTCAAAATGGACCTGAGCAACACATAAAAGATGTGGGTGTTATCCTGAAAGGAAGTCCCCAAAGGGTCGAGCTCTGTGTCCTGATCCTTCTGCAGGCTTTTCAGATGCATTCAGTGCATCCTCTACATGTTGTCTACTTCAGATTCTGCTGATCATCATATTTCTCAGATGGACACTGGAAGAGATTCATTGCAACCATAGACTATTGCTGATTCTTCAGCTGTCTTTACTTTGTATCATATCACTGCATCCCAGGACCTCCTCGATTGTCTATCACCCTTTACAGGATATAATAGTTATGGGTTTGAGGCTACAGTTGCTTGCCTGGAACAGAAGGACGTTCTGAGAATAGTTGTTTTTAACGTCACCTGTCAGTAGCTGCAGAAGCATAAAAGATGAGTACAAGCTAGTCTAACTAGGACCAACAGATGTGATGCACTCCTGAACATAATGATGGAGCTGGGAAGGAAATTGCAAGTATTTGCTTGTTGTGCAGGTAATTCTAACCAGGTTGGGATTTTCAAACTTAGAAATGGGATCAAGAGACAACAAACATAGCCAAAATTTAGTTTAAATTTCAGTTATGAATGCTTTCACTCAAATGAGGTTTACGAACACAGTTCCAAACAGCAGAGGCCGTTCATAAAGCCATATTAGCCATATGATGCCATGTTCCTACCAAATATTTTTGTTTTTTTGGCTAAAACCTTTAATGCTGCTGATAAACAGCCTGTTCAAGCTTAAATATTCTAGTAAATGTCCTACTTTTTTTGTTTCTTGTTCCTGTTCCCTTTTTTCCCTCATTATGAAGCTCAATTTACATCCTCACTGATGCTGAGTGCTAGGTTCCCCAGTTTCATTATCTCTGCACTAAATATTAATCTGTACTCTTTCATAAATCTTTAAGAGTAATGATTATACATTTTTTTTAATTTTGTTGCTTATTTTCAATAGTGCAACTTTGAATGTTGAAATTTATAATAACATATACTCTACTGTGTAAACGTCTTTATTAGATGCAGTGGTCACAAAAATGTGATTAAGGCAGACAGTAAAAATGTGTTTCCTCCATTTTGTCTGACAATATTCTGGGACCTGGTCTGCATCTGACAGGGTTTAATTGGTAAGGGTTCCTCAGCCAAAGCGGAAGTGTGTCAGTGTTCGCCATGATAAGTGCTGTCCGAATAGTGCAGTCAGTAAAGAAGGAGGCAGGGAAAGGAGCCTGTAAGCTTCCTATCATGGCTCCTTTAGCATAGGGAGCTTGCCATATCCCTTACCAGTGCTAAGGAGCTATAAGGAATCCCACAATCCTTTGCTTGACATGACGTATAAGCACAGCCCAGCTCACGGAAATGAACCAAAATGTCCGGAGAGAAGAGAGCTCACACTTTGTAGTTCATCTTCAGAAGGCTGTAGGCCCAGATTTGACTAGAATCATCCATCTGCTTTTCCGTCACGTAATGACATCAGAGTTAAAGGCTGTCCGAATTCGGCACAGCAGTCCAATAGTCCTTTCCTCCCCAAGATAGAGTTCTTACGGTTGACCCCACGAAAGGTCAAGCAACAGGAGCTTGAGCTATAATTAGAACCTTTCTTATGTGGCTTTGCTAGCTTGTAAGCAAGGAATAAAATGATCTCTAGCATCTTCTCATTTTTTACTTCACATTTATTTGGTCCTTTAGTTCATGCATTTTAATGCAGTTGGGTAAAGTCTTCATACTAAATGTATTGCAGTTAGATGGTAATTTTGTAAATTATTTCTATTGTTGAAAAACAGAACCGTTTTAGAAAAATGACCATCAACTCTCCTTGAAAACTTTGCATTCAAACGACATTAAATTGGGGCACATCCCACTCCAAGACGTTCTAAAGGTGCGTTCACACAGAATGAGACATTTGGAGCTAGTGGTTCACATGTTATCCCCATGTAAAGGCGCTTTCAGGCGCAAATTAACGATCTGCAATGCGAACGAGGTGTTTCAAGCCATGCAAATGGGTGAACAGACCAAAGTAAAACCGTGAGTGGCACAAAGCGGAATGTCGTTTGCTCTATTCAGAGTTCAAAAATCCAAACTTTTCAGTCAATTGATGTCGTGTGAAGGCTGCTCCTCCATTTCTTCAAGCACAAAAATGTTTTTTTTGTGTTACATATTTAGACAGTATAATTAGGCTATATTTCTATTGAGCAATGATGGATTTACTCACCAAAGACGCCTGTAGTTGGTGCCATGAAGGGAGATCCGTCTCCTGGGGGGATATCATCCCTTGGGGGGATGTTTCCCCCGACGCGGCACAGCAGCTCCTCATGCTGGGCCACATTACATACAGCACCCTGACTAGCTCAGTAAACTCCATCTCCGCCGCTCTGTGTGTTGAACAGACATGATGGGCCGGCAAGAGGATAGATGCTCCTCCTATTTGATGACGCAGTGAAGCGGGCAGGGGGGAAATGGCTGCATATTCAGCTCATTGTCAACGCGGATTGTTTGCGAGAGGTGAATTGTCAAGCACCTAAAGACGTGATCCGGACATAAAATTGTATTCAGGCTGTAATCAATCGACTTTGCCTGCCAACAACAGTTTTTCTCTGCTGCCCAGTGTGCTGAACCCTACAGATAACTCAGCGCACATCACTTAGGCTCTTAAAAGACTTTGAATGTCACTTGTTCGCTATGGGATTGCTTGGAGAGACATTATTTGAGCCATGTTTTTTTTATTTGCCCTGATGGTTTTTGCTGGTTTCTAGCTCTCCTGTGTAAAGCTCACTGTTACCATGGCAACAAAAGGCAGTGACTGATGTTTTTTGTGTATTTTAACATTTTTCTTTTATATGAATGCAGGTCCTTTAACCTTTCTTTGGTTAAAGCTTAAGTTATCACAGCATCTTAAAGATTTTGTGGCACTAGTGACCTTCATCCGAAGCTGTCAAACAGAAAACAGGCCTCAGCACATGGGGAGACTACTCCACCGCCACTCCACCAGACAGTATATTTTAAAACTGATTTAAAAGTTTATTCTCTTCATATTTGTATGAACCATTTGCCAAAAGTTTAATATATATGATCTCAGAATAGTTATGTCACTCAGGAATATTGAAGTCATTTGTCACTTTCCTTTACCTGCAGTCGTATCCCTTGGAACAAGGGTTAAAGGCTTTTCTGGTGACCTAAAAGCTGTAGTAGGAAGTTCAAAGTTGACTTGTAGCGTTGTCATTTCCCAACTCAAACAGAACCAGTGAATCAGCAACATACGGCAGAAATTAAAGCTCTTGAAATAATCTGGACAGGTAGGGCAACTGTTATGTTTCAAAACACAGTGAAACTAAAGAATCACAGGCTCTCATTGACCTTTCGACACGATCCTTGCAGAGGCTCTATGGAGATGTTTGGTTACCTCAGTGTGGGTAACAAGAGTTGGGAAATGCCATGGTCCTAGCTCCAAAGCAATTCTAAGTATTTCCTGACCCTGCTAGTACAGTTTGTTACTGATGGGGAAAGAAAGTAAGAATAATCCCAAGAATCCAACTGGACCTCCTGGTAAAAAATAAATACACTTTTGTCTGCCACTTTTAAAATGTTTCATAGGTGAGGAGTATCCCAAGGCAGACTCTTGTTAGTATACAAAATATTAGTGAAGATACTTGCTGTAGATTAAGAAAATTTTCACTAAATCAATCCCGGAATACTTGATAAAGTAGTTTTGTAAATGATTGGTTTCAAAAATTCACATGTATTAGCAGAGATGTTGGTCATTATGTCTACTATCCAGTTTTCTGTGCATGTGCTTTAAAATCATCTTGTGAATTCAACTTTTACAGCCTTATATCGAGTTTGTAATTTCCTATTGCAAACTGGTAAAAATGACTTATTTCATACAAATTAATAGAACAGAGTTATTCTTGTCCAGAGGATGTCTTTAGCGCATTTAGATCTAAGGGGTCAAACTACGTCTGATAGGGGAGCAGCAAGGAGAGTTGCTGGAAAAAGTGTAACTCTTTGGTCGGCAATAATGTCTGTCCACCAGTGTGCTTTCAGTTTCCATGGTAAGCCACCAGCCCACCACTTTTATCGTTTGGACTCACACGGCATTCTGTAGTCAGCCATGTAGCCATCGTCGTAGCAAATGGAGCCAAAAATAAATGTAGCTTTCCTGCAAAAGAGAGGCTGCTGCAGATGTGCATGCAGTCGTTCTCGAAAACCCCCTCAGGGAATTGGTTGCTGCTATTAAGTCTGTGTGTTCCTCCTCATAATTTAATAAATCAAAGTCACTGCGGCCTTTTCTGCCGAACGAGGCAGCTAGCATCTGCACAGCCATTTTCCTCTGAAATACACCACTCTCAGACATGCACAGTTCTCTTCTAATATAGCAACATCTTAACCTTCGTGGTTCACAGAGCAGCCTCAAGCTCTTCCTTTACATAATGCAACAACTGTCTCACTAGGCCAGATCTAGTAATATATTTATAACAGGAAGAAAAATGGAAGATGCAGGTACATTATTAACCCACATTACAGTGGGTTAATATTAGTTCTGGTCAGCTCAGCACAGATTGCATGAATTATTTTAGGAGCAGAATTATTTTATGCAGCCCCTGGTCATGTTTTTAAAGCATCTGAGTGAAGCAAATGCGAGCAAACTCTTTAATATTTGCCTGTCTGACAATATACCAGTCATTCATTCAACTGTTCCCAACCAATTCCACCTTACGCAACAACAATACCCTCTGCTAGTTGGATTTTTTTTGTGTTGCTGCTCAGAAGGACCTATGGTCCAAATCAAGTATGTTCTATCACAGACTGAAGTTGACATCTTAAAAGGATAAAACGGTGCAACCTTTGCTATAATGTGTCCAGCCTTTCTGTTATCAGCGGAGTGTCTTGCTCTCTCTTGCTTTCTCAGAGCTTATATCAGCCGCAGACATTTTTTCGATATGTTGTTTCTTTTTGAGTAGCTTCCTACATCTATGTTGTCCGTCTGACTCAATTTTAAACAAATCACTGATACCGAAGTTAAGTCACCTTGAATCTTGTTCACTTAGTAACAGCATCCGGGGGCGTTTTTGTGTCCTTGCTGTGCTAACATTGTGGGTATCATGTGTCAATCAGTCGGGGGGTGGGGGAAAGAAAGAAAAAGATCGGACTTTTTAGTTTCCGAATGAGTGGTCACAGATCAGGGCCGTTTAAGCTGAAAATTGTCAAATTGCAGTCAACATCTGAATAACAAAGCTCAAAAAAGCTTATGTCTTCATATCAATGACATAGTGGAGTTAACTTATGCTTCTCATGTGCAATCCTGTTTTAGATGGGTGTTTCCCCCCTTTTGTCCCTCGTCCAGAAAAAGAAGTACCCCTATGTAACTTCTCTTTACCTCATTTCATATCTTTCCGCCTTAACCGTTGAGTGAAGCACATTCCTTGTCCCCATCTGGTACCAGCATGGGATGTTTGGCTTGGCATAGCCAGACTTGTTCCAGCACAGCGTTTTCACAGAACAGTCAGGAGGAAGCATTCTGTTGTGTACCGCGCCTGCACTGATCAGGAATGTTGCTCTGTCCTCAATTTCTCCATCGGTACAGTTGCTAAATTCACACACCATGGATGTTTTTACCCCATATTACTTTAATTTTTCACTTCAGTTTCACCACCTATAAAGTTCTTTTTATGAGACGTAAAGCCAGTTTTTATTATCCATCTGTGTGTGTCAAATTTAAAATTGGTATCGGTGTCGATCCTTTTTCATTTGTGATGGGTTTTCAATGACAGACAAACCTAAAAGTCTTAAAAACAAGCATCTTTGGAGGTGTAGTGTGGTATAATGTAGTATAATGCTGGACCTTTTTAGGTTACTGAAACATTACCTCTCATCATATTGTTCGGTCTTCTGAAGCAACGTCATGAGTTTTCATGATTTTAGAATAATCAAGCAGTCTAATTTAGGCTTATCTCCATCGCATAACAACAGGGGTTTATATGCGTCTAAAGGTGTTTTTGGCATTTGATTGTGGCAAACTGATTGTGGCTAGTTGTTAAAGTTGGTTACAACCTTTCCCTTTTTCCCCTCTCAATTTCCCCCAATGTGTTTACGTCTGCAGCAAATAACACGTCCCTCTCAAGAAGACAAGTCGGAAGAAAAGAACGAAGAGGACAAAGCTGAGAAGTCAGAGAAAAAAGAGGAGGAAGAGAAGAAGGACGAGGAAGAGAAAGATGAAAAGGAGGATTCTAGGTGAGTTGTGTACGATGTTTGGTCATGGTGTTTCTTAGACGGCGCGATTAAAGCTTTCCGTCTGATGTCAGCCTTCAGTCCACTCACTATCATTGTTTCTGGAAGGAAAATCTATATTGGATTGCAGTTATGACAGGCTAGTGTGTGTAAGCTTTGTGGTAAACGGTTTATGCTGTTGTCCAGAAAAAGTATAGCTCTATAGCTAATGACCAGAGCTAGTTTTTGCTTTAGTGATTGTAATTAAGCAGTAGTTAACAGCGTCTGAGTTTCCACATGCTTTCAACAAAAGCTTGTATTTACTGATCAGCGAATCAATCACACAAAATAGCTAAAACTACTTTTAAAAACTTTTTAAAAATATTATCAATATTCTTTATTGAGACTAGAAACCTGTCAACCTAAAATAATGATTAACAGTATTCATACCAGCCCAATTAAATCACATTAAATGGGAAAACGACCCTGTTGCTCTCCGTAGGTAGTTTATTTCTAACCACTTTTAACTGCTGGAGCAATTTACTTCAATGAAATGTCCACATATGGACAGTTCTGTGGACAAGTACTGTGCACTTAGCTGCACCAGTTGTTAGTGGGATTGTGGGTTGTGTAGTTCAGCCATGTTCATTTTTAGTATTAGCGTGGTCCTGGATACTCCAGGCTGGGCAGGTTTTGTTGGGGATCTTTATTGTATTGCTCTATCCTGACTAACAGTTTTGAATATAAACTGGAATATGCTAAAATTGGTAAACAGCAGCATTTAAAATACGTTTGAAACCCTTTAAACAATGTTTCACTGCGAAAAAAGCAGACTACCAGAAGAGCCTGTTATTGCTGCGTCACCCGGCGATGGAGATTTGCTGCAGCAGCAGCAGCTAAAAGCTGTGTTTTTCTCCTGTCCAAAAACCACAGAGAGATTGGCAAGGACAAAGACAAGTGTGACGGTGCGGAGGACGAGGACGGAAAGGAGCAAAACACGCCACGTGGCAGGAAGACTGCCAACAGCCAGGGCCGCCGCAATAGAAGGATCACCACACGCTCCATGGCCAATGAGGCTGCGTCGGTCGCAGCCGAGGACACGCCTCCTCCTGCCTCTGAGCCGGCCTTGCCAGATCCTCCACAGTTCCCTAAATCTGATCAAGCGCAGAAGGCCATGAAGGAGCCTGCAAAATCTCTCACTCCAATAGCAGCAGATGCTAATAAAGGTGAAAACTTTCTCTTTGCTGGCTAAGAACGTTGCGTTTCCTGCTCCTAGAGTAGTCCATCAAGTTTGTCTACAAATATGGTTTGTTTTGCATGATTCATGAAAAATTAGCATTTTAGGTTAGCGATTCCACATGCTACAAGCCATGAGGGATCCAGCAAACACATGCAATGTTCTTATTTGGTGCGACCAAAAATAACCTTTTGGCTTACATGTAAAACAATTGATGCGGCTAACATTGCACCACTCCCTTACAACACCATACCACAGCGAAACATGGTGGTGGCAGCATCATGGTGTGAAAATACTTTTATCCACATGCCCAGGGATAGTGGCCAGAGATGGAAACATGAATAGGGGGGTTAGAGGCAGGTTAAAGACTAGGACACCTTCCAACTTGAAACAAAAAGCCAGAACTGGACTGGAAAGGTTTAGCTTAAATTACGGCCCAGTCAAAGTCCAGATCTAAACCCAATAGAGATTTTGGGGCAAAAATGGACAGTTTATGTTTGCGGTTGTACTCCATCCAGTCTGACTGACCTTGAGTTTTTTTATCACAAGACTCTGCAAACTGTTTATGATCTAGAGATGAAAAGATTGTATGAGATTTCAGCTGTAATTGACATGATGCCACTGTAAGACCGCTCCACCCTCGCTGAAGTTTACTCCAGGCTCATCTGAGCTCACTGAGTCAACACAGGCCTTTGTTGAGGCATTTTCTCCTGACCTACCAACATCAATGCAAAGAAGACGGGGGGGGGGGGGGGGATTCAAACAAGTTGTACATCAAGTCAATGAATGTATTTCAAGGTAACCACATACAAATCGATGTAAAAGCCCAAGTTTAAATACCCAACTTATACCCAACTTAAAATATATATTAGTAACCTAAAATAGTTACTGCAGTAGATGTTTTCATGCTGCCATCGAGCTATTAATAGAAAGAATTTACAGTGAAGTTCTGTATCAGGAGCGCAAATTTTACGTTGCCTATTAGACACATTAGGCCCGTTTACACTACACTTTTTTTAACCGAGCCGAGACCAGTCCGAGTTCGGTAACCGAGATAACTCTTGTGTGTAAACGGTCAGCAGACTGAACCAGACCGCGCTAACTGCAGACCAGCTCTTGAGTAGGTCTCGGCCTGGTTTTATTTCTGGCCCAGTTTTTTGATAAAGAGCACATGAGCAGACCGCGTCATCCCCTTACAGTCAGCTGACTGTCCGCGGGTTTTCCGGTAGTCTGGCTGCACGTCCCGATTCACACTCCATTCAGACAAATTTCAGACATTCATAATAATACTAGCTTCCTTACCGTGCCACACGGTTTCCAGAGATGAATCTGCTTAGCAGCGCAATGAACCTCAGCGTCTGTCGTTGTTTCCTGCATCTGTAAATCCTTATTAGACGTTCGTTTGTCTCATCCACTTCCCAAAAAAGCCAACTTTCTCAAGTAAATTCACCAATGGTTGCCTTCTTCCCCTGACTCTCCGCAAACACCGAAATATCACAATATCAAGCATAACTTCCTGAATGTTACGGGCGCCGCGCTGTTTTGTTTTGCTGCTACCGCCTTCAATCCCAGAGAGCGGTAGTACCGCAGATCGCCACTAGGGGGCGAGGAGCAACCAAGGAACCGAGATAAGCTTTGTGTGTAAACGGGTCGGCTTGTCTTGGATAACTGATCCAAGCTCGGACTGGTCTCGGCATGGCTCGGTTTTTAGGTGTAGTGTAAACGGGGCTTTTGTCAGTGATGATCCGTTAACAGGACTTTGCTTTTGCACAAAGATACCACTTATGCAAATAGAGGTTGCAACATACAGATATCCAAAACACAGCAGAATATCAAGCATTACCCTTTAATTTAACCATTAAGTGTATAATATAACGATGAACAAAAATTGTTACCTTCATACGGATAAACATGCGGAGGTTCCCCGTCGATTACTGTTGTGGTCTGTTGCTCATGAGGTCGGCCGCATGCCTTAACCATCTCTTACATTTCTAGACTCTTCAGTTTTGGGAAAGGAACAAACTGTATTCCACCCTCTAAACATTTAGGATAACATGTGTCTGAACAACACTTTCCTCACTGACAACGTTAATGCTTTTTAGCGATGTTTTTTTGACCAAATCCCTCTACGTTCATAATGTAAAATCCCAACAAAGTTGTAGGGGTAAACGCCATGCAGCTCCTGCAGGTAAGGGGTGTTTCACTTGCGATCGCTGATTGGTCAGTTACTGATGAGCCACCAGAATTGATTGGTTTATTGACCGTCGGCGTCATGTCAGTGGCAAGAAAAGAAAGTTACGTAAACTATTAACTCAAAGGAGCTGAATACAAATGGACATCTTGAACGGCAAATAAAATCCCTGCAAAATAGGTAAAAATTTGGATTTGGAATGTGACAAAATGTGAAAAGGTTTCAGGGACAGAAATATGCGGCAAAGGGCTGTATTTGCTCGCTCTGTCGTAACCTGCTATGCTTCTTAGAAGTATGTTGCCCTGGTTCTAAAGTGTAGCTGTGGGTCAGTGTTGCCTAGTTGAATGGGTGCCAGGCAAGTTAAACAAGCTGCCGATTCAGTTGGCGCTAACAGTGGGGGTTGAACGATGGGGGACTTAGTCTATGTCAACCTGTAGGTGGTCTGCTTTTATATCGCACATATCGGCGAGGTGTCTTGCATCTCAGGGAGCGCCATTCATTGTGCTATGAAGGATGGAGGCGTAGCTTTGTGGATGCAAGACTTGATGTAAGACACTGTGTAGTTGATTGGACCTTTTTAAACAATGAGGGAAAAACGTCTTCATCCACAAGGTGGGTGGCAGCTAAACTCCTCTTAATCTCAAGGGTACATCTGCAGCTATATTAATCCAAATGTTTACACAGTCTCAGTGGGTGCCATGGAACAGAGTAGGCTAGAGTTCACTTGCCCTTCTCCACTCTCACCGTGCACTTCTGTGAATTTGGCTTTAAGGGGGGGGGGGGGCTGGTGAACTATGCAGCCAAGAAGAGGAAAGGAGGGAGTGTGTGTCTTGTGTTTGTGTCAAACACACAGCGTCACGGTCAGAGTGGTGGGAGGGTTTCGGTCCTGGCGGCTCTATTTGCTCATTTGTCTCCATCCAAGGCCATTTCCCAAAGAGGAAGGCCAGTGGATCTCGGTTGCTCCAGCGTCTGACGCTGTGTCAGCTGACCAGGCGCCCTCCCCTCGTGGAGCAGAGAGGAGGAGAGAGAGAAAAAGAGTGGGAGGGTGAAAGGAGGCGAGTAAGTGAGGGAGCAGGTCTCAGCACCCCTGAATGTAAACAGATTATTAGATTAGTGGCCATGAGAAGAAGGCGGCTGAGGAAAGGACCGTCTCTCTCTCTCTCTCGCTCTCTTGCTCTCTGTTCATTTCCCTCTCTTTTTTTTGTCTGCTGTCGTTTTCCCTCTTTCTCTCTGAGAGTGCTAATGGAGCTGCGTCTCATCCCTTTGTGATTTAGCTGGGGCTGGTGAAACGGGAGAAACTTCTCGCTGGACCGAGGAGGAGATGGAAGTTGCCAAAAAAGGTAGCGTTTGATTCATTTTCTGCCCGTCATTATTCTTTTCTTCCTGCTGCCGCTCACTTTACAGCGGGTCTTCTGCTGCTGTGGTGATGCCAACTCGGTATTGTTTATGAATAATAGATATTTCATCCGCCTATCTATGCACTCAAGAATGACTGCACATATCAGTTTGCACAGAAATAAAAAGCTCATGCACTTTATTTTAAGATTCCTCAAATCCATCATGATTTGTTTTCTTCCTTAGCTTTACTGCTTTGCTTGCTTCTCAGAAGTGATCATTCATTCAAGAAGCAACAGTGCGTAACACTCAGATCAACTAAGTGTTACTTTTACCTCTCAAATGCCTTCCTGTAACCGATGCATAATGTCCTTGTTCTGAGGCTGCCCTACCATAATCATTTTTGGTCACATTCCATTAAAGTGTGCCTCCTCCTCACTTTCCACTTCAATTTCTTGGTACATTCTTTTAAAGCAGGCTTCTGAGTCCTAGTTGCTTTTAGACTTAGAGTGAATAAAGGGATGAATTAAAACTTTCTTGGCTAGCTGGAATATTTTTCCTTTACCAAAAAGCATCTTGCTTTCATCTTCTCAGGCATTCAGCTCTGTCTGCTGGATTAGTACAGCTGGGAGAGGCCAGTCATATGACCAGACCTGGTTTCAGAAATGGTTTTTAAGCCCCAACACATGGCTGCTCAGGCAAACGCGGTATACAGTCTTCTCTCTTGGTCACCTGTTCATCTGCATAAAGTGTTAGATTGCAGGGTGAATGCATGCACAGAAAGATATTGAAGTTCTTTACCTCGTGTTTTGTCTTATCAGTGGTATACACAGTGCGGACCGCAGGCCATTTGTGGCTCTTGGAGTGATTTTGTGCGGACACCAACCACAGTTCAAGATAATACATCACAGGCAGTGATTGGAGATTAACCCCTTTTTCTCTTTTGTGGCAAGTTTTTACAGATAAAATTTTCCTAAAATGGAAAATCATACTGCACAAAGTATTTATCCTTTATCAACACTTATTTTGCTTTCATGTTTTAGTTCTGTAGTAAACAGGACCACAACGATCCAGTGATTTTATTTTATTTTATTTTTTTAACTCAAGCTGTTTTCCATGAAAGCTTGACTCATTTACTGTTTGTATTAAAATCGCAAGAAAATAAAATTAGTATTTTTAATTAAAAAGTCTAAGAAATATCCGGCAACTTTTCAATTTTGGACCACGTGGCGAATCTACCATGACAAACATTCCTCAGTGATGTAAATCGTGATAGGCAGTTCCTATTTTAGTAAAGATAATTAATGATTTGGTCATGCTGATGCATTGTTGAACCCACTGAAGGGTTTTCTGTCGGTGGTTTTCAGGATTGTCAAAAATTGTGATTGTCAATGAATATTTATTGTTGAGTTGTAAAGATTTGGTTCTTGAAAATGAAGAAAGCTGCCTTGTTAAAGGGAATAGTAATAATTAGCTATGCAGGAAAAGAAACATCAACGATTTGAGGGACATTTCAGGTAACATTATCTAAATAAGACATTAGTCTCTCAACAATGCCCTCATTTCATCATCTAACTGGAACAGTTATGGTCGTTTGTGATCATTTGTTAAGCTGCCAGCATCTTTAGTCTAAATGGGGCTGGCAGAGAGAGTAGGTCACCGTGGAATTTCAATGTCAAAGGGCTGTTTGCCATGTTTGCTGCAACTTTCTGAGCAGTTTCCTAGAGTTTGGCGAGCTCAGAACTGGCCATAGTTCATTAGTCAGAATGGGAAAGACCACCACTTTATCAAAGCAGTAAGACTGACAAAAACGTGTTTTAACATCTATTTTAGATCTGACTTTTAAAGCTTTGCTGTAACAATGCCTTTTGCGATTTTTGCCATTGCATTTAAATAAAATAATTACTGCATATTTGTTGAGATCCTGCTTTTTGTCTAAAACCATCTGTGTGGCGCCCTCATCATGTTTAACGAGTGTACTGAATTTGAGTTTTGAATCATTAAAGGTATTTGCTCAAAAGATATTGTGATGTCACCCAGAAAAACTGACAGTAGTAGCTCTGCTGCTGTGGGTATAAGTGGCTCTCTCGTACATGCCTCCTTGGCAAGTAAGAACAGTGAGCTTTGAGATCTTTTTATCCGCCTTCAGATTAGAGATTTGCTAGCTTAGCATTCAGCTTTTTTTATTTAGCATTTATTTACCTTTTTCTAGTTGTCCAGACCATGCCCAGCCCTCACCCCTGCAGGTGCGCTGGTCCGCCGGGATCTGCCTACTCTAGGCACATTTTTCAAATATTAGATGTGGGCGGAGTAAGGCTCTGATACCAGCGTGAGTTGCACTTTAATGCTGAATTTAGGCTTGTGCTCACTATCACAGGGCTCGTTGAACATGGCAGAAATTGGACAGCCATCGCCAAAATGGTGGGCACCAAAAGCGAGGCGCAGTGCAAGAACTTCTATTTCAATTACAAAAGACGCCACAACCTGGACAACCTGCTCCAGCAGCATAAGAAGGTAAATTCCCATTTCTCTGCTTCCTCTCGAGGTCTGTCGTTGCTGTAACGCGCAACGGGGTAATCTCTGTCCGTCTCCCAGGATACTCGCAGGGCTCGTGCTGATACGTCTCAAGGGGAAGGCCAAGCCACGGCATCACCTGATGATGACGAGGACAATGCAGATGACAGTGAAGGTCAGAAGGATGAATGTTGGGAAGCATGTGCACGCACACACACACACACACACACACACACACACACACACACACACACACACACACACACACACACACACACACACAGACATCCTTGTTTTAACTACTTACTGAGGATCTTTCCTTGACTTCCATTCATTTTCAAGCCTTTCTATGGCCTAACCTAAACCTAATTGACACCTTAGTCTTAAACCTTACCCCGAGCCCAGAAAAATGTGAGGACCAAAAAATGTCCTCGCTTTACTAGTAAAATGAGCAAAAATTTTTCTCACTCAGCTACAAGTACAAGAACACACACACACTCTTGTTCCCACACTCTTCCTTCCTGTTTATCAGAGGTTCTAGGCCAAGGGCAGTTGGGATAAAAGCTGCACATCTGCACACACGTTTGGTTTTGGCTACCTCTCTTGTCTCTGTTTATGGGTTGCACAGCTTGGGCTCAGTTTGTATAAAAAAAAAATGTTCGTCATCAGCAAAAGGTCAGAGAGTTTATGACAAAAGCTGTTCTAACTTTAGAGGTCTGCAACTCCTAACAGATGGATCAGGCAGATACAGGATTAGAAGTGTACTTGCATACATTAGGATGTTGGGTTAAGGTGCATCTCTAACTTTACGTTTGCACATTTAATGCTTCTGGTGATATCACTATGGAAACAGCTGCAGCAGTTGAAAACACGCTAGCCAACGGAGACCTTGAACAGGCGCTTTCTCTCAAAGATCATATTTTATTGCATGAATCATGACCTCCTGCTCCATCTTTTTCGGCCTGCTGTGTTTCTGCACAGTCAGTGTTTGATGAGCCTGGAGGTGTAACATTTAAAGCCTTTACCCAAAGCCTTGACCTCTGCAACAGCAATGATTATTGGCATAAGAGCAGGCTGGTTCCATCGACAGAACAATGCTGTTTATAAGGTGCTTGGAAATCAATGGGGCTTCAGGGAGTATGACCGTAAAGCCTGATAGACTGCTATAAAGTTTGAGATTCAGTAATTCGTCTTTTTTATTCTTCCTCAGGGGGTGATAACAGCTCCGATACAGAAAGTGCGCCTTCACCCTCTCAGCCCGACGCCTCAAAATCAGCAGACTTGAAGAGACCAGAGAGTACCACAGGTGAAGCTCCGTGCACAGACCAGGACAAAGGCCAGGCCAGCAACGCCAAGTCTGCAGAGCCATCATACGGGGAGTTTCGTGTCAAGGAAGAGAAGAGCCCAGAGAGTGAGAGTGGCTCCCCAGAAGAAAAAGTCAAACTTTCTTCTTTCCCTGGCCCCGTGCATCCCAAAACCGAACCGCAGGATGTGGACATGAAGACTGGAGAGGTTCAAGTCAAGATGGAGCCTGAGATCAAGGAGAAGGCTGAAAAGGGAGAGCCCAGCGAACGGCAGCGGGAGCTCCACTCGGACAATGACTCAAGCGCCACCTGCAGTGCTGATGAAGACGTGGAAGCTGAACCTGATCGGCAGCGGTGAGTTTCCAAAACTACTTTACACTTCAAATGTAATTGCCCTGTATAAAACCAATACTGAAGCACAATTTGGAGGCTCACACAGTTTATTTGTCCATCTCTGCAGAATGTACCCCATGGAAAAACCCTCGTTGCTCAGCCCTCCAGGATCGGTGCTCATGTCCTCTCCCAAACAAGCCCAACTCAGTATCCAGCAGCTACAGCACAGGGCAGCTTCTATCCCTCCAATGGTTAGTTTCAGCTTTATTTATTTGGACCGCCACAGGTGACGTAGCTGGAAATCAGAAGTTGTGTACTGTCAATTCTAATTTTTAGACTATACTGTATGCCCAATCAGCTGTTTTGAATGGAGATATTGTACAAACAGTCTCTAAAGTTGACTAAGCCTACATTCAAATATTGTTTCTGTATCAGTTTCATTTATGAATGGGTCCTAGAGTTTATTTTGCCTGCTGTATTAATCTAGGTGCCAGGACCTTATGGCCCAGGCGGCGTATCCATCAGTGGTTTAACCATGCTTCAACACCAGATCAAAGCAGTGCATGACTCAGCACACCAGGAAGAGAAGCAGCGGCAAGATCAGGGAGACCTAGACCGTAGGCCGCCCTTTAACACCCGCAGCCCAACTATACTGGACAGAGACGGTAGGGGAACAGCTGATCTTTATAGTTGCTTTTCCTTCTCATGGTCATGTTCTTTACACCTATTCTATTATTGTCGGTCAGCTTGTTCTTGTGTAGTCTCCTAACAGACAAACTGCAGACTTTTCCAGACCGCACAGAAACCCTGTTTAAGTATTTTTCCTGATCTGGATTAGTATGGAAAAAGAAAAGTATGGAAAAGGACTGGTATTTGCATTTTTTAATCCCCGTTCAACCCATCTGTCTGTCCATCTGCCTGTTTCTCTTCATCTTCTCTCCATCTTCTTTCAGTCCATCCATCTGTCATTTCCACTGTTTGCCCCTCCATGCTTTTGTCCATCTTCTGTCAGTCATTGTCTCATCATCCCTCCATGCATTTGTTTGTCCCTTGTTTTTATTTCTCATCTCTCATCTGTCACAGCGTGGCTTTTGCAGATGTTGTAAAGCCTGATTCCTGTAGAAATATATACTGTGAATTTAATAGTGGAGCATATACATATTTGAGCAAAAATGATGGACCGACTACTCTGTAAATTTTAGTTTGCTAAAACATGTAACTTTGGCCTGAGTAATGTGTTGCAACCCTGGACCAAAAAGAGGGCTACAGGTTGAGCTGGAACGTCGCCCAGAAGAGCATTTTGCTTCTCCTGTTTCTGGTCTAGTCAAACTTGGATGACGTCTGCGCTGTTGATCCCCAGGACGTGACTGGTTAATGCTGCTGTTTGTGAGGGCAGAGTGCTCTGTTCTCCTGGGTGGTCAGACATAGTTTAGTCGTGGAGTGTGAGAAAGCTGTGACATCATGTATTTGATTCTGAAAAGCTTTTAGCACCTTGAAGCCAAAGTGCTGTGAAGAGCAGAGCAGTTGGTGAGCTGCTGAGCGTTGACAACTACATAACAGAGGTTTTAGCAGATGTGTGTCCAGGTGGGGGTGTTATTTAAACAGGTCCATTCATTCTGGGTCAGAATTAAGCTTCTGCTTTAATGGCCATTCGTTTTCCTTTGTCCTTATACCTGTGTCCATGACATGATGCTGGCTCTGGACCAGGAGGACCACTCTGGTCAGCCAGGCTCTAACTACAGACTCTCCCCCATGGGGCTGAGCAAGGCTTTACCTCATCTTGACCCCCATGTCCCCAATTGCTCATCTTGCAGAGTGCTATAAGGTACAAAAAAGCTGACATTTTCCCCTCCTCGTCCTTGTTGACCCTGTTTCTGCATCTGGCTGAAACAAACAGTATCTGACAGTTGCTTTGTCTTTTTCTCTTTGACTCTACTGCATAGTTGTTGCATTTGTGTTTTGAACAAGTTAAGTCTCCGGCCGCCTATGTGATCTTTGAGGCAATTCGATTCCACTGTGTTAAAACTAATTTAATCTGTTAGCTGTTTCCATGCAGGCATTCGTCATAATTTAGGTGATTAATCAAAAAAAAAATATATAATAATAAAAATAATATATATATATATATATATATATATATATATATATATATATATATATATATATATATATATATATATATATATATATATGTGTATATGTGTGTATTGGTTGACTGTATGACTTCTGACCCACATGACACCTAAACTGTGTTTTTTCATTGCTGCGTGAATTTGTGGTTCTATAAACTCTATTTTGACTTGCTTAGCTTAAAGTAAGAGCTCTGTTATAGTTGCACTAACTAAGAATAAGTATAAATGTTTCACCAAAAGAATTCAATCTGAAAACAGAAAAACCAAGACTGGTTGGTTCAGATGAATATAATCAGGAAAAAAAACATATAAATCACACCAGACTATAAATTGCATTTATTTAGAAATGTATTTCACACAATCAAAGACTAAAAACTGACAACTTTAATCTGGTAAGGCAATTTATTCAATTACACAACTGCATCCACAACCAGCTGAATAACATGGAACATACCTGGGAGGTTGAATGGGGTAAATTAGCATAACAAGCCAGCAACTCCAACCGGATTAGGCTGAAATAGACCCCTTGCAACCACGTGACTCCGTTACCCAGAACCCCTTGCGTGGCGGCCATATTGGTTGGCATGCCATTTTCTACACAACGCACGATATTCAAGACACTGTACGAGTTTTTCCCCTTTTCGGGCCGATTCTTCAGCCGTGAAAGCATGTTTTGAATCGGGCCGAATTTCAGCTTGATCGTACAGGGGGGAGGAGGGGGGACTGGCTTCTCACGACTACCTCCCGATCAGGAATCGGACGATCGGTGAAAATCAAACATGTTTGAAATTCAGTCGGCTGTCGTGAGGTTTTCGTGAGCGCATCCTGCTGTTCAAGCAGAGCTACGAGGGAGCGCCCTCCCCTCCTCTCCGTCCCCGCCAGGACCGCAACGCGCTGGCCGCCTGTTTTGGCACTCCTCCGCTCGCGGGCGGGCCGGGCCGGGCGACCTGCCGTGCCGCGCGGCCGCCGGTGCGTCTCGTCCCTCCTCTCTCCCCTCTGTTCCCCCGATGCCCGGTGCCTCCTGCGGGCCTCGCCAGAGCTGGGCTCGACCCCCTGCTCTGGGTCTCTTTCACCCACCGTCGCTCGCCTGCCTCTGCCACCACAGCGAGCGTCGCGCCGCACAGATCGTGAGCGGTGAACTTTTTAAACCCCGCGGTTCCGTCGCACAGTTTTTAGATGTATGTAAGTACCACGACTGAAAAACTTGTACAGTGTATGTATGCCCAGTATTTGCGGACCCTTTGGCTCTTCCTGATAAGGATTTTTCTAGCAATCCCGATGATTGGCCATCAGTTTGCTGTGCGGATCTGGTGAACTACCTTGTGTTGTCACCCACCCCAACGTACAGTGGCGATCAGATGAAGGCGTACAAGAGTTTGGGAGCGCACAAACAGTTCACTGCCGAATGGATACGTGAACTGTCTGTTTTTTGCCTGAATGATGTAGCAGTTGTCCGTGGAAGGGTGAGTTTAATGTTGTTTATTCTCATAACTTGGCTGCATATAGTCCGATAACATCTGACCCTAAACTGTAAACATTGCTTTGGCAACAGAGATGCAGTCTGTTTGCACCATATTGAACAATCAGTGAATAGTCTTTTGTATACGCTCCGCCGGCCATGCGAGTAGAGGTAACTGGGCCAGTGCAGTGGTGGGCTGTCACGCTAGCCTGCCCACCAAGATGGAGGCGCGCACCCCCGATCACGTGACTGTGACGTCAGATGCAAGGGGTCTATTAGTGAGCGTAGCGGTGCTACATGCTAAGCTAACAGTACGACACGGATGTTTAAGAGCAACATAAAGCTCACGTGCATCAGCAAAGTTGTGAACCGCCCGGACAACAGAGATTCAAAGATTCTTTATTGTCACCGTGTGTTACCGTGGCAAAATTTCTTTTAGGCCACTCTGGCTAAGAGTACACATAAGAAAGACAAGCAAACAAATGGGCAGTGAACAAGGGTTAGTATTTTTTTTTTTTCCATTATAGCATTCACGAGAGAAAAATAAAAAGATTGAAAAGTTTGAATTAACTACTTGTCCTTCGTGAGTATAAAATGTGCAATTATACACTGTTTAAAGTTATTTAATGTTTCATAAATAATTCTCCGTCTGTTAAGTATTGTCTGGTGACGATCAGCTCTTAAGCTGATATCAGGACAATGGTTGAAAGGGATGAATTCAAGCACTAGCGATCTTTTAGCAGCAAACTCTGCACACACATAGAATAAAGGAGTGACAACTTCTTTTCAAGTTCAAGAATTTAATAACAGAAATAAAATGAACATCCAGAGAACATCACTATGTAATGCTGTTTATCTGAATTAAAACAATATTTCGATTAACAAATCCTCTCTACTAGGGTAGTGAAACTTAACTGAACTACTAAGCAAAATTAAGATAAAAAGAAGCTAAGCTAAGGAACTATTTACATGCAAAAACAAACAAGACAAAACTGGTTGATCATAATCAGAATAATTCAGTGAATCCTTGTTCACTGCAGATCTGATTAAAAAAGCATGGAATGGAGTTACATTAGCTTGACTAATTCAGAACAACATTTGACATGTGTTTCAACCCATTCACAATGCAAAGCCCAAGTTAACCAGAACATTATTTTGAGTAAATAACATTCTGAGGACCGATCTGCCCTGTAAACTCATTTACTTCAGAATCGCTTGCCTTTGTTTATGTGATTCTACCTCCGGGCGCTAGGGGTCGCTGTAGTGATCGGTCGCTAAATCTGTTAAAGTCTAAAGTTATCAAAAGAGACCCCTTGCAACCACGTGACTCCGTTACCCAGAACCCCTTGTGTGGCGGCCATATTGGTTGGCATGCCATTTTCTACACAACGCACGATATTCAAGACACTGTACGAGTTTTTCCCCTTTTCGGGCGATTCTTCAGCCGTGAAAGCATGTTTTGAATCGGGCCGAATTTCAGCTTGATCGTACAGGGGGGAGGAGGGGGGACTGGCTTCTCACGACTACCTCCCGATCAGGAATCGGACGATCGGTGAAAATCAAACATGTTTGAAATTCAGTCGGCTGTCGTGAGGTTTTCGTGAGCGCATCCTGCTGTTCAAGCAGAGCTACGAGGGAGCGCCCTCCCCTCCTCTCCGTCCCCGCCAGGGGAGGGAGGTGAGCGGGCGTCCCTGAAGCGACCTCCGCCCGACCCGCTCGCGGGGGCGTTGGGGAGGACGAGCGCTCCGGTCCGCGCAACGCGCTGGCCGCCTGTTTTGGCACTCCTCCGCTCGCGGGCGGGCCGGGCCGGACGACCTGCCGTGCCGCGCGGCCGCCGGTGCGTCTCGTCCCTCCTCTCTCCCCTCTGTTCCCCCGATGCCCGGTGCCTCCTGCGGGCCTCGCCAAAGCTGGGCTCGACCGCCTGCTATGGGTCCCTGTCACCCACCGTCGCTCGCCTGCCTCTGCCACCACAGCGAGCGTCGCGCCGCACAGATCGTGAGCGGTGAACTTTTTAAACCCCGCGGTTCCGTCGCACAGTTTTTAGATGTATGTAAGTACCACGACTGAAAAACTCGTACAGTGTATGTATGCCCGGTATTTGCAGACCTTTTGGCTCTTCCTGATAAGGATTTTTCTAGCAATCCCGATGATTGGCCATCAGTTTGCTGTGCGAATCTGGTAAACTACCTTGTGTTGTCACCCACCCCAACGTACAGTGGCGATCAGATGAAGGCCTACAAGAGTTTGGAAACGCACAAACAGTTCACTGCCGGATGGATACGTGAACTGTCTGTTTTTTACCTGAATGATGTAGCAGTTGTCCGTGGAAGGGTGAGTTTAATGTTGTTTATTCTCATAACTTGGCTGCATATAGTCCGATAACATCTGACCCTAAACTGTAAACATTGCTTTGGCAACAGAGATGCAGTCTGTTTGCACCATATTGAACAATCAGTGAATAGTCTTTTGTATACGCTCCGCCGGCCATGCGAGTAATAATGAGGTAACTGGGCCAGTGCAGTGGTGGGCTGTCACGCTAGCCTGCCCACCAAGATGGAGGCGCGCACCCCCGATCACGTGACTGTGACGTCAGATGCAAGGGGTCTATTGCTTTTAAACCGACATTAATATTCAATATTAATGCGGGAATAAGGCTCATAGCTCTATCGGCCGACGGCGGAGCAGAACGATTAAGCTTTATGCTTTAAAACAAGCTCCTTTTGAATGTCCGGGACCGGATGTTAACAGAAGCTAATAGCATTTTGGCTAGCGGGTTTTCGGCATTAACTTTAAAGACTTTAGCTTTCTTTTTAGTCATAATGAGTGGGCTTGAGTAATGAGTAAACATAAAAGTCCCATCAATGTATGAAACCCTTGTGGAGATAACCTTTGTTATAACTATAAAAACACACTCGACAATGACATGGTACCGAATGCTAGCAATAAGCTACCTCCGTTGGCCCCTTTGTTCAAAGACACCGTGTGCAAACGGTTTACAAACATTTCCCAAATGAACCATTTAAACTTTCCCTTTTGGGTCTCTCTGCCAAACCTGTGTTTTGCCTCGTGTGAGTTCTGTCCACTTTGGCCGTCCGAGGAAGGAGCACTGAAAAGCAGAAAAGTTGGTGGTTTGTTCTTGGCGGGCTAGTGCTTACCTCTGCAGCAGCATGTGGTCGGGATCAGACGCCTGGTCTCTGCCACGTTCTCTGACCTGGATGCAGTCCGATTTAAGCAGATTCTCCTCACATTCGAAAGCAGGCCCTTTATCGGCCTTCCAGCTCCGTCTGGGTTTTGCTTCCTGTAACGGCTGAGGAGAAATAAAACAAAGCTGTTTTGGCAGGCAGGATCCCTTCCTCCTGCTCCTCACGCTGAGGTTAAGACAGTAGACTTAACTTTGAGTTGCCCGGTCATGTCCCCCGGGCGACGAGAAGTTTCTCCCAGGTGCTGGCTTGTGTGTCGGTCAGGCCCGGCCAGGGCCCATGGTCCGAAGTAGCTTTTTCCTGGTCTGCTCCAGGGAGGGGTGGTCTGAGCAGCTTGGAGTCTGAAGAGGGGGTGGTCAGAAGCACTCTGACCTTTTATCTGTGGGGGTGTTTACAGAAGCACCCTACTGAGAGAGAGGGGCCGTCCTTGCTGGCTCTCTCTCCTTTGTGGCTGTGTGGTCAGAATTCATCTGACCTGAATTATTTTGATGATCATGGCTGTAATATGGCACAACAAAACAGACCTGTAAGCTAGCGCTAGCTGTTATTAGCTTCATGGACAGCCTAATAACAGGGTTCTGTCGCGGTCTGGGTCCTTCGAGCTGCACCACGCAACGCTCTGTGCGTGAATGCAGACTGAAACAGCAAAACATATGTACATTTATTCAGTCTTTGAATATTAACTTAAAAAAAAAAAAAAAAAAAACAAAAACAAACCTGGCGATGGTCAGAGGGTCCGGTGGCGCCGCTGTATGGCAGCCTCGCCTCTGTCAGTCTGCCCCAGGGCAGCTGTGGTTACTAACATAGCTCACCACCGTCAGTGTTGAATGTGTGCGTGAATGGTGGAATGACTGTTTGCAGTGTAAAGCGCTTTGGGGAAGTCGGACTTGATATGCAACTACAAGGCATTTTTTTTTTCAATTAATTTTTAAGTTATACAGGAGAAGCATAATGTTTTCACAAGCCTAGAGCGCCCTCTTGTGGTTATAGATGATAATGTTTACTAGTTGGTTCATGTTGGTCAGTATGAATTATCATTTCAAATTGATATGTCGTACCTGACTGTAAGTCGCAGGATCAGCTATGAAAAAATAGTGAGACTTATAGTCTGAAAAAAAATCATTAAATCATTAACTTTACTATGGGATTTTCTATGGGACTTTCAAAATGCTGCCAGCATCTTCCATTACAGTCAGAGGTTGAAAGCTGAAAGTTGAAATGATAATGGTCAGCCTGTAATTGAGCCTTCTTGTTGTCTGGTGACAGTCTAGTTCTCTTGCAGCTTGAGAGAAGCTAGGCATGGTTCATCACTTTGAAGAAATGACAGCTTTCCTTTGAACAGCTTCTTGCGTTGACACTGAAAATGGCTAACACTCAGTAGCAACTTCCACACTCAGTAGTTTTGTTATCTGTGTGGCCTTAGGCATGGTGCATTCACTTACCAGAAAAGGATTGGATTTTTACTTTCTCATACGGTCCAATCCCCTCTGAGGGTTGATCTAGCTAACAATTGTCCGATTCCGGTTCCCAGACAATTTCTCGGCGCATTTCTAAAATGAAACGCCTTGTCAAATTTAGCATTCGAGCAAAATAGCTGCTTTATCATTCAGCTGTGTTGTGTGTCACTCTTTAGCGAGGATTGTTGTTTAGGTAGATTTAGGAAAATTTGCAAACTGTTTGGAAGAAAAAAATAATTAGCAAAATGTCTGAGGGTTGCAGCACTGTTGAGATTTTCGCAACTTTTCAGGTGTTTTGTTAAATAATTTTTAAATAAACAGTTAATCAAGATCTGGTTTTCCCTCAAAATGAACGGTAAAGCTATGCGTTCTGGTTTGTTTTAATTGTACTGAACCAGTGAGTGGGCAGATAAGGGTTTTGAAGGGCGAGGCAAATTGTTTGTATGTTTCATCAACAAGCAATGGGATCAGAACAATAAAGGCCATCTTTTAGGCTTAGCTGTGTCAGCATTAAGATTTCTCTTGAACTTGTTGAGATTTTTTCATTTTTCTTCCCAGTTCTGTTTTTTCTGATGCTGATTTGCTGACTGGCTGCTCGATCTAAACCATCTCCCTGCTTTATAAATTTGTTATTAGGGGTCTTGTTTTCTTACGTGTCCCCTTTTGAGCCGGCAGGATTATGATGTCTGTGCCCGCTGGAGGAACTCTCCCAGCCATTTGCATTTTTTATTTTGCAGAGTGCAGAACACGGGCGTTCTCCCTGCAGGGAGGCTGCTCCGTCTGCGTCGCAGTGTATCTGTGGTCTGTTACGAACTATTTTGTCTGCTCTGCTTTCCCAGGGTACATAAAAAGCAGAGGGGGCACATGGACTAAAGTTACTTTTCTCTGAAGATAGGCCATTAAACCTCAAGGCTTACCTCGCCACTCCAGAGTGCTATCAGAATGACTCTGAATATTTGATCCTGTAGGCTGTGTTGGGAAGTGAGGGGTTTTGAAGCTTAGGGAGCAGAAGATGTTGAGGAAGGTTTAAGTGATTTCCTCTGTAGTATGAAAACGTATGGGATTTTATTTAATCATTTTCAGCTTTACCTATCTGCTTTTTCCTCCTATCCATCCGTACATCTCTCCATCAATCTGGCTATCTGTCCTTTCATCCGTTTTCCTATCCAACCATTCATCCATTTTTCCCTTATTCATCCATCCATAATTTTGTCCTCTCTGTCAATCCACCCATCATGACTACTGTAGAAATATCTGCAATAATTTCATTGAAAACTTTTATATATTTGCAGTTTTAGAAATGGATAAGAACTATTAAATACTATGTCTATAAAAGTATGGAGTATTATGATGAGAAATGTGTGGAAGAACCCCATAAGTCTTTATTTGTTGAATTGTTTTTGTTTGTTTTGTTTGCTTTCCCTTCCAGTCCTTCACCCCTCCCCCAACCAGCTGGTCCAGAGTATGAACGATGGAGTCCGTTTGCCGTTCAACAGACACAGTCGACCTCCCAACATTCCCTCACCTCCTCCACTCATTCCAACCAACAAGCCCACAGACAAGCCCTCCTTCATCCAAGGAGGCTCCATCTCCCAGGTGAGGAGCCACAGTCTCCCTACCTATTCATATTACTGATATATTCAGTCAATGTGGACAAACCTATTCTCTGACAGACTTTAGGTGGGCGGTATAAACTGGAAAACCTTGGT
Source organism: Fundulus diaphanus (assembly GCA_037039145.1). NCBI lineage: Eukaryota > Metazoa > Chordata > Actinopteri > Cyprinodontiformes > Fundulidae > Fundulus > Fundulus diaphanus. The sequence goes on along the minus strand of CM073136.1, from coordinate 14,328,066 downwards.
TTGTTTACCTCAACATGACAGCATGAGTTCTTGGTTAGCTTTTCACAGCATCAGATAGTTGACACCATATTGACCGTGTGTAAGGAGCTAAAAGATGATCAGCATCACTTAACACCACTTTATTGTTCTAGCAGCCACAGTGACCTGAACATGAGATTAACTCTTTGTCCTCTCTATTATCTAGGGAACTCCTGGCACTTATTTGCCCTCCCATACCATCTATGGTCCAGAGGGCACGAAGAGCTCAGTGGGCTCCATCTCTCTGGGGCTGCCTCGGCAGATGGATCCTAACAAGCCCGGTAGGTCCAAAGGTCATCACATGATTACAGAAAAATCTCAACATGGAGACCTAAGTGAGCAACGAAAACAAAACTTACCTCTGGAAACATCAGACAAATGAGATGGTTTTAAGTGTTAAAGATCAGAAACCTCACTATGTGTTTCATTGTTTTGGGGATGCTTTGGAAGCTGCAGTACAATCCTACTATTTTGGCATTTGAAATTGGTGATATTTCTTTAGAAGTCTTTAAAAAAACATGCAGAAATGGAAATTAGAAAAAAGAAATCTGGCATTACATCAAGAACATTAGCAATGCACAGGGTGCATTGCTAATGATTTAAGAAAGATTTAAGAAAGCTTCCTGGACGGGAAGCAAAACATCTTCAGCTTCAGAATAGAAGTACAGTTGTTTTTTTTGTTTGTTTTTTTAACCTTTTTTTGGACAGATCTGGATAAGCAGGGGGACAAGTTAAAATTGAGTGGAAAAATGTTTAATTTTAAGATTAATGTCTGAATTTAAGGCTTTGTCTTTGATTTGTCATACGTTGATTTTATTGTCCTACCCATCAGTACTTTGGTTTTTTATTTATTTTCTCTATGCACATTCCTTCAGAAATAAACAAAAAGGCAATTTTACTACATTTAGGTCTCCAGACAACCTTGAATTCAGGTTGAACTGGATCTGTGATGCTTAAATTAGCTTAATCTAGTTAAAATGCCAAAGTTGATCAAGTTGATCAAAGTTAAGACCTGACTCAATCAGCTTAAAGGTCAGTATTTTGTTCTCAGATGTTCAGAAGGTTATAAAAACCATGGGAAAGAATAACCAAATCAATCTGGAACACTACATTCATATGATGAAAAAATGCTTTTAGTTGTTTCAGTAATTCATCTGCATCGGTTCTCAGATATGTTAACTAGTTTGTTTCTATTACTATGCAGCTGGGGCTCCAGTTTCTGCCATCCAGGACAGCCGGGGCAACCCAACAAAGGTTGGTGAAGGCCTGGCGTTCAGAGGATCGATCACTCAGGTAGTCAATTATTTAAGGTCCCCAACCTTTTTTGTGGCATGGAACAGTTTAATGTCATACAGTATTTTCATGGACTGCCTTTTTAAGGTGTTTATAAAGCAAAATAAAATGATACGACTGGCATAAAATCCTATGGCATTTTCTGAATAATATATAGTCATAAATATAAAGAGCATGAGTAATCAAGCTCACAATAACGCAGAATCAGTCGAAGCCTTGAGCTTGTTTCTCTGAAACGAGGCGCCCCCATCTTGGGGTAATGGGAGGCAAGGACACCTGAAGTGTGTTACTTATAGCCCATTTTTTTCTCTCACTGCATCAATCCTTGCATGCTTTTGAGGTCGACATCAGTGTGCAGCTTTTTCTAGAAGTTGACAGCAAACGTCTTTAGTGCCGGGCTGGATCAATTTTTTACCAAAAGTGAACGGCTTCTTAGCCTCAGCGATACGTTTAGCCACCAAGCATGACGCCATTTTTTGAAATAAACCATCGTTCAGACTCAGATAATAGAGGACATGGTGTAAGTTATTGATTCTGTCTGTGCGGCCCTATATCAGATGAGGCACGCACCGATACTGGTCTGTGACCCGGGGGTTGCGGACCACTGATTTCAGGATATATTGTTTTTTCATACTTTTTTTTCTTACATTCTTTGATTTGATCCACTGTATGTGTTGGTCGAAATTGAAGTGGTTTTGTTCTTCTCTCCAATGAAACAGGGCACTCCAGCTCTGTCGCAGCCTAGCATAGCTGCTGACCTCCTGAAGGGCACAATCACAAAGCTGGCTACAGAAGACCTGGGCAGCCCAGATAAAGCCAGGGGGGAGCAGCTGGCTAAAGTCATTTACGAAGGCAAGAGTGGTCACATCCTCTCCTATGATGGTATGTAGCTTTATTTTTGTTGAAGGGCTTAGCTGTATTTCTTTGCCAAGCTTTAAAGCTTTGTTTCTTTGTCTCCAATAGGTATTAAGAACCCCAGGGAAAACACCAGAAGCCCCAGAACAGGTCATGAGCTGAAACGCAGCCATGACATGATGGAGGGACCCCTGGGAAGAGCACACCATGGCAGGGAGGGGGCTCCGTTCGAGGGTACTCTTTGTGTGTCACCGAGTTCACTGCAGCACTTTAAAAAACACTCTGACCTCTCGAACATTTTTATTTTTACAGTTTGTCACGTTACAACCACAAACTTGAAGCATTTTATAGCCTATTTATGTGACAGGTCAACAAAAAGTAGTAAAAAGCAAAGTCAAAGGAAAATTCTAATTGTTTTTAGAATATCTTTTGCAAATAAAATTCTGAAAAGTGAGGTTTTCAGGCCTCTTCAATCTATTACCCCTAGAAAAAGCTAGTGCTAGATGTCCACAGGTCAGGTTGGGTATTTCAGAAATCTCCTGAAAGCAGACCTTTCCAAATCCAGTTTATGTATGAATCACTTCTAGAAAAGACCAAGTTTGCCTTAAGGGATGTACTAAAATAAGATAGATAAGAGATAAAACCAAGACCTTAAATAGATATTAAAACACTCATATAAAGAGACAGAAATAAGAGCATGTAAACTCACATTAATACATTTAAAGGCATTGTATTTCATTTCGTGTCATTTATAGATTTAATAAAAAGCTTTAAAACATCCAATTGAGGACACCAAAGCAAGATCAAAGTAAAATGATATCACTTTAAAAGATCTCAGCAAAATAAGAAAGTGGAGCATTAAAAGCATAAATGACCTTCAGGAAAAAAGGATTACCTTTGGCCAAAAAAACGCCGCTGTAAACCTTAGGGATCCAAAACAGGAAAAGCCTGACCTCCTCTTAAGTTTTCACCAGTTTTTGTGAGAACTAAAAGCTGCTGGTGGGTTGATCTAAGATAAACCAGAGTGCTACAGAGAAACAAGACCATCTTCCAGCCGGAAGGCGACCCAAAATAAATAGCCAGAATTACAATGAAGTGGTTAAGATCAAAGCCCCTCGCTCTTTTGGAATGGCTCAGCCCAAATCGTAGCCTAAACCCAATGGGGAATCTGTGGCAAGACTCAGCAAAAGATTTCTGTCTCTAGATGTGCAAAGTTGGTAGAAACTAAGACTTTCAGTCGTAATAGGGGGTTTTCAGCTGACGTCACGCTCATGTGACTACTCTGCGCGTCCGCCATATTGGGTGTCTGTCGTTTCGCACCGTTGACCCGCATTGTATTACGCCTTAGGCAGTATTGGAAGTGAACAATGGGGAAAACGTGTTTAATGGTTGGTTGCACGGCCCGTGGAGGTGGAGAACAACGCTCTTTCTATCGCCTACCAGCCGTAATAGTGAATCAGTGTGAAAAAACAAAACAGCTCTCTGAACAACGCCGTCACCTATGGCTGACACGGATATCCAGGTCCGATTTGGACGGTGTTAAGCTGGAATACGCCAGAGTCTGCGGTGCTCACTTTGTCACAGGTAATTAACTGTTAAGTATTTAAAACATGTAAACCGTTGCTGTATTGTGGGCTGTAACAGCGCAACACATGATCGCCATGGGAAAAACATAGAAACGGGTTAATTTTCCACCGCTTTCCTGCCTGGAGGCGCAACCACGGAGAACAACTGTTAGAGATAACAAAGAGTCGTCGGCTCGCTTGGATCGCGGCTGTAAGACGACCGAACATAACTTTCCACAGTATCCCGATGTCAATGAGAGTGTGTTCTAAACGTTTGAAACACATAGCAGCTAGTTAAAAGTACATTGCATGCGTGAGTGGTTGTTAGCACTAACAGTTAGCATGTGCCAGAGCCCGTCTGAGCACAGCTTACCTTTGAACGAGTTGCTGTGTTCCCACTGTTTGCTGGCTTTATGATCTGCCGCTCCTGAACCCATCCATTCGTGAACTGCACATGAGACTCCAAGGACTTGTAGCTTCAGAACTGTTCTGAAGTATAGCTCACACCACAAACAAGGTAGCCGAAGACGTCCGATATGGAAAGTGACGTCCGCGCTACTTCCGGGTTACGCCGGTAGGCTTTTGCCGGCGTAAATACGGTAAATACAACTTAATTTTGCACTGGTCATTGTTCTGCTTAAATAATTAAAGCCGCGAGCGGCGTCGATCAGCCCTGCAGCCAGGCGCCTTCGCGCACCGCCGGCCGTCAGCCACCGCAGAAGCATGCGCCGCATTTGCGTCGGATTGTTTACATTTTTACCATCTTATTAAAACTCACCCGTCCACGTATGATGGCGATTTCCTTGATGTACATAACTTCGACATCTCGTACCCAACCAGATGTGAACTGGTTGTGAGCCTCTAGACCCTTGTAAGCTCTCATTTCCTCAAGAGTGTGCAGAGGGTTTTCACTGAACACCAGGTAATGCACTATGTCGCCGTGCTCTACATTTGGCCAATCATCTGGATTACGGCCAAACAAGGCACCGTGGAGGGCATAGGGGTCCATATGGTCGATCACGGAACATTTCCTCAGATATACGTCCTTATCTGGTCGCTCTAGCGTGCTGGCGTACTTATCCATTCTCGATACGAAAATACGTGTACGACAACTAGAGATAAGGAAGTGTGACACCCAATATGGCGGACAGGAAGTTGGCCAGTGACGTCAGTGAAAACCCCCTATTGCAGTGAAAAGTGGCTCAGAGGCTGAATACAAATGTATGGCACACTTTTCAGGGTTTTATTTGTAAAGAGGTTGTGAACAATGCTTCCTTTTGCTTTCACTTCACAATTCTGCACTACTTGGTGTTAGTCCATCACATGAAATCCCAATAAAATACACTGAGGCTTATGGCTGGAATATGACAAAATGTAGAATATTGCATTGTGCAGCAAATGTGTCCTGGTTTGTGTTTTCTGTTTCATGAGTAATATTTTCACCTTTGTTCCCAGGCCTGATCAGTAGAGCCTTGCCTAGAGAAGGGCATCACGGAGACTCCAAGGAAAGACCACTGATCCCTGGATCCATTATGCATGGTGGATAACTATAAAGCTTGCCACATTGGTAGCGTGTTTCATTCAGAACGAAGCGAGGCTAAAGTTTTTTTTTTTTTTCTCCACATCTTTTTCAGGGACACCAAGACCTACTGCCGATGTTTATGAGGATGCTGTGAAATACGGGAAGCTGATAAAAACAGAAAGCTCACCTATCCGAACATTTGAAGAGGCTATTGGCAAAGGCAAGCCCTATGAAGGAGTCAATACTATCAAAGAGAGGGGACGCTCCATTCATGAGATCCCCAGACAGGACCAACCTGGACAGGAAATGTGCAAGACCCCTGACCTGCCTGACAGGAGGGTAATGGAGGGCTCCATCGCTCAGGTTTGTGAAAAAACAGGAGCTCCATTTTGAAGAACTGTTGGCTTGTGACTTTTACTTCTTTTGCTGCTCATGAACTACTGCATCAGTGCAGCGTGGCATGGAGGCTGTCAACCTGAGTTTCTGCTGGGTTGGTGAGGAAGCCCAGATTGATTAATTGGTGGCCTTCAGCTCATCTGCGTTGTTGGGTCTGGTGTCTTGAGGAAAAAATACCCCAAAGGTTTTAATCAGGCAAAAAAGAAAACACATTTTCACGTGAAAAGAGGACTTCGGGCCACTGAGCAACAGATAAGATCCCTTCTCATGTTGTCTCTGGTCCAGGAGGGTCTAAACACAAGGACTGTGTCAGTGGTAGCCCATTTCCTGGACATATCTCTCCCAAACTCTTGAATGAGCACATTCAGGGCTTGTGTTTCCCTGCTGCTCGTACACCAGTATCTGCCACAGTTTTTACTTCCAACCTTCTATGGTCTCCCTTCCTTGCGGATGGTGTCGAGACTATCTGCTGGACAACTATTAGGTCAGCGGTCTTCTCCATAGTTGTGTAAGCTGTACCAAGCCAATGACGTAACGTTTCTGCTTTAAACATCATTTTTTATTGTCTTATGTAATAATTAAGTTTTCTGAGAAACTACTTTATTGGTTTTTTATTAGCTTTAAGCCATAATCATCAACATTAACACACATAAACACGTGAAAATATGAGATTCACTTTTGCAATTGAATTACTGAAATGCATTTTCAATGAAGTAATAAATCAACAGATGCATTATGTAAACTAAACACAGGGTTTGCTCTGTCTGAACAAGCTGCCCTTTCAAACTTGATCCTCTCCTCAACAGAATTACTCCCTGAGCCAGCCGACCATCAAACACAACGTCAAGTCGCTGATCACCAGCCCCAGCAAGCTTCCTCACAGCATGCCCCAACTCGAGACCATGGAGCGGGCCAAGTACGAGGAGAGCAAAGTGGTGCGCCATTCTGTAGTTAACAGCACCGCTTCCGTCTTGCGCTCCACGCACCAGGAGGCCAGCAAATCCCAGCACAGCCCGAGCATGTATGAAGACAGCAGCGCTCGCCGGACGCCCGTGAACTACAGCACCAACCCCGTTTCCAGAGGCTCCCCTATGCTGGGAAGGGCCTCTGAGGGTATGTTCCATAATCCTTTTATCCACAAGCAGAAATTTAGCCGTTTTTTTTCCGTTTAACACTAGAAAGGCTGTAATTACTGCACTGGAGAAAATTGAATTAAACATCTTTTGCCCAATCACATTATTCCATTTATTGGAATTATATATTAGTTGCAAAGCATTATGTTTACTCATGCTTTGTCCATTCAGGGACCTTAGTGTTTTTTTTGTGACATTATATAATTTTAAACTGTTGAATCAACTCATTCTGGGCCATTTGTTTGTCCCTCTGAAGGGGGGATGAGCTCTGCCAAATCTGCTGCACATGACAGAAAGAGTGCCATGACCCCGACGCAGAGGGACAGCATCCCATCCAAGTCCCCCGTGTCAGTAGGCGACCCCGTAGCGTCCCACAGTCCTTTTGACCCCCACCACCGGCCCGTGGTTCCTGGAGAGGTGTATCAAACCCACCTGCCACCACACCTGGACCCTACCCTGGCCTTTCGCCACAGAGTTCTGGATCCTGGTACGGTGTTTGAACCTTTCTCACTTTTTCCGCTTCAGCGTTAAATAAAAGAGTAGAAGGCCCGAATCTGATCAAACTGACGAAAGCAGATCAGGTCAGCTAATTCATAGGCATCCAGCTTGCGGGATCTATTTCAGAGATTTGCGTCAGCAACAGTGATGGGTATCAGTGAAGCTTCTCTTCATATTAATTTTTCTGTTTTTGTCCTTCATCTCCTCTGCTGCAGCGTTCATGTTCCCCAGGCAGCCGTCGCCAACAGGCTACCACAACAACTACCAGCTTTACACCATGGAAAACACGCGGCAGACCATCCTCAATGATTATATCACCTCCCAGCATATGCAAAACATCCCTCTGCCTGACATGGCCAGAGGGCTGTCGCCACGGGAACAACCTGTCGCTATCCCTTATGCGGTCCCCCCTCGAGGTACGTCCTCTGGCAGACTCTTTTCTCATCTGCCACAGCAGGCAGTGGCTGTAGTGTGCAGACTGTGTGCTTGTGAAGTAGTGGCTACCTTTTGCAGACGCCCAGAAGCAAATGACCTTTACAAATTCAGCTGATTTGCTGTTTAAATCGGGGCTGCAACTCATTTGGCTAATACTCAATCAATTAATCGGATGTAGTCATCGAAATCTCCATTTGCTGAGTGGTTGCCTCTTACAAGTTGACCACTATTCCACTCCATGCAGCCTTGTTGCATACTGATCAAGCTGTATTTGGGATGAAGTTTTGATGGGTTACAGCTAAGTGTTATACATACATTCAGAAATTGATGGATCGGTTCTTGTTATTCACCGTTGGCCCTTTGCTTCTGTCTGTAAAAGGGATTATTGATCTAACCCAGATGCCTCCAACTATCCTGTTGCCTCACCATGGGGGAACAGGTTCTCCTACTTTGGAACGCAACGTCTACCTCTCTGGAGCTCAGCCCCCTTTCCCTCCTAGGGCTTTCAACCCAGCCTCCATATCGCCAGGTGAGGACCCCTCCCTCTCCGAATCCTTCATCCTGTTTTCCCTTATTTCTACTGCAGCAAACTCTGTGTTCCCTCACACTCGGAGCGAGTCTGGTCTGCTCAGAGAAGTTTAGGCTTACTGCTGTCGTGCTGGGAACAGTTTCAGAAATAATATTATTTATTATTAATCATGCCGCATTTTATCCATCTTTCACGTCACTCTCCTGTCTCTCACTACACATCCGCACACAGTAGTGGCAGTTGGTGCTCCATAGAAGACCCCTGGTAATAGCTGTGCTGCTTTCTTCTTGCCTTACTTGGTCTCACTATGACATGGTCTTTACACTGTCGGAGATGCCGGCTGGTATCCGTGTTTTTTTTTTTTGTTTTTGTTTTTTTTAATTTTAACAAAACTTTATTGAACACTTCTAGAAACAAGGTTCTAGGTTGATTAATTGAAATGAAAGAATAAAAATACACAAATCTAAAAATGTACATGTTCATATACACCCCCTTTGGTAAGGGACACATAAACAGTTCTAGTGCAACAAATTACCTTCAGAAGTCACAAATTAGTAAATGTGTGGAATCCATGTGTCACATGACCTGTCTGTAGAAACCTTTTCTGAAAGGCTGCAGCACCACTCCAAACAAGTCAGGGACAAAGTTGTTGAAGTACAAATGAGGAGCAAACTTCCAGAAAACTGTAAAAGTGATGAAAGCCCGAGTTCTTAAAACCCATTTGTTTAGGATTGCCTTTGGCTGTTCTAGTTAAACTGTTTACTGAAACATCATTTGTTTAAGTTTGTAGTCCAACAGCTTTTAGTTCCCATTTTCCTATGTTTTATTTTGTTTAAATTTTTCTACATTTTATCCCAACTTTATTCTGTTTTTATTTTCCTATGTTTTAATCCTGTAACACACTTTAAGTTGTCCTTGTACTGTAATGTGCTATACAAATACATTTACCTTGCCTATAAAAATTTCTAAATATTTGATGTTCCTCCCTTAGTGCCATCAAATCCATCATCTTCAAATGGAAAACAGTTATGCAGGCTGAGGTTTTTTGTCATTTTGTCCATTTTGTTGTAATGACAAAAATGATCTATCTTCAAAGTGGTAGGCATGCTCTGGAATTGAAATGGTTCAAACTCTCCAACAATCTGTTTTAATTCCAGGTTGTGATGAAACAAAACGCATTCAGTTTTGTTACAACCACAGACCTCAGATTTTTTTATTCATAGTTTGTCTTAGACTAGCATAAAGTACGGTCTGACTGTGATGTGGAAGGAAAGTGATACGTGGTTTTAAGTTGCATTTTTTTTTTTTTTTTTTTACAAATGTTTGGAATCATTTTGTAGCTCCACTTTTTGTAGCAATTAAAGCTTCAGGTCTTTTGTGGTGTGTTTCTACCACCTTTGCACACCTAAAGAAGGGACTTTTTTTCCCATTTGAGGAATGAAGCTCAGCCAGGTTGGATGGAGAGCATCAGTGAACATCAGCTTTTAGCTCTTGCCACAGTTTCATAATTAGATTTGGGTCTGGATTCATGACATAATTCATGTGGTTCTAACATAAGACCTTGCTTTGATTTGAACTTTTCCATTGTAGCTTTGGCTGAATGTGTGGGGTTCTGGCCCTGCCAGAAGGTGAACCCCCACTCCAGTCTCAAGTCCAGTGCAGCATCTAACACAGGGGTGTCAAACTCATTTTGGTTTAGGGGCCGCATTCAGCTTAATCTGATCTCAAGGGGGCCACACATGTAAACTCATTGCAAGATTAAATAGAACTAATAAAAGTGGACTTGTTGTTGGGTTTTATATTAAACAAATTTCCCTTTTACAAAATACATTATGAATAACCTCCGAGTTTAAGAAAAGTATGTGCAATTTCAACAATACCTTTACTCAGTTAAACATTTATTTAAGTGCATTATGCATAGGAACTGATCACAGTGATTGTAAAATGTTGAAAAACATTTATTCACAGCTTTTGGGACTTATAAACACTGTCCTGCATGACAAAATACATCAAACAGATAAAAATTTAGAAATTATTTAAAATCAATGTTCCACATCTGAAGCTCAGTGCTTGCTGTTAGTTCCGATTGTAACGCTTAAGGTTAGGCGCCTGACTACGGCCAAATATGGTAAAAGGCAGTCAGAAAGGTTCGGCTGAGGAGCCTGTGTGTGTGAATAAAATACCAACAGACAAGTAGTAAGTTTGACTTATTGTATTCAAACTTATATTTTTACATACATTTATGGAGGTATTCAATAATAGTATTAAGATTTTCCTATGAATATAAACAAACACAACAGGAAAAGCAGGGTTAAACTGCCATCCAAAACAACTAAACATTCATTAAAAAAATAGCTATATTCCTTTTGTTGCAGAACTCCAAAGGAATGAACCTATTCCAGAGTTCCATAGGCAATTGACAAATTTAATGAAAAGTAACTTAAAATGATCCTTTTAAAGGACAAAATTTTGAAAAATCAAAAGGCTTATTTAATGCTTTGAGAACATCTCTTCTATTCGGCCACAAAATCAACAAAAAGAGAATGATCTTTTAAGCTATAAGACCATTTTTAAGATGCCAATACATAGATTTTAAGCAGGCGGGTCGCCACTGCATTGCTATTATAATATAAAACAAACGACATAATATAAACGACTCACCGTCGAGTGGTTGCCAGAAAACACCCAATGGAATACTTTGTCTGGGTTAATTGGACTTGATTCAACAATATTCTTCAGTCATTTAGGAAAAACGCCAACACAAGCAGCTAGCCACACCGATAGCAGCAACAAGATGGAGGAGTTCACCTCTGACCCGGATTTCAAAGAGTGCTGCTAGTTTGACCTGCCAAAATAACACGGCTGGATTATTTTGTGCTGGTTATACAATGGAGTGTTGCATCATGTTGTCTGCTCTGAATAAAACACAGCGCCACTTGTGGACAATACAGGAACTGCAGGTTTTCAATTGAACAAAGTACATGTTCTTTTCAATAATCATTGTTGAATAATGATAATGCATTTGGTCACCGGGCTGGACTAAATCGTTCGGCGGGCCGGAACCGGCCCACGGGCCGTACGTTTGACACCCCTGATCTAACAGGTTTTCTTTCAGGTTTAGCTACATTTCTCATCCCATCAACTCGGATCAGCCTTCCTGTTGCTCTCAACAGTATGATGCTGTGTACTGTCTCAATATCTAACCCTATTGAAGATTTTTCACAACTTCATGCAGTAGAACAGCTGCATTTATGGTTAGATTAACTTACATTAAGGGGGACTATAAAGTTAAACGTTCAGGTTGCTTATCTGCTGCAACCAACACCTAGCTCGGTCAGCCAGTATTTAAATCATGACTTTACCCTGATACGAAATGCACCATGCAAGGGGTGTGAAGTCAGGTTGATGCAATGTTTCAAGTTTTGTGTGCATGTTGCCCCTGTTCTATTCAGGTCATCCAGCCCACCTTGCTGCTAATGCAGAGAGAGAACGGGAGAGAGAGCAGCAGGAGAAGGACCGGGAAAAGGAAAGGGAGCAACAGAGGGAGAGAGAACGGGAAATGAGAGAACGGGAGCGCACTAATGAATACATGCGTGGAGGTGAGCTAAACAACAAAACTATGAGCAAGTCATAGTTTTGTTGTTTTTAGGCAACGTGTCCAATTTTTGTCACATTGTTGTTATTATTTCACATTATTAAGGTGGCCCGGAGCAGCCGGGACGGCCAGGGAGTCGAGGTTACCTACATTCCCCTTCACCGTCGCTCAGGACGCAGGACGTAGTTGTTCAGCAGCGGCCGAGCATCTTCCAGGGAAAGAGTGTCATCACCTCTCTAATGTAAGTTTCAAACTCCTAACAGCACTCACCAACATTTATACACCAGAAATATTCAGTCGTGTTTTTTGTAATCTTTAAACATGATTAAAGATTACCACTATCAAGCTATTTCCTTTTGGAAAATTTTCACCTAAACTAGTGCACTCTCACAAACTCCCACAGGTGCTGGGTCCCAGGTATTAAGTGTTCACTTATATACAGTAATCTTATAATTTATTTATTTATTTATTTATGTTCTTTCACTTTCTTTTTTCAAGTATCACATTACACATGTCAGCTTACATAATAATATATATGATTTAGCAATGGCATCTAGGTGTTATTCGATTGTATTTGTTGCTTTATGTCTGTTGGTTGTGCTGTTCTTTTTGCATCTCTCTTTCCAGGTGACGGAGCAGACGGAGAAGGTTTTATCATTCTCTCCCTTTTATCTCCTCTTTCTTTCACCTCTACTCTTTTTTTTTTTTTCTCTTTCACTTCTTGTTCTTCCTTTACTCTCCCATTGTCATGTCCATATAATTTGAAATTCTCCTTGCAGGAATCACAATAAAGCTATTTACAAGCATAAATCAAGTGGAGCACTATGGCGAAAGCTGTTCGCTCCACTTGTAAAAGCAAAATCTGTCGAGCTCTATCTGGCATTGAGACATCAATTCCTATTGCCACATTGCTAGACAGGACACTGGGGGAAAAAAAATAAAAAAAAATAAATAGCAAATGTATCATGTGAAAAAAAAAAAATAAACAAACATGATTTTCTTGATGTGAAGATTTTCATATATCACATATATTACCCTATAGCCACACAAATTCAAGAATGCAACATAAAGCTGCAAATGTCCTATTATTTTTACATATACATATACTGTATAGGTTTAAAATATAGAGCTTAGAAGTGAGAAGTGATGAAACAGAGCCAGTTGAACTGCACTGCCGACATGTTTTGCAAGCAATGAGAAAAAAACTCGTTCTCTTTATTTCCTTTTTAGATCCCATCCGCCTGTGGCGACATCAACGTCACAGAGCAACTCGCGCTACAGCACTGCGGCTGATGCCCTGGCTGCCCTGGTGGACGCCGCGGTCCTCGCTCCGCAGATGGACGTCGGCAAGGTTAAGGAGAGCAAACACGAGCGGGACGATGAAATGTCTTCGTCCGCTGCGCCACGGCGGGGATCGATCCTCTCCGAACAGCAGCAGCAGGAAGCAGAAAGGCGATCGCTGCACTCGCCGTATAGTTCCATGTCTCTGCCAGGTGGAAAGCCACATCAAGCTTACGCCGAGGGCCCTGGGACTGCGGGTAAGGAGAAGGGTCCTCCAACAAAGTCCCGCATTGAAGAAGAGCTTCGAACTCATGGAAAGACGACTATCACAGCCGCCAACTTTATCGACGTCATCATCACAAGGCAGATAGCCTCAGACAAAGAGTCACGTGAGCGAGGCTCTCAGAGCTCCGACTCTTCTAGCAGCTGTGAGTGTCTTCTTTTGAAACAGCTTTAAATTGAAAATTTACTGAAATCCATTGACATTCTGCACCATTATTAGCCAGCTCAACTCAAATGAGCATAGATCTACTTGAGATTGCCCCTCCCTTTTATCCATATTTCCATTGCAGTGTCGTCTAATCGGTATGATAACACTGCTGGAGGAGCCATCGAGGTTATAAGTCCTGCTAGTTCGCCAGTCCAGCCTCAGCAAGACAAAGCAGAAGATGGACAACAGCAAGCAGCAGGTGTGAAGGCAACGAATGTTTCACATTTATCAAAGATAATTTAAACATTTTGAATTTAATCTTAAAATACATCTGCAACAGTAGTGTTGGATATTCAGCAGGGAAGGCTGCATAGAGATAACGGGTTATTAATGTGGCTGCCTTAGTGTGGATGACCTGGCATCCTGATATTGGACCAGCCTGGTCACCAGTCTACACCAAGTTATTTTAGTCGCCTCCCAGCACATGTAGAGCAGTTACTTATAGCCTGAAGCCTGCTGACTCTTTCCACTGTTTCACCACTTCTCACCTCATCGTCACTATTTTAATGACACGCTTCTGTCCCTGATCAACCTTGCAGTTGGCATGCGGACCTACGAGATGGGCCGCTACCGACAGCCTGCGGAGCACCCTCTGCCCCCCTCCTCCCAGGCAGACAGCTACTCACAGGTCCCCAAAACCCACAGAGTTATGACCTTGGCAGACCATATTTCGGTAAGGGATCCTGTACATTAAATTATCTGCAGAGGAAAATACAATGTAAAAAAAAAAACTAAAATTAAAATATGTGCCATCTAGACAATGAGACAAGATTTCAGCAACTTTTTTTGTTTCCACAAATAAAGGTTTTATAAATTCATGTATATAGTGTTAATTTACAACAAATCTCATCTCAAGCTAACATGTCCAATTTAAATTGGGAAGAACTTTGTTAAATCAATTTAATTATATAGATGAGCATTCAATTCCAGTTTGATCTTAGTTCTAGCACCATGCAATAAAATTAAGTCTGTTATGTTAATTAGTAAAAAGGGTTAGGGTTATTTACTCAGTTTATTCACAAACTTTGTTTCAAAGAATCTGATTAGTATAGAATAATTCAGTCCATATATTGTAGTTTTTATGCTTGTCTCTTTCTAAGGAGGTCCTGTTGCCAAAAAAACACTGAAAATGTTTCTTTTTTATGTTTACAGCTCTTAATACAGTTTTCAGACATGCCAAACTGTGTTTAATGAATCTCTGTTCAGTGAAGAATTACCGGGTTCAGATTTAGTCTGTTTTAGGATTTTGAACTGTAGATAATCAAATGCAACCCAGTTTTATATATATAAAAAAAAATCATTGTTTGGTTTGCTCTGAATTCTCTCTGCGTTTTAGGCTGTGTTGGTGTTTCTGCAAATAAACGTTGTGAGGTTCAGTAAATAATTTTGGCTGCCAGCTTGATGACGAGTCTTGGATAACTCAAGCATTACTTCCTTTATACTTCAAAATAAGACTCTTTAACATAGGCTGTTTAAAGGTGCATAGCCACATTATTTGACTTTTTTTATTTATTTATACGTCAGTAGCTCACTCTGGTTGCATACAAAGTTTTTATGAAAGATTAACACGTCCCGCTGGCGTATTAGTTGTTATTTTGGTGTTTTATGCTTTGTTTTTGCTCAATTTGTTAGTAAATAAAGCCTTTTGTTTTTATTTACGATTTTAATGGAAGTACGTACTGTGCATGCACAGCAGGGGTTAAAACAAGGAAGTAGCTACTTGCTATTAGCATCTCCCAGCGAAACAATGAAGAATGGTCCAAGATCCAGTGGAAAAAAACGGCAAAAAAATATGATTCCTAGAGGGAAGAGACTGGAATGTTGCTGGGAATACAGTATAAATGTTTATGTTCACTGAGGCAGGCGCTAAATCTGCTGATTGCTCAGATTTGACCGCAGAGTTGATTGACATAAGTAAATGTTCTGATGAGGTTCTTAAAGTTGCTGTAGATTGTTTTATTTAATTAATAACGGTTGGTCTTCAATCACGCCGAGCTGCCACTTTACTTTGAGGCATTGCAGAGGGTCAGACTCAGTCCGGCATTATTTAATTTTGATTTATTAATAAAGCAAACCGGCATTATGATAGTTCTTCGATACTGCCACTAGATGGCGCCACATCTGTTTATCTGTTAATTGCGCCTGGTGTTGGGGCTATTTTTATCCACAAAAAGGATCATCAAAATACTATCAGGATGGGGGCTTGGTGTATATAGCTTTATTTTATCATGATCAAACGGTTTTTCGTCTTCTTTTTTTAAGCATAAAATGTGGCTATATACCTTTTTAAGCTTAAATCTCACACCTTTTTGTTCTGGGCTGATAATCATAGCTTACACTTCACCAGATAAAGTTACAAGCTTTCAGACACTGGATATCGCATCACAAAACAGGTTTTACCTAGATTAGAAATATTGTGCTGCTTTATAATATTGAGAGCTTGTTATCCCCTAATGCCAACCTGTTTGGCTTCTGTGGGTTCTTTGTGTTTCCTTGAAACAGCATATAATTACCCAAGACTTTGCCAGGAATCAAGACCCCCCAGTCTCTTCATCAGGGACCGCCACATTCCAGAGCTCCATCCCACTGGTGTCTTCTTCGGGTCGGGTCAAAGCCCCCAGCCGCTACAGTCCTGAGAACCAGGCTCCACACCACCAGAGACCCTCCAGCAGGGTTTCTCCAGAGAACGCCTCTGACAAGTCCAGGGCCAGGTATGCAACGTTCCAAATAATCAGGACACATTTATAGTACTGCATATATAAAGGCTGCTTTTGTTTTCTCCCTGTTAGAAAGCCGTGATCCTGGCGGGCTAAACAATTTTCGTCCCATTTCAAAACTTTGTATTTTAGCCAAAGTTTTTTAAAAACTAGTTGATAATCAGCTTAAAAAAACAAATGTGGACAGCATACATCTTGTCATGTCAACAGATTGGTTTCAGGATGTAATACAGTTACAGAAACTACAAAGGTTATCAATGACATAATTGAAGCCTTGGATGCTAATCACTACGGTGCTGTTCTTTTCATTGACCTGTCAAAGGAGAGAATGATCAACAGTGTCAAATGCTTAATCACATGTTGTCAGATATTGGTTTATCAGATAAGGCTGTAAATTGGTTTTCTAATTATCTGTCAAATCATAGACGGTGTGTAACACTGTGGTCTGTCATCAGACTACTTAAACGTCACAGAAGGTGTGCCACAGGGTTCCTTTATAGGTCCAATTCGGTAAAAATATTACTGATGCTTGTATAGGGCTGGACGATATAGAAAAAAAAGCATATCGATAAAACAGAAATCATATTGATCGATATCGATAATTATCAAAAAGATTCAAAATATACATTTTAAGTGCAGCCCTGGTCATTTTATACTGTTGCTTAATGTCCTATTTTTAGATAAATGGATTCAAACACAACCTTTTATTTAACCAACTTTTTACGAAAAGTGTAAGACATGTTCTGTGAACTCTTTGAACACTGATGGAGCTTTCCTGGGTTTGTGATTGGTTGGGAGGATGCAATGACTGTAGTAATAACCTACATGATAGGCTAGAATGCACTGTTCTTTTATTGAACTTTTTATTAACCCCTGTTTTTTATATTGAACCATACGTCTATCGATCAATATATATCGTTATTGAATTATCGTCCAGCCCTATGCTTGTACACATTCTTATGCCGATGACGCTGTAGTTTACTGCCATGCCAAAACCATTACTGCTGTGCTCTGGTGTCTGCAGTCTGCATTTGACACTATTCAGTCTGACTTGCTTCGTCTGAGACTAGTTGTAAATGCTGTTAAAACGAAGGTCTTGCTGTTTGCCAACCAGAAGAATGTTCCACAAGTTTCTTCTTTCATAGAAACATTGACAGGTCCCAGTATGGGTAGGTCAGTAGAGTATGTTGAAACATATAAGTACCTCTTTGAATAAAAATTGACAATAATCTCTCCTTTAAATCACACATTAAAACGGTGTGAAGAAGTTGAAGATGAAACTAGGGTTTTCCTTTAGAAATGGATCTTGCTTTTATTTTAGCACAGGAAGCATCTTCTTTTAATGACCTTTCGGCCTCTGTTAGATTACTGTGATGTTGTGTATGTGAATGCACCTGCCACTTCTCTGCATGTCTATCAAAGAGCATTAAGGTTTATAACGGGGTATATATCTCTTGCACCACCATGACTTATATTCTCGGGTGAACTCTACAGCAGGATCTGAAACTATCCACTTTGAATCCTCTGGGACAATTTAAATTTCTGTTAAGGCAATTTGCTCTTGTTTTTAAGTGATATTTTTTAGTTAATTTAATTGAGTCAAATGTTTTAATTACTTGCATTTTTACTGTTTGTAAAAAAAAAAAAAAAAATGTTTGATAAAATGGTTCTCTTGTGAGAATGAGATATTGGATCTCAATGAGAATGCCTGTAAAAATAAAGTGTTAAATGAAAATGAAATCTGTTTTTGCGTTCAGGCCTGGTAAATCTCCAGAGCGAGGAGGCAGGCAGATGGAGAACTACGAACCCATCTCTCCTCCACAGGGATACCAAGGCATGGACAAGCAGGAGGCTGGTGGGCCTCCATCCCAGAGGCGAGACACTGACAACTCTGAGATAAGGTACGTAATTAAGTGTTTATGTGAGAGACATTTTTATTTCGCACTCTAACAAGCACTCCATTGAATTTAGCTTTAGTACAAATGTTAAAATTGTTGGAATAGCTTGCAGCTCATTCTAGCGCAAATGGATGTAAAAAGCCAGATACATTTCTGAAAATATCCTTTTGTTCCTTAAAGCTTAGAAGGTCAGTTTAAATGACCAATTTTCATATACTCGATGGCAGAAACTTGGCATGTACTTTGTGTTTACTTCCAGTTTTTTGTTTGAATGCTCCCAGAAAGACTGTGTCCTTCATCTGTGGTTGTTCTAACTCCTGGTGGAGCTGAAACTGTGTAGTCTCAGAAAGGCTTGTTGCCTCAGCTGCTCTCTCTCTGCCCTCTGTGCTCTTCAAGGAGTGACTCACGGTCCCCAGGGAGTGTTGGCTACCTGCCGGCTTTCTTCACCAAGCTGGAGAGCACCTCGCCGATGATTAACTCCAAGAAGCAGGAAATCTTTCGTAAGTTGAACTCCACCTCTGGTGTTGGGGATTCTGAAGTTGGTAAGTGGGTCTTCTCTTTAACCTAATAACCCCCTCTAGTTCTTCCCACTCATTGTGCAAAAAAATGTTTTTTCTCGTTCTCAACATTTTTTTTTATTGTATTGCAGGAAATGCTCAGCCTGGGACAGAGATTTTCAACCTCCCTGCTGTTACCACCTCCAGTAAGCAAAAACACAAGTTCAGATACCTGAAGCTTCATTCTAGTTCCCATATCTGTTCTCACTGCAGACATGTGTTGTACATTGCAGGCAGCATCAACCCAAGGAATCAGTCCTTTAATGACCCGGCCAGCAACCTGGGCCTTGAGGACATCATCCGCAAGGCTTTAATGGGCAACTTGGAGGAGAGGCAGGAGGAGCACCAGGGAGGAGGAGCTGTTGTCATGAACAATGCATCCAGCGCCGGCAGTGATACCCGACAGGAGGCCAGCCCATCTCCCAGTATGGGTAGGTCAAAAACCAAGAGCAGAAGTGGCCACATTTACTGGCAACCCTGGCGAAGATGTGGGAGAAATCTTAAAAATACACGCAGCTTTTATTTTACCGTAATCCCACAGAGAAGAATGTAAAAAGAGTCCAATGTTTAAACAATTATGTCAAGACATAATTGTTTTTAAAAAAATCACCAGTGGGACAATTATTTGCGTAAATACAAATCATGCCTGTGCTGATTCTCAATCATCTGAGTCATGTCAAATTCAATGGGATCAAATCAAAGGCGACCAGACTTTCACTCAGTTTTTGTGAAACATTCTGACACCTATCCAGTTGAGCAACCTGGAGTTTGGGAGATGGGAACTACTAATCACAAATTCAGGCTTTCGACAGGGGTCTAAATATGATGTAACACACAGGCCCCATTTCTTTGAGCTACTGGCTGATAGACTTGATGTTGTCCTGTATTTCTTTTACCACCACACAAAGTAAGCAGGGTGTTAAGGGTGGTAAATAAATATCCAAAGCTTCATTGCTGTGGACGGTATCAAACAATGACATCCTAAAGAATACCAAGTCTCTATAACAACAATGTAAAACCTTAAAATGTCTTCTCTGTCCTGTCATCACAACTGGAAACGTGTCAAGTTTGCTAAACTCTGCATCTTATGTCCCCTGTGTAGTATGGTCCAGGTTCTTTGGTGCTGTGTGCCTGATCCTCTGGAAACTTTGAATGTTGTTGAAATGGATGGGACCATTGACTTTTAGAAGCACCAGGAGATAAAAACAAAAAAAGAATCTCCCAGAAAACTGAAAATGCTTTGCCATTGGTATAGATGATGAATAAAAACAAAGTGGAATCAACACAGTTTGCACAATATTGAACAACTTCCTTGGCCCTATAGAAAATCAGTGAGACGAAGAGAAAAAGGGTGTAAGAGAGGACAAAGGACATTTGGTTGATGTATAGAGATGATCAAGACTAAGATCTTGCTTACACTCTCTCTCTGTAGACTCCAAGCTTCTGAATCTTTATAGAAGATCAAAAGCTGTTCTATTGACAAAGGGGGCTGGGGTACCAATGTGACACTTGGGTTTTGTGAAATACAGCTATTGGTTGGATTTTTCTAAAGTTTTCCATTTGAGATCATATTACTGATATAAAAAATGTATTTGTTTCAAGGTGTTTTGCACATCTTTACCAGCGGGACCAATAAATGTTTTGGCATCTGTATCCCTGCTGATTTCTAAATGGCTGCTTGTTTGAATCTACAGGGAAACAGAAGCAGAGCAAAGCCAACAGTCGGAAGTCCAAGTCGCCTAACCTGGGTCAGGCCTACCCTGGAGGAGAGCGTCCCTCGTCAGTGTCCTCCGTCCACTCTGAGGGGGATTATCACAGGCAAGCCCAACCACAGTGGACCTGGGACGAACGACCCTCCTCCACAGGTGAGCTGCTACTGGGCAACACCCGCTGTCTGGAAACATGAAGGAAAATGGAGCTTAAACCAGTTTGTTTTATTCTTCTTCTCCCTTGCCCGCTAAAGGTCCCATGCAGTTCCCTTATAACCCACTGACCATGCGCATGATGAGCACGCCACCCACGTCCATGGCCTCTCCCTCTATACAGAGCCAGCAGCAGCAGCAGCAGCCGCCCCCCACAGCAGGGCAGCAGCGAATGTGGCAGCAGCCTCTTCTGTCAGCGCAGTACGAGACCCTGTCTGACAGCGATGACTGAACCCACAGCTCACTGAAAGCCCAGCTACCAGGAGAACAGCCCGCGTTCAGGCGGGTCTGTCCACGCCCCTCTCCCAGGATTAACCTCACTCTTTTTGCGAGTGAGGAGTGGCTGGGGTGGTGTCATGTTTTTTGTTTTTGGTGCTACGGTGCCCCCTGTCTGTTAGCTAGGCGCAGCAAGCAACAGGCGGGGCTCTCCAGAACGAGACTTTTGTTTTTGCTCTGGGAGCTCTCACCACGCCTGTTGGAGAAGTTCATGTTGACAGAGGGGACGACAAACGGCGCGGTCAAGCTGAAGAAGTTCTTTCACGTGTAAAAAGAAGCTATTTCTGAATTTTGTCTGATTCTGTAAAGATATACCCGGTCTTTAAGAAAAATTTGTATGTACATAGAGTAACCTTTTTGCAGTGTTTTTTCTTAACTTGATTGTTTCTTATTTTAACGTCGCTTTTAAATTGATCCACTTTAATTGGGAGAGAGCCGTGGTGTAATCTTTAATAGCGCTGTTGCTCTCCCAGACCCCACCCGATTCCCACCCCCCGCTTTCCCACAAAGACTACGTCACCCGCTGAAATCTTTCTTTACCATTGCTTTGCCACGAGAGACCGGACCTGTGGTTAAAACTTGACCCTCTGCGGGTCCAAGATTGTGCCACCATCAACCAAGCACCACCAGAGCCTGAACGGTGTGGACAAAACAGAAGCGCTTCGAACAGCATTGGACCCTGAAGCCTGGTCTTCATGGAGCTGATGCATGGATGGTAGACAGACAGTAGAGACAGCTTCTCACCCAGCTGTAACAGAGCAACAACATCACAACAAGTTGAGAACACTGGCGTCATAGCAGGAAGAAAAGGGGAAAAGTGTGAAATAAGCTTGCTGGAAACGATATGGTTATGACTACTCCTGGACCCTGTCTGAATGATGAAAGTGAGCCAATGGGTTTGTTTTTCTTGCTTTTTTCAATAGAGCTGACAACGCAGCGTGTGACATCCCTGCAGTTTTGCTCTCCAAGCTGGCCGGAATAAGGTCTTGTTAAAAAAGAAACAATGTCAGGAAATGTGATTTTCTTTTAAATTTTCCTTTTTCTGAGGGATGATTTTTGCCACGCCTTGTGAGTTAAGAGAGAAGGCAGCTTTAAAAACTATTTTCTCAGAGATATATGTTGGTGTTGTTTTTTTGTTTCTGCGATCCCTATTTTCTTTATTTTTTTTCCCCCTCTCCTGACAACAATCTGAGCTCTGTGAATCTGTCTCGTCATTACACAAAATGCAGAAACTTACCAAACGTAAAGAATGCTCTGCACCAATGTTGCACTTTTTTTGTTTGCTTAGAGGCTTTGGACAACAGAAAGCATTTTACCTGCTGTGTAACTTAATCAACCTCCAGCCCAGGACTCTACTGAGATGCGCTTTAACTTTTCCCCACCACTCAATCGAAATTTGGATGTTTCAGCTTCTTGTCTTTTCTCACTGCTGGTACATTATATATTTTGGTGTAAACACCTGCATCAGTTACTTCTTTTCAGTGCATGGTACCATTAAATGTCTAGGAGTTTGCTGTCAAAGTGATTCAGAATGTTGATAACTTAATATCTGCTTTCATTGTGTCTGTCAACAGATAGCTTTGGAGACGGCTCCTATAACATCAGCGTCACGAACAGCAGTAGCTGTTCACTAAGTTGGTCGTTAAATAACACCAACACCATATTCTGGCTTTGACTCTGCTCAGTTGGGAAACCCATCCTGCTTAAATATTTCTTCTCTCCATTTTTAATTTTAACAAAATAATTAACAGATTTATTTAGTCACTTTTTGCTTTTCATCCTGCTTTTTGGGGGATGTGTGTTTACAGACGCAATGACAAAAAAAAAAAGTTTACAAACTTGAATCTTAAATCCGACATGAAGCCGAAAAAAGAAAAGAATGAGAGCGTCTTTGTTTTTTTTGTTTTTTGTTTTTTTTAGCTCTCTTTTAAATACACAGTGATGACTCTTTTTTTTGTCTTTTGAAAAATTGAGACTTGAAAACCCCATGTGTCCTATGATGTTTAAATGCAATATTTGTATCGCACAAATGTCTCTTAGTAGGCTATTACAAGAGTTCAGACCAATCGAATAAAGTGGATCAGTTCTCCACCACTGACAGATTTGTAGCTTTATAGATGTGCCATCTTTTCATCCATCTTTTATTTCTGACTGCACACTGTCATCCTGCTTGGTCGCTGAGGTGTACTTGCAACTGTCACTTGGGTTTTTACTGGCAAATTACTGCATTATTAAATAAAATAAAAAACATGTAGTGAATTGCAATATGATAAATAGTATGTAATTGAAGTCTGTCAGTCTGTTATAATAAACAGACTGACAACCAGTAAGCAATTTATTTTCCAACATACATTTCTGCTATCAGACACTACTTAGTTTTCCCGTAGGGTTCTGGAGGCAGAGCTGGTTAGTAGTATACGGGTTAACTCTATCTATTTGAAGTTTTTATAATGAGGCCTTCAAGTGACAGTAAACAGAGTTTTCAAAAGGCATCATTCACCAAACTGTCCTTGAATACATCTGACAAGTAAGTGGACAAAACTTTTGCAAATAGGGAACCACGAGGGAATTCTCAAAGGCCAGATCTCATCATTTGCACCCTTCTGTAATGAATAGAGCATTTTTAGCATTTTTGTTGTGCATGTTAAAAAAAACAGGCCATCCTTTTACTTTTTCTACAGAACTGGGGTCCGTTCTTCGTACGTCGCTAACTCAGTTAGCTGGATTTGATTGTTGACGATTTGGCATGATCTTGGATCGTTTTGTTCTTCGAAACTCATCCTGGATTTGCTGTCATAGCAACATGTGCGCAAGCTTAAACCTGCTCGCGAGCAGGTTTATTTCATGTAAACAGGATTAGATCGCAGCTTTATAAGCGGAGGAGATGGGAAGTCTGTCCAGCCATTGCACTTGGACCACCTAGTGGCAGAGGACGGGACAGAATTGTGGAACACCATTTTTTAATGTTTAATAAAAGACGAAACAAACAATGCTTAGTTCCTCTCGTTTTATTTAAACAATTGTTTATAAAGAAAAGCCAGCAAATCATCTTTTGCCTGCAATAAGAGATAGTTATGTAAAGTCAGCAATACTGTCAAATGGTGTATTAGGACTTACTCTGAAGGTCCCTTTGAAGCAACTCGATCTCTAGTGCAATTTTTCTCTTTTTCAAGTTGTGGAGTTCAATTTCTCATCTTAATTTGTGTTTTTTTAGGTCAAAATACTAAAGTTTTTGTTGAAGATGCCGTTTATATAGGGAACGGATGGCACCCTGTGTCATTTTGTGAAAGAAAAAAGGGTGAAACATGCATCATGCAACAAAAGTAAAAAGAACCTGTTTTCTTTCAGCCTTTTTCTTGGTGGCTGTTATAAACAGACAAACACATCATTTAAGAGTGGCCTTTAAAAAGAGGGAAAAGTGGCTTTTTAAAATATAGTATAATAATTAAAGGCTACCATTTTGTAGAATATTCTTGTACTCTACTTTTTTCTATGTTCAATGGGGTCCTGTGGAGGATCTGACATAAAAGAACAAAGTAAATATGAAATTATTAAAATGCAAAAATACATACTGTAGAAAGTGATAGAAACATCTAACATGGACAGCACTTACACATTTAATTTGTATGCTATTTTTTGCCAGCCCTCTTTCCAAGCTTTAGCAGACTTTGAGGTGTTCCCTGTCGTTTAAATTAATGACTCAAATTCGGCATAACCTTCCATTAAAAGCTCGTGTTCTGCTTGGGAGAAAAACTGTGAGCGTTCTTTGGCCATGCTGAACAGCCAATAGCAGCGTTGCTGAACATTGTTTCTACTATCGATACATTTCCCCCTTTTAAACAAACGCATGAACGCGCAGTTATCTCAGATAACTCAATCCAGCCATACTAATCATAAACAACAGGTGTGTTCGAAGAACCCAATTAGCCGGATCATGATTAGCCCGATGAAATCATCTCGGATGTCTCATTTAATCTCGGATGTTTTAAGCAACGTACGAAGAACGGACCCCAGGACAACACAGGGATTTGACATTCGTATGTTAAAATTTTGGAAGATGCTCAAGATTTTCAGAAAACGCTCACACCTCACCTGGCTCAAATATACAGGCACACCGTCACGTCACTGTCCATTTATAGTGCTCACGATAAATACTAGAAAATGTAGACTTTTACTCCGAATTTATCCAAATTTTGGAACGATTTGAATTCATATTCGATTTAATTTAGTTCCTGTGGCAAGAAAAAAACTGCTTTAAATAGTTTATAGTGGCGTCTTGGAGCTGGTCTAAAACGATTATACCTGTATAATCCTGTTTAATCACAGTTACTACTGAATATTATAACGTATCTCGTTATAAGTTAACTATCTAAATGCAACTTTTAATTTGAAAGGAAAACAGCAGTTGAACACCGGAAGTCGCAATGTTTTGGTCGCAGCTTATTGGCTGGTGAGGTGCGGTAGAGGCAGAAACAAAAACGATGTGAAAATGCGGTCATTTTTACCTGCCGTGGCAGAACAGCTTTTCCGGGATATCCAGCGAGCCTATCAGGAGACGACTCAAAGTAAGATATGATAGAGTGGGGGTCTTTGTGGGTAGACGGCACTGATCTCTATTTATTATTTACTAATAAATAGAGATCAGTGGTAGACGGCCGCTAGCTTGGTTAGTTTTACCCGGAAACTGACGCGAAAGTTACGAGTTAGCAACGAAAAACGCCAACTTCCTACATTCTCTTGGAAGATTTAGGCCTACTCTTTATTCATCGCGTTTTAATAGCGTATTGTCTACACGTTTTCCTTTCCTTTAAATAAAATGGAAGAGAAATTGAAAGAAATTTAGTTTCCCCCCACTGCAGCGCAGTAAGGCAATTTTGATGTCTGGGCTCTAGGTGGCGCTGCTGCACTACAATTTGAACTAGACCTCATAAGCTAATATCTCCTGATCAGGGTTAACATAATAGCCCCGCATCACCTATAATCTTTTACATATATTCATGTAACAATGTGAAAAACTTTTTCCTCACCAGGCTTAATCAAATTGTTGTATTATTAATTCCAGACTTGTAAATAAAGTAGTGCGGTAAAAATAATTCTCCCTAATTTCTTCTGTTTTTGCTTTTTGTGCCACTTAAATGTTTTGAATCATCAAATAAATTTTGTATTTGCCAAGGATAACATGGGTAAATACAAATGGCTGTTTTCAATTAAGGATTTCGTTTAAGAAAAAGCTGTCCAAATCAACCAGGCGTTTTGTGAAACAGAAATCAGAAATTTCATTAGCATTTTCCCAGGTTTACCCAGGTTATATTTGAAATTAAAATTAGTTTGATGATCTACTGCATTTAATTTGGGGAAGCAGAGCAAACACATAAGAAATATTTAAGGGGGGTGGGATGCATTCTCATGGGACCAATCTGTCCTCAAAAATAAACAGAGCTTTTACAATGTCCTGATTTCCAATGGTTCTTTGTTGAATCTATTATTCCATTACGCTTTCTTCAAGTAACTGTAATTTGCCATTCTTAAAAAAGCGAACAGTGATAGTTCATGCTGTAGTTTTTTTCCTTAAGCCATGTTATAGTAGGTCATTCAACCCCCAGTAAACTATTATAAGGATGTTTACCTAGTTGTTTTTGGTTTGATGCAAAAACAAATAAACAAACAAACAAAACAGAAACAACTGACAGAAAACTTTTTTTAATAGCTAAACTATCTGGCTTTATCAAACATACAGTCAACAAACCATGGAATCACTCCATCTTGAGAAAAAAACTGATGGCGCTTGAAAAAGAGGATCACAGTTAGTACCTTGCTGGATCTCCTGGGGTTGTTCCTATAGCTTGAGATGTTAAAGGCAAGGATTTCACTAAAAGGAAACAGTTTTCTTCATTAATCAGTGACGTTCTGGTACAGCAGTTGATCGGCAATGTGGAAACATGCTTGTTTTCTTCGGGCTGTCACCTTTATCTGTTTTATTGTACCAGACAAACAATCCAGCTGCGTCCTGTTGCCCAGTGCAGAGTCAGGATTCATTCCTGAATCCCACTTTGCTCCAGTCATCCATCACTGCTTCCTTTAGTCAACTGGAACCTTGTTTACAATAAGAAACAACCAAGTTCAGAAAAAAAACATCACATTTCTAAAAACGTAAAAAGCTGTTTTTAGTTTTTTTTATTTGGCTTCTGTGACTCTAAACTACTTTGTAGCAGCGAGGGGAAAATTGTCTCTCTGGTTCGTAAAGGTTACTCATGCTGGTTTACCTGGATGTTTCAATCCCCGTTTACTTTGTGCTCGCTTCACATGTTAGATCCAGCTGACTGGGAACAACTCACATGTTTTGCAACACTCAGCAACAGTTCATTTACCCGCTTGAAGACGTTTTGTAATACCTTCTGTTGTTTCCGCTGACCATTCTCCTGCGGGCTTCATGTTTCCTTTCAATCAGTCAGCTGCAACGTCTCATTAACATCTGCAAGCCCTCTCTGTAACTTCAGTCTCATTAGCAAAATTGCACGTGTGCGGGTATTTGTTTTATAAATCCATTTTAGTGTTATTTTTTTTCCCCCCTTAACTTGAGCTGGAGAAAAGATAAGTCCTTCTATTTTACAACAAACTGGTTACGTATTTTAAGGAGGTTTTGCAAAGGCTGAATGTTCAGCTGCTGAATCAGAAAGTTTGGCGCCATGACTTTTCTTTGCTACAAAGTAAAACGTCATCCTCCCAAGAGGCTGAAACATTCCTGTGTGAGGGTTAGAGGTAATTACCTGGTGTTGGTTTTTAGTCTCCTTTTAAAACTGTTCATCACCAAACTGGAATCATTTGTTCCATTTTTAAAACACACCTGTTTTCTCTTTGCAGTTCCTGATGATCTGCTTATTGCGTAAGTACCCCTTTTCCCCAATATGTTACACATTTGCTTCTGCTTGCTCTTATAGCCTTTAGGATAATTCTTTAAGACCACCACTAATAGCATTCTTCCAGTGTGGTCTGAGTCGTGTTGGGACCATATGCTGCTCAGGTTGAGTCAATGGGAAGGGCTCAACCACTCTAAGAAGGAAGACTGAGGCACTTTTATTACTTTGGTTTGCCCCAAGTGACGTCAAGACAGAGACTCAGTGTCATGATGCAGTCCAGTGTGTTGACGGAGACATTTCCTGGCATGGTGGCCTAAGCCCTAGCAGTGCAACACTATCACATCCTGTTTGCTCATCAGGAAGTTTCTAGTTTATGGGCTCACTCTGAAGAAAATCCTTGTTTTAGTAATAATAATAATAGGGAGTAGCTGTTAACCAAAACTCCTCTGTTGACTGAAATTGTCGTCTTATAAGCCCGATAAACCCTGACTGGTGACCGTTGGATGGGTGCAAAACCCGTCGATCCAACCTTGTTCCAGTCAGTGAACACATCGTACATAAATGCTGTCAATATCACTGTGACAGCACTCTTTAACATGAAAAAGAAAGTTACCAATTTCCAGCAACAGTAAAATGTTGCATGAAATAAAGTCAGGAGAAGTGCGTGTAGAGATGTAAGAATTTATTTTCTGCATGCCTGCGGTTCATTTTGGGCTGCAAGAGAGGGAGTGAGAGCAAGACCTTCGGTTCATAGCGGGAAGCAGAACCTTGTACAGGAAAGTTACTCCTTTTTATCCTTTGGCGCGTTTGACTTCTGATATGGAACGGGCTGGATTTGAAAATCTGGCAACCTTTTGGAAATCTCAGTTAAGATAAAGATCTATAGTCTGTAAGGAATGCACATAGAGACCAATATTTTGTTAATGCGGGCTTACTGGAACCGTGCTAATGGCTAATATATGATGCTAAAGACAGTTAAAGATGTCCTCTTTGTTCATTTTGTCTGTATGAAACATGAAAAAGTTGTTGAGCAGAAGCTGTTTTCACATGTCATCTCTACTTTTAATATAAATAGTTGAGGATCGCTCACGACTGAAGTGCTATGTTGTCTTTTAGAGAAATAAAAATTGTCTGAAAACCTGCATTAGCAGACCAGAGCTTGACATAGAGCAGAAATTGGCCCAAATTCTCTGATCAGGGCAGCTGTATAAAAATGACGAATTATCGATGAATGAACATCAAATATTTGTAATGGTTGCCTTAAGAGAAACAAATCATTCAGACATCATTGATCAACTAATCCTCACAGCTTGTACTTACTCACATTTTTGTGTTGTTGCTTCTACACAACGATTGAAATCATGTGACTTTACTGGTTTCCCTCGACTCCCACGTCTCCCCCTCCTTGTCTTTCCAGGCTAAAGTTTGTCTTCGGCTCCTGTGCACTGCAGGCATTGGACCTAGTTGACCAGCGCTCTGTCACGTGTCTGTTCTCTCCCAGCGGTCGCCAAGCCTTCCAGGTCTGTTAAGTAGCTGTCAACATTGCACAATATCCAGTCAGTAGTCCCTCTTGCACAGCTGACAATATCTAGCAGCTACTGAGTCTTATGCTGCGAACTACAGCAGAACGGTTTCCATATGAGAGCTGGGTGATTACTGTTAATGAGTTTGGTTCTTCAGTCAAGAGAGTATTACAAGAATTTCCAGGCTGATTAACAGTCATATAAAGGAGGTCGTCTTCTTCCAACTAGTGAAAGGACTCATGAGGCTTTTGTAGCGACGTGTCGAGACAGTTGTGCCTTATGAGGAAAAGCAACTTCATTTTGTTGAGTCAATAAAAACAACATTGTGTGTGTGTGTGTGTGTGTGTGTGTGTGTGTGTGTGTGTGTGTGTGTGTGTGTGTGTGTTCACTTATGTTCTCTTAACAAACCGCTGAGGCCTCCACAGAGCAGCTGGATTAACACCAAGGTTATATAACACACAGGCGGGAGCTCTGATGGGGGCTGGCTGCACTGGATTTTATTCAGGGGTATTAGAGTA
The DNA here is from genome assembly GCA_037039145.1 of Fundulus diaphanus. Classification (NCBI taxonomy): domain Eukaryota; kingdom Metazoa; phylum Chordata; class Actinopteri; order Cyprinodontiformes; family Fundulidae; genus Fundulus; species Fundulus diaphanus. Next base: position 14,298,188 of record CM073136.1, on the reverse strand, counting down.
AAGGGGGTTGAATGAATGCATGCTCCACCTTTTTAGATTTGTTTGATAATTTTCCCTGTACTTGACTGTTCGTCTGTAAAATACATTGAATTTTGCAGTTGTAATGCGACAAAACGTGTGGGGGGGATTTGAAAACCATATAGATAGATGGAAGTACTGAATTGTAAAGAACTTTGAAAACTATTTGCTGTGTGATAACTTTGCGATTGCTAGTAAGCTTGTTTTTTTTCATTATCAATCTAACTGCAAAGACATTTATGCCAAGTAGTATATTACAAAAAAAAGTAAAAGCACATTGGAAAAGGATTTCCTACCAATTGCAAGTGTTGGCTTCTTCTAATCATGAGCTTTAGCGTATCCTGAAGCGATGTGATCCCAGAATGAGAGTCAGCTCCTCTAAGTCCAAGACTGTGATTCTCAACTTAAAAAAAGGTTGCTTAGCATATGGGGTCCATCTGTAAAGATCCTGGGGTCTTCATGTATCTTCATTTATTTTCCACTAGTGGTGATAAAATGGAGAGTGAGGTGGGTAGAGGGGCCTGAGCTTTATTTGAGAAAAAATGTGTAGAAACCAGCCCTCACCTATGCTCATGAGATGCAGTTCATGACTAAAAGCAGACCGTGGAGGTAAGGGAGCTTCCTCTGATCAGCTCTGTCATTAAAGGGGCGCTTGGAGTAGAGCTGCTGCTCCTCATCAAAAGGAGTCACTTCAAGTAAATCGATTATCAAATCAGGATTCCTCATTGACTGTTTCATCTGGACTGTTTTGGGGTACCTGTCACGGAGAGAAGAGGACCACCAGGCAGGCCATGAACTTAGTAGATGGACTGTGTGTCTCTTCAGGCCTGGGGACACCTGGAAGTCCCTTAAATTGATCTGAAGAGCATTGCTGGCATGAGAGATTGATCGATAGATGGTTTTCTAGCGTTCTAAATATCTGGTAAATTCCAGCAGTTCTTCTATCAAACATACATGAAACAGGCAGTTTAGACTCGAACACAAATAACTTTAAACATAAAATAATAAACCAGACTATAAACTGTCAGAAATGTTTGTAATTATGGAGGTAAAAGCTTGATTATCAGCTAAGAAACTGTTTTTAAAGTAAAAAATAATTCACGTAAGAATGAAGAAAATCCCATCTGCATCTGTTAATCATCTTAAATTAGAACTCATAATGAACTTATTTTGCATAGAACCTTTTTTTAAGAATAACTTTTTTTTTCTTTTTCAGGTGTTTCCATAATTTAATTCAGAGAATTGAAACATCTGAATTGCTAATGAGTTATCTGTAGAAAACTTCTATAACATTTAAATGACCCTCTTAAATTGTGCTGTTCTTGTTTTACTTAAAAGCATTCTATTGGTTTTTGAATACACAATGTAGTTAAATTATAAAGGTCTTTCATTTTGAAGTTTTTAATAATTTTTTTCTGAAGAAAGTTGCAAATAATTTGTAAAGTTAGTCATAAGACTGCAGCAAGTGGCCACAGTTTGTAAATACAAATGGTTTAAATCTGAAATAAAGAAGGAAAAACTGGTAGGGAGTCCGCTTCAGTTCATAAATGAGGTATTTTTATTTATATATTTGTTTATTCTGCTGAATAAAAGAGCAACAAGGGTGTGGATAAATTCTGGAAATATATAAAAATCATCCCAAAAGAAGGTTTAAACTACTTTATTGTAATACGTCAAAGCAGAAAGTGTTAGTCAGAATGTTAACTATGCCTCTAAATCCAGCATTTTTACATCATTTCTCAGAAATCCTCATATTTACTGAGTCATTGTGCCTCAGATTTCCTGTAAACTCCTTCAGGCTCCTGTAAAAACAGTTTGTAAAGAGAGTATTTTTATTAACAATGCAGCTAAACAGGAACCTGGTTCATTCGGTTCTGTTGGGATGGGTTTTGGCTCTGCTCTTTAATTGTGATTGTTTCACTTCGTTCCCCTCAAGGCTGGCTGATATTTGTAGTCCAGCACACGTTAGCAGCAGATGAATGGAATGGATTTATCTTTCCCTGATAAAAGTTGTTGGGTCGCCACAGAACAGGTGTTTCCTTTTTGTTCTTATTAAAAACATCAGATCACAGTGTTTCTGAAACCACCTTGTTTATATGAACTGGGTTTTTATTGCTCTCTGTTTAGTTCCTGTTTGTGAGAAGTAACATGCAGCCTTGTGTGGATAATTATTGAGTTACTTAAAGTTAATTGGTCCACATTGTTGCCTCCCTAATATTACAGCCACATGTGGGTACATATTAAATTTTTTAGACGGCTTGCTTAGCCTTATGCAGATACTTTTTAACATAAACCGAGAGCCAGCCATCCATCCATCCATCCATCCATCCATGCATCCATCCATCCATCCATCCATCCATCCATCCATCCATCCATCCATCCATCCATCCATCCATCCATCCATCCATCCATCGTCTTCCGCTTATTCGGGGTCGGGTCGCGGGAGTAGCAGCTTCAGGGAGACCCAGACGTCCCTCTCCCCAGCCACTTGGGCCAGCTCCTCCGGGGGAATCCCAAGGCGTTCCCAGGCCAGCCGAGAGACATAGTCTCTCCAGCGTGTCCTGGGTCTCCCTCTGGGTCTCCTCCCGGTGGGACGTGCCCGGGACACCTCACCAGGGAGGCATCCAGGAGGCATCCTAACCAGATGCCCGAGCCACCTCAACTGGCTCCTCTCGACGTGGAGGAGCAGCGGCTCTACTCTGAGTCCTCCCCGGATGACTAAGCTCCTCACCCTATCTCTAAGGGAGAGCCCAGACACACTACGGAGAAAACTCATTTCGGCCGCTTGTATCTGGGATCTCGTTCTTTCGGTCACGACCCAAAGCTCGTGACCATAGATGAGGGTAGGAACGTAGATCGACCGGTAAATCGAGAGCTTCGCCTTTTGGCTCAGCTCTCTCTTCACCACAACGGATCGGTACAGCACCCGCTTCACAGCAGATGCTGCACCAATCCGCCTGTCGATCTCCCGCTCCATCTTCCCCTCATTCGTGAACAAGACCCCAAGATACTTGAACTCCTCCACTAGGGGTAGCACATCCTCCCCAACCCGGAGGAAGCACTCTACCCTTTTCCGCTTCAAGATCATGGTCTCGGATTTGGAGGCACTGATTCTCATCCCGACCGCTTCGCACTCGGCTGCGAACCGCTCTAGTGAGAGCTGTAGATCACGCCCTGATGAAGCCAATAGGACCACGTCATCCGCGAATAGCAGAGACGCAATCCTAAGGCCACCCAAACGGATCCCCTCAACACCTTGGCTGCGCCTAGAAATTCTGTCCATAAAAGTTATGGACAGAATCGGTGACAAAGGGCAACCTTGGCGGAGTCCAACTCTCACCGGAAACGAGTCCGACTTACTCCCGGCAATGCGGACCAGACTCTGACACCGGTCATACAGAGACCTGACAGCCCTTATTAAAGGGCCCGGTACTCCATACTCCCGGAGTACCCCCCACAGGATCCCTCGAGAGACACGGTCGAATGCCTTCTCCAGATCCACAAAGCACATGTAGACTGGTTGGGCAAACTCCCATGCACCCTCCAGGGTCCTGCTGAGGGTGTAGAGAGAACTCCACCCAGAGTCCTCAGGCTCTGCTTCCGCAATGGAAGACGTGTTGGTGGGATTAAGGAGGTCTTCGAAGTATTCCACCCACCGACGCACAACGTCCCGAGTCGAGGTCAGCAGCACACCACCCTCACTATAAACCAGGGCTTTGAACCAATTTTTTTTTCCCAATCGGTTCGTTCCGAACAGAAACGGAATTATAACGTTTCCGGTTATGAGTTCCACCAATAAATTGATGTTCCCGAACCGGTTAGAAAAAAAAAATACTGTTCCCGGAACGGTTAATTTCGTTCCTGTCAGCTGTTTGGAATGAGCGTTTTACTTAACGATGGAACGTAATCAGGGACGGACTGGGATTAAAAAACGGCCCTGGCATTTTCACCAACCAGCTGCCCACATGGGGACGCGCACGCGTGCACGTGCCCGCAACACACAGATATAACTTCAATGCACGGAAATAACACGCAAGTTTGTAGCCCGATTGGTGTTGAACTCTAACTTTAATATGCATGAAAACTGAACCAAGAGGTATTTCAGTGTTTCCCGCAGGAATTTGCTTAGGCGAGGAGGATCGTTGGGGGGGGGGGCGTATCCATGTGTTTTTTCCCTGCCATTCAGTATATGCACGCGCGAAAGCAGCAACAAAAAAACGTGTGTTAACGTCAAATAAACATGCAAGCATATCGAGTTTGTTTGTTTTTCTTTGTGTGTTTTTTTTTTTTTTGGAATGTTGGCGAGGCGGTAGCGTGAGTTTGGCGAGGCGGCCGCCTCGCCAAGACAGCGCTGCGGGAAACCCAGCATTTGGCTTATTAGTGGGCCGAGAGATAATGTAGGCCTACAATGAACAGGGTGAAAGGGGCCGCGCACACCCGACGATCATGCCGAATGCCAGACCGTCAGGTCCGTCACTGATCGTAATTTACCTCTTATTTAAGATGTGTAGCTCTAGTGGAGACACCGCTCTCGCTCCATTCAGTCAGCGAATGTGTGATGTGATGTCACACAGGAAGTGAACCTCAGCCGTCATGGTAATGTGCGCAGGAAAATAATTACTTTTTTTTTTTTAGTTAATTAGGCAACGAAAACTTTGAGGAACGAAATAAAACCGGTATTAACCGGTTACCATTATTTTTAAATAAGTGTTCCAGTTCCAGAACATAAAAAATAATAACGTTTCCGGTTTCGTTTCTGTTCCCTGTAAAATACAAAAAGTTCCCGGTTTTCGTTTTCGTTCCTTGAACCGGTTCAAAGCCCTGCTATAAACAGTGTTGGTACTGCACTGCTTCCCCATCCTGAGACGCCGGATAGTGGACCAGAATCGTTTCGAAGCCATACGGAAGTCTTTCTCCATGGCCTCTCCGAACTCTTCCCACACCTGAGTTTTTGCCTCAGCGAACCAGCCGAGCCGCCTGCCGCTTTGACTGCCAGTACACATCAGCTGCTTCCGGAGTCCCACAGGCCAAAAAAGCCCGATAGGACTCCTTCTTCAGCTTGACGGCTTCCCTCACCGCCGGTGTCCACCAGCGCGTTCGAGGGTTGTCGCCGCAACATGCACCGACAACCTTGCGGCCACAGCTCCGACTAGCCGCCTCAACAATAGAGGCGCGGAACATGGTCCATTCAGACTCAATGTCCCCCGCCACACTCGGTATGTGTTCAAAGCTCTCCCGGAGGTGGGAGTTAAAGCTCCGTCTCACGGGGGACTCTGCCAGACATTCCCAGCAGACCCTCACAATACGTTTGGGCCTGCCAGGTCTGACCGGCTTCCTCCCCTACCATCGGAGCCAGCTCACCACCAGGTAGTGGTCGGTGGAGAGCTCCGCCCCTTTCTTCACCCGAGTGTCCAAGACATGCGGCTGCAGGTCAGATGAAACAACAACAAAGTCGATCATTGAACTACGGCCAAGGGTGTCCTGGTGCTAAGAGCACATATCGACACCCTTATGCTTGAACATGGTGTTTGTGATGGGCAATCCATGACGAGCACAGAAGTCCAACAACAGAACACCACTTGAGTTCAGATCAGGTGGGCCATTCCTCCCAACCACGCCCCTCCAGGTCCCACTGTCATTGCCCACGTGAGCATTGAAGTCCCCCGGCAAAACGAGGGAGTCCCCAGGAGGGGCACTCTCCAGTACCCCCTCCAAGGACTCCAAAAAGGGTGGGTAATCCGAACTGCTGTTTGGCGCATAAGCACAAACAACAGTCAGAAACCGTCCCCCCACACGTATGCGGAGGGAGGCCACCCTCTCGTTCACCGGGGTGAACCACAACGTGCAGGCATCGAGATGAGGGGCAACAAGTATGCCCAATCCAGCTCGGCGCCTCTCACCAGGGGCAACTCCAGAGTGGAAGAATGTCCAACCCCTCTCAAGGAGACTGGTTCCAGAGCCAGAGCCATGCGTCGAGGTGACTCCGACTATCTCTAGTCGGAACCTCTCAACCTCGCACACTAGCTCAGGCTCTTTCCCCACCAGAGAGGTGACATTCCACGTCCCAAGAGCCAGCTTCTGCAGCCGAGGATCAGAACGCCAAGGTCCCCGCCAAAAACCGAGAGCCAGCCCTTTATTTTTCTACATCTACTGAGGCTTTATTCAGAACTGCAGCATCTATTGAAAAACATGTTTATTTTACCTAAAACTGTGGTAAGGTGAATTTAATGAGCCGTCGGAAGCGTTTCAGTGAGTGGGTGAAAGCAATTCTTTGAGGATCCGAGGTCGTGTTCTGACAGCTCTGATATTTTAAGATGGACACCAGGATGCATGTTTCAGCTCGGCATACATCATGTTCGGACAGCACTCTTGAGTTAGGAAGCGGTATTGAACTTTTAGCAAATAAATCTAACTGTGACACTTTGAAGAACTTGGTTTAATCCTTAAAAAGCCGCCTGTAGTTAGTCATCAACATTCAGAACTTTTACACTGAGATTAAAAGAGGAGGAGAGAGCTGAATTAAAGTGATACTGAATCGAGTGCTGGAATAGAAGATGACAAATCAAAAAAAGTCTCCATTTTTGTAGTTTCCCGCTGATATCTGAATGTTTTTTTTCCCTGCTCTGCTGAATTTCTCATGTTGTGGTTATTCTCCCTCTTTCGGCTAAAAGGATGAATAACACATGAGAACTTGGCATTTCACTGCTGGGATTTTCACCTTATCTCGTTCCTAACATCCACTGACCTTTACATGAGGAATGGCACACGTCTGCTGGGAAACAGAAGTACGGACAGAAATACCGTCTGTGTAGGGTTATTTAAAAAAAAATCTCAAATTAAGCAAAATACAAAAATATAAGCAGATGATAAAGATTGACTTTGTTGTGATCTAGTCTCTTTTCTTAATTCCACAGCTAAAACCCTACCTAATGCTAAATGATAGATTTTATGCTAATATAATAGGTGATAAATTTAACAGTAGGTGGACTGATGATGAATCATGGCGCTTTTGTCCTTATATTACAGCCATCTTAATCAAGCCAGCTTCGGATTCATTAAACTGCTTGATTTTTCACCAAATAAATTTTTATTATTTATTGTTCATTACTAATACCCACAGCCTTTGATTGGAAAAAATATGGAACTAAAACTAAGGACACAACACGCAACACCTTGAATCTATTTCAATAACTTTCTGTACTTTCTGTGCATTTCAATGAAAACTCTAAAGCTCCTGATTTAAACAACTTTTTTGTGTGTCTGTCAATTATACTTTGATTAATTAATAACAAGTAAATAAATCAAGTTTAATCTTATAAAAAAAAAGTCAAGCCATGTCTAATTCACCTGCTGAAGGCTGTTAGGATCTGAAATCACTGCGGTCATACTGTTATTTACACACCTTTAAAGATGCAGAAAGGAAAAACAATTAGGAGCTAGCACTATGATTTGTATCACTTTCAGCGTCAATCATTAGATATATGGTTGTAGTATTTATCAGATGCTGAATGAGGTGAAAGAAATGGTTCTCACTCCGGTATGCAAGAAAAATTATCTTCATTGTATTCTTTTTGAAGGGCTTTTGGTCAGTCAGATGTTCAAAATGGAGAAAAATGTAACAAAATGCAGATGATAATACAGCCAAACGTTCCCAAAGCGTGACGACAGTACACATGAAACACTGAACTCAGATCAGTGTGTAACACTGTATGGCCTAAAAGTACGTTCACACCGAATGCAAACAAGGCAGATTTTTCACAGTGATCGCCTGCCATTGGTCCCTTAAAAGGTCCCCTCTCTCTCAGACAAGATTGGGGCTGACAATGCAGCAAATTTTCATTCAGCTTGCTTCACCGCGTCATGAAATACTCACTGCCTGTCCGTCTCTCTTCAGTCAGTAAATCCACCATTGCTCGTTAGAAATATTGTCTAATTCTACTCTATTAATATGTAAAATATAAAAAAAAACCATAATCGTGCTTAATAAATGGATGAGGAGGACCCTTAATGCGACCCGATTTGACAGAAAAGTTCAGATTGTTGAACCCGAGCGAAATTTGGCTTTGCTCTTATCACCCAATTCGCGCCATTCACATCTCTCAAACCTTATGGTTTGCATCGTGTGTATGCACCATGACAACTGGCAATGTCTCCAGCTCATATATGAGTTCATGAGGGGAAAGTGCATTTTGTAATTTGTCCTGTGAAGAGTAGAAAGTCCAGAGCCAAGGATTTAAAAGTACTCTATGGGCCCGGCCTGCCCTAGTAATTCACTACAGGGACAAATAACCACTTGTGACAAAAACTTTCATAATAAAAAAAAAGAAGTTCTGATAACATTAATATATACGTAATTTCTGTAACAGCATTGAATGAAGCTTGTTAGGAATATTGAAAATAAAATCAATTAAAATTATATCAGCATTGTTACTCTTATGTGGATGGTCATATCTTCCCATAGCTGTGTCACCTGACCTTTTTAGATCAGCCAGTTATGCAGTGACTGTTTTATTACTTACCGAGAGTTTGTGGAACAATCTGAAAGTCATTACCAGTCTATTTTACTTGGCTGGTATTCTTCCTACAAGATTGCCATAGTTAACTTTAAATCCAATCAATCTACACATTTTCACACAGTTATGAGAGGCGGCCCCTGTCTTTTAAAGTATAACCAGTATGAACTCATCTAATACCAGTGCTCTGTGAGACATTTTTCAAATGACGTCACATTTGCCTGGAGACAGCCCCGTTTCCCGGATGGTCGGACAAGCAGAGTAAAAAATAGATTAACAACAACCGCAATACTAATCATTTTGGAAGATGACGACATCCCAGGAGCTTCCTTTCTACATACTTCAATCGAGAAACCCGGCACAGAACAGCTTGATCGTTGGTTGAAAAGCAGAGGCCTCAAAATGAGCGGAAAGAAAGCAGTATTAGTAGAAAGGTAGGAGAGGATGTCCTGTCCTCTCTCACAACGGATCAAATGCAAGGAAGAAACCCGCAGAACCCAGGGGGCCATTAGCGGGTGTCGGGCCCCGCCAACGGCTCTTGTTGCGTGGTGCGATAACCAGAAAAGGGGGTTCTGTCGGAAAAAAGGCAAGCCCAAAAAAGCGACTTCACATTCAAAAACAAACCCAAGAAGCCGTAACTGCCGACTCACAAAGGTTGCAGGCAACTTTAGAGAAAACAAGCCCAAAGTGTCTTACAATTAGCGGACTATGCAACACTGAAGCTCACATAAACTCCCTTCATGAATTGTATGATGATGTTTTCATTCCGCTGAGAAAAAGGCAAATAAATATATCCTACCTGCACAGACGCTGCAGTCGCTGGTATCAGGTCTGGACTTTCAAGTGTTGATTCCTTACCACAGAGGAAATATGGAGAGTACATAGGTGTCTTTGGTCAGATTCCACAGTTACAAGATCTTAGTCAACACTAACATTTCTCACCAATCTTTCGGGGTTTTGGAAAATCAATGAAAAAAGCTCCCTTTATATGGTCACGATCATATCGCGAGTCTCTCCGGCAGATACCAATGCAGCGATGTTTTGTTGTTGCCATTATATGTTTGTTGAGGTGATATTCAGGACAGATCTGTTCACTATTTGGCTCATACAAGTAAACTATTTGCGCATTACCGCTTTGCTTGTACGACCCCAAGATGGCCGAGACGCATGCGCACTGCACTGTTCTAAATTTAGTAATTTGACGTAATTTGAGGAATGTCCTGTTAGTCTGATTTTATGGTTTCTTATGTGAAAGTGGGAGACGATCTTTATTCAAGACCTTAGTGACCCTTCATCTGGAGGAGGACTTGCTCTGAATCAGGGGACCTAATCTTCGTAAACGGCCTGGGTGTCTCTCCCGTCAGTGGAGTTGCACACAAAAAACAACCCCGATAGTTTTAGAGCAGGCATATCTAACACCAGTCCTCAATGGCCGGTCTCCAGGATGTTTTAGATCTGTCCCTGCTCCGACTCATCTGATTCAAATGAATGATTTACCTTCTCAGTCTGTCATCAAGGTCTGCAGAGACCTACTGCTTATACACTCATCAGGTTCAGCTGTGTTGAACCAGGACAACACCTGCAGGACACCGGCCAATAAGGACTGAGTTTTGATACCACTGGGTCAGAGGTTCTGGGAAGTGAAGTTCTGGAGAACAAATCCTTCAGGAACCCATAGTGGAAACAGGCCTTTATGGGTGGCTGACGAGAAATCTGTTTTCTTCACTTTGTGTACTTTCAAGGATCTCGCCCGCTTTTCCGGAACAGAGCATCTTTGGGGAAATTGAGAGCGCTCACTCCACATCCTTTTTTTATGTTGCCAGTAAGCACTCACACATCCATTCAGCATGTTACAGTTACAAAGGTCTTTCCCTTTATTATTAGCTACATTAACCGGCAATTATTTTACTATTAAATGGTGATGTAATGGGTAGAGCTACTCGTTTTGTACCTAGCCTGCAGATACAGGAGCTTTACTGACCTTTTCAGAACCATTTCAAACATAAAAGTGTTGTTCTTTAACATGTTTCTCTGTCGCACAGTTAACATCAGAAGCTTTTAGCATTGTTTGGTTTTTCTGGTTTGTCTGCCTCAGGCAAAATACCTCAGAACAATGCATTTACCTTTTTGACTAAAGACAGTCACAAAGTCTGTTTTCCAGACGAACTTTCCATGCTACTGGAGTCTTAAACTCCCAGCAGCAGCAGCAGGAGCAGCACCTCAATGTTTTATTCTCCGCCATGATTCCAGGTGAGCTGCTGTGGGGGGACTCTGTTTGCAGTGGTGCTATGTGACATTTTGGGGAAGATGATGTTTTCAGCTTGTATTGATTTGGATCCAATTGAATGTCTTTAACTATTTGTCTTTCTGTATGTAAAGCACCGATTTTGACAACCCTACATTGCACCTCTATTTTAGAGACATAACCCAAAATGCCCTCTTTGTATCAGAAACCTGTATTTTTAAAACTAGTTATCTGTATTCATTTGAAAAACAATGGAAAAATGGATTATGATGTTGTTATGTTTCATACTTTAAAGTTTTGTAGTATTTCCTGGCATATAATCTGATTGCATAAAGTCTTTTTGCATGGAAATCCTAGTAGCACTTGTAGTAATCAGACAAGGGTCATATTTAAATCTTATAGTAATTATAAGTCAACATAAAAGCAGCCAAACGTTGCACATGTGCAGAACGTGTTGTGGGATCTCTGTGATGTTCCAGGGCTTTATAGTTTACAGGAAGCCATGTTTGGGGTCTAGAGCCATCTAGCTCGTTCAGGTCCTGGTCCTCTGATTCATACCAGCTTGCTTTCAAGGGTTCCTGTGAGAGTTTAAACTTTGCCAACTCTTCCTCTCTGTCTGTTCCGTGCGCTGCCACCACATGTCAAATGTTGATCTATTGGGTTTTCCAAACAAACATAGATCTATGTCTGCTTGTTACTGTATCTTTTGATGATATTACCTGCCAGTGGTGCTGGGTGAGCTATAGCAGAGCCGCATTTCTTTGATGCCGACAGAAAACAAAAGTGCCCCGAGCGTGAGCTGCTTCTCAAGAAGCCCAACTCTTTAGAAAGTGAAGAGCTCCTTGGTTTAGTCACCACAGTGTTCTTTCCTTATCCCAGTACTCATGGTGCTTTATTCATCTTCACCCGTCTGCTTTGAGTCCATGTTCATTTTCTCTTTTGTGCCTTATTTTTAATGGAAGTGTCGCACTGAACAAATGAGCTGTTTTTCACTTTAGTAGGTCAAAGAAGAGGGTAATTTATTGGAACTCAGCAGAATAATGGTGCCAAGTCTGATAGGCATAAGTTATTGTGCGGTGTCATGCTAATTTGCCAATGTGATGTCCTCATGCGTCCTCACAAGCATGAGAGGCACTTAAATCACTGTCCAAAGCTGGGAGGGAATGCCGACATCGTGGAAACGACGCTCCGTCAGCCACGGCCATTAGACATCTTACACAGGCTGTTTAAAAATACATGACTTCTGCACCCTCTCTTCTAAATAACTCATGGAAACTGATGAGGTTGAGGAAATGCTAGAAAGATTTCCTGACATCATAACTTTTTCACAGTAGTGAATATTAAAAATGAGTCCCTAGAAGAGCAGAAAATAGTGCTGTAAACCTGGAAATTTAAACTGTGAAGTTATATAAGCTGATGTTTTTCAAGTATTTGAGAAAACTAAAAAAAAATAATTACACACAACAACAAAGAAGCCCCACCCACGCCAGAAGTCCAACCTGTAGGGGGGGCAAAATGGCGGAGACTGTACTGTACTTTGATTTATAAAAGTTTGGACACCATTTTCACCTGCTGCCAAGTGCTGCTGACCTGGATGTCACAACATGATCCTGTGCTGAAGGCAAACAGATCACTAAACCCAAGCAGAATGCCCGTGTGCAAAACATTTAAGAAGGACGAGTGGAACAAAAAGGGCTAAATATTAGAAAAGTAGCCTATTGTTGTGTTTGTCAGGCAGAGGCACGGTGCTGGCAAAAGTATTTGCCATCTGGCAGATTGCTTCTATTTTTTGCTTTTCTGTTACATTCAAATGTTTACATCATCAAACATAACCTGAGTAAGTACAAAATGTAGTTTTAAATGATTTAATTTATTAAGGGGAAAGAAATCTAGGCAAACTAACTCAGCCCTACATGAAATAATAACTACCCCACTTGTTAAATCAGTAAGTAACTTGGTTCAGTTTCTCTAGTCATGACCAGAAGGGTAGAATCAAGGAAAGACTTGAATAGAATCTGTATGACAGCATGAAGTAGTTTTAAAGATCTTAAACAGCAACACATCCTGCACTGATCTAAAGACATTTTCAGGATAAATGAGAAACTAAGGCTACGTTCACACTACCTATGTGACCCATTTTCGTCTTTTTCACGGCAGTGTGAACGACCCAATTCTGATCTTTTCACCCCCCAAAAATCAGATTTGTGCCACTTCCATATGTGGTACTAATTCGGATACATGTCAGATATTTTTTTCAAAGCGTCTACTGTCTGAACGGTCATGTAGCATTTTATCCGTCTTTCATGTCACTCTCCTGTCTCTCACTACACATCAACACACAGCAGTAGCAGTTAGCGCTCCATAGAAGACCGTTGCTAATAGCTGTGCTGCTTTCTTCTTAATGTACTTAGTCTCACTATGATGTGGTCTTAATATGGTCATCTCCCATTGCTCAGCAGCTCTCAAATAATAGCAAGGAGAGATGCCGGCTGGTATCCATTTTTTTTATTTTAACAGAACTTCATTGAACACTTCTAGAAACCATTACATTCACCATTACATCCGTCAACAGTGCGCTGCTCTGTGACGTCTCCTTCTGTTATCTGTGCATGCGGGTCGCTTTGCAGTCCTGAACCGTTCACACAGAAGTCTGATGGTGGTCACATTTAATAGTAGTATGAACGGCCACCTCAAAAAAAAAAATTATTTCAGCAAAAAAAATCGGAATTGAGCATCAAGACCTGCAGTGTGAACGTAGCCAAAGCCATTGACATCTGTTAGTCTGGAAAGCCAATTCTAACACTTTTGTACCCCAGGGAGAGTGAGATCCACCATCAAGAATCTTTATTTTCACCATGTGTTACCATGGTGACATTGTTTTTAGACAGAACCGGCTCAGGATGCACACAGATTACACATAACATACAGACACAACAGGACATAATATTTCACTGTTTTTGTTTTTATGAAATCAGTTGATTGCATTGACCAACACGCTTCCCGAGAAGCTTAAAGCATGCAAATAGTCTTTAAGGTCTGATAGGACTCGTACCCGAGTTCAAAAAGTCCGATAGTAGTCACCTTGCGAACGATAAGGATTACTGTGTTGTTGCATGAATTAGTCACTCAACCCTCTCTTAATGCCCGCAGTACATACTGTGTCATAATTTTAAGCCTTCATTTTATCCAGCCAGACATTCCCTGAGAAATTAGTGTGTGCAAATAGGCATTACCAGTAGTGTGTTTGTATCATGTAACAGACCACAAACCTCTCAGCAGGGGGCTGAGAGACCCACCACAGTGGTGCCGTCTGCAAACTTCTGACTTCTGTCTGATCGCAAACTTCTGGAGACTGGCCAATACTTTCCAGGAATGGCCAGTCTCCAGAATTAGTCCAAGAGCAGATCAACAACTCATCTAGGAGATCACAAACAAACCCATAACAACACATGAGCTCTATAGGCCACACTTGCCTCAGTTAAAGTCGGTGTTTATGATTCAATAAAAAAAGAAGGATATTAGCGATCTCCATGGAGAAAAAACACTGTTGACCAGAAAGAACACACAGGCCTGTCTCTCATTTGCCAAAAAACATCTTGATGACCCTAAGATCAAACACACAAGCTGAGCTGAAAGAAAATGATCCAAATCACCCCAGTAACTCTGAATAGGTAGATCCAAAAGCTTTTCAGGTTTTGGAGGTTTCGTCCAGACTTCAGTCCAATTTAGTCGCTCTGGCACAATCCCTCGGTGGGGCTGAATTCAAATGATTTTGCTGAGAAGAGTGGGCCAAGTGTCCTCTACAGTGATGTAAGAGACTCATTGCCAGTCATGTCCAACACCAGATGCTGCCAAGGGTGGGAAAACCAGTGCTTAGGTTTAAGGGGCACTTAATAGTTTTTTCACTCCTGGTCAGATAGGTTTAGAGAGCTTTTTTCCCTCTTGTTAATGAATTACTTCATCGTTTCTAAGGTTATTGTCGTCTGATATAGAAATGTTTGATGATCTGCAAGTGTAAAAAGCAAAAAAAACAATAGAAATCTGCAGGGAATTTAAAAAGTATAGGCAGGGCTGCAGTTTTTCATCTCAGTAACATTCAGTAGATTTTAACAGGGTTAGACAGTCATATTCTACCTACCAGCAGTGGTGTCAAAAGTACACACATTTGTTACTTAAGTAGAAGTATAGATACTGCAGTTTAAAAACACTCTGGTAAAAGTTCAAGTATCAACTTGACCTCTTTACTCAAGTAAAAGTGAAAAAGTATGTGCTCCAAAAACTACTCAAAGTATAAAAGTATAAAGTAACGTTTAAAAAAATGCCACTATATAAACTGAAAGCTTAATTTAAACACTGATTAGTTCTACATGTGGCCCAAGACACAACATAATCATTAACCCATTAGTCAAAGACAAAGTCACTCAAGGAGCATGTTCTCTCTCAAACTTTATAGGAATTCAATTCCAAACAGAGGTAGTATTCAAGCCTGCAGAACTGCCAGAACATAAATGTGTGAGTTCCATCAAATACCTAAGGTAAACTATACCCTTTGGTGCAAAAACATTCTAGGTAGTTTGTGTGTGGAGAGAGAGAGAGAAAGAGAGAGAAAGAGAGAGAAAGAAAGAGAGAGAGAAGATAGATAGATAGATAGATAGATAGATAGATAGATAGATAAAGAAAGAAAGAGAGATAAAAAGAGAATAGACCAGTTCATTGTTATTGTTTTGATCCGGGTTTTTCGCGCATGCACTCCGGACTGGTTGGCAAAAGGCGAACACAATGGCGGACGCAAACAGCGAAACTGACAAGTTCTCCACGTATTTTTCTTCTTTAGATAACGTATCACAAGATCGTTTTAAGAGTAAGTTGATAGTTGATGGTATCAGATTGCCAGATCCACACAGCAAAATTCTGAAGGGACGGAGCGAGTCTGTGAAATGCTGGCCAAGTGCTCCGTACCGCGACATATGCAGCTGCCTTATAAACACGGCAGGCCAGTACAGACGAGAGAGCACGAAAGCCCCTGAAACCACTGGACGGCTACAATTATTTTATATCGGGAAAAAGGCTCCAGCAACGCTCGCGACGCCATGAGGGATTAAGCGGTCAGAAAATGGATGGATGGATGGATGGATGTTGTTCACACTTGTGCAACAGCAGAAAGCGGCGTCGGACAAAGACCGCGTCTCAGCAGAGGAAGACCCGCCCGGTAGGATTAAAAAAACATTGTTTACTACGGATTATTTTGGTGTTTTTGTCTTGTTAAAATGGGTGGAGGTGTCGGCGACATTGCAGTGTAAACACAGAAGTACTAGCGCCCGTGAACGGGGGCGTAATGGAGCAGCAGCAGCCGCCGCCGCTGTCTGCTGCTACACGGGCCGCTTCTCCGGTCCGTGTAGCGATCGTCACCTCCCCTCCGCCGCTATTTAAGCAGAACAATGACTAGAGCACAATTAAGTGGTATTTACCGGAGATGAAGTGTAGACTGCAAATTCTGTCGTAATATGATGGCTCCCCCAGTCCATTGGGAGTGTCTGCCTGCGCTCTTTTCATTGAAAATATCCATTTCTTTCTTCGTCCTTCCTTCTTCGGTAAACGACAGAAACGTACATCCAACGATTTGGAATGCCTCTCTGTGCAACCGGGAGCACAACAAGTGGTAGGCATTGCTTATATTCCAAAAATAAACGAACTAAAAGTACGCTCTAAATCACCCGTTTTGTCATGTAGTAGACGAGAGTAGCTCTGTTTTTTGCCAACTACCGTGCCCGGATGTAGCGCTGACGTCACGCGTGAACTACTAACCAATGAGTGTTTGCGTTATATGACTCATCCAATTACACTAGTTCTCACTAGGTGTGGATGGCGCCAATGATCTGCATTGGATGGCGCACATTACGTGAAATAAATATTTATAAATTTTAAACTGAAGGCAAGAGTAACGAGTAACGTTTGTTTTAAAAATGTAAGGAATAGAAAGTACAGATACTTGTGTGAAAATGTAATGAGTAGAAGTAAGAAGTAGGAAGAAAAATAAGTAATGGAGTAAAGTATAGATACCTAAAAAGTGTACTTAAGTACAGTAACGAAGTATTTGTACTTCGTTACTTGACACCTCTGCCTACCAGTGAGTGTGTTTGTACAGCTGGGAATTACGCTGTTTGCTCATTAGACTTCTGGAAGCCTAAAAGTGTTTCTTTTCACTGGTACCTTTCACGTTGACGTCAGAACCTTCCAGTTTCAAGTTAGTTTGTTTTTAGGTTTGCAGGGATACAGAGTGGATGAGATGGGTAATTAAGATCAGGACATAAAAATCAACAAATAAAAAAAAGATTATTTTCATGTCCTCATTATTTTAATGCCTCCCTCCAGCTAAACCAACATGTGTGCTGATATAAAAGGCTCCGATGTGTTACCTTATTTCTGTGGAGAATCCGTGGCAGAAGGCAAATTCACAACAAAGCTCCAACATGTTTTGATCTAGTTTGCATGAATCCTTTGCAGGTAATTGGAGGCTCGGGCCATTTGTACACCTGCTTCTTGTCCTGTCACTACTGCACCTGCCCAGCTTTCACCTACACAGTTCTACGCAGAAACCAAGGCCTGCTGGTGAGTTTCCCAAAACGTGGTTCCTTATAAGCTACAATAAATAAGTCTGTGCCTCATCAGATCATTTAAAGGTATAAGTGAAATTAGACATCTTAGTCGTTTAAGACAACAGGGAGTGAGATTAGTGAAACGCTTCTTTAGAGTATTGTGTCGATGCCATCTAATTTTGAAAACAAAAATTGCAGTAAATATATTTATGAGCCTTATATCAATGAAGATTCCAGTTCGATATTAGGGTGTTACTTCACCAACATGCATGAGAGCTATGTTTGAGCTTGGCAAATACGCAGGACTTTTGACAGCGGAGACAGGAAAATCAAGCAACTAGTGACTGAGTTCAGTCAGAACACATCCCAGTCAGTGCGTTCATAACATCCCTGCAAACACGACAACCTCATCAGTCCAGTCCCTGTAACGTTACTTTCATTTATGCATTTAAACTGCATATTGCTACACGGGCAAAAAACTTAATTTGCTTTAGGGCTGAGTCATTTTAGGTGCAACTGAAAAAGATTTTGGAGCCCGGTTGTGGAAAGTTTAAACAAGAATCTCTGTGTAAAAAAACATTGACCCCACATTCTGGCATGGGCTCTGAGCTTACCATTTTGAAAAGTTTTATATTTTTCAAACATAAGATTATCATAAAAATCCATGACACCAAAAGAAATCCCCGTCTTTCCCCTCATGTTTATGCGGATCTGAGGTGACATATCTGCATTGTACATTGTGTACCCTGCAGTGACATAAAACCTGTTTTACAGCCACTGTGTCTTCTCAGTCGGGCGTGCATCTCAGAGACAAACCTTTGCCCTGTCGAGTGAGACGAAGCACACTATAAAGTGTGTGCACAGATGTGTTGTGGTCAGCTTGTATTTTTGGCTGACCACTGATGGGTGTCTCCCCTTCAGTCTCTCCCTAAATATCTTGAAACAAACAAGCTTGGCTCCTTCTCTGACTGTGGGGTTGATTGGTCTCCCTGGAGGATGCAGCTAAAATCAGTGTGAGAAACAGAGAGCTGCAGCAGACCATAGAGACTCCCCGTGAGCACGTTGGCAACATTTGATAGCATTCCCCATGAAAACGCACAGAAAGCAGAAGCTCTGAAACAAGAGCGCTTTTACAGGCAGTCATAGAAAGACAATCAGATTTTTTACAGTAGTCTCACAAGAAGTCGTCATGCATGATTCCCAGCAGCTGGAGCCACTGAATCCATCCAGTGAATGTGTATGTTCCAACTTGGCTCAGGGCAGTATGGACCAGGTCCATTTTGTTTTGAGAAGTAGGTCAGAGGATAAATAAATGAGCTCTCACACCAACAGCTACCACATCTGTAGCCCTTCCAATACTAACACCAGACTGCTTTCAGCAGAAACTGGAAAATAAATTTGCTAACTTTTTTGCATCTTTTGCTGTGTGACATAAACCCACATAAATTTTAGTGTTGAGGAAAACTCAAATAATGGCTCGATTAGGTTGAAAACAAGACATGAAGTGTCAAGGCGTATTGAAACCAGAGAATCGCTGATAAGAATGTTGTGGCTAATTTCTGATCAAAATCAGATGATTTGTCTTAAGAAGATATAAGATCCATATTAATTACCCTTTTTCTTCAAGCAATCATTGTTTATATTAGAACCAGAGTAGCTATAAAATTGGGGTTTATTATGGAGTTTGCTTTTTAAACAGGCTTTAGCATCTTTTATTAGCAAGTGCCACAGTTAGTATTTCTAACTGTAAGCAGCAGTTTCTATGTGCATATTTTAGAGAATCTAGATCTTCTCCTCAACTTTGAGATTTCTGTAAGACTGTAAGGATTTCCAGATCCAGCTTGTTCCATGACAAACAGGTGGACAAGGAAATACTGTTTTCAACCTTCCTGTTACCTCCTGAAAGTCTTGCTCTCTCTCTCATTCATGAATCTGAAATCGTTGATCTGTAGCTAATACAGTTTTCTTTTAAACAGCTTTTTATGTTTATTTGCTTCCTCTAAACCCTCTGATGTAAAAAAACCAACTTCTTCACTCATTAACAACTTCCACATCAGAGAGTGTTGTTACCACAGCCTTGTAACACTCGGGTATAATACATTCACTGACTCGAAAAATATACATTTTTGAGTTCTTAAGTAGCCGGTCACTGGTTAGGGCTGAGCAAGCAGAACGTTGTCCTATTCTAGTCTCCCAACAATCTCTCTGTGCATCTGTAGTCCATACAAATATATTAGTGCAAAGTGCAAAACAGCTGGTGATCCAGTAATCAGGCTACTGATGTTACATACTTCAAAAATTAATAAAGTCCGATAACTCGTGCCATCATTCACTCTCTTCATTTTTGTGTAGTACTTGATTGATATCTGAAATTAGTCTGCCGTTTGCTCTGTGACTCATACTCTGAGACTGAAGCTTTCTCAAAGGAATATTAGCAACAAGTTTCTCTAATGAGATCTTTTAGTCGGAATCACTTTGGACGGTCATTACAGCTTCATATCCGTGACATCGATCATTTTGGTTCCAGTGTCTGTGCAATGAATTTGTGTCCTTTTCTCCCAGTGCAAACACATCCTGGCCGTCTACCTGTGCCAGGCTATGGCCGTGACTCAACAGGAGAGTATCTCTGACCAGCAGATGTCCGCGGTTCTCAGCGGGACCGGGGCCCCGTAACAACAAGAGGGCTGGAACATACGGCCCCACAGAGCCGATTCCCTACATCCCTGGAATACTGGCCTGGTTTCTGTTTTTTATGTGACAGATAACAGATGTTACTTTGTTTTCTTTTAGAAATGTTCTTCATCTCAAATACTTTCGGTTTTATTTTTAGTTGCTTTCTATCTGAAGCTCCAGTTAGGGAGTGAGAGAACATCTGGACACTGAGGTCACCTCCAAACCATTTTACTGCACAGTAATGATTTTTCTCATGCGCTGCTGCTAAATATAAATCGTCACTATTAAAATGTGGGAATAAAAGCTAATCTTACCAATATAAACATTGCCTTTATTAACAAAATAATTCACCATACATACAAGTTGCATCATGTTAAATAGCAACATCAGTTGTAGTTTTGTTGAATGAACGAACTGCTTCTGGAAATAGTTGGACATCAGCTTGACCACAGTGGAGGCATTTTCCTGATTAATAACAACGAGATAACACAGACAAATGGGAACTTGGGAATTAAAGGAATGCTGAACTTGCCATTGTCCATATTACCTTTTAAAAAAAGGTTTGACATCGAGCCGAAAGCCAGACACCTACAGTACTTATTGTCACACATCAGTCAACAGAGACGATAACGTTACAGTGCAGTTACAGTACAGATGCCTCCATTGGAATGTCCCTAAATGTTGTGGCACTCCTGTGTTTTTTAGCCCTTGAAATCAGACTGAGGTGGCAAACAAACAATAAATGCCGAAAGATAGAAGAGCAGCATAGACCGAGTGCACCACGCTGGTTTCACACCAGTGAAGCACACCAAACAGGAAATGAAAATGTCAGTGCAGTGTTCATTTGTGTAGTGATGACTCTTAGGTGACCTAAACGCCCTCCATTAGTTTATAGATGCCGTGACTTTGCAGAGACATTCCTATGCAGTTTAAAAGCATTTCTTCAAATTATACTGTCTGTATGTCTAAAAATATATACTAAGGGCTATCACTGGGTTTTTATCCAGATTTAACTGATTTTGTTGCCACACGTGACATTAAGGTCAGTTAAAGTTTATCATAATGGTTTTTCAGTGCATCACATTCTAAAGATTAAATTACTTTGTTTTCTGTTGTGTCTGTGACTTTTAAGACTGACTGGGGGAGGTTTAAAGTAAGAGCGACTCATATACCCAAAGGAATGCTAGCTCTGGAGTCTTATGTAAGCCACTAAAGGGACGTGTGACCAGAGCCCGGTCTATGGGAAGTTATGTAAAGAACTGATTTGAGGCGTCATCTTGCACAATGTCATCCTGTGGTTCATTCTGAAGCAGCTAAGAAGGCTTTGTGCCAGTGCAAAATGACTATAAAGTGTAGGATAATTTTTCCACTTCCTGAGCTTACAGCTGAAGATAAAGAGTGTTGAGACTGAACATCACTGCAGGTCACTTTCGATGCTAAACCAACTTCTAAGAGCTTGATTCCAACCACCAAACCATTTCCTGTTCAGGTAGAGGCAAACGTCACAGAATGGTGTGCAGTAGTTACAAGACGATGCAGGCCAAAGAACGTGACTTATTTAACGTCATTTATTCATCCTATAATCAGAGGAATAATTTAGTATTTTGAAAGTGAGGTTCCATTAAAAGGTAAAGAGCAGTTATCCACGTAAAAAATGTCTGACTCGGTCTGAATAACCCTGGGATGGCAGTTTAGGTCTTTGTAAAACTGAGTTTGCTGGAACCACTATATGTTTGATACTGGAGTGGTTTTCAGTTGGCAAAAGTCTGCAATTGTCCTGGACCTCCTTGAATTAGCCCCTAGCTTCTGGGGTGCTACTTAGGATCTTCCTTGTGAAACGTAATTTGAAATGTACAGTGCGTTATTAATATTCCAGTTACTCTGACTCGAAGTGTCTTACGAATCAATTGTTCTCATCGAAGGTGGTAAACAATCACGAACCTCCATGTAAAGAGCCTTGTACTGCATACAGGATAGAAGTTGGTTCATAAAATAGTGTTTGCAGGACCCACTTTGACATTTTTGATACTGTAATATGATGGAAATACAAAAGTGCAGTTGTGTGGACATGTTAGGTTCATGGTAATGTGACGGCTGCTTTAATTGTTGGGTTTTGACATTTTTGATAGTGGGGTTGTCCTGGTCAGTTTAGCCGTTAGCTTCAGCACCCAGAGGAACGAATCTTGACCTCTATAAATTTAATAACCTAAAACACTTGTCTACTACAGGCACATTTAACCAGAAATTTTGTCCTAAACAGTGAGAAAAACAGTGAGTTACAAAAGACTTGTTAAAGCTATAGTTGGTAATCCTGTTCAGAAAAACTTTGTTATACTGGGTGAAATGGTCTTTCCATCCTGACAGTAATCAATACATCATGTATTCAGAAAAAGATTCAAAAACTAGATTCCTGTGAAAGCTGCAGGACTGTAAAAACTCTGACTAATCCTGGCCGTTCGGTCCAAATGGCCGGGATTAGTCAGAGTTTTGTTTCTACTCTCTCCTCTGTCCCTCAAGTTCTAGGGGTATCACCTTATCTATTGGTTGTCCCACATGTCAATCATTCTGAAGCGCTCACGTAACGCCAGTGTGCGTGCTGTTTCCTTGTTAGTTTCTGCTTGCTGGCTGCGTATGCGCACTTCTAGTGTTTATGTATCCAGTTAGCTTAGCGACTAGGTTAGCGGTTAGCTTCGGTGTTAGCCGTTCATTGTAGCTCCACAGCTCTCACTGTATACTTTGAATATGGCTGAGAGTCGCAAGAAGCAAACCACGTACAAGAAGAGGAAGGCCTCAGTAGGAAGTAATAAGACCAGAGTGAATGTGGGAGATTCTTTTCACGCAATCCCCCTGGGGAGCAGAAGAGCAAGGTAAGATGTAGATGGAAAAGCACAGGGGTAACATGCAACATGTTGTAGTCACATGCATGTTATTGTCATTCATATAGGTCTCCAATTTAGATCAAAATAGTCTTAAACATTCTTAAATGTAATTTACTGAAACCCTGTGGAGCCGAACCTCACAAACCAAAATGGTAAATTATCCCTTTTAAAAAACCTTTTAGCACTACAAATTTGCCGCTTATTTATGGAGCAATGAGGTCATCTTATCTGAGTAAAGTATTGTTTACAAATGAATGATATGCAAAGCTTCACACTTTTACCTCCTTCCTAATTAATTTCAGAAATAAATGAATAGAATGTGTCCTTCTCAGTAGATAGATGAAGCAATGTGCATGAATTGATTTAAAGGTTTGTGAGCTGCAAAATACCCACAGTTAAAGATAACTAACACTGTACCTTTCTTTAGCTCCACAAGTACAGATACACACACACACACACAGACACACACACACACACACACACACACACATTGTTGATCATTACATTCTCAAAGACATGGTCTTGTAATAAATAAATTATTTTAACACAGCCACTGAATGTCGAGAGTATAAAAACAGTAGGGCACAAAAGAGGAGTGTTTGAACAGGGTGAATTCAATACAATAAATAGCATCTTAGGATTGGATCT
The DNA here is from genome assembly GCA_037039145.1 of Fundulus diaphanus. Lineage (NCBI taxonomy): Eukaryota > Metazoa > Chordata > Actinopteri > Cyprinodontiformes > Fundulidae > Fundulus > Fundulus diaphanus. The sequence goes on along the minus strand of CM073136.1, from coordinate 14,274,616 downwards.
TCCTCGCAGTCTCCCACAAATCCAGTTAGCTTCAACTATTTGAACAATTAAAATTCCTTTAAAAGAAAGTTGTTTAAGACTTGCTGTTAAACATTTCACATTGCCCCATCCCTTCCCCACCCCCCAAACCCAACACAATTCATAAATAGATGTCTACATTCAAGGCGGGATTGACATCAGTTCATCTTCACATTGTTCTGTAAACATTAGAAACCTCAAGACTTGACACCGTTGATACAGTCCTTCGCCTCTATAGCAGAGGATCAATGGTCATCTTGATCTGGTCTCTGTTGCGCCTGCTGCCATTGGAGCTGAGGTAAAGCTCCTCTTTGCGGCAGAAGAAGTGCTGGGCCAGGATTTTGCGGAACGTGTTCCTAAAGTCCTGGATGCGGTAAGCGTAGATGATTGGGTTAACCGCAGAGTTGGCATGTGACAGAATAATGGCCACATACATGACGACTTCGGGCTTCCTCAGATCTTTGTAAAACAGCGTGAGGCAGTTGAGGATGTGGACGGGCAGCCAGCAGATGGCGAAAAGTCCCACGATGATAGAGAGGGATTTGGCGGCCCGGATCTCCTTCTGCAGCAGGCCCGGGTTTTGGTTGTCGCCGTTGCCCACGCACTTGAGCTCGATCTGTCTCAGCTGCTTCCTGGCCACGGTGAAGATGTTCATGTAGATGCCCAGCATTATGAGCAGCGGCACCAGCACGCACACAAAGAAGTTAAAGTACACCATGTACTTCATATCCACCACGCACTCAAAGAGGCACTTGCTTCTGCACCTCTCGTCAAAGTTCGTTGTGTTCAAGCTGATGTTGTTGCTGCCACTCCTGTAGTTCTCGTGCAAGTTCCACCCAAAGAAGGGAATAAGGCCAATAACAAAAGAGAGGATCCATAAAATTGCTATGATCTCTCTGGCAGTCTTTCCCGTCATCAACTGCTTGTACCTGGAGAAAACAGGGCACAGGTTAGTGGTGTTTGCAAAGGTCACGATGATCTCACAAAACACATTTTTATCCATAACTCCCAATATCCCAAAGGTCAAAGTCATGGTGAGATGATACATTCCCTGATCAATATTCAGCATTGTGTTCAGGAGCAGAAGCAGAGATGGCCTCTGTGTAGCTTTCAGTGATTCTGAGAACGTGTGACTCTGATCTTGAAGACCACAGCAAAAAACAAAAAAACCTCAGCTGAAGGTGTAAATCTGTGCTGACACCATTAAAGATGTGTCTGAACATGTATGACATTTTCTAATCTTGATAAGGACTCGGGAGAAAAATACTGCATTTTGTGAAACAAGTCATGCAAGGGAAATAATAGTCCAAGAGTATGGTTATCTGGTCTTTTGTATTCAAAATCCAACCAATAAAGTTAGCTGTTGGCTTCATTTTCTCTTGCTTAGGTGCACACACAGTCACCAAACCAAGAAGTCCAAGAACGCTCAGCCTTATCGAACTATGGAACACGCAGACAGAGATATCCTGCAACAACCTGGATGCCTGCAGTCCTGTTTTGGTTAGCCTGCAAAAAATGATCTAACACCATGTTTGATATGTAACACCAAAGTTTTACAAATCAAATCTTTTCTTTCCTGATCATGTTCTAAAATTTGATTACAACATCCTCAGATGAACAGACATATGTTGCATCATGTTATTATCTATGTAACACAGAGTGAACGGAAATGCAGCAGTGGGAAATCAGACTTTAGCCTGCAGGTGCTGCTTAGCAAACAAACTGGTTATCTGACCATGAGCAAAAATCGGCAACTCAATTCCTGGTAAAGAAATGCCAATATGTCTGAAAGATGTTACTATTGAGCACTTTCGAAGGAGTTGGAAGGCCACCAATCCACAGAGAGAAAGGCCATTTGTTGGTGGACAGGAAGAAAGGATGGCTGCCAATCTTCCAGCAAGTCCCCCGTGTGCAAAATTCAGAGAAAGCTTGATCTTCAACTCTATGGGCTTCAGTCAGCATGTTAGATTTTACTAAATCGCAGGATAGGTGTGGCTTGGGTTGAATGATTCAACATAATTTAGATCTGCAAAGTTACATATAAACAAACAGACATCTTGCTTGACTCAGACTGTCAAGCACAGTCAGGGCGGGGTGATGATTCGGGCTTGTTTTGCAGCCACAGGACCTGGGCACCTTTGGAGTCACTGTGTCAACCTTATGTGCACCAAAGGCTTTTTACAATCAAGGTTGAGGTTAAGGTGGTCTTGGGCCTACAACTGGCATGCCCTGTGTTTACCCCAGAGTGGTGAAACCTGCATTCCCCTGCAGAGCTTTGTGTTGTCTCGTGCTAAAACTTGAGTAAGAAACGGTAGAAGAAGAAACGACCAAGAAGGGAATTTTTTGACAACACGCCCTGATTTGAGAGCAGTGTGGCGCTTGTGAAGGAGCTCTGTTTCTGCACACAAACTGGCAGCTCTCTGCTCAGTTGGAAGCAGGTTTATTTATATTGCGTCTATTGGCTGCAGTATGCATTACATCGCATGGCTTTCAAAGTTAGACAACTTTCAACACTGACTGCGGTGCTGGGCAATCATAGTACATGCAATACAAAAGAATGGGTAGCAGTGGTCATATTCTACAGTTTTTTCAGCTGAACGGCTGGCCCACCTGGCAAAATCTAACTGAAAGTCTGCTGACGGTATCCATCTGAAATATCAGCAAATCGTGAGTCTGCCAGGTTAATTTCCAAGCAACTACAGGACCTGGAAGACCTCAGGGCCAACAGGCAAGACATGAGGCAGGCTGACACAACAAGCAGCCTCTGCCAGTGCAAACATTGTTGAATTAACCTAGAAAATGGCAGAAACTTTAACAGTATTAGCACAACTGTCTACTACAGGTCAAGGAATAAAATATGACCTTTACGGAACCCCACAAATCTCAACAATCCCTTTAAATTCAATTCAATTCAATTTTATTTATATAGCGCCAATTCATGAAACATGTCATCTTAAGGCACTTTACAAAGTCAAATTCAATCATGTTAAAGCCTCCTCCAACCTGGATGATGCAAAGGGACAATGTTCTAAAGCACAGCAGCAAATCTATAACAGAATGGCTGAAAAATGCTGCAGAAAACCAAAGTGTAGAACAGATGAAAATGTTATGGTTGCATCATAAAAGAGCTGAGCATAACAGATGGCTACAGCTAACTTCTATCACTACTGTACTACAAGAAAAAAGGGGATAATGATAGACAGCTGTAAGAAAACTCTAAATGGTTTAATGGAGTGTGAGATCACGCTGTTTTCCATAAGCGGGTGTTGGGTGCAGAAACATAAGAGTCTACCTGCAGCCCTATTCGGCATGCCTCTGTTGCTCCTGGCTGAAAGTGAAACTATCATGTCTGATGTTGCAGTACCACTAAGTGAATCTCTCACAACCTGCTTCTTTTATACTGGTATATATATCGAGATATCCAAGTCTGGTTTGTGGACCGGTAGCAGCTGGTTCACACAAAACTATCGCTGATAAGATTTTGTATTTCAGCTTTTCCTTTTGAATCAGTCAAGGTTTGTGCTAAACCTGCTCCTGAAAGTTCCTCTCAGGTGTAAGCAGCAAACTGCACTGGATCTTACAAAAACACTGCCTGACCTAAACCAGAAGTCATGGCCAGCAGATGCACATCATGGCTGCTTGTAGGGAAAAAACAGGGTGAGTCATTTTGGTTTCTGTCCTAACCGTCCCCATCATGAAGCATGCTGGAAGCCTAACGCGCCTTTTCCTCAAAGTGATTCAGTGGCGCAGCCGCACACTAATGACTCATACAGATGCTGACAGGCGCACACTTATAAACACAGGGGTCAGTCTGAGCTGGAGGTGTCACATGTAATATGTCTGAGTGTGAGTGCTGCACAGCGGCTCACTGAATGAGGAGGAAGAGAGCTCCTTTCTGAACTGACACCGAGGAAGCCTCAGAAAGGAGCAGGCATTATGATGGCTGTATACATTTGAAGACAACAATTCAATTTTATTTATATAGCGCCAATTCATGAAACATGTCATCTCAAGGCACTTTACAAAGTCAAATTCAATCATATTATACAGATTGGGTCAGATTATACAGATTGGTCAAAAATGTCCTATATAAGGGAACCAGTTGATTGCATCAAAGTCCCGACAAGCAGCATTCACTCCTGGAGAAGCGTAGAGCCACAGGGAGAGTCGTCTGCATTGTCCATGGCTTTGCAGCAATCCCTCATACTGAGCAAGCATGAAGCGACAGCGGAAAGAAAAACTCCCCATTAACGGGAAGGAAAACCTCCAGCAGAACCGGGCTCAGTATGAACAGTCATCTGCCTCGACCGACTGGGGGTTAGAGAAGACAGAGCAGAGACACAACAAGACAGACAAAAAAGCACAGAAGCACACATTGATCCAGTAATCTGTTTTACATTAGATGGTAATAGCGGGTGATCTGTCTTCCCTGGATGATGTCACAGCTAACAGAAAGCCAGACCAGGTGTACCTACTATGAAGAAAAAAGAGAGAGAGCAAAAAGTTAAAAGCTGAAATGACAACAGTCATTTCAATGTAATGCAATGCAAAACTGGAGAACAGTAGAAATCAGCAGGGAGAAAAATAGGCTAACTATAACTATAACTATAACTATAGAGGTAGCTCAATGTAACATGAGCCACTCTAACTATAAGCTTTGTCAAAAAGGAAAGTTTTAAGATTAATCTTAAAAGTAGACAGGGTGTCTGCCTCACGGACCAAAACTGGGAGTTGGTTCCACAGGAGAGGAGCCTGATAGCTAAAGGATCAGCCTTTAGCTATCAGGCTAAAGGCCCATTTCATAAATGCGGCACCTGCAGCCCAACATGTAGCAATTACAGCTCATGCTGTCAGAACCGCTGGGTGTTGTGTGCAGGATATTTGTGAAGACTTAAGGATCTTCACATGCATAAAAATGCATAAAAATGCATAAAAATGCCGCCAAACTCGCTGGAAACCACTCATCTACCCAGCCGATCAGTACTTGACCGCGAGCGCCTGTTGGAGTTACGATCAAGTTGTGTTTTTGGACTTTTAAATACCACGCTCGACTGTTTACGTGACTGCGGCGTCCTACGGAGACCAGCCCCGGAGGCCTGTGAAGCGGCGGCCTCGACGAGCAGCTCACGCCGGAGGAGAGCGACGCGGAAGCGGTGTAGCCGGCCGAAGAAGCGCGGGTGCCGCGGAGGCTTAGCAGCGAGGCTAAAGGCTAACCCATTCAGACCGCCGCTACCATCCATCTGGCTTTCCAACGTTCGCTCACTGGACAACAAAATGGACCATTTACAACTCGAGCTCTCTGCAAAGAGGGAGTTCAGGGACTGCTGTGCTCTCATTCTGACCGAAACATGGCTCACCTCAACAATCCCAGACAACGCCGTTAGCCTGGAGGGACTCGCTACTTTCCGCGCCGACAGACAAACAGAACTCTGCGGTAAGTCCCGAGGAGGCGGACTCTGCGTTTACACCAATAACTCCTGGTGTAAAAATGCTAGATTAGTCACAAGTCTCTGCTCTCCGGACATTGAGCTTATGTTTATTAGCTGCAGACCATTTTATCTGCTTAGAGAGTTCACTGTTGTTATCATCGCAGCGGTTTATGTTCCTCCCAGCGCTAATACTAAAGATGCTATGGGTGTTCTCTATCGGACTATCTCTGAGCTGCAATCTGCACACACAGAGGGTGTTTTCATCATTGCTGGGGTTTTTAACCAGGCAAATATGAAAACTGTTCTCCCTCATTTTTACCAACACGTGGATTTTGCAACTCGGGGAGAGAACACTCTAGACTTAGTCTACACAAACATAAAAGGAGCATTCAGAGCAGCCCCCCGCCCCCACCTGGGCTCTTCAGATCACCTTTCTGTGATGCTAATTCCTGCATACAGGCCCCTGCTGATCAGAGCAAAACCAACAGCGAGGCAGGTGAGGGTGTGGACTGAGGGAGCAATGAAGGCGCTCCAGGACTGTTTTGAGTGCTCTGACTGGAACATGTTCAAAGCTGCTGCAACTTATGAGGACAAGATCAACATTGATGAGTACGCCATGACTGTGTCAGCCTACATCAACAAATGCATTGAGGATGTCAGCACCACCAAGACCATCATCACCCGAGCCAACCAACGACCCTGGATTACTGCGGAGGTCCGTCAAGCGCTAAAAGCACGGAACTCAGCCTTCAAGTCTGGAGACAAGGAGGCACTGACAACAGCGAGAGCCAACCTGAACCGTGCCATCAGGCTAGCAAAGCGGAACCACAGTCAAAAAATCCAGGAGCTTTTCCATGATGCCAGCAACATCAGGAGCATGTGGAAAGGCATCCGGGCGATCACTGAATACAACACGCCCTCCACCCCAGTGGGTGAAGTTGATGCTGACTTCCTCAATGGACTAAATAACTTCTTTGGGAGGTTTGAGGCACTAAACAGCACTCCAGCAGTGAAAGCTGTTCCCCATCAGGAAGAGGAGGTCCTCTGCCTTGACACCGCCGAAGACTCTGAGGAGAGTCAACCCGCGGAAGGCCCCAGGCCCCGACAACATACCTGGGCGGGTGCTCAAGGAGTGTGCAGGTCAGCTGGCTGGTGTCCTCACAGACATTTTTAACACCTCGCTGGACCAAGCCACAGTGCCAGCATGCTTCAAGTCTGCCTCCATCATTCCGGTGCCAAAGAAACCTCAAGTCACCTGTTTCAACGAATACCGGCCTGTTGCACTGACTCCCATCATGATGAAGTGCTTTGAAAGGCTGGTAAAGGAACACATCGTCTCCAGTCTCCCATCTACACTCGACCTGTTCCAGTTTGCCTACCGGACGGAACCGCTCCACTGAGGACGCCATCTCCTCTGCTCTTCACCTGAGCCTGGCACACCTGGAGGAGAAGAACACGCACGTGCGGATGCTGTTCCTGGACTTCAGTTCAGCGTTCAACACCATCATCCCACAGCATCTGGTGGGAAAACTGGAGCATCTGGGCTTCAACACACCCCTATGAAACTGGCTGCTAGACTTCCTCACCAACAGACCTCAGTCAGTCCAGGTCGGACAGAACACCTCTGATGTCATCACCCTCAGCACGGGCTCCCCTCAGGGCTGGGTCCTGAGCCCCCTGCTGTTCACCCTGATGACACACGACTGCGTCCCCAGGTTCACCACCAATCACATCGTGAAGTTTGCAGACGACACAACGGTGGTGGGCCTGATCAGAGACGACAACGACCAGGACTACAGAGAGGAGGTGGAGCAGCTGGTGGGCTGGTGCAGAGACAACAGCCTGATCCTGAACGTGGAGAAGACGAAGGAGATCATCGTCGACTTCAGGAAAAACCGGCCTCACCATGCTCCACTGCTCATCAACAACTCAGCGGAGGAGGTGGTCAGCAGCACCAAGTTCCTGGGGGTGCACATCATGGACAACCTCACCTGGACTGTGAACACCATGTCACTGGTGAAGAGGGCACAGAAGCAACTGTACTTTCTGCGGAGGATGAGGAGAGCCCGCCTGCCCCCGCCCATCCTCACGACCTTCTACAGAAGCACCATAGAGAGTATTCTGACCAGCTGTCTCTCTGTGTGGTGTGGAGGCTGCAGTGCCTCCGACTGGAAGAATGTGAGGAGAGTGGTGAGGACAGCAGAAGGGATCATCGGGGCTCCTCTTCCCTCCATAAAAGACATTTCATCGCAGCGCTGTGTGTCTCGAACCCGTAACATCATCAGGGACCCCTCACACCCCCACCATAGACTATTCTCCCTGCTGCCCTCTGGAAAGAGGTTCTGCAGCATCCGCTGCAGGTCCACTAGGTTCTGCAAGAGCTTTTTCCCTGCTGCCATCAGACTGCTGAACTGCTGAAGTATAAAAACGGACTGTGTACCACACTCGACTAGCTGATTTGCACATTTGCACATTTGTATCGTATCCTGCAAAATCGCTGCTGCACCTTACCCGGAAACGTACTGCAAAACTGTTTACAATGCAACTGCCTACTTTTAAATCACTGCTGCACCTCGCTGCACAACTGTCTACTGGTAAATCACTGATGCACCTTACTGCATATTGTTTATATTTGTTTTACATTGGTTATATTTCAACTGCCTACTGTTCACTGCTGCACTTTATCCGGAAACCTATTGAAACTTATCCTGTAAGTGACTGCGATTTATCACTGCACTTTTTATCCTGTACTGTAATTCACTGCAAGGTATCCTGTAGAGTTACTGCAATCTTTCTGAGCTGTGTGAAAAACGAAATTTCGTTCTGTGTGCACTCTGTGTATACAAAATGACAATAAAGAAAGTCTAAGTCTAAGTCTAAGTCTAATATTTTAAAAGTCAACTCCAACATGTAGCTGCAAAGTTCTTTCATTCCAGGCGCACCCAGGTCACGATCCTGCCAGCCTGAGCAAAAATATCCGGCTTTCACATCTCTATCAAAAGGCTCAAAGGCCAGAAAAAAGCAGGCGTGCTGTGAATAACTTCAAACCCCTATTGAAGAAGAAATTCTAACCTCACATGCTCTGGAAGCAGCCAGTTGTATTACAGATGTTGCAGGGATGCTATGAACCTTGAGCATTTCCCCATTCAGTTATGTTATGGTGCTTTATTGGGACAGAAAACCAACACAAAGCAGAGCATCATTGAGAAGTTGCAGGAGTAAAAACGTAAAAGTGTTGCATTTATTTGCCCTTTGTGGACCCAGCTTTTGGCGTACGCCGCTGCCAGCTTTGCTCATCTAAAGACTGAACAGCTTTGTAAGCCATTCTCACACATTAATATCCACTGATCTAAACCGTGGCTTTGTGGCGCTAGTTGTATATTTAGGTGCTGGTCCTACTAGAAGGCGACCCCAGACTTTCTCCCAGGAGGTCCCCGCGTTCAGATAAATCCCTCCTCACATCGACTCTGACCAGCTTCTCTGTCCCAGATGGAGAAAAGCTATCCCATAGATGATGCTGCCACCAACACAGGGACGGTGTGCAGCATATAGTTTCCTCCACACACTGCTGTTTGCATGTTGGCCATAAAGTTTAACTTTGGTTTAGTCTGATCAGAGCACCTTCCTGCATGGAAAACTTCTAACAAGACTTTATATCCCTTTCTTCTTGTCCGGTTACTTTTAATGCCACATTTCTGCTGTAGACAGCTAACAGTTGTCCTGTTAATGTATTCTGCCACCTGAGCTGGGGATCGTTGCGCCTCCTCCAGAGTTATCATGGTCGCTCCTTCCTGACGCCTAGCTCGCCCGGCTCAGTGTCTGTGGACGGCCACATCTGGGTGTTCCCCCCCCCCCCCCCCCCCCAGTCTGGGACGCATCAAACAGCGATCACAGAGATGTTCACTAATGTTCTCCAACAAACCTCTACGTGCCATTTAGATACATTTTGAAGGCAGTTGGTTAAACTGGGTTTTATTTAGGGGCGTCCAAGAAAATGGACCTGAATGGAAAAGCAAGTCACACCTTTTTGCTTTTGTTTGTAACGTAACAAAATGTGAGAACATTGGAGGCCTTTTGCAAGGCTTCGTATTGCCACTACTGAGGCAGCACTTCCTGGGTTTGGTGTCCACATTAACTGAATAGAACAATGGATAAACAAACATGATGATATATGGACAAGTGATTTTTGGTGGCAGAGCTGGCAGAGCTGGGGGGGATTAATCCGGGTTTCATGGCAGAACATAGGCGTTCCTATTTCACAGGGAATTTGATAGTAAAACAAAAGGTGGGTTACCATAACAGCAGAAATTATTTTTTAATCATTATCCCAGTCTGCCCCTGCCTTGTCATATTTCTAACAGTTACTGGTTTATGAGTGGAGTGTGTGAGCCCCGCCTCTGTCCTGTGACCCCTGCTGGGGGCCATGAATAAAACAACACACTGGCCAAAGCAGCCTAGGAGAGGAAACCAAGAAGCTCATCATGACCTGCGCTCTTCCTTCATTACCACAGCTTCCTGCTGTTTGTCTCCATCACCCGCTCCCTCTTCCTTTTAATCACAGAGTACAACAGCGCGTACGGGATCCGCTTCCCAGAGGGCCCATCTCCTGCACACCACTCCCCACTCCCTGCTTTTCATCTGTAGAGACAGCGAGCGACCCGGCGGCTGAATGGATTAGTCCTGGCATGACGACAGCACGCTGGCATCTATCCTCGTTCTTCACCAAACTCCGCTTCTCGCTGTCGCTGAGCTTCCGCCCCCCAGGGGCCACTGACCTGTGCCATGCCACACACAAACACAGCCTGCACTCTCCCACCATCCGCTTTGATGTCCAGCTGCGTCCACAGGAAAGCCCCCCCAAAGACTGTCCTATAGGTGACAGCCCTGTTTGTCCATGTGTGTGCAAAGTGACCACAGTATCACCTTCCCATCATATCAACTCTATTTAGATTGTTTCTACAAACAAACGGGTAAGTTGAGAAGAACAAAAATGGAAAGTTCCTGCAGGAGACCAAGTCCCTACTGTAATCTTCTATTGGATTTCTGATATTGCAACTCTGAGTGTTTTGATTAAATACTAAAACCACGAGCCTCAGAGTGTGATGTGTGTCAAAGTTTCATTTCATTTCCCAGCTTTCTATCAATGCAATAGGAATCATCCATAACAACTAAATACGCCTTTTGTTCCTGCCTGTAGAACACACCAAATGTAACTCACTTCCAAGGTACTAGTTTTAATCTCTCTCACACACACACACACACACACACACACACACACACACACACACACACACACACACACACACACACACACACACACACACACACACACACACACACACACACACACACACTATCTGGGATGGGGGGTTATAAAGTAACATCTTCATAAAGAGCTTTACTGTTTTTGTGAATGGAGCTGCTCTCAGACTGAAGTAGTCCACTCTGTTGGCTCGTCTCAAATTAGCCCTTAGCTTTAGTCGCTGGGACCAACTAATCTGGATCTATTCTCAATTAAGAGAGTTATTTAAGGAGTTGACATGATCCTTTTCACAGAACATCCTTTTAAAAGATCTAGAGCAATCCATTTAAGCCTCTATCTCTTTAAAACTTATTTCCTGAATGGTCAGATCCCCACATACAGGAAAAGGATTACATTTGAAACAGATTCTCAGTATGTTTCTGAATAGCACTAAACAATCCACAATCCAGACTTTATATCAATGTGTTCTGTGGCAAAAGGGAAACCTGGATTATAAACGAGGTTTATGATAAGAAACCATCTTTTCAGCAGCAACTTGTCTGTTAGAGGGAACAAAGCCGTGCGAGAAAAAAACTTGCTGATTACATTTATCTGTGCTACAGGCTGCTCAGATAAAGCAGATTAGTTACAGTGGCCAACAATAAATAGTTCGGCTTTGAGGTTATGAGGTGGCTATGTTTGTTCAATGCTATTAAAGAAACATATTACGGAAATAAATGTAACCAATGTCAGAAAGTGTTAATGTGATGGATTGGTTCTTTGCATCATCATGGTCTCTCAGTTGTTTTTAAAATAAATGTGTTTATAGTGGACTTAGAGGCAGTAGGAATTTCCCCGCCACGGTGAATATGACTTGGCCGATTGTACTCATGGGGGTGGACCCCATGATGTCACACTGAAACTTTAATTTCTAGATTCAATAGCTCAGCTGACTGGTTTATTGATTCTAGGAGTCGTTTTTACAGAGATTAAATGTCATGTACTTTAGTATTTCCACAGGAAAACGGACTTAAATGCAAAGACACAATCTATCCAGTTTGAACAACCACAGATTCCAAATATAGACGGGTAAGCATGTTTCCATTTGACATTTGGTTCATTACAATGAAAGGCAACAAAGCATTATTGCTGTACTAATGGGTAGTTAACCAGTACTTACTGGGGAACACAGTCAAGCCTTATTAAACTTATCAAGATCGGTGCATCAGGATATCACCTGATTAGTAAACTGAGTCAACTTGTTTAATGTATCCTCAGTGTAAATCCAGCTGCTCTTATTATAGAATGCTAGTCAGCAAACAGCTTCATTAAAACCAAGGACCACAGGTCAGGGATATGTTATGAGACAATATGCCAACGTCTCACAGAACACCGTTTAGGATGACAGGTCATCGTAAACGGGGACGTTTGGTCACCCTACTCTAGACGGCCATAGAGATGAAAATAAAATGGAACTTTCTGCTTGCATGTAAAACTAAAACCACACATTACCCTGAATGCCTCACTCTCACTCTGAAATATAGTGGTGGCAGCATTATGCTGCGGGTGGAGGCTGTCCTTCAGCAGGGACAAGGAAGCTGCTCAGAGTTCACAGAGAGATGGATGGAAGTAAATACAGAGCGATCCTGGAATAAATCCTGATAGATGCTGTAAAAAGGGTATAGCCTGGAGCGGGGGTTGAGCATACAGCTAGAGCTACAATTATTGGGTGTTAAAATGGCCCAGTCAAAGTCCAGAACTTAATCTAGTTGAGTATTTGTGGTAAGACTTGAAACCTGACGTTCACAGATGCTTTCCACCAAATCTTGCAGAGTTTGCCAAGAAAATTCAGCAAGAACTTTAGCTTTTAGATATGGAAAGCTGATGGAGGCAAAGGCCAAAAAGACTGTTTCACACAGGATCAGCCCAGGGAGGCCATGTATTCATGTATTCTTCTTCAGAAATATGCGCTGCTTTGAGTTAGTCAGCTCAGAAAATCCACCCAAAAAATAGGTTAAAGCTTTATATTTATAACGCATCTTGTCACTGCTACGTTTTAGTTATAGCACTGATAAAACTCAAACAGGCTCTCATTAAGCTAGCTTCAGATGTGACAGGCAGGTGGATTCTCTTCCATCTGTGTCAAGCCGGCCTTTTCTCAGCCATTTTTCACTTTGCATGCAACGCTAGCTAGTTCAAACTGAAGCATGAAGCCAAGCTTTCCTCTAATGCTCTGCAGAAAATACATGTGTGTGGCAACATAATGGTCTATGGTATAGAGACAGGCCGTAAGTGTCAGTCGTTTTATTTAAGCAAGCTGAGAACAATCTTTACTGTTCGTCTCACAGCAAAGATCGGATCGTTTAGCATCAGAGCGAAGCCACAAAAGCCACAGTCACACACACACTCCTCTGCAACGACAACACAGAGATTCAAACACTTGAAGGTTTCACATCACAGCGGACCTCATTGCTTTGTCTCCACAGCTGATCCTTAGAGACTCAGGACTCATTGACTCACATTTGTTGCTATGACTCAGACCTCCCTCACTGCATGTTCTGGATCCCGAAGCTGCGCCTTTTCCCATCATTGTCCGTGCCAGGAATCCATAAATATGGATCGGCTGTTTGAAGTCCAGCCACCAGCAGAGTTTTATCTCGTTCTTCAACTCTAATTCTGCTTCTTTTTTTTCCTGTACAAAGTGGCGCAACAACTGCATCTCCTCTTGTTCTAAACAAGATAACATGATACCTGTCTGAATCAGACACCTGGAGCAGAAAGAGATGAAGGTACAGCCAAACCTTTGGGTTCTCGGATGTGTCTGAATTTATTTCAGAGCACCTCCACCACAGAGGGGAGATCGTAGCCAGAGGGTCTAGTCCTGAGAAGAACAGTGAGGCTGGGGGGAGGAGCAATGGGTGTGTGGTGTGGCTGAGTTATCTCGTGGGGATTGAAGCATCTGGCCTCTCTCTTCCATAAAAACCATCTGCAAAACACTTTTATCTGGGACAGAATCAGGGCTTTGCAGGCCTGAAAACGGACCAAACTCGCACACAGACGCCTGTTGACGTGTAATCTGAGCTCAACATGGACCCGCTGATATTATTTTCCACATGTACAGCCTGTGGCTGGGTGGGTAGGAGCAGGCCAATCAGCGCAAACATGACAAAGTATTTCCTCCAAACATGTCTTTGCTCTTTCCGTCAGTGCCATCAAGGCTTTTCCACCACTTTGGAAAAATTTGGGCCCACTCTGTTTCGCAGAATTGTTTTAAATTAGCTACACTGGGGAGTTTTTTGCTTGACATAACGGGCCTTTGAGGTCACGCCCACGACATCTCCTGCACAGTTGCGTGTAGTCACGCTAGGCTATTTGTAAAAAGTCAATTTTAATACCAGCTTGTGTTTGCTTGGTTTCTGTCTTACAGCTTGCAATAAGGTACTAAGTAAACCCTCGAATTAAGCACAGTGTCAAAGAAAGAAAGAAAGAGAAGCCCTCTTGATATCACGGTGCCCCTCACAAAAGCTCCAGATTGTCGTTGTTGTTTAATATGTACCTGCTTTCCTACTCTGATAGTGATGGTTATGGTGAGTCATGTAGCGGAGGCGGATGTATGCCTGAATATTATCATGAATAAACAATAATACGCCCAGAATGTGCTCTAGTCTCCAAGGTTTTTTTCTTGGTGTTCCTCCATAAACGCTCAGTCGCGTGACTCCTTGTCCCTCGCTGCCTTCCAAACCTGGCATCCCTCTATGTGGCACTGCCCTTTCATCTCATCTGTGATTGAACTTCCTTAGATCTGAGCACGATATGTTGATTTCTCAGCTTTTTTTAAAATTTCATTTTGTCAGAGCGGTGCTATTTAAGGGATTTCTTGATTCCACAGGTCAGGCAGTAATCAGGCCCAGGGGTCACTAGTGACATTAAACCAAAACAGAATGGTTAATCACATTTAATCCACGACGTTACAGGAGGGTCAATATATTTTCACCAAGGGCCAGGTTGTTTTTGGTACATCTTTAGGCCCTTAATAAAGGAAATTATAATTAGAAAACTGCATTTTGTTTTTCTTTGATATATATATATATATATATATATATATATATATATATATATATATATATGTATATATATATATATATATATATATATGTATATATATATATATATATATATATATATATATATATATATGTATATATATATATATATATATATATATATATATATGTATATATATATATATATATATATATATATATATATATGTATATATATATATATATATATATATATATATATATGTATATATATATATATATATATATATATATATATATATGTATATATATATATATATATATATATATATATATATATATATATATGTATATATATATACACTCACCGGCCACTTTATTAGGTACCCCATGCTAGTAACGGGTTGGACCCCCTTTTGCCTTCAGAACTGCCTCAATTCTTCGTGGCATAGATTCAACAAGGTGCTGGAAGCATTCCTCAGGGAGTTTGGTCCATATTGACATGATGGCATCACACAGTTGCCGCAGATTTGTCAGCTTCACATCCATGATGCGAATCTCCCGTTCCACCACATCCCAAAGATGCTCTATTGGATTGAGATCTGGTGACTGTGGAGGCCATTTGAGTACAGCGAACTCATTGTCATGTTCAAGAAACCAGTCTGAGATGATTCCAGCTTTATGACATGGCGCATTATCCTGCTGAAAGTAGCCATCATGGGTTGGGTACATTGTGGTCATAAAGGGATGGACATGGTCAGCAACAATACTCAGTTAGGCTGTGGCGTTGCAACGATGCTCAATTGGTACCAAGGGGCTCAAAGAGTGCCAAGAAAATATTCCCCACACCATGACACCACCACCACCAGCCTGAACCGTTGATACAAGGCAGGATGGATCCATGCTTTCATGTTGTAGACGCCAAATTCTGACCCTACCATCCGACTGTCGCAGCAGAAATCGAGACTCATCAGACCAGGCAACGTTTTTCCAATCTTCTATTGTCCAATTTCGATGAGCTTGTGCAAATTGTAGCCTCAGTTTCCTGTTCTTAGCTGAAAGGAGTGGCACCCGATGTGGTCTTCTGCTGCTGTAGCCCATCTGCCTCAAAGTTCGGCGTACTGTGCGTTCAGAGATGCTCTTCTGCCCACCTTGGTTGTAACGGGTGGTTATTTGAGTCACTGTTGCCCTTCTATCAGCTCGAACCAGTCTGGCCATTCTCCTCTGACCTCTGGCATCAACAAGGCATTTCCGCCCACAGAACTGCCGCTCACTGGATGTTTTTTCTTTTTCGGACCATTCTCTGTAAACCCTAGAGATGGTTGTGCGTGAAAATCCCAGTAGATTAGCAGTTTCTGAAATACTCAGACCAGCCCTTCTGGCACCAACAATCATGCCACGTTCAAGTCACTCAAATCACCTTTCTTCCCCATACTGATGCTCGGTTTGAACTGCAGGAGATTCTCTTGACCATGTCTACATGCCTAAATGCACTGAGTTGCCGCCATGTGATTGGCTGCTTAGAAATTAAGTGTTAACGAGCAGTTGGACAGGTGTACCTAATAAAGTGGCCGGTGAGTGTATATATGTATATAGAGGACCAAAAACGCATTCACAGCATAGTATTTTTGAGATAATGCAGAAAATTTCCAATTTTTTTTAAATTTTGTTTACAGGATTTTGTGGCTGCGTTTGCGCTTCAAAAGTAATTACGTCTGTGTTTTCTGTGTAAGGAATTGATAAGCTTCAGTTTTGCTCTGTGGGTCAAAAACAGACATGCAAATGGGGACTTTAGAGGCCACATGCTGATTGGCGGGCAACTTTCATCCTCCGCTTGTGTCAGACTGTCCTTTCTTGCCAGGGACTTTGAGCGTAATGGAAATGACAGCAGATCCAACACGCCACGGACGGCCCTCACAACCAGCAGCCTGAACAAGAGTGCTGCTTCAAAAAAAAAAAAAGAATCTGATAGCTCCCTGGCATGGTCCAAAAACAGCAACACCTGCAGACAGACACTTCCCATCTGATCATAAAGCTGCTGTTCTTCAATTCATGGAAATATCAAGCAGCACCCCGCTGTCCCTGCTGGCAGCTCGGTCCGTCTTTTTCTGTTTTCACGAGAAAACGCACGCACACAGCGAGAAGCTGCAGAGTACAGCTCGCTGGCCTCTGCCATCGGTTCTGACACTCAGTGGCAAGTATTGATCCAGTGGCTTCGCCTATTGTCTCTAATCACTCAACCCTGTTTTTTTTTTTTTTTTTTTTAGAAGAAGTTAGAGCTATGTGAAAAATGTATGATAGTGAATGCAGCCCTTTTTTTTAAAAAATAGGAAAATGTGTTGATTAGTTTTTATGATTAAATATGATAATGCATAATCTGTACCATTGATTTATTAAAACAATGCATATTTACCGTTAATTTAGTCAGACCCATGTTTTAAAAAAGTTCAGAAAGAGAGAAATGACTCATACAGGGAAAAAAATGATGTAACATTGATCAAAGTGGGGTCAAATTAAGAGTCAGAAGCAGGAGGAACAATTTATGTCTAAATTACTGCTAAGGAAAATCTTTCGTTTAAGACAGAGTTATTTCTAAGATTCAGTGTTTTTACTGTCAACAATAGAAAATAAAGAAAAAGCAGAGAATTGTCAGTGTAGAAGAGGCTGGAAAACAGCACTGAATGGTTGTGGTCTTTGAGCCCTCGGGGAGCGCAGCATTGGAAACGGATTAGACTGTAGTGGAAAACAGAGCATGAGCCCAGGAACCATGCTAAATAGCCCGTTGAGTGAATTCACTGCTGTATCCAAAAGTTAAAGCTCTACCACGGCTGCGGCTTGTTTGTGCGCCACTAAGGAGATCACTTCCAATGCAACCTGTACAGAAAATAAGATGACACAGATTTCAGATTTTCTTTCGAGCTTTGGACATCTCAATTTTGGCCGAGTTTGGTTTTCTTTCTAAGGACTATAAAACAAACTCATTCCTCTATGGTTATTGGTTATTATGCTTCATAATTAACGGAGTTGCAAAAGTACCCGCCTTGATGATGAAAGCAGGTGTACATGCCCTTTATCTTGTTTTCCTAAACTCATAACAAAGTTCATCTTAGAATATGCTGCTTGTTGATGCGTTGTCAGACGGAAACAAGTAAGAGTTTTAAGTTTTAAAGCATTTAATCAACCGATTTTTCACTATTTATCTCTTAAAGCCAAAGAAGGAACATTTGACCAATTAACTGATGCATCACTGTATGTTTGGGGTTTTATTGTTTCCCAAACTTTGTATTACATTGCAAATGAGTGCAGGATGTCATTATTATACCCTGTTTAGCTTCACATTTCCCTTTAGAGTTCTTCTACCAACCATCAGAACATATCAAGCAAAAATGCACCGGGTTACTGATCTTTCAAAGCAACGATCCTCACTCAGATGTAAATCCGTTGCTTTCCTATCAGATCTGCCATCAAATGTGTGAGGAAGTAAACTCCCTTTGTACATCATGGCATCGAGGTTACTCAGCAGGCTCCTGCTCTGCATTAATGGCATATATGATTACACAGCTGGGTTGCTCCCAGTTGAACACGCAAAGCTGTTGATAAATGAACATCATGATGTGATTAATTAGAGCACTGCTTGATGAGATTAGGGCTGAATCCCTTTTGACTCCTGAACCCTCAGCCCCAATGTTTCTAAAGGGCAGGAGGGTCTCGATTGTCTCTGTGGAGTAAATAAAGATTTATAGGGAATGGCTTCCTTTGAGGAACACATTTGGAAAAGGATATAACAAGCATTTCACACTAACCCCAACAATGTCTAGTTTGAAATGTTTCAGCAAATTAAAACCCTAATCACTATTCGTTCTTGGCGATCAGAATAAAAATAGCAAATACAGTTTATGAAAGAGTACTCCTGTGTTGTGTATTTAATGCATACCTTCTCTGTTGGAAATAACTTTCGACCAATCCCATTTCTAGACTACAGCAAATAAAATAGAAAGGAAATGTTCATCTGGCTTTTTTGACAGCAGCAATTGAAGGAATTACAGGATCAGGACCAATTTATGCATAAAGCCTGTGGCCCTAACCTTTATCTGATTTTTTAAATTTAAACTAAAAGCTAAGTGGGAATGTGAGAGTTCTTAGCCCTGAAAAAATTCCCATCTTTCTGTATTTGAGCTGCGATCACCAACCATAGCTGATCGAGGGAAAATTGGCGGATTATCCAGCTGATTGATTGTTGCGTCTCTTATTCTAACCTATCACCCCTAGTGAAAAATAAATCTACTTAGTTTATTACACGTTTACATACTTTGCTTTATACCTTATTTCAATTCATTGTTATCACTCTACTTAAAACCTGTTATTTAGGAAAAGCTACATACATATGCTACATGTGACAAAGGAATTTGTTAGTATTGGCAACACATGATCAAATATCTAAAAACACTTTATAAAGTCATTACAGCACATTTAACTTGGGTATACTTGTTCAAATTCTAAAGCATAAAAATGCTATCTGGACTGATAACAGAATACATGCGAGGATATCAAGTCACATCTTGGTCATTTATCAGCTCTTTGAAGCAGTTCTCATTGAGATAGTTTAACCAGCGCCTTGATGTAGTGCCAAAAGATAAGGGAAAGCGTAGGGAGGTGTTTTTTGTTTGTTTGTTTTGCGTAAATACTCTAACATCTGAGCCAAAATCTCTTGTTGTACCCGATATGTTCTGGAGCACCTGGAATATATTGGATGCGAAAAGAGAGTTTGGCTATGTTTTGTGTATTTTACAATTATTTTTTTATTTTTGGTGGTGGAGGGGGGGAGGGGGGGGGGTATAAAACTCAAACAGTTTTAATCAATCTGTTTTCGGGTAAAACGCTCCCCTTCGGACTTGTAGTATTCCAGATTTTGAATCACAGATCATCAAATCAATTCATGACTTCCAAAAATAAACGGATGAGCAAAAACGTCCTTAAATCAAGCAGTAAATAGGAATCTGGAATCAAACGAAGCAGCTTCCTCGTCATTGGCTTGCCTCATTGTCCAGCCACGTTTTATTAAAGACCCAAACGCCTTCTCAATGGACACCACAATATGGAAGAGTGAACAAGTTCAGGCTCAAAATACAGATCATCTTTTTTCCAAGCGGTTATGTCGCGCCCTCGCAGAATGGCACCCTGGGCGGTGAGCCAAGTCACCAATATGAAAAACTGCCACTGGGGGTGGGGGTACCCCAAGGAAATGAGATTTCCCTCTTAATGTTTGTCAGATGTTCAGAATAAAGTCTCGTCAGTGACGAGGTGCGCACTCACCTCAGCGGGATCTTCACGGCCACATATCTGTCAATCGCGATGGCCAGCAGGCTGAAAATGGAGCTCTGGGTGAGTACCAAGACAAAACAGGCGAGGAAGAGGCAGCCGTAAAAGTTCAGGTGCAAGCCGATGCTGATGATTATGGCAAAGGGGATGGCGAGGCAGCCGACCAGGATATCAGCCACAGCCAGAGACACCAGAAAGTAGTAGGTGGCGTTCTTTAGGGTACTGTTGATGGCGACAGCCCAACACACCAGCACGTTGCCGGATATGGAGAGAACAGCGATGACTAGTTCAATCACGATGTATAACGTATTCATCTCAGCAAAGTGTGTCCGGACTGAAATCTGCAGGTGGGTTACATAGGTGACAGTCACCTGCAACACCTCTAGTCCCAGAGAAACAAACAAGTCTTTGTGCTGTAATCCAGGAATATTCCACAAGTGGCTGTGGGACGTGCCATCTGCTGCAAAGTGGGGAAGGCAGTTTTAAACAAGTGGAGAAGCACCGGCAACCTGATTTCTGAAAACTTGACAAAACTTAAACATCAGCTTTTGTTGTCTGTGCGCTGAGGATCTGTTTGACTCACCTTAACGAGCCCGCACATCGCTTCTGGATGTCCTCACACAGGCAGCGACCGAGCGGAGGAGCGTCCGAGCGGCATCTGTACATCCGTGGCGCAGCCAGTGTCACACAACTTCCCTCAGACAGCAGTTTTCATGCAGAGGAGGAAACGCATGGGGGTGTTGGGGGGGGGGGGGGCACTTTCACGCAGGAGCCACGCCCCGTCACACAATCTCACACGCAGTTAAAAGTACAGTTTAAAAAAGGTGGAATCCCAGGAAAGCGTTGGCGCACTGCTGTGCGTAATTACGCGCCGATTAAATGCCATTTAGCCACGGGTTTCACGTGGGCTCCCTGGCATGTAAACGCTGACGAGTGTGTGGAGAACACCACCGCGATCTTAAGTAAAAACCACTTGCTTCCACCACGGAGGAATCATGAACTCAGGGGAGAGGAATTCAACCCTAAACCTTTATTTCCTCACGTTCTTCAAGACCTGGCTGAACAAAATACTTTATCTCTGACTGACGTGAAAGTTAGTAATATAAAAGAAAACACTTACATTTATCAGATTCCAATTTTTAATAGACTATCAAAAAGAAGTGGTTTAAAAACCCTTTTTTTTACAAACACATTTTGTTGTGGCGTGCATTTGAATTTAGCCCTCTTTGAAAAGTCCCCTGTGTAGTTCAAACTGAGTATAAGTCCAGCTGCTCTGTGAAGGTTTCAGAGGTTTGTTAAAGAACACTAATGAACAAACAGCATCATAAAGACCAAGGAACCCAGCAGAAAGGTTGGTGAGAAAGGTGGTGAAGATTAAAGCAGGGTTGGGTAACAATATCCCAAACTTTGAACATCTCACAGAGCTCTGTTCGGTCCATCATCTGAAAAGGTAGAGTTAGTACAACTGTAAACCTACCAAGGCATGGACGGCCACCTAAGCAGGCAGGGCAGGGAGACCATTAATCAGCCAATTAAGAGTTCCACGGTACTACTGGAGGAGTTGCTGAGATCCACAGCTCATGTTGGAGAACCTGTTCACATTTCAACTATTAGCTACGTACGCCACACATCTGATCTTTATGGAAGAGTGGCAGGAAGAAAAGGTTCTCTGGTCAGACGAGACAAATATTAGACTTTTTTGCTTACGTAGGAAATGTAATCATACCCACAGAGAAAGATGGTCGTGGCAACATCATCCTGTGGGGAGGCTTTTCTTCCACAGGGACAGGGAGGTTGGTTGGAGTGGATTGGAAGATGGATGGACCTAAATGAAGGACAGTCACAAAAAAAAACCTCTTGAAGGCTGCTAAATAATTGAGACTGGAATGGAGATTTACTTTCCAGCAGGACAACAACCATATGCAGTCAAAACTAAAATGGAACAGTTTACATTATAGTATATTCATGTGTTAGAAATGTCCTAGTCAAAGGCCACCAATAAATCTAATTGAGAATTTGTGGCAAGGCTTAAGACTGAGTTTTTATCCCTCCAGTATGGCTAAGTGTAAGCTAGTTTGCAAATTTCATTCTCAAGATTTGCCAAGCTGGTGGAGAAATACCTCAAAAGAATCACAGCTATGATTGAAACAAAAGCTGGTTCAACACCGTACAGATTCTGGGACTGAATAGTAATTTATGCTATAGTTTTCAGATTTTCATTTATGAAAATGTCAGAAATAGGGAATCCTTTTCCTTCAAGTTCACAATTATGCACTGCCTTGCACTGGTCAAGTACATAAAATCCCAGTAAAGTACATTGAGGTTTGTGGTTGTAATGTCACAAAATGGGCGTAAATGTTCAAGAAGTATGAGTACATAAGAGATTCACCGTGGATAAATCAGCTTAAAAGACAAAAATAGTTTTATATCCGATTGTTTTCACAGAGGGGGAATGGTGGCCTAGTGGCTAGAGCAGTGCCCCTGCGTTCAGAGAAAGCTGCACTTACTCGATTTGAACCCTACACACTGCTACTTTGGGTCCCTGAGCAGCACCCATAGCCCCAGATTGCTCCTTGGGCGCTGTGAGCTGCCCACTGCTCTTTAAGAGATGGGTTAAATGCAGCAGATGAATTTTGTTGAAATGATCGAATTGCAATGACAAAGATATCTTCTTCTTCTTTTCATACCACTGGATGTTTGATAAAACTTAAAAGGCTATGACTTTACAAATTTCTACGCCAGTAGCTCACTATGGTTGCCTACAAAGGTTTTTCGATGAAATTATCTTGCCCTATTGGCTTTCTGTTTTTTACACTTTGTATTTGCTTTATATATTAGTAAACAAAGCGCTTTTGTGTATATTTACCATAACAAGACCATGTGACCTGAAGTACGGTATTGCGCAATGAGTAAACAAGGAGAAGCATTGGAGCCTACAGACATATATACGAACTTATGACTTTATAATGAACAAATACATGTTTATTCTTACCTGTGAATGTAATGATGTAATACCAGTAGATCTGATTTGTACCATGAATCGGTTCCTCTAATTCCACAGAGCACATGAATGAGGCTTCTTCTCCAAAACGTTCTTCTATGCCGCCTCCAATACGTTCTGTATGTGCTCAACAAGTTTGCTCTACGTTTGTGTCTCTGATGGAACCAAGTGAGTCAGAAACACCCAGCAGAGGTGTGAAAAGAAAGAGGTTAGTCTTCAACCACACGGAGCCGTAACTTTACTTTACAAAGCATTGCAGGACGATCTACTGGCTCTCACAGAAGCTGCGTCAGTTGTTGCCATCTTGCTCCACGGTACTGTCAGCAGATGCCACAACAACATTTATGTCTGCACCAGGTCCAAAGTTCTTTTCAGGCTCAAAAAGGACAAAGTAAACAGTATCAGGATGTATACTTGGCATATTTTGTTTTATTTGAAGATGAATGTTTATTTTGTGTGTGTTTTCTTTTTATGGTCAAAATACGTGACCAGGCCCCTTTAATGAAGCTGGGTCAGATGAGAATACATTAAACACTTTCAACTCATCTTTGACTCAGGTTTTTGATCTACCTTTAGTGTTTTAAGATGATGTTTTGTGTGCGTCAGCCTACAGCCACAGAAACGTGTTTCAGTAAAAACAAAGGTGTACTGTAGAAAGCAGGCAGTCCTGCTGAGTGTTCCCACTGATATCAATCTCTTCCAGGCCTGGCACTGGGCTTTAATAGGCCCAGTGGGAAAGCAATTCATCCCCCATGGAGCAACACAGGAGTATGTTTAAAACACACACAGAGTTTGAAGCATTTAGCTATAATCAGCTGTTGTGTTAAAACATTTCAAATGAAAACAGACAATGGCAAGGAGTAAGATAAATTCTTGATAATCCTTTATTAATCCATAACTACAGAAGAGACATAATATCCGTCACCAGGGAACGGCTTCTGCTCCTGTCTATTGCGCAATTTTTCATTAAGCATCTCTTGGAAATAAATAAATATAACGCTTATTTGTCCAGAAAAACAGGCATCTGCAAATGGAAGCTTATCAAAATTGTACCACACAAAAGCTGGAGTGTCCTTTGTTACGTGTTGAACTCACATTGTCCATAATTCAACGTCTAGAGCCGTATAAAGATGTGTACAGTTCGCAAAGCGGCTTCAGTGCCGCACTCCTTCAGGGAATTTTGATGGAAAACGTGGAGAACCTGTGCATTGTGGAGGTTGCAATTAGACGTCCATTTATGTTGGGAGTAAGCTAATCATAGAGCTAAATGTGTTCCAGTCAACATATCTCTACAAAAGTCATCAGCAGCTCTTTAGTGGGATAAACTACCTGGAGTTGTGTTTCGGTAATGAACAAAAGATTAGAAAGCTGCCAGTTTGTCAGAAGCATTTGATTTGTAAACAGAAGAGTCCTTTCAGCAGTTCCTCTCAGAAATATGTTGACAGCACAGAGTTGTGGATCAGGAAAGACATCAATTGCATTTTTTTTGGTGGGCAAGATAGAAAAAATGGAACCAAGTCTCAAATGTACTGTTAACTGCTACAAAATCTCAGAATGACCTTGGACCAGAAGTAGTTTGTCTGTGAATAAAATACTCAGCCGACACATCTTCTGAAAATTATCTTTGCTGACTGCGTTTCCTCTCCCATTTTGGTCTCACTTCCGACTGTAGAGATGAGTTCAGAAAGCTCGAGGGCAGTTGAAGAATGTCAGACAGGAGAGCCGTAAGCGCTGCAGCCCCGGGCCAGACTGGTCCACAGAGACAGAAGAGCGTTCCTGTCCCTCTGATAATCTTTGGTTTCCTTAAGCGTCAGGTCTCAAAGTATTTGTAGATCTGGGAGACGTACTGCATGACGCTCTGCCAGTTGGGCCTGTCGGTCTTCTTCAGCTCCTCAATGTCCTGTTTGGATCAGAAGAACAGCAGAGATGGTGTTGAACTCACGCAGATGCTGAAAATAAAACTTGGCGGGGGGGATTTCAAAATGTGATTAGAAAATCTGTCAACCTGAATAGTGAAAAATAAAGATGTGTATAGAATTATCTTTGAGCTGCAATAAACAGAGTTCTTTTAGAGCGGTGAGTTAGAGACCAATAAATAAATAAAATCATTAAATCCCAGAATCATCAAGTTTAACTCATCTCTCTGAAATGTTTAAAAGCTAAGAATTAACTTAGTATATCCTTCCATCGAGGGTAATAGGTCTAGGTAGGAAACCCAGACACTCTTCTGAGGTCATTCAGGGAGATTTCAAGGTATTCCCGGGGATATATAGTCCATCCAGTAGGTTCTGGTCTGCCTGGAGGTCTCCTACCATGAGGATGAGCTCAGACGACCTCCAATGGGAAACCCCCCGATCAGAGGTCTGCAGGAACCCCAATAATGTGCAGGAACGGCAGCTCTGCTCTGACCCCCCACAGACAACAGAATAGAGCAGAAGAATAGAAATGACCTTTATTGTCCTTAACCGGGGAAATTCACTAGGAAAAAGCTGCAAAAGAAATAAAAGCAGCTCGACAAATGGACATAGGTACAACTCTAAAACAAAAAATAAGAATAATAATCTGCAGCGAGGCTAATTTCTAACCTAAGGAAAAAAAATAAAACCTCCTCACCCTAAACCTAAGGCCTACTCCAATCATCCTACACTGAGAATCCTATTGAGCTGCTTGTATCCAGGATCTCTTTAGGTCAATTATCCATGTCACAGGACCATATGGGAGGGTCAGAATGTCGACAAACAGGTTAAATGTGAGCTTTGCTTTTAGTCTAGCCCTTTCTTCACCATGACATGTTCCTGGTTGGACATGCAATCTGGGGTTAAGGGTCTTGCTCAGGGAGCCAGAGTGGCAGTCTGTGGGAGTTGAACTCAGAATCTCCGGGACCTAAGCGCAATGCTCTAACCACTAGGCTACCCCTTTAAAAACTTACATTTCAAAAATATCTTACCTAACAATCAACAGTAAATATAGATTTCTTTTTTAACATTGGGATAGTCCGAAAGGCAAGAAGACGAACAGATTTTAAACCAGCCTGTTTTCAGGACATTGGACTTATTAGTTGCTGCATGCACTTGTTGCTGAACACTGTCCAACAAAGTCCAATATGTTCAGATAGGGAATGTTGTATGCAGGGCCATGGTGCCTTGTGATGCCTGATGTACTGATAATTAGTAAAGCTGAATACAAACATACATGCACACTTTGCTTTTACCCTGGCAGATGGATTCACTCAAATCAAGATCGTTTTTCTTTTCTCTTCCATTCCTGTAGAATTGTTGATGTTTTGTCACCTTGAGTCACTTCCAGCAGTGAAACATTTTACTGAATGGAGCTAAAGGAAATAAATGTTTTCAGACCCCTTCTATTTTTACACTTCTTGTTATGTTCCAGACCTAAATTTCCATGAGAGTAAGAGAACCACTTCCAAGAGGCCATTTGTCACTAAAGGCCGACTGGGAGTCTTCCAGAGACACCTTAATAAATCTCTGGTCATGTGAAACAAAAATCATCTTGTGTGATGAAGCAAAGGTTGAATGAGCACCGTGTGCACTGGAAACCAGACGCCTTACACGCTAATATCCTCCCCGCTGTCTAAAATGGTGATTGCCGCATCATGTTGATGGAATTATTCATCACTTAATGCAACACACAGTCAGAGCAGATGGAAAGAAAGATGCAGAACAACATTTCCAGAGGAAACCTTTCCTGGGTGCTCATAACCCTGGCTTGGAGAACAAATTGTGATGCCACAGAAAGGAGATGCTGTTGTGTTATTTACTTAACACGCCATATCCAAATATAATACGCTGTGACGGCAGGGAAAATGCTCAAAGTTTAACTAAACAATGAACTGAACAAACACAGGCGAGGTTTTTGGGAAACTATAAAGAAAGCTGTATATGAGTCAGACAAGTCTGGCTTTGGACCCAGCAGAACATCTCTATAGGGACCTGAAAATGGCCGTGCAGCGATGGTCTCCATCCAAACAGGCTGAACTTGAATAGTTCTTCCAAGAAATGAAAATAACCCATCTTCTAAAGACAAGGCTTGTAAGATTGTTTCCACAGATTCCTCTGGGGCAAAAGGTTGGTTTATGAAATGCTTGGTCTCTTAACGGGAAAATGGGAGCCGCCTTGGAGTGACTCTAAGCTGCTGCAGCCAGCTGTGAGGTGATACCAGAACTGATGAGTCACAGAGCGAACAACAGCCTTGCACATCAAGCTGCCTCTGTTGAATCAGGATTTCTGCAGTGAGGTCACAGCCTTCAAAATTTAATTTTGCTTTCTGGGATGCGTCCAAAGCTTTTATTAAGGAAGCAGAAAAACGTGGAGTCCAAAATTCACCAGCAGAGAGAAAGTGAGTCGGTCAAAGCCGGGTCAGGGGTTTAAAGTCATTGACATGGGAACGGTTCAGTCAAATCCACGTCCTGCAACCACAAATTTGTAATAGGGAATTAATAAGAACCCAAAATGTGAACTTTGGTTTAAGTGCAGCAATCAAGCCGAATCACTTTACTACTGCGGTTAAGATACCAGACTTGGGAGTTTCAAAAGTCACATCTTCTGATCTCAACCTTAAATTTCCTTTGCATGTACTGTTTTGGTGAGTACACAAAGCAGGCAAGCATGGAGGCACAGTTCCCACGGTGATAATGATCGCTGTAAATGTACTCTGTTTCATAGGTTGATCTAATAAAGGTTGTGTTTTACTTACTAAACATTAATCTTAGATGAGTCCCTAGTTTGCTCTCGGTAGTGTGTGTTAATGTAGGGACAAAAAATATTCCAAATAGTTAAAACGTTTGCTAACAAAGGTTCTAGGCTTATAATGGAGTTTGTTTTTATTGTGGAAACAATAGAAAAATGGTTGTGTAGCCATTTACGCTCATTTCAGTATTTATCAGTTTGCAGAGTGTATAATACGCTCAGATCCCACCCCAACACTCAGATTTTGTGCTCTAGGTTATGTTGCCGTGTTCTCATGGGGAAGCAGAGAATTACCTGTAAATATTAGTGAAAAGTTTGTTGTGGGTTCAAGTTGACTACTTCTTCCAAGGCATATTTATTATGAAGCTATAGGAGATAAAGTAAGTATGGAACGCATTATTAATATTTTTAAATAAATATATTTTTAATGATGAAATTGTCATGAAATTCTCCCCAGTTGTAATATCCATCTATCCATTTTCTTCCAGTTATCCGAGGTCGGGTCACTGGAGGACCGGGTCCAGGAGAGAAAGCGAGACATCCCTCTCCCCAGCGACATCCTCCAGCTCATTCAAGGGGACCCTAAGGCGTCCACACAGGAGATAGAGTGTCTCCAGCAAGTTCTGAGTCTTCCCCGGGGTCTCCTCCTAGTGGGACGGGCCTGGAAACCCCCTAAAGTGAGACCCCAGGGGGTATCTGATCACGTGCCCAAACCACCTTGACTGGCTTTCTTTGATGCAGAAAAGCAGCAGCTCTACTTTGAGCTCCCCGGCCTTTCTCTAAGGCTGAGCCCGGAGGAAGCTCATTTCGGTTGCTTGTATCCAGGATCTCATTCTTTAAGTCATGATCCATACCTCATGACCATAAGTGATGGTCGGAAAGTAGACAGACTGGTGAATCGAGAGCCTTGACTTATGGCTCAGATGCAGCCCCAGTCCGTCTGTTCCCTCAAACCACAACACGCGAACAAGACACCAAGATACTGAAACTCCGCTTGAGGCAGAGACTGACCCCCTACCCAGAGGAGGTAATCCATCTTTTTCCTGTAACAACCAATCTAGTCCAAAGATGCAAAGAACTCAAACTATAGATGTACTTACTGTACTGAACACATAAATAAAGGAAGGAGGAAAAGGCTTAGAAAGCTGTTGGTGTTTACAGGTGAATTTCTAAACTAGTGAAGGTTCCCGTGAGCACTGCTGGGGCCATAATATGGAAGTTGAAAGAAAGTTATTACATCATAAACCAGCCATTATCAGGTACTTCCCACAAAATTACAGATAGGGGAAATAATTATCAGAAGAGCTGACCAAGACCCATGGACCACATGTAGAGAACCTAGGAAATGTCTGGGATAAGAAGGTACACTTAACCTCCGGGGCCTGTATCCAAGCTCTCAGCACAAGGCTCCACTGCTGAAGAAAAAGCTTTTTGCAGGATATCATTTAGACAAGCCTGTGGGCTTGTCTAAACTGGGAGAATTTAGTTGGGTCAGATGAGACCAAAACTGACCTGTTTGGATGCCATTAAACACAGTCTGCCAAAAACAACATATCAACAGGGGTTGTTTAGAGGTGGGAACACTATTATGTCAGGCTTTTTTGGCATTCGGTACTGGTAGGCTTCATTTAACTCAAGAAAGGATGAATGGGAAAAGGTAGCGAAACATTCTGTTTAAAAATCTGCTGCCAGCTACCAGGATGCTGAAGATCAGACGAGCTTGTATGTTTCAGCAACACAATGATTTCATACACAAGGAAAGTCTGTGGTTTCACAGACAGAAAATAAGGTTGCTATATTGGCCATGAAACAACTAAAGCTCACAGTTTATAGAAGAAACCCACAGAATTTTCAGAATATGAATATAGTTTGTTGGGAAGCAAGGGCCAAAATCACACCTGAGCGATGCAAGTGATTAGTTTCTTTATATGTGAGGCGTCTTGAAGCTGTCACCACCAACCAAGGCTTTTGCATGTGTATGTTCAGTCTTTCCCTGAGCCATTCCATGTCATCACACATGACTTGGACATCTATGGAGAACATCTGGTGAGAATTTAATGTCAATTGCACCCTTTGAGATATATTTATTTAGAAAATTGGTGATGTTTTGCCTCGTTATTTTACCAGCCAAATGACAAAATCTAGAACTACTTTTATTAAAGGTTACCTGGTGCTCCAACGTAAACACGGTTCTCTGTGGACCTTTCAGCAGGAGATCAGGGCTACTTTGGGTTATCTAAAGAGATATGCACCTGGACCAACTGGAGTTTTAAATAACTTCTTGTCATTACTCTAACCTTTAGCTCCACCCACAGATTCTTGGTCAGAGTTAATTCAATTCAATTCATGAAACATATTTCATGAATATAGCGCCAATTCATGAAATATGTCATCTCGAGGCACTTTACAAAGTCAAATTCAATCATATTATACAGATTGGTCAAAAATTTCCTATATAAGGGAACCAGTTGATTGCTTCAAAGTCCCGACAAGCAGCATTCACTCCTGGAGAAGCGTAGAGCCACAGGGAGAGTCGTCTGCATTGTCCATGGCTTTGCAGCAATCCCTCATACTGAGCAAGCATGAAGCGACAGCGGAAAGAAAAACCACCTATTAACGGGAAAGAAAAACCTCCAGCAGAACCGGGCTCAGTATGAACGGTCATCTGCCTCGACCGACTGGGGGTTACTGAAGACAGAGCAGAGACACAACAAGAGAGACAAAAAAGCACAGAAGCACACATTGATCCAGTAATCTGTTCTATATTAGATGGTAATAGCGGGTGATCTGTCTTCCCTGGATGATGTCACAGTTAACAGAACGCCAGACCAGGTGTACCTACTATGAAGAAAAAAGAGAGAGAGCAAAAAGTTAAAAGCTGAAATGACAACAGTAATTTCAATGCAATGCAATGCAAAACTGGAGAACAGTAGACTGGAGAACAGTAGAAATCAGTAGAGTGAGAGAATAGGCCCTGATGTCCTCCAGTAGCCTAAGCCTATAGCAGCATAACTATAGAGGTAGCTCAGGGTAACATGAGCCACTCTAACTATAAGCTTTGTCAAAAAGGAAAGTTTTAAGATTAGTCTTAAAAGTAGACAGGGTGTCTGCCTCATGGACCAAAACTGGGAGTTGGTTCCACAGGAGAGGAGCCTGATAGCTAAAGGATCTGCCTCCCATTCTACTTTTAGAGACTCTAGGAACCACCAGCAGACCTGCAGTCTGAGAGCGAAGTGCTCTGTTAGGAACATACGGGGTAATCAGAGCTCTGATATATGATGGAGCTTGATTATTAAGGGCTTTATACGTTAGAAGAAGGATTTTAAATTATATTCTTGATTTAACAGGAAGTCAATGAAGGGAAGCTAAAATTGGAGAAATATGATCCCTCTTGTTGATTTTCATCAGAAAAGTTAAGCCATGGACTCTGGCCGTGCCGCTCCAAAACGTTCAGTCAGAAGAAACATTTTGGTAAATTTAAAAGATTACTTTAAACGCAAATCACAAGAATAGGGTACTGAATAGAGGTGTATGTGTGACCTGGACAAATTAATAATTCATTCAAGTCCATCCAAAGTGGAAATGTGCTGAATGTGACGAGTAGTAGCTTGAGCCAAAAGGAACTTTTCTTTTCCAAGCGCCACCTGACAGAACAGAGCCCTGGTTGGTTAAACCCTACTTACCATTTTAAAAA
Organism: Fundulus diaphanus; assembly: GCA_037039145.1. NCBI lineage: Eukaryota > Metazoa > Chordata > Actinopteri > Cyprinodontiformes > Fundulidae > Fundulus > Fundulus diaphanus. The sequence goes on along the minus strand of CM073136.1, from coordinate 14,243,164 downwards.
AAGAAACATATACTTCAGATTTCTACAATAGTTCAATTCAATTCAATTCAATTTTATTTATATAGCGCCAATTCATGAAATATGTCATCTCAAGGCACTTTACAAAGTTAAGTTCAATCATATTATACAGATTGGTCAAAAATGTTCCTATATAAGGGAACCAGTTGATTGCATCAAAGTCCCGACAAGCAGCATTCACTCCTGGAGAAGCGTAGAGCCACAGGGAGAGTCGTCTGCATTGTACATGGCTTTGCTGCAATCCCTCATACTGAGCAAGCATGAAGCGACAGTGGAAAGAAAAACCACCCATTAGCGGGAAGGAAAAACCTCTAGCAGAACCGGGCTCAGTATGAACGGTCATCTGCCTCGACCGACTGGGGGTTACAGAAGACAGAGCAGAGACACAACAAGACAGACAAAAAGCACAGAAGCACACATTGATCTAGTAAATTCTATTCTTGATTTAACAGGAAGCCAGTGAAGGGAAGCTAAAATTGGAGAAATATGATCCCTCTTGTTGATTTTCATCAGAACTCTCGCTGCAGCATTTTGGATCAGCTGAAGACTTTGAACTACATTTTGTGGACTTCCTGATAGTAAAGAATTACAATAGTCCAGCCTTGAAGTAACAAATGCATGGACTAGTTTTTCAGCATCACCCCTGGACAGAATGTGTCTAATTTTGGCGATATTCCTGAGGTGAAAAAAAGGAAACTCTGAAAACCTGTTTAATATGGGATTTAAATGACATGTCTTGGTCTAAAATAACACCAAGATTTTTTACTTTACTACCAGAGGCCAAGTTAATGCCATCCAGATTCATTGATTGATTAAGAAGTTTATTTTTTTGAGGACTCTGGTCCAAAGATTATACAGGTAAAAGCCAGTAAATTAGAATATTTTGAAAAACTTGATTTATTTCAGTAATTGCATTCAAAAGGTGTAACTTGTACATTATATTTATTCATTGCACACAGACTGAGGCATTCAAATGTTTATTTCATTTAATTTTGATGATTTGAAGTGGCAACAAATGAAAATCCAAAATTCCCTGTGTCACAAAATTAGAATATTACTTAAGGCTAATACAAAAAAGGGATTTTTTTAGAAATGTTGGCCAACTGAAAAGTATGAAAATGAAAAATATGAGCATGTACAATACTCAATACTTGGTTGGAGCTCCTTTTGCCTCAATTACTGCATTAATGCGGCGTGGCATGGAGTCGATCAGTTTCTGGCACTGCTCAGGTGTTATGAGAGCCCAGGTTGCTCTGATAGTGGCCTTCAACTCTTCTGCGTTGTTGGGTCTGGCATTCTGCATCTTCCTTTTCAAAATACCCCACAGATTTTCTATGGGGCTAAGGTCAGGGGAGTTGGCTGGCCAATTTAGAACAGAAATACCATGGTCCGAAAACCAGGCACGGGTAGATTTTGCGCTGTGTGCAGGCGCCAAGTCCTGTTGGAACCTGAAATCTCCATCTCCATAGAGCAGGTCAGCAGCAGGAAGCATGAAGTGCTCTAAAACTTGCTGGTAGACGGCTGCGTTGACCCTGGATCTCAGGAAACAGAGTGGACCGACACCAGCAGATGACATGGCACCCCAAACCATCACTGATGGTGGAAACTTTACACTAGACTTCAGGCAACGTGGATCCTGTGCCTCTCCTGTCTTCCTCCAGACTCTGGGACCTCGATTTCCAAAGGAAATGCAAAATTTGCTTTCGTCAGAAAACATGACTTTGGACCACTCAGCAGCAGTCCAGCTCTTTTTTTCCTTAGCCCAGGTGAGATGCTTTTCGCGCTGTTTCTTGGTCAACAGTGGCTTGACACGAGGTATGCGGCAGTTAAAACCCATGTCTTTCAAGCGTCTCTTGGTGGTGGATCTTGAAGCACTGACTCCAGCAGCTGTCCACTCCTTGTGAATCTCCCCCACATTTTTGAATGGGTTTTTTTTCACAATCTTGACTAGGGCGCGGTGATCCCTATTGCTTGTACACTTTTTCTGACCACAGTTTTTCCTTCCCTTTGCCTCTCTATTAATGTGTTTGGACACAGAGCTCTGAGAACAGCCAGCCTCTTCAGCAATAACCTTTTGTGTCTTTCCCTCCTTGTGCAATGTGTCGATGGTCGCCTTTTGGACAGCTGTCAAATCTGAAGTCTTCCCCATGTTTGTGTAGGCTTCAGAACTGGACTGAGAGACAATTTTAAGCCCTTTGCAGGTGTTTTGAGTTAATCAGCTGATTAGTTTGTGGCACCAGGTGTCTTCAAAATTTAACCCTTACACAATATTCTAATTTTGTGACACACGGAATTTTGGATTTTCATTTGTTGCCACTTCAAATCATCAAAATTAAATGAAATAAACATTTGAATGCATCAGTCTGTGTGCAATGAATAAATATAATGTACAAGTTACTCCTTTTGAATGCAATTACTGAAATAAATCAAGTTTTTCAAAATATTCTAATTTACTGGCTTTTACCTGTAACTTCTGTCTTGTCAGAATTTAAGTGCAGGAAATTTAAAGTCATCCAGCTTTTGATGTCATCAAGACATGACTGCAGTCGAAGTAATTGATTGGATTCATCAGGATTTATGGATAAATATAGCTGAGTGTCATCAGCATAACAGTGGAAATTAATCCCATGCTGTCTGATAATTTTGCCAATCGGAAGCATATATATAGTAAAGAGAATTGGCCCAAGGACTGAACCCTGTGGTACTCCACAAGTGACCCTAGAGCTTGAAGAAGATTTATTATTAACATGAACAAACTGGAATCTGTCCGACAGATAAGATTTAAACCAGCCTAATGCTTTCCCCTTAATCCCTACAGTATGCTCAAGTCTTTGTAGGAGAATATTGTGATCAACTGTGTCAAATGCAGCACTGAGATCTAGCAGGACAGTATAGACACAAGTCCATTATCTGAGGCCATGAGAATATCATTAGTGACCTTCACCAGAGCCGTTTCAGTGCTATGATGAGCTCTGAAGCCTGACTGAAACTCCTCAAGTAGGTCATTACTTTGTAAATGTTCACAAAGTTGATTAGCAACTACTTTCTCGAGAATTTTAGATAAGAAAAGAAGATTAGATAAAGGTCTGTAATTTACTAACTCATCTTGATCAAGAGATGGTTTCTTAAGTAAATGTTTAATAACAGCTACTTTAAAAGCCTGTGGTACATATCCATTTACTAAGGATAGATTAATCATGTCTAAAATAGGACCACTGATCAAAGGGAATACCTCCTTAAACAATTTGGTTGGGATTGGGTCTAACATACAGGTAGAAGGTTTAGATGAAGCTAATATTTTAGATAGCTCAGAAAGCTCTACTGCTTCTAGACAGTTCAGACACAGCGCAGTTTCTAAAGATTCCTCCAACGCTGCCTCACTTACTGAGGACGAGGTAATCATGTTTGGGAGGATGCCAATTATTTTATTTTTAATGGAATCAATTTTATTTATGAAGAATCCCATAAAATCATTACTGCTAAGAGCTAAGGGAATGGATGGATCAACGGAGCTATGACTCTGTGTAAGTTTGGCAACTGTACTGAAGAGAAATCTAGGATTATTTTTGTTCTCCTTAATTAATGATGAAAAATATGCTGCTCTAACTCTGCGAAGGGTCTTGTTATACAACAATAGACTGTCCCTCCAGATTAGGTAGGATTCCTCTTGGTGTGTAGAGCGCCATTTTCTCTCCAATTTCCTAACATTGTGCTTCAAGGAACGCGGCTCTGAATTAAACCAGGGAGCCAGCTTCCTGTGAATAATCACCTTCTTTTTCAAGGGAGCTACATTGTCCAATGCAGAACGCAATGACGAAGTCATACCGTTAACAAAGACATCTATTTGTGAATGGGAAGAAACAACATTGCTGCTATCTGCAGGGTATTTCTGCAATACTGACGATATTAAAAGGGGGACAGACTCTTTAAAGTTTGATGCAGCATTGTTCGATAGAGATCTACTATAATGGGGGTGGAGAACTCAGTTAGATTAAACTCAAATGTTATTAAAAAATGATCAGATAGGACAGGGGTGTGAGGAAATACTGTTAAGTCCTCACAATCAATGCCATATGTCAGAACAAGGTCTAAAGTATGGAGCCAAGAGTGTGTCAGTTTATGCACATTTTGAGCAAAACCAATTGAATCTAGGATAGTTTTAAAGGCTACACTAAGGTTATCACATTCAGTGTCAACATGAATGTTAAAATCCCCTATAATAACCTGTCACTATAATATCCTTGTCAGTGTTTATCACCAAATCAGATAAGAAGTCTGACAGCTGATCCAAAAACTGAGTGTAAGGGCCTGGTGGACGATACAAAACAACAAACAGAAGGGGTTTTATTGCTTTGCAGTTTGGATGAGGGAAACTGAGGGTTAAATGCTCAAAAGAACTGTAGTTATTAATAGTGTTTATTTAAAAACTAAAATTCTTTTACAAACACCGTACCCGTCTTTAGTGATTTTTTAAAACTAAGCCACAACCACACATATTTGTTCCTCACAACTCAACATAACTCATATTGATTCTAACCCAGATGACATGTGAGACGGCTACCGAATTGAAAAGGCTTGATTGATGTTTAAATTAATTTGAGAAAAAAAATGTCAATAATGCAAATGTAATTTTAGAAGTTGATCCGTGTCCTGGATCTGATACTGAGCGGATGTTTGAACATAACCCAATGTTGACTCAATTACAACATTTACTCCACTAAAAGGATGGATTAACAGTACATTTAACCAACAGTACATAATACAAAAATTGTTTAACCAGAACTCTGTTTTAAATTAAGACTTAATAACTGGACTAGTTACTTCCTTTTGCTGCCACAATGTTGCTTTTACAGTGTGATTTTCTATTCTAATCTCTTTTAATGAGTCTTAAAAATCATTTACCAAATAACTGAAATGATTTAAAACTATGCTAAACAAAAAAAAAAGGATTATGGTGCACCAGAAGAATATGAAATCTACTATTGTCTGATGATGCTCAATGAAATGTTGGTCCAAGCTCTCTGCAAAGGTTCAGTGGAAGAAAACGAGAGGCTGACTTTGTTTACACAAAAAACAAAAGGAGTTCTCATGAAGTGTCAATATTGGGGTGTAGCTGACTATTACTCATGCATTTCTGAAAAGTTTCAAAGGCTTTTGAACAAGCTATCAGAGACAAAGTGTCTTTTCTCGATAAAACTGAGCCGTTGTCTAAAGCACATTGCAGAAATGCAGACATACGATACGATCAGCGACAGTAAGTGATGGAACAGCTGCACAACTTTGGAGATATCCTTCGCGTACATAAGTAGGTGGTTAATTGTTAAGTACCTTTCACAGACAAAACCATTCCAAACGCTGTAAGGAAAACCAAGAAAATAACTATTTGAATTAAGGAGAGAGTTTGTTTAGAGCGTGTGTGATAGCTTGGCTCACCAGGGATGGTTTGATGCCAATGCTCTCGGCGGCCTGGAAGGCAAGGGTCAGATTCCGGACCTGGACCAAAAAAAAACATTGGATTTTGAGAAGACATGGAAATCTCTGCAGCAGCAGACACGGAGGTTCACTCAGCAACAAAAATAAGCTCACAGATACACTAATAAACAGTACAAACTCCCATCTGACGATTTCAAAACCAGTGTAAGCCTTTGCTTATTTGTGTGACCATCTTGGTGCATTACATTCTTCTGCATGTTTCTGTGATAAGTGAAAAAAATCTGTGGAAATGTCATTAAAGTCCTCTACTTGATCTTAATTTTGATCAAATTTCCAAATAAATCCGTGAAGATTTTCCATAGATAGCCTTTCAAAGGAGGTCACTGTCGGCTTAAAGGGCAAAATGTATTTTAGAGCCGGAACCTCCTAAAAATCTTAAGAGTATGAAACATAAATAAATACAAATCTGCTATTTCATGGCCTTTCAGTGCAGAAAATGTATATTAAGATGCTCTTTACTGAAAAACAGAGCCTTGTAATACACCCCCTCTAAAACCTAAAAGCACTACCATAAATAGACAATGCTGTGTAGTGTAGAACTGCAGAGAAGGAAACAGGTTGTTTTCTCGGGAATAAAATACCCTTAAAATATTTCAAATGGATGTTTAGATGTTTATTGATAACCTAGAAAAGGATGGAGTACCTGCTAACCCCCCACCCACATAAGTGAAATTGTTAACTTTTCCTAAATTGCTGTTAAGGAGGAATAGTGGGGGAGATACAAAATAGTGAGCAGATAAAGAAGACAGATTTTTCCTCATACACCAAAAACAGTCTCAGTGTTTCCAAAACTATTTTGCTCCAGGATAATTAAACATTTTGAAACTTGGGAGAAGGGAGGGGAACAAATCAGTGCTTAAAGAAAAGGGCACAGCACAGTTTATACCAAGGCATAGAAAGATAGCTGGAACAGTGAGTCAGGAGCCAGACCATAAAGGTGACTCCAGGTGTTGTTTGTGAGCATAAAGTTGTTTGGGTAAGAAAACACCTTGTTTCACTATTTTTTTATGCATCCTCTTTAGAAAATCTAGGGTGAAGTAAAGAAGTGACTTATTACGTTAAAACAACAGTTGCTCCCCACAAATTTCCTTTCTGCCTTTTTGTTTACATGGTAAAAACATGTTTTATATGCACCAGATTCATGTGTGTTTTGAAGCATAATTTCTTTTAGTTTAGAACGATTCTTATCTCTCAGTAGTAGAATTTATTTTTTTCAGTGTCACTGGAAGCACACAGAGGCACACAAAATGTAGCAAATATGATAATATGAGAATTGCACGACTGAATCAAAGTTCCATACTTCCATAAAGGACATCAACACATATATTTAATATGTGATGATGTCCTTTTATACTTTTATACTAAGTTTTATCTTCTCTACTGTTTTGCCAAAGAGGGGTGTGACACTTAAAGGGGCCTAGTCACATACTATGACTTAAAAAAATATATATTCATCTTCAAAACACATAACAAAAAAATCAATACACACCAAGCTTTCATTCTGATAGTCATTTTTGAGCCTGAAAAGAACTTTGCAACGGTGCGACCAGCAGACACAAACATTGCTGCGCCAGCTGGCAGCAGTACCTCAGAACTATTAGAAAGCAAGATGGCAGCAATTGACACAGCTACTGTAAGAACGAGTAGACCTTCCTGCAATGCCTCGCAGTAAAAGTGACAACTCAGCGTGGTCGAAGACCAACCCAACCTACAGGGTTAGGGTTACTTAATGTCTTTCTTTTCACACCTACGCTGGATGTTGCCGACTCGCTCAGCTCCATTGTCCTCGTTTACTCATTGCGCCCATGCACAATATTGAACTTCTGGTCACATGGTCTTCTTAGGGTAACTAATTATACACAAAAGTGCTTTGTTTAATAACAAAAGTTATTATTATTATAGAAAGCCAACATTGTACAACACTTATTGGTAGACCTTTGTATGCAACCAGAGAGCGCTACTGGTGTAGAAAAATGTGTAAAGTCATAGCACATGACTAGGCCCCTTTAAATTATATATTTCTCTAAACGAGGGCTGAATTGTCCCCTACTTATTGGTTTTGGCCTACTCAAGAAAGCTAAACTTTTGTCTCATTTTCATTAATCATATCTTTCTTAACCTGAAAAAACCCTGTGTAAACATTGTTGCAGCGGTGTCAAAAATGGTATTCTGTATCGTTCCTGAAGTAGGGTTGTCAAATGTTTGTATAACAACCCTAGTGGCTAGCTGCCTTGTATTAACTTGTTTTCTTTATGCTGTTTTATGTATTTTTCAATTTCTGACATTGAAATCAACATACCTACCATTAGCTAAAATCCTGAACACACATTAATTAGAAAAATTATATAGATATTTATATACAATATAAAAGAAACTCAAGCGAGAATTGTTAATTTTATTTGGTTCCTTAACGATCTCCCTGATTTTCCAGGTATAACACCCAGATACAAATCCTAGCAAGCCTTAAACCTAAAATCTAAGTAGATCTACTGCCTTATCTTCCTAAAAGTATCTATGACACAAGGCGAAGGAGGTTAGTAATGGGATTATTGTGAGGACAGATTACACTGGGAGGAAGCTGGGTGTTTGGGCCTCAGGGAAAGTCACTCACAAAGAGTTATTAAAGCCAACACACGTCTATTGAATTATTCAGCGAGATGGGCCGTGCAGCGTCTCCGTCATCAGCTCCATGTTACACATTCACAACGACACGGCCGTACGCACCCACCTCCACACGACTAATTTATCACGTAGAACATGTCAGCCCTGGTCGAAGGTGTTTATATATCGCTGTAATGTTAGAGCAAAGTGACGGACCCACAGTCCCCAGGGAGGGGACATATTGTTTGCAGCGTCACTGTATATCCCAGCTGCTTGTCCACATTACAGAGCTGTCAGCACCATGCTGCAGCTTCTACATCACATAGAGTATGACTACACAAACATTCATAAGTCATTGACACGCCTTGTTTGAATGCAGCGAGGCCGATGTAGAAGACTTATATAATGTATACGACTCCATATGGGACGTCTGCGACAACTTCAAAGCCATAAATGAGTTTTATTTCCCTCTTGGAAAACTTGTGTTGCTCATATGTGCCGTGTGTAAGCAGAGGATTTTACATTTTTGTCAAGCTCACACTTTCTACTGTGTGAGGGGCGTTCTCAGGAGGTGCACTTCTGCAGGCTGAAGCAGCCCAACATGCACTTCTTGATGCACGACTCCTTTTCTCAGAGGCAAAATTATCTGATAAATATTAGAATGGGAAAAGGCAGGGGAAAAGAATAAAAAGGAGATTAAGAAATAAAAAATGCAAAAGTCTTTTTGAATCTGGGGATGATATGAAACACGAAGGACGTTCAAAGCAAAGCAGCCAGTCAAAGTGGGTGTTGCAATGTAAAGAACGTATGGTATAAGCTACTCTGATGTTCTGATGAGAACCGACAAGAAATTGCTCACAAAGGTGTAGAAGCCGCTGCGAGTCATGCAAGTATCTCGGCGTCTTAGCTAAAGGTGTCAGGGATTATTCGTGTAGGCAGGGGGCCTGCACCTGCACGTTGTCTGTTCTCCTTTTACCAAAATGTCACACGTCAACCTGTGTCACGCACGCTTTAATTAAAAAGAATTAGGCGCTGTCCATCATATTAAAGCTGTTTTTAAGCAACACATAAACGTTTTTTTCATCCCTTTATTTCTTTACTCTAATTCATCCAAGTTCATCATCTGGGTAGTAATGGAAAACTGCATCTTTTATTATAGTCTAATGAGGTGAAAACATGCAAAAGGGCCTGGATGTATTAAACGTGTTGAATGTCAGTGTGCTTTCAATAAACGCATTGATTTCCAATCACTTAAGTTTGATGAGCTGAGTCCCTGATTACGTACTGATGAAACACTGACCCACTTATTGAGTGGATGCCGCTTAAAACGAGAGGAAAAAACACTAACTGCAAAGGTTTCGTCATGGTTTGAGCGCTCTGTACCTAATGTTACAGTGCTGTGCAAAAGTATTCAAACCCCTTGATGCTTTCCACCTTTTGTCACGGTACAACTACACACTTTGGTATATTTAATTTGGATTGTATGTGATAGATCTACAAAGTGTAGCTGTACTGTGGAGGGAAAGGAAAAGGTTATATGGTTTCAGAATGTATTCCAACATCCCAATACTTCAACTGGCTGTTCACTAAAGAAGACAGGATGGAGAAGGAATGTATTTATTAAAGCAGCAGCTGATGGTCATGGTAGCTCTGGAGGAGCGGCAAAGATCAACAGCTCACAAAGAAAGAGTTTTTCACCATGACAGTCACAAACTCTACAATCCAGACCTTTATGGATGAGCTTCAAGAAGAAAACTATTGTTAGAAGATATCCAGAATAAGTTTTCAGTTTGTCTCAGGCCAGTTTTCAGAAACAGAAAACAATGTTTTTTTTATTTTTTTTATAAACTCAGGTCAAAACAGAACTTTTTGGGCTGCATACAAACCCAGAAAACTAACCCTGCACAACATTCCAAACACAACATCTCTTCAGTGAAACACGGTGGTGGCAGCATCATGCTGCGAAGCTTTTCTTCCGCAGTTACAGGGACGCTGATCACAGTAGATGGAAAGACTAATGGAGGTAAATACAGATCAATCCTGGAAGAAAACCCTTTAGAGACTCCAGAAGGCTTGGGATTGGGCGGAGGCTGAATTTAGCCAGAGCCACGGCTTACATTAAAGCATATTCCTGTGTTAGAATGGCTCAGTCAAAGTCCCAACCTAAATCCAACTGAGAATCTGTGGAAAGATAATTAATGTTTTTGAAATTCACCATCCAAATCAGTTCACTTTCAGTTTCTCAATGTGCAAAGCTGATAGAGATTTACCCCAAAGACTCAAAACCATATTTAGAGAGAAATCTGGTTCTACATAAAAATAACTCAGGTGGGCTTATTACAAAGGCATGCCAAACTTTTCAGATTTTTATTTGTAAAAAATTTAGAAATTATGCATAATTTGACTTTAACTTCACATTTATGTGCTACTACATGTTAGTCTCTAACAAACAAAAACCACAGTAAAATGTGTCAAAATGTGTGGCTGTGAAATTGTTTAAGGGGTTTGAATAATTCCATAACCCACTATAGATAACAAAATGTTGTGGAATTAGGTCTTATAGTCAAGATGTGTTCAGAAAAATGGCAATAGAGGGGTATATTGTATATTCCTTTAACACAGACTGAGGAATGAGGAGGCCAAGCCGCCATCGCCATTAAAGTTGAATCTTTTTGCATACAGAATTTCAGTTGTTCGCTTGTGTCATTTCTGAGTATTATTATTTTTTGGACCCGTCTGCCCCGCATGCAGGAAAGCGTTCAGTTTTTGTATTTTGGAAACAGGGCGGTTTTTCGCAGTATGAACAGAGCGCTCTGGCTTCCTGTTGTGTTCTACCTTATCTTGACTGATGAGCTCCTGGTAAGGGATGTGAGCAGGCAGGTACGTGTGTAGCAGGGCACAAAAAGCCAGGCCATCGCTCCAGCTGCTGCTGAAGTTGGTCACATCAATATTCTGTGGACAGAGAAAAGTACTTTTTTTATTATTAATTACCAGCAGCAGGAGAGGAGAAAGCAACCACAACACAGGATTAAGTCATAGACAATAATGATGATGACCTTATAGCAACTTGGGTGAGAGAGCAAGCTGCCTCGTGGCAACAGGAACAGCCCATGAAAAAGCCATTAAGTCATAGAACCACAGAAAACACCATGAAAATTAAAATTTAATGCTATTACGTCTTGCTCTGGGTTTTTCTGACTCCATTATTGGCTCATTGTGTTTCCATCAGCAGAAGGTAAGAGGATCTTCCTAGACTCCGTTTGCAGCTGATGAGGTCTGTGATCTGCCCTTAGGGTGAGGAACGTGCACAGCAGCACGTCCAGTTTCTGCTGTTTTTGTTTGTGGGATTCGCAGTGAATTGTCACCTCGTACACGGCCATTCAGTGTATTCTGGGTCTGACAAGTCTTGAGGAGTTTGAAGGAAAGACTTCCTGAGGCCCATTGTTTGGAGGTTGCACACTCCCCGTTAGATAGATAAGTTATTTACGGGGTTCTTCCTGTTTCATCCCTCTCATGAGCTTTGGGAACCGGCCTTGCAGCTGAGGAGGCTCTCCTCCTTACATTCCTGAAACCGCTTCATGGCCAATTATAACATCTCAGTTTACTGTGATTGGATGCAACGCTTGGCACAAACCGCGACTGAGGAGTGCAGACATGTCGGTTTGCATGAGCAAAGTCACAGCAGAAAGTATTGTGCATCCAGAAACAAAAAAAACTATTCTTTCCTTAGAAATCCAGTGAGTTTGCTTTGGATTTGTGCGGCCCAGCTCAACCTGGGCAGCAAGTTTTGTTTCCAAAAGAAACTAAGCCTTGTTTTCATAACTCAAAAAGCATGAAACAATAAGGTTGGACTTGCTGCACCGAAAGATATGTTTTTGGGTATAAAGCAGCACAATAAATATCTCAGAGTCAATCTGTTGCGTCTGTACACAGACAATTAGCTCCAGAGAGATGCTAAAGACGTGCCGCTCTGCCTCGTGTTTGTTTACCGTTGCTCAAAGCAAGTGGTCTTCAACCCTGGCCCTCAGGACAGGAGCGCTGCGGATTTTCATTCTGCAAATCTAATCAGTGACTGATCCATATATGTGACGCCAGGTGAATGCAATTAACTGCCTGATAGGATAGAAAAACAGCACAACTCTGAGTCCCGAGGACAAAAATTTTAAATCACTCAGCCAGCGCAATAATAAATAACCCTTGAGCTCTAAGGAATTGTAGACAAATGGGGTATTTCTGGCCGTCTTCATTTGTCTGAATGCCTGTTGGCATTAACATTAAACCAGACACTCAAGGTGAGTAGGTAAATACAGTGAAAGGAAGTGAAACACTTATATAATGCTAGTCATGATGTAACTACTGCAGGTCACTGATGGATAAATCTATATTTGGCCAACTTTGCTAAAAAAATAAAATAAATTATTACAGGTACATCTAAAAAAAGTATTTTGTGAAAAAGTTCAATGTTTTTTGTCACCAAATTCTAAAAAGCTAAATTCATATTTTGTAGATTCATTACACGCAGAGGAAAAGTGTTTCAAGCCTTTATATAATTTTGATGATTATGGCTCACAGATGTTGGAAACTCATGATTCAGCGTCTTTGAAAATTAGAATATAACATGACTTCAGTAAAAAAAAAAGATGGTCTAAAATGAAATGTCAGGCTTCTGAAAAGTATGTTAATTTCCCTCACTCAGTACTTGGTTGGGACTCCTTTTGCATGAGTTGGATGGAGGAGATCAGCCTGTGGTTCTGATGAGGTATAATGGAAGCCGAGGTAGCTTTTATTGCAGCCTTCAGGTCATCTGTCTATCATCTTCCTTGACAATGCCCCATAGATAACTGGTCAGGCCATCTTGCAGGCCCAGCTAGCCCAGTAATACCAAGGTCATTAGAGCACCTTTTGGTCTTTTGGCATTTTGTTCAGGTGCCAATCACTGTTGGAACATGAAATCAGCATCTCCGTACAGCTCGTTCATCTGTGTGTGGTGGCTCTTGATGCACCAACTCCAGCCTCAGTCCATTCCTTGTGAAACTCCCCCAAATTCCTAAATGGGATTTCCTTGACAATCCTCTCAAGGCTGTTGTTATTCCTTGCTGGCGCACCTTTTCCTACACAGTTTGGTCTTTCACTCAACGTTCTATGAATATGATTGGATGCAGCACTCTAAACAGACCAGCTGCTTTAGCAAAGAGTGTTTGTGATGTACCCTCCTTGTGGCGCATGTCAATGACTCTCATCTGAACATCTGACCAGTCAGCAGTCTTCCACATGATTGTGTCGCCTACTGACCCAGACAGAGTCTATTTCGAGGCTCAGGAAACCTTTGTTGGTGTTTTGTTCTGATTTAAGTAGATGATTAGGGTGGGTTACCATGAATTTCCATTATTTAACTTATTCCCAATATTAAAATTTGGAGACAGGAGACAGAATTCTGGGTTTTCATTGTCTGTAAGCCATAATCATCCAAATTACAATAAGTAAAGGCTCGAAATATTCAACTCAATCTGTTAGGAATCTATAGTTTCACTCTCTGGAATGAGGGACACAAAATATTTTTCCCCCCAGTATATTCTAATCATTTGAGATGTATTTGTATAAGTAATCATATTTTATTTATTTACACTCACAGATAAAAATCACAAAGCTAGAGATTGAAAATTAAAAGAAAAATTACCACAAAGGCAAAACAAATATTAAATAACCCAGACAATCCAAAACTCATAATAAGGAAGGATATCAAAGAAAAGTGTTTCCTCAGCTGCTTTTCAAATGAGTCAAGACTTTGCAATGTCAAGGTACAACAGTCTGGGTCCAGTCGAGTTTTACACCTGGTACCTTTGTATATTACAATACTGTAATATACAAAGCAGCTTGACCATGCAGGGCCCGGGAAGCTCGATAGGCTCTATGCACAGACGTAATCACGTACTTCCGCTTTTTTTAAAAGCTGGCATTCCAGTTTCTGGTTTAATTCCGGTCTCTATCCGGATTGGTGAAAATGTCTTACACTTGATGCTTACAAGAGCTGCCTAAGATACTCTCAGTGATGTCCATCGTATCGCTGATGCTTGGTCTCCTGCTCCAAGAAGCAGGTGTAATGAGGAATTTTAATTGTATATCTCGAGTTATCTGCACAACTATGAGGGCAAGCAGCGTTAGTTTGATTCAATGCGGTGATGGCCAACTGTGGCTAATGTTAGGCTAGTTAGTGACGTGATCATTTGTAATGTACTGACGGTATAGAAACTAGTTTTTCTACACTTGTGTTAACGTTCTACCCTTCTCAGTTTCTAGCAAAAATCAGAACACATGTGAAGTCGTGTTGCAGATCCATGAGGTGAGCTGAGAAACCTCACAGTTTGAGTGTAGGGTGAAGCTAGGGTTGATATAACCCAACAATCCTAATGTTAATGGGGATTTAGCTGAGGTGGTAACTAATTCTTAAATAAATATAAAATGGAATTGACTTTAATTGGCATTTAAGTTTACAGGCGAGTTTGGCATTGTTCATCCCCATTGGGTTTTTGCTGCATGTGTTATTAATCATATTTCATGCTTGTTTTATAATGTGTTAAACTAAAGTTACTTTAGTTGAACACAGTGTTAAGTTATGGTCATTCATGCTTATTCTGTTACTCAAATCTAAAGAATACAGTTACAGTCCTTGAAACGTCAGGCAGGTATGTTTACCTAGCAGGTCTCCTATGGGTTAAAAACATTTTTAAATTAAGTTTTCTTCAACTCAGCCATTTTAAGATGTAATCTTGTTGCTTTCTAAATGTATTAGCCTTATACAGGCATCAACACAACATCTGACTGATTGGCATTCATACAATTTTATATTGAACAGGTAACCAATCAGAAGACATTAAAACAGGAGTTATGCGAGCCCTTCCTTTTGTTCCAGTGAGGAGTTTCGCTAACCTGACAACAGCCAGCTGTATGTCGCTCCGCCTAGCTCCACTCACATACATCTGGGACACCGCCATAGGAATTGCCTTTACTGAAGGCTGGGCCTTATCAAAAATCCTTGCATATGATTGGATAAGCCACTTGTCTGTCATCTTTATCGACGTGCTATTTCAACCACTCACACCGAAGCTAACCCGTGACGCTGATGAGAGCGACACAGGAAAAAAAAAAACTTTTTTTTTTTTATGTGTTTGCGGCTCTAGTGGCACGCGTTTTATTGACAGCGAGCTGACAGGAAGAGGGGGAAAGACAGGCGGCAAAGCGCCGCGGGTCGGAGTCGATCCCGGGCCGACCGCGTTGAGGACTAAAGGCCTCCTAACATGGTTGGCGCTAACCGCTCCGCTCCGGGGCGCGTCCGCGTCCGCAGCGGACGCGCCCCGGAAAACAAAACTTGCCAAATCGGGTCGGGAGAAGGGCGAAAACATGGTTTCCACCAACAAAAGCCTTCAGAGCCGTCCTCTGATGTTCTTTTAATGAAACAATATTAGGTAGATTGGACAACACGGAAGAAATAGCAGCATCAATGCTAACGCTTGCTTCCTCGACGAGCCGCCACTGCTATCAAAACAGTCTCACGTCATGGTCGCGTCTCCACTACGTCACATCTATGAAACTCCAGCCCTGCGTCCTGATTGGCCAGACCATAAAATTGGTTGGAGAAATCACTCTCTATCGGCGGTGTCCCAGATGTATGTGAGTGGAGCTAGGCGGAGCGACATACAGCTGGCTGTTGTCAGGTTAGAGTTTCGCTGCAGCATTTCAAGAATCATTTATTGTCACTGCGAGTTACCGTGGTGAGATAGTTTTTGAGACAGACAAAAACAGTCTCTGTATTTTTTCCACGAGTTCCAAAAGTCAGTCCTTTTTAAACAATATGATTTACTGTGTTGTTGACCAACTGAAGCCGATCAAGGACTATTTTTTAAAAGTTTGCTACAATAGCCTTGACAAGAGGAAATAAAGACATAAAGAACCATCTCAAGTTCCTGCTTTGACACCAGTCCTCTTAGTTGACCATTTTCAGTTTTTATAAATGGAACTATAACTATTTGATTGCTGAAAGCCTTCAAAGCAACCATCCATGTTTTCAGGAAGATGCTTCTCTCCTGAAACTTACAAGTAGATGTCCATTCCTGTTTTAAGATCATTTCAAAACTGGACAGGACAAGAAAGTGGTTTTGTTGGGGGAACAATGGATAAACTGACTTTAAGAACAGAATATTTCAGGCAGTCCTCTCATTGCATCTCCAGCAGTATTGATGCAATGGATGCATATAGGATCCAAGCCTGCAGCTCAGATATAATCTACTGCACAAAATGAGCTGGTGCTAATATCCCCCAATGAAGAACATTATTAATATCAGTATGTGGGTGTTACCATGGTGACATCAGTGCAGCATCACAGTGGGCTGGCTTTAGTAAAGTCTGTCTTGTGGAATATCCTGTTGCTTCACAAAGATGCAGGCTGTGTTTATTAACAGCTACAGAGTGCAGGTCCTCCGGTCCTCTGTCGGACACCACCCATTGTAGGTGAAGGACAGATTTGTGCAGCGATGCCGGCTTACATTCCTCCAAAAGCCCCGCCTCTCTCCCTCTCACAGCTGGCTCAGCAGCACTGAGCGTGGGGGGTGTATATGTAAACTTACACAAACACACACGCACAAACATCACATTCGGGGCGCAACAGGGGGTTAGTCACACTCCATGAGCAAAACAGACAAATAGCTGCCGATCGGGGGGCTTCTGAGGACAGTTTGCGTGAGACAGCATTTCCAGGTGTCACAGGGTCTGGAGAGAGCCCATCGCAATCGTGGGGGTCAATAGATATGCTTTGAATTCAGGGAAGGGGTTTGCAGAGGGGGCTGTTGGAGTCCGTGTGGGGAGAGAGGGAGAGACATGAATGCTAAAACAGCAGAGGACAACAACAGCTCTCTGGGAGCGGGCTCAGAAAAGCAAACACAGCATCAAGCGACAGGAAGTGTCTCGCCTGGCACAAAAGGCAGAGCTGATGGTTTTAGGGGTTCAGAAAGAGAGTGCAGGAGAGCGGATTGGGAGTCTGTACAGAAAGAGGCTGGACAGAGAAAAGGAAAGAACATTTTGTTGGACTGAGCCTGCTCTGGTTCTGCATGTCACCAAAACAGAAAGCGGAAAAGCTCTGTACAACTTTTTCTTTCAAAAAGTTAAAATTCAGTGAAATAACACTTTGTGAAGATCGCTAAATACTTTTAATTAATACATTTTGAATGTCCAAAATATCCACTTCTTTTCAACAAAATGTTTGAACATTATTTTAGAAAAAAACAGCAGGTTGCTGTGGAGGTCCTGTGACCCGTCCATGATGCCATTTGACTCCGAGAGACGTCTCTTCCTGTGACCATGCAAGGATTAAGCAGGTGTAGAAAATGGATGAATAAATGATGCCGTCTTGCATCACCTTTACTTTAAATAACCCTTTCCTTTCATAAGTAATGGAACCAACTATTGTATGATTCACCATAAAAATGTAAATGGATCACTCAGACCCCCAGACATTCAATTACACTGTACTCTCCATTCATCCATTGTCTCACACTAGTCTCCTCTCAGTGGGACATCCTTAGAAAACCTCCAAATGGTGGCACCAAGAAGCATACTGATCAGATGGCCACAGCAAATCAGCTGACTCCTTTCAATGTTGGACCAGCAGCTCCACTCTGGATGATCTCTCTTGATGTAAAGTCTTCAATATGTTTGTTAGCTGTACTTTAACCAGTACTGCTCTGTGATTTGGGAGCTCACCGTTCTGTTCAAGCAGCAGAAGTAAGGCATCAGCTGGTTACAATGTTCCCCACTTATGGCCCACATGGCCCACTAAAGCTGACCTCACATATTTACTTTCACTGCTCCCCCTTCATGGTGTTCAGGAGAAAACGAGCAGCTGGCACATGATTCAGTCCACATGTAGCCATAATAAAAATCCATGGCTGATTTCTGTATTTATTCACCCTCCTGGCTGAGCTCTGTCTCAGTCGTGCAGAACGCAGGTGTAAATATTGTGACCAAAGCCCATTTTACACCGCCTTCGTTTGGCCCGGCTCTACTTGGCTAAAAAAATCTGGAGTCTGATAGCCTGGGTGCCATTCCGAACTTAGTCCTGCCCACAACGTTTTAGGTCGGGAAGTTCGGTCTGGCATTGCTCAATAGTAGCGCGAGTATGCTGGCCCAATATCTGGCGGGCCAATCAAATTGTCAGGGCGGGCTTTATACGATGATGGACAGATGATCAACAGTAACGTAATCAACCACGTCACCAAAGCGTGCTTGGGTTGAATTTGTTTATAACAACGATGGTTGCCGCTGTAGAGTTGAGGTGTGTAGATTCTGCTATTAGGTCTGTTCTAGAAGATATCGACAGCAAATTAATTTTAAAAGAGGAACTGAGAAACGCGATCAAGGCATTTGTTGAAAAGAAAGATGTTTTTGGTGTCCTTCCTACGGGATTTGGCAAAAGTTTAATTTATCAGCTGGCTCCGTTGGTCGCTAAGAAGATGGGACACAATGAAAACCCATTGGTCATTGTTGTTTCTCCTTTGGTCGCACTCATGGAGGACCAAGTGAAAGAAGCAACTGAAATGGGCATCACGGCGATGCAACTCGGCGTGAACGACGAGGTGGATATAGCCAGCGGTCGTTGCCAGCTCCTTTTCGGAAGCCCGGAATCCTGGCTGCTGAACAACAAGTGGAGGGACATGCTAGGCTCCGATGTTTTTCAAGCCAACGTTATGGGTATCGTCGTGGACGAAGTTCATCTAACTTACAAATGGTAAGAGATCATCTGACTGTCTGACTTAGTAAATAACTCGCAATGTCGTGATATGAATCCCATGTTGTAAACATAGTAGGTAACGTTGTACGTTCTGTTGACAACAACTATGCGTCGCTTAACATACGTCACACACTCCGTTGCTCTTACTATATACGTCAGGCTAGGAGTCTGAGGGAACAGGTTACCTTTCTCCATTTGAGAACTGGTAAAGACGAGCCGTGAACGGTTTCAACACACTCTGAAAGTCATGGCTTTAAGATGCAAACAACCTGTACGGTCTGAAAAAAGGCATCGACCTACTGAATTGTGAAATAATATTGCAAGTATAGAATCTGGAGACTATCCCTGCAATATCAGGGCAAGAAAGGTACATCCAAGACATGTGCCAAGTTCATCACAAGGTCAACGCAAAAGACAAATTACCGCAGAGCCTCATTTCTACGGTCAGATGTTACTGGACAGCAGGAAGAAGCTGACGCACTCAAAGGAAACCCAAGCATTGACAAGGAGAGCATGCAAACGCTATTCTCCTGGGTTGCAGTGGTTAGAGCAACGCTCTTGCACTCTGAGAAGGTTGCAAGTACCCAGTTCGATCCCGGCAGACTGCCACTGTGGGTCCCTGAGCAAGACCCTTAGCCCCAGATTGCTCCCCAGGTGCTGTGATAGCTGCCTGCTGCTCCCTAAGGGATGGGTTAAATGCAGAAGACAAATTTCACCGGAATGTACTATCGCAATGACAGATAAAGATTTCTCCTTTCTTCTTCTAAGAATGATTGACTTGCAACTTTAGAAAATAATCTGTTTTTAAGTCTATTTTTTTGCCGTAACCTTAACATTTTTCATAATTCACAGAACCACATGAGAGAAGAATTCCAATTCCTTTCTTTAATTCCTCCCATGTATAAACACACAAACTCGCCCCAATTTTGTATCGTATGACAAAATCAGATTTCAGTGGTGATATAAAATCCGTTTTTCCAATATTTCTCAAATTTGCCGGACTCTAATCTAAAGCAAAAAGTTAGGCTTTCCATCATATAAATATTGTAGCTGTAATTCTACACGGATTCAGTGGGTTTCTTCTTCGGGTTTGATCCGTTGTGAGAGAGGACAGCCTCTCCTCCTTTCTACTAATACTGCTTTCTTTCTGCTCATTTTCAGGCCTCTATATTTCAGCCAACGTTTGAGCTGTTCTTTGCTGTTCTTCGCTGTTCTTCGCTGTGTTTCTTGATTAAAGCATGTTGAAATGAAGCTGCTGGGACGTCGTCATCTTCCAAAATGATTAGTATTGCACTTGTTGCCATTCCAGTTTGCACTACGTTTGTCAGACCAGCCGGGAAACGGGGCTGTCTCCGCGCGAATGTGACGTCATTTGAGGAATGTCCTATTAAGGAATACAGTATATAGTGCCAACTGGTGTACAGAGCTGGAGATAATTTGTGCATGAACAGAATGTAGTTAACTTTGAAAAACCTTCAGATATTTTTCTGTCTATCTTTAATTAAGCGCTCTGGTGGCTTTCAATGCCAAACGGCATCTGCTTTTCAAAGATATATACTCAAGCTGTTAGTTTACTAATAACATTGTTAGCTCAGTACCATTCTCAAATAAATATTAGATTTTTATCATTTTCAGATTTTTATCATTTTCAAATTGCACCATTCTATTTCAACATAGGAAACTAGTTGTGAAGGGCATTATGAAACAAGCCCAGGTTATCTCCGGCCGCTGATAATTCAGAAATGGCATTCACAGATCGGCCGGACCTGAGGCAGGGACAAAGCAGCACACACAGAGGTTTAACACTGCAGCAGTGGATGGTAAATACGTGGCCTCTGCTGCCTTACGTAGTCGCCACTCGTCTAATGACATGCCACCTACTGCTGTTTACTGACACTTGAGACTCCAATGTCAACATGTCACTGTTGTTATACTGAACTCTTGCTCTCACAGGACAAGAAAAAAAGGGAAATGACTTGCAAGATGCATTCTGCAACCAAAGGTGATAGATACACTTGTATCAGCCCAGGGCTCTAATGGTACATTTGAAAGAGGCAATACAGAGCTGGTGTGTGTGAGGGAGAGAGAGAGAGGTAAA
Organism: Fundulus diaphanus; assembly: GCA_037039145.1. Classification (NCBI taxonomy): domain Eukaryota; kingdom Metazoa; phylum Chordata; class Actinopteri; order Cyprinodontiformes; family Fundulidae; genus Fundulus; species Fundulus diaphanus. Next base: position 14,222,174 of record CM073136.1, on the reverse strand, counting down.
GCTCCTTTAAGTGATGAGTTGTAGGGTTTATCTATAAAACATATTGTGGATTATCACAAACTTTGACATTTTATTCCCATTTCAGGGAGTAAGAGCTGAGATATAATAAACTATGGGTTGAAAAGGCAACCTGATCGCTAACTTCTTTGCTCTGTTTGATCCAGTCACCTCTTTTCATGTAGTTAGAAACACTTCACATACGCCATAAAGTGTCATTTCTGCAACAGAATCATCAGTTAAAGTTTTATTGTTTAAAACCATGACTGGGACTCTTTTTTTCTCTGCCCCACACATGGACAGGTCTTCTAAAATCCATTTACACAGTTTGTAGTGACAGTACTTGGCCTTTAAATCATATTTGCTATGTGCAATCTGAAGTCAATTCTGTACTGGTCTGATTACATATTTCCTTTAAATGGATTCTGGACTTTGCTCTGTGGATCAGAGGTCTGTGTCCCCAGATCACTGCAGCAGCAACACTCCTGCAGTGGGAGGTCTCTGTCGGCGTCAGCAGACTAAATTGACGGCCCACTTTTACTCGGCACAGTGGAAACACACCCAGCTGACGACAAGGGTAGAACGGTTTTTGGTGTAAAAAAAGGCTTCTTGTCATATAGCTGTAATTAAGATTTAACGACTAATCTCGATTCTTAGCCATCATGCGATTATTGGACATTGTAGCAAAAAATCTTTCATCGTTCAGAATAATCTCTGGTCATGAGCTATAATTGATGTTCGGTTCGACGGGCACACCGACTGCCAAACTAGAGCTGAAGAAGACAACAAATGTCAAGTAGTGTCTAATATTTCTCTGGGAATCTCTTGCAGGGTGACTGAGTCTGATTACTGTCTTCCTTTGTCCAGCCATGAGTGCCTCGAGCATGTCTCCTTTCTCTCTTCCCAGCATCTGGCTCTAATACCAAGCTCAATTACCGATCTACCTATCTGTCCATTTATTGATAGAATAACATGTTATTTGGATTGCAAGAGGGAATATTGCTGTAGCAACAAGTTGACCAGTCTGACGTTTTCCATCAAGCGGTGTGACAGGAGTTACTGTCACGTTAAGCTTGCATAACTACGAGAAAGAAAAACCTCACAAACTTTTAAGGCAGAACTGTGCTTTGATTTAGTACCAGACTGTGTGTCAAAGCAAGAATGAGAATAAAGACATTTAAAAAGGAGGAACAAAAAAAGAAAAGAGATGCAGGGAGAACACGCCGACCGCAATGAGGCACTGAAATGTTGGACGAACCCGAGCAGAGAAAAAAATAATTGTGCTCCTGGTGATGAAACGGAGCCGGCTGATTTCACAGAGCTGAGCCGTGGTGGTAGTTACAGCAGAAAACGAAATGAAAGGGCAAACAGGCTTTACTTCAGCATACAAAATGCTCCAAACTTTTAAGGAGTTTTGTGAATTGTTTTCACCAGCGACATCTTGGACTTGGACACTGACCTTTCTAAATATTGCATAGTCTCATCTGATTAAAAAGAAAGAAATTCGAACAAAATGTCAATGTTCTGTAAATTAGGCTTCTCAACATTTCCTTCCTGTGTTATATAAAGACTATTTAGCTCTGCTTTTTCGGTGCGTCACATCACCACATCACACGGCTATCCAAAAAAAAAAGGCTCTGTCTTGTTTTTCTGTTGTCCAGACAGTTTCAACATTTATGACTCAGATTCTTGGCCCCTTTCTTACAATAAACTTAATATATATACCAAAACAAAATGTTTGCCTGGCATATTCTAAGGAAATAGAAGAAAAATAAATAAAAAAGGAACTTGACAGATGAATGTAGAGTAAAGGTAACCATTAGCCGTGGCTCTGAATGTTCCTCCTCCTTCATTAGAACTGTGATGTCTACTCTTTGAACTTCTATCCTCTTCCCGTCCTCGATGTCTGACCTCCATACCCCACTCTCCCGGGGGTCCGTTCCGCTCCTTCAATGGCTTTTGTGTGAGCGTGTGTGTCTGTGTGAGTTTCCCAGCTGAGGCCGGATAGGCTCTGCTCTTTCAGGCCCAGCTGAACTGGATGTTCAGAGGTTTTTCTCATTGTTCCCATGTTGAGCAAACAGCACATTTATTTTTGTTTGGCTTCTGTAGTTAATTGAGAAAAAAAATGTAAAAAGTGTCCGGAGCTGTCCTAAATTAAGACATCAAAGAGCATGATAAATATACAGCGAGAGGCTAGACTGTTTTTCCAAGAAGGCAAATGTTCAAGAGAGCTGTTGCTTCTAAACATTGGGAAAAAAACAGACTTTATGACTACAACTTAACATCTCGTCTACTGCTCTACTGTGTTCATCTGTGCATGTGCGTGTAAATGGGGGTATGTTTTAATAGTGTCTTGTAAAAACATTGAAACACAAATTGTTTCAGCACTAGCCTCTAGATTTCAAGTCCTTCCTATTTGCAAAACAAGCCATGCACAGTCAGAGCAGATGATGAGTGTCTGTGAAGAGCAGTTACAAGGTTTTGCCACAGATTCTCAATTTTATTGAGGTCTGGACTTTGACTGGACCACACCAACATAAGAATATGCTTTGCTATGTGTTGGGATGGAAAATAACATAAAAGGTGGGAAGTCTTCTAAACTACACTTGGACTTTAACTGTAGCTGTGCGCTTTGATCCGATGAGGATGTGAAGATCATGCCTACTGTTAAGAACGGTGGCGGACGCATGATGTTGTGTTTCTATTTCCTTCTTTTTACCATTTTAAAATGCCAGCTGAAGAGAAACCAGCATAAGAGAAAACATGTGACTTGGGAAGATCTAAATATCTGACTTTGGTAGATATTTGGTTTAAAAAACGTTATCAGTGTTCGCCCACAGTTGGTTTCAGATGTTTTTTTAGAAGTCTAAATGTAGACCCGTTTAGCCAAGATTGACATACATTACAAAAAATGATGAGTAAGCGGGTGTTGAACTTGGGACAATTATTGTGAACATGCTTTGATCACGTTTACCAAAACAGTAAATGAGTTCAGGAGACCTGATGTGTATCAAGCATGGTTTTATTGCGGTAAATTGATGACTTTGTGTGGCGATTAAAATGATCCGTTTCTCACAGACCTCAGAGAGCGTTGCTCTATCTCAGAATTACTAACAAACTCGGTTACAGAGGTACTGACTCTGCATGGGCGTGAAGTTCTGGTTAGAAATGAAGTATATGCCAAACAAAACAAAAAACAATCTGAAAACAAAAAACAATCTGGCAGTGCGCAGCCTGCACAATTTCAACGTTTAACAAGTTTTTAAAATCCCCGATGTTTCAACCCAGCAGCACATTCTCTCAGCCTCTCAAATAAACCAAAATACATGTTCTTTTTCTGCACATTGATATTAGTACAATATCACGTTAAAAAAAGAAAAGCCCACAAGTACTTATCCTAGATCTGTTAAAAAAACAAGAAATGGCTAAAATTCTCCATGAGTGTAGATGTTTAATATTTTTGTGTTTAGAGTAAAGAAAGAGGGAACGGTACACAGAAACAGAAATCCCCCGAATGATGCCTCTGGACAGTTTTTCCACACAAACCTTCAGGGGCACATCTTATGATCTGCCTTAAAAACTAGTGTGGCTGAAGTTCTACGAAAGCCGTGTTGTGTTTGATGTGTTCAGCGCAAAGCTGACGTGCAAAAGATCCCTTGTGAATACTAATTTCCTGTGAGAGGTCGTTTGAGTCTCTCCCACAGGGCAGAGTCAATCAGAGGCTGCTTTTAAGGTCCTCAGTGATCGATCTGTGCTTCCCAGAATCTGACAATTGAGGTGACGGAGCCTGTCTGGGCTCACATCTCACCGTCCCCCGAGAGTTCAGCTGACATCAGGCATCCACCTGCTTGAAGGAGCGCTGAGTTTTTAGGGTACGAAGGCAGCCGGTGGCTAAACACGCTGCTTTAGAAAACACCATGTCCCTTAGGGGTTCATCATGTCTTTTCCATGGTGATGGCATGCTCTGTAACTGTGGACTTGTCTTTGTACATGTAGTAGCTGACTGACTATGTTAAACTATATTAATGTATTATGAATTCATTAGTCATTAAATATTATACTGTAAAATCCATCTTCCATCTGTAAAATCCTTCATCATAAAAACCTAATGAAGACATCTTTTATGTTGATCAAAAACAATTTCCATACAAATAAGATTTATTATTAATCACATTTTCTAAGGAAACACAAGCCCAAAATCAGAACTGTGTCCCTTTTCTCTCCATGACGTTGTGTTTCTGAGTCAGCATTTATATGGATCATGGAGCTGGCAGCTTCAACCTACTGGAGATGGAGCTCTTGAAGCCTGCGGCCATGTTGTGTTAGACAGCCGATCAGAAAAATGGAATCTGTCACATTATTTAGGCTCAGAGAGTCTGTAGATACTCCTGCTGGAGCTGCTTTCCCATCGACATCCCAGATCATTAAAAAGGAATAAAAAGACAAGTTCAAATCCCGGAGTTTAACGCATCCATCCCCATTTAAAGTTAACTAACTAATGGAATATTTAGAAAATCTTGTGTAAATTTCAAAAAGTCAGAAAAATAAGATCAATTATACTTCAAAGACATAACGTCATAAATTCACAGACACCTAAACAGCTTCTGATCGTAAGGCTATAGGATGTAGGGTAGATATTTCAAAAGACAATTAAAATTAAAAGAAATATTGAAGGTTATTTCCAAGAAATATGGTCATCATCTCAGCAGGAAAGCAGCGATGGCATTTCGAACTTTCCCAAGCATCAGGACATCTGCAGAGAAGCCATCACGTGTTTAAAACATGTGATGATACCAACTCACAAATGTGTACACACACGTGAGCTTTGCACACCTGACTCAAGACCACGATGACTGATAATTCCACTTCATGGATGAGTAAAGAGGAGCGTGCTCTTTGTAAAACCTAATATAAAAAAAATAATTGAGCTAAGCGAAGGGTGGTTAGGCTTGCTATACCACATCTAATAACCTTCTCCAGGTGATGGTTACACAAACTCATCCCTCTCATTCTCTTATTGATTTCAGGAAAGAAGCAACGAATGACATCAGGCTTTGTGTCCAGCTACAATCACACAGATTTATTATGCCCTCAGCTGCTGTAAACCATCAAATAATCTACCATAATGCCCACAATAGCACCCAGGTGCTGTTTCACTTTAATTAGGCAGTCATTTGACTACAGGTTCTGCCTACAAAAGGATTGTAATAACAACTGACACGGGGCTGACCCTCCCATTGACTTTGTCTCCGTCTCACACTACAGCGTTTGGCTCGAAGCCGACAGAAAAGCATGATATATATGAGCTTGTTTCCTTACTAAACCACTTGGAACCCAAGAGGGGAGAGAAAGGGAACAGCAGTGGCCAAAGCTTCCTCTTTCAAGTGACTATTAATTATGTGGCCAAAAGACACGAGAACAAATTATATACAACTCACGGACAGTCTGCTAAAACACTAATTAGTATTGAGTTATAACTTCTCAGAAGTTCTTTGAGACAGAAAAAGAGGAACTGGAAATTGCTCTTCACATCTGTCTGCAACACTGGTAAAGATGTGCAAAAAGCCTGAAAATAAACTACTTTTTCATTGCAGCAGCTAACTCTCAGTGAAAAGTTGGCGTTAACTCCAGGACATTTATTGCTTGCTGATAAATCCTACATTGAAAAATAACTGTTTTTAATAAGATCACTGATCGGTTGTTGGCACCCCTGCTGTTCCTCATCGCACAATCTCTCTAGATTGTCCAGGGGTACTTTCTCCCACCCGCTTCTCTTCATCTCACTGTGAAAATCTGGCCATATGTTTGGAATCAGTATCCTATTGAAAAACTCAGTAGGGACCTGTTTACAGGTCATGACTGTCATGATTTACAATTTTCACAAACGACTTTCAAAACATTCAAAGAGTTTGTGATGGCATGCAATGTAACAAAGTTCCCAGGACCTTGGGATGAATGTGAAGAGAAGAAGGCCCACAGCATCACCCATCTTTCACTATATTTAATAGTTGACGTGAAGCCTTTCTCCACCTGGATTGTTTGTTGCTGAAAAGCTCAGTCTTAGTTGCATCTGGCCAAAGTTCCAGTTAAGATCCCAGCAACATTCAGCAGACCTTTTACTATTGGGACAGCAGGACAGAATAGGCTGTATGTGGGCATTTCAAACAAACAAATAAATGGATGCTTCAGTGACCCCAGGATGCCACTCTCTGCTGCTGTTCACTAACAATGAACCTCCCTGACCATCCTGTTCACTGTTGCTTGGTAAATCATGGATCCTTGCTCAGAGAAGGGGCCAGCGGCAGAAACAGAAATAAAATAGACTGACTTTGAGATCTTCTTTATGCCTCAGGTCTACAAGAAGTTATGGATTAAAAGTAAAAAGTTTCTAGAAACTGTTTAACTTACAAAAGTAAAATATACATGGAAAACAAAATGCTACAGTTATTATTTATTGTTCCTGTTAATGGTAATAACTGCACCCTCTAATTCAGCTAAAAGAGTGACTGCTGCTGATAGTGCAGTTTGCAGTTTTTTCACACATCTTTAAAGAGGTGCCAATAAATGTGGTCAGCACTGCAGCTAAAACTTCAGTTTATTAAAGCTGAACATAAGCCTGACAGAACGACAAACGCAGAAGTATTTCCCCCACAGCTGGATGTTTGTTTTCTTGGGAAGCCCAAGCTGACCAAGTAATAAGCTACCTGCACATTACAGGCTGTAATCACACACATCCAAATGGATCGAGGCCTGCAGCGCCGTGACCTCTCGCCGGCCATGTGAGGCACAACGCATCCTCTGACTGTAACCTTTCCTCACAGCCAGATGTGAGACTCCAGCAGAATCTTACGGTAACGTTTTCTAAGAAACTAGACTCATCTGGGGCTTCACTATCAAAAACTGCTGTACAAATGTCGGCTGATCCCAAACATACAGTACACACCCTAACATTAACAAACACAGAAAGTGGTGAGCTTAACCGAAGGAAATAAAAATCTCCAGGGTTGCTTCCTGGAAACCTCTGCTAATTGTCCTTGTTGTCACTTATTAGCGATTTGCTTTTTCTTTTGTGCTCCTGACAGAAGCATACAGTACAGTGTGTATTGATTGCCCTGTACAATGGGCCAGACTTTACATCCGCACTCACAAGAGATGTCCATGAAAGAGTTAACCGCCTGTGTTAGTGTGTTGAGAAATCCAAAAGCAGAGCAGGCACATGGTGAGTGAAGGACACAGCCAAACAAAAAGGTTCACAGACCAAATCAAGAACGGTTACTTAGAAGGGAACCGATTATGCCACAGACTGAACCACCCCTGTTAACCAAATCTTCTTACTGCATTCCTGATATTTGCAAATAATCAGCCTTTGTGAGAGGGGATCAGAGCTTACAGTGAAGAGTTTATGTTGCATAATGCATCTGTCCTGAGCTGAACTGACATGCTCAGTTACACAGGTATTCACACCCCCTTTACACATTTTCCCACACTACAAACTAAAATTTCAGCGTATTTTATTGGGACTTTATGTGGAGTGCTGCCAAACTATGAAGCGAATGAAAATGACAAAAATGTTTCACAAATTAAAATCTAAAATGTGTGGCATGCATTTGCATTCATTCTCTACAAACGCCAATACCCCTCGATAAAATCTGGTGTAATCAGAATCAGAATCAAGTTTAATCGCCAAGTAGGTTTGCACTTACAAGGAATTTGACTTGGTGTTGATGGTGCAGACAAAGAATAAAAATAAAAATACAGTAAAATAAAAAGTAAAAAAGGATATATATACAGAAGCTATATACACAGTAAATTGTGCGTTAATGTAACGCAGAAGCTTGTAAGTCCTGAACGTGGGAGAGAGACAGTGTCCAGTGTCACGGGCGGCTCTTGGCCTTGTTCATAAGGCTGGTAGCAGATGGGAAAAAACTGTTTTTGTGGCATGAGGTTGTGGTCCTGATGGACCGCAGCCTCTTGCCAGAGGGAAGTGTCTGAAATAGTTTGTGACTTGGGTGCGAGGGATCAGCTACAATCTTCCCTGCACGCCTCAGAGTCCTGGAGGCGTACAGATCCTGGAGAGATGGAAGATTGCAGCCAATCACCTTCTCTGCAGACCTGATGGCACGCTGCAGTCTGCCCTTGTCCTTAGCGGTGGCACCAGCGTACCAGATGGTGATGGAGGAGGTGAGGATGGACTCAATGATGGAGGAGTAGAACTGCACCATCATTTTCCTTGGCAGGTTGAATTTCTTCAGCTGCCGCAGGAAGTACATCCTCTGCTGGGCTTTCTTGGTGAGGGAGTTGATGTTCAGCTCCCACTTTAGGTCCTGGGAGATGATAGTTCCCAGGAAGCGGAAAGACTCCACAGTGTCAATGGCGGAGTCATAGAGGGTGATGGGGGTAGCTGGGGCTGAGCTATTCCTGAAGTCCACAACCATCTCCACTGTTTTTACAGTTGCCTTTAGAAGTCACCTAGTTTGCAAATAGAGTCCCTATGTGTAATGTTCTTGTGTTTGAAAGAAACTACAAAAATAACAATTGAAACAGTTAAATAAAATATTATCCAAGAGGATTGTCATCAAATTCAACACAAATACATTTAATGACTGAGATGGTCTCAAAATAGTCACCGTGATGAATAAAAAAAGCTCCCCAAGAGCACATACTTGCAAATCAGGCGTGTCTGAGCTGGAACGCCTCAAATACCTGGACTGATGACAGAGATAGATTATTGAATCATAGAAATATGGCAAGAGAATTTTCCAATTGTAGTGCATAAACAAGGAAAAGGCTACAAAAAGAAGACAAAGGAACTAAATGTTGATAGTGATACAGCAGGAAGTTTTGTTTGCAAATTTAAGGCTCATATGTGTCAGAAAGGGGAAGATGTCAATAGCTGCTACCAGATTCCTGTGATGGCAGGTGGTCAGAAACGAAACTCCTCAATTGACTGCAAAAGACCTGCAACAAGACTTGGTGGCATCAGCCCATGAGGTTTCTGTTTCTACAGCAAAGCACATACTAAACCCAAAAGGGATCCAGGTCTGTACTCAACATATACGCCACTTCTACAATTCTACACCGTGTCATATTCATATACAAAATGTTGGAGGAAGCATCGTGCTGCAGGGATGCTCATCTTCAGCAGAGACAGGGAAGCTGATGGGACCAACACAGACCAAGCCTGGATCTGTGGCAAGGCTTGAAAATTGTTGTTCACAGGTGCTCTCCATCCACTCCTCCAATCCAATGGAGGTTGAGCCATTTTGCAAAGATGAGCAGATTGACTGATTTAGAATTTAAAGTTTAGGCAATAGATGACGTAATATTGTGCCACATTAACATTGCACACAAGCTGGGGTAGACAAAAGCTTTTCTTGCCTGTCAAGGACTTGTCAGCCTCCTTTAGCTGTAGAGATTTCAATATATAACAATATTTATATGTTCTCAGAGAGCCTTCAGCTGCCTTAAAAAACGCATCCAAACCACTAACTCTCCATCATTAGCGGTCTTTAAAACAGATACTGAGGCTAAAAGCTCAATGTCAATCCAATCCACCTAAAAGAAAGGCCATCGGTTATATCCTCCCTGGTTTCAGTGTTTTAAATGCAGAGGACCTGCCCAGAGCGCGTTTCACCAATATGTGCAAACTGTGACCATCAAGTCCCCAAGCCAAGATAAAGGGAGGGTGGCTCAAAGCTCACAGAGCAGCATTGTTCTCAAGAAATTGGAACTATTGATCTGACAGCTCATTCAATAATTCAGTCTCTCACTGGAAAATCTCTCACTGGGTCTGTATTTAGCATTTATTGTCGCATGAATCGTTTGATACAAAAGTATGAAAAAAATGGTTACAAAAAAAGGCTTTGGTGTATTTTAACTGTGATTCATTAGGATGTCAACAGAGTTGAAGTGATTCCTTTCCCTCCAGACCCAGAGACTGCAGAGCGCAGCCTCTTTGCGTGCATTTAAAAGCTTTAGCACAATGATTTCACCAGATAATCTGTAATCCCGCTGGGCTAATGGCCTCCTTAAACGGGCTATTAGGGGAGCAACTCAGTTTAATTATTGTCAACACTTGCCCTCCATGGCCCGAGAAATAATTATTTTATTAAAGGGGTTGATTACATGGCTTTTGCAAATGTATTCCTACCCATTTCCAGGTTTTGTCACGTTATAACCATAAACGTCTCTACCAGTCTGCCACATTTTGAAGCTTTTGCTCATTCATCTCTGCAGAATAGCAAAAGCACTGTCAGACTGGATGGAGTATGTACATATGTACGTAATAACTTTTCAAATCTTACCACAGAATCTCAGTTGGATTGAGATCTGGACTTGGACTAAGCCATTCTAACACACGAACATCCTTTGATCTAAACTGTTCCATTGTAAGTTTGGCCAGGGTTGGCAGTCTGTCCATTCTGGTAAAGCCCAGTGCCTTCAGACTGCCTGGTCCAGTTGAGCAAAAAGTCTGAGAAGCGACTCTTACAGTCAACAACGGCAGGGTACGTGGCTCCTTTAAGAACAAGAGTGTGGTAGCAGGAGAGTGCTGGAGAAAGACTGAAGTGGAAGCAGAAGCTGATGCTGAGAATGTTAAAGGGTAACAACTGACTTCTGATAGAGATTGTGAATATTTTTAGTCACAAAGGCCACAGCTCCTTCAGCCAAGAGCCAAGTCCCAACTCTGTCTCTAACTGCTGTGTTCAGAAAGTTATCCATGGAGCAAGTTAGCCTGACATGGTCATACTCAATTCTAGTCAGAATTTGAGTCTGATACTGCTCCATAGAGCTGTGATTATGGGGCGTGTTTTGAACGAACCAGGAAAAAAAATTCCTCTGCACTCAATTGGATAGACGTACAACCAATAAGAGCAACGGAGTGTGCGCCGTATGTTAAGCGACGCATAGTTGAATAGTCTGAATTAGCGAACGTACAACGTTACCTACTATGTTTACAACATGGGATTCATATCACGACATTGCGAGTTATTTACTAAGTCAGACAGTCAGATGATCTCTTACCATTTGTAAGTTAGATGAACTTCGTCCACGACGATACCCATAACGTTGGCTTGAAAAACATCGGAGCCTAGCATGTCCCTCCATTTGTTGTTCAGCAGCCAGGATTCCGGGCTTCCGAAAAGGAGCTGGCAACGACCGCTGGCTATATCCACCAGGCTAGGAGCAAGTAGCAGCTTTAGCTTTTAAAGGACACATCTTCTCAATGCCTCTCAACCACAGTGTAAAGGCCAATGACCAACAGACTGAACCATTCGTTTGTGAGTGAACATTAATTTAGATTTCCCATCTACCTTTGAACTAAACTGCCAATTTAAAAATCTATATCTAAACACATTAAAATTATCTACAAAAGTGTCACATTGTAGCTAGTCTGTAGCCATTTCTTGCAGCGCGACAGAAAGCTATGGTACCAAGTGACCCTAGGTCAATAACGCAGATCTATTGGTTAGAAATAGAAGTAAGGACACCAGAGGACCAAACACCGCTATATTTACCCAAAGGTTTGAGCAGATAAAAATCTGCTGGAACCTGGTGTCCATATGAGTGCCTTTTGTCTGTCCCTCTGTCCTCTCAAAACACGAAAACTTGGGCATGAAGGCGCAAGGCAGCTCAGTGATGAGCGGCTCGGTGCAGGGCAGTGCCTCTCTCTCACATACTCAATGGTTTTGAACCATGTGTGACAACAGCCTTACACTTGACCTCTTCTTTGATTGATGATGTCTTCCCCCAGCCTGTCAGTTTAGGTGGACACCTACTGTCTCGGTGGGTGTGTTGTTCCAAACCCTTTCTGTATTCAGACGATGGATCGAACGGAGCTCTGTGAGATGTTCAAAGCTTGCGAAATGGTTTTATAAACAGACCCCATTTTAAACTTTTCCACCACTTTCTCCCTGACCTGTCTGTTGTGTTCCTCGGCCTTCATGATGCTGTTTGTTCACATACCTCTGAGGCCTTCACAGAACAACTGGATGCATACTGACATGACATGACTAACTTATTAGGTGCCTTTGGAAGGTGATTGGGTCACTATATTTCATTTAAGGGTATCAGAGTAAATGAGACTGAATACAAATACACGCGATATTTAAGTAACAATGTTTTAAAAACCATGTTTCTGTCCACCTTTGAGTGAAACTGGTCAAAAATATCTAAAATGGATCGAAGTTTGAGGTTGAAAGGTGGAAATATTGAAGGGGCATCGATACATTTGCAAGGCCCTGTAAATAAATAAATAAATAAATCAAGCCTGTGTGCTTGGCTCTATTAGTTTCAGTGAAATAGAGGATAGTTAAATGGTGTCAACAGTGTGCCATTACAACTTTACACCTCAATGATGGCTAAAAAAAGAAAAGAAAGAAGGAATAATCCCAGTACCTCGGGGCAGACTAATTAACATAATGTCATGCAATATAAAGGTGTCAATAGGGTGTGTGTGTGAGTGTGTGTGGGGGGATGTCTTCTCACTTTTTACTGAAAAAAAGAAAAATCAAGCTGTCAGATGTAGACGTGGAGGAGGGCTGGGCGTGAAAGTGTGTGGAGCATGTCTCATGTTTGAGAGAGGTCTATGGCCTGTGATCCCTACCGGATAGCCTTCTGTTTTCTTCTGGCACCACTTCAGTAGAGCGTTTCTCTTAGATCCTCCATACTCCCGCGCCAGAGCAGCCAAGGGGTCCGTTCTTTCCACACTGTCACCAGGGGAACGCGGACCACAATCAGAGCAGAGGGAGAGAGAAAGATATCATCTGGAGTACAACTTATGCAATATTTAGTCCTGTTCCTCTACTGTCCCCACTCCCACACTATTATTTTTGTGTACGTGGAAGAAGCTTGCTAATCATAGCTGGTCTACTGTTAGTCTGACAGCTAAATTTAACCAAGATTAAAGAATCCATTGTACAAACTCATTTCTATGCTGCGGCCTAATTTATAAAAAACAAAACAAAAAAACCCTGATTGTTCTCAGATTTCTCATGAAACTACTTAATGTGTCACATTTTATTCTCCTTTTTAAGTGTCCCAGGAAAAAAATAAAATAAAATCGCCTGGTTATACAATGGATCCCATTTTTTATGCAACGACAAAATTTACAATGTCTTTTTTTAAACATGCAATCTCAAATTTATAATCCAATCGCCAATAAGGTAGATAAAATGTTAGTGTCCTGATTAGATGACATGTAAAACAGTGACATAAGCAGACACGCAGACCTGTAAGTAATTACTCTAAGAGCAGAAAATTAGATATGGGCTAGGACATTGGCTGGTGACTGGATTTTGTACTCCGTCCGCCTGGTAGAAAGTTATTGAGCAATTATCTGTCTTGTAAAGGAGTAAATGAGATTTGCTGTAATTATTTTTAACTTTATATGCACAGATACAGATTCCATAACCTAGAACAGGGATCACCAGCCTTTGAGAAGTTGAGAGCTACTTCATTGTTACAGTGTCATACGAAGGGCTACCTGTACTGACCTTTGAACTAGAAGAGTCAGAGCTCACCTTAACTTTATGTAACAAACATCTTTTTAATGCATTTGTCATTTTAAATCTATGTGAATACAAGTATGATTAAAAATGAAGAGCAACTAAATAAAATAACAATTTTATTGCATCTCACTGGAGGGTTGTGCTATTTTTCCGAACAGGCTTGAGGGCACCACATGTGCTTATTGGGGGCTACCTGATGCCCATGTTGGTGATCCCAGACCTAGAAGATAAGAAAATCTTCTAGGTTATGGATTTTGTAGGTTATCAGCATCCCACAGTGTGACCACTGTAATTATGTACGTTTTTTAAGAAATAATTTTTTCATTTTAAAACAAACATTTCATTATAAAGATTTAATTTAAGCTTCATTTTCAATCTATCTCGAAAGTAGGTCAAAATACTAATTGGAATTGGCAGGTCAAAGACTAAAAAAAATCTGTGATCAGAAAGCAAAATAAACAAAATCACTTGTTATTCTACCGTTTTTTTTTTTTTTTTTTTAACTTTAAAATGTTATTTATGAAGAAATAGCCCCTCCACAATGCAGGATTTTTATCACTGCAAGGGAGTGATCTTATCTTGCACTATCGTCATGATACTGAAGCTTCTTTGTAGTTTAGTTCATTTGGCTGAGTTACTTTGGACCGCATCATCTGGCATTATGGCATCACCTCCGTCCCTGTGGTCTCTTACTCTGATGTTTACAGACACGATGTACGAAATGCAGTTGTGAAGAAGAACTCAAAAAAAAAAAAATCATATGCATGACATCAGTTTAATGTCTATCTATAGTATTATTCTAGGGATTTGCTCCCTGGGGTTTGAGGCCATGGGAAGAAAGTGAGATATGGCCGTTCGGCCCAGCATGCTAAACATTTTACACGTCACTGCAGCTCTGCTGTTGAAGTCATTATTTCTTCGTTTGATGCTCTGCAATGCCAGAAGCAGACACATTTAGCCAGATTAAAAGACTTCAAAAGTGTTGAGTATTTGAATTCATCATCAAGGATAAAGTAGTTATATCATAACCCTAAAATACAGTGCCTTGTAAAAGTATTCAGCACTCTTGGCTTTTTCAATTCAATTCAATTCAATTTTATTTATATAGCGCCAATTCATGAAAAATGTCATCTCAAGGCACTTTACAAAGTCAAGTTCAATCAGATTATACAGATTGGTCAAAAATGTTCCTATATAAGAAAACCAGTTGATTGCATCAAAGTCCCGACAAGCAGCATTCACTCCTGGGGAAGCGTAGAGCCACAGGGAGAGTCGTCTGCATTGTACATGGCTTTGCTGCAATCCCTCATACTGAGCAAGCATGAAGCGACAGTGGGAATAAAAACTCCCCATTAACGGGAAGAAAAACCTCCGGCAGAACCGGGCTCAGTATGAACGGTCATCTGCCTCGACCGACTGGGGGTTACAGAAGACAGAGCAGAGACACAACAAGAGAGACAAACAAGCACAGAAGCACACATTGATCCAGTAATCTGTTCTACATTAGATGGTAATAGCGGGTGAGCCATCTTCACTGGATGATGTCACAGTTAACAGAACGCCAGACCAGGTGTACCTACTATGAAGATAAAAGAGAGAGAACCGAAAGTTAAAGCAGAAATGACAACACGTAATGCATAATTGAAGAACAGTAGAATTCTATAGAGTGAGGTATTTTATGACATTCCAACTAGTAATTCTATTTTTTTATCTTTTTTGTGTGATTAACCAGCATAAAATAGTCTAAGTTGGTGAAGGAAATGTATATATGTATATATAAAGACATACATGCAGTCGTAGACGATTAGCTCAGAGGCACCACCCTCTGTGGCACTAATCAAACTGTAAATACAGATGATGAGGAGCAATGAGTTCGGTAATGGCATGATGTCAGATTTGGACAGACAGGCTTTTGTGTCTGTGTGGCCAGAGTTTATTAATGTTGGCTGCATTTTAGTGGAAGGAGACGATTTTCTACTATATATGGGCCAAATATTTAATAGCGTTAATCAACTTTACTGCCTGACTGTAACACAAAATTACAGTTAATCTACCTCGAGTATAAGATAAGATAAGATAGGCTTTATTGATCTCACATTGGAGAAATTCACTTGTCAATAGTCAATAGTCAGAAGTAGGTGCCAAAATAAAGTAGGAAAATGTGCATCAGTTATATACAGTGTATCTTCATATATACAGTGGATCAAAAAGAAAATAAGAATAAAAATACAAAAGAAATCGGAGTAGGCAGATGATGTCATATGTACATTCACGGTTATATATATATATATATATATATATATATATATATATATATATATATATATATATATATATATATATATATATATATGTATTGACATATATTCACTTGGTGATAGCAGCAGAAGTCGGAATATAGCACAGTGTATTAAATAGATTATTGCACATTAGTTATTACAGTTATGGTTACAGTTATGTTACAGTTACAGTGCAGCATTGTATAATCTGGTAGCAGCAGGAATGAATGACCTGCGGTAACGCTCCTTTTTACAGACAGGGTGTCTAAGTCTGGCACTAAAGGCGCTGCTCAGCTCCTCTACAGTCTGATGCAGGGGGTGGAAGGTGTTGTCCATGATGGATGTGAGTTTGGACAACACCCTCCTCTCAGCCACTTCTTCCACTGAGTCCAGAGCGCAGCCCCGGACAGAAGAGGCCTTCCTCACCAGCTTATTCAGCCTCTTTCTGTCCCGTTCTGCGCTACCAGGGGCCCAGCAGACGACAGCGTAGAGGAGGGCTGAGGCCACCACAGAGTCATAAAATGTTTTAAGCAGGGGTCTGCTCACTCCAAAGGACCTCAGCCTCCTCAGGAGGTGGAGGCGGCTCTGGCCCTTCTTATACAGAGCGTCGGTGTTATGAGTCCAGTCCAGTTTATTGTTGATGTGAACACCCAGGTATTTGAAACTCTCCACAGTTTCTATGTCCTGCCCCTGGATGTTCACAGGTGAGTGAGGTGGGGATCTTCTCCTGAAGTCAATCACCATCTCTTTGGTCTTGCTGGTGTTTAAACAAAGATGGTTATTCTCACACCAGTCCACAAATTTCATGATGACCGACCGCTGGTACTCCAGCTCGTTTCCCTCAGACACATAGCCCACAATGGCCGAGTCATCAGAGAACTTCTGAAGATGGCAGCTGTCCGTGTTGTAAGTAAAGTCCGAGGTGTAAAGGGTGAAAAGAAACGGAGACAGAACGGTGCCCTGGGGGGCCCCGGTGCTGCAGAGTGCCACCTCTGACTGACAGCCGTGCAGCCGCACGTGCTGAGGGCGGTCAGTGAGGTAGTCGATGGTCCAGTCAGCTAGATGTTTGTCCACCCCAGCGTCCTCCAGCTTCCCCCTCAGCAGCACCGGTCTGATGGTGTTGAAGGCCCGGTAGAAGTCAAAGAACATGACTCTCACAGCGCTCCCGGTGGTCTCCAGGTGGGTGAGCGCCCGCTGCAGCAGGTAGATGATGGCGTCCTCTACTCCGATGTTGGGCCGGTAGGCAAACTGCAGCGGGTCCAGGGTGGGGCTCACCACGGTGCGCAGGTGGGCAAGGATGAGGCGCTCCATGGTCTTCATCAGGTGGGAGGTCAGAGTAACTGGTCTGGAGTGGGCCGGTTCCCTGGCGTGCGGAGTTTTGGGAACTGGTACCACACAGGAGGTCTTCCACAGGGTGGGCACCACCCCCAGGCTGAGGCTCAGGTTGTAGATGTAGCTGAGGACCTCACTGAGCTCATCTGCACAGGTCCTCAGCAGCCTGGGGGGGATGCCATCCGGTCCTGAGGCTTTCCTCCGTTTCAGCCTCATCAGCTGCCCTCTCACCTGCATTGGTGTCACTGTGAGGGGGGAGGAAGGCAGGACCGAAGGTGTGGATGGGTCGGTGTTTGGTGAGGGTGGCGACATGGGGGACGGTAGGTCTCTGGAGGGCTGAAGGTTGGAGACGTGTGGAGAGTTGAGGGCAGGGAGGGGGCCAGTGTGAGGGGAGTCAAACCGGGTGAAGAACCTGTTTAACTCATCTGCAAACTTGTTGTCACCGTCTGCAGCCCTGCTGGTCCTCTGCCCAAAGCCGGAGATGTTCTTCAGACCTCTCCACACATCTCTAACGTTGTTCTGCGCCAGCTGCTCCTCCATCTTCTTCCCATAGTCCTTCTTTGCCGCCCTGATCCTCCACTGGAGCTCCCGCTGGACTCTACGCTGTTCCTCTCTGTCCCCTGAGTAGAAAGCCCTCTTCTTCTGGTTCAGGAGGACTTTCAGATCAGGGGTCACCCAGGGGGGGTTGTTTGCAAAGCACCGTAGCCGTCGTGATGGCACAATGCTCTCCACACAGAAGTTCATGTAGCCAGATGCTGCAGTAATGGAGTTTTGCAATTGATTTATATGAGGGCAGAAAAAATATCAGTGGAAATCAGGTCTTATAAACTGGCAAAAGTAACCTTGCCATGTGTTTGAAAACGACCAATTTAACGACCAATTTAATAAAATGTATGCTGACTAAAATGTCCTGAGTCCAGAGCAAAATGTTTAATAATTACATTTCTTGTGTTATGATATTTTATACTCTGCACACACTTACAGGAAACAGCCTGAAGCAATGGAAAACCCTCCTCATGATCAGGAATCATGAGTTACTGATTAAAACTGGTTAGACACTACCATTTATGTTAACATTTTGTGCTGGTGGTTGTGCAAAAAACTATATTTTTTAAATAGGATTTTTTTTAATGCATTTTACACTTCTTTACAAGGATAGCTTGTGATTATGGAGGTGCTGTAACTCTAAGCTCATCTATAGATCAAAATGATGATACCTGAGTTTACTACTTCCTCGACTGTAGCTGAACGATGCAGTGCGGCTGCTGAAGGAAACGGGGCTTTTGATTACACTCTCCAGAGAAGGGCTCTTCCTCATAAGGCTGCTTGGTTTCAGGTCCTCGCCAAAGCTTGACAACTTATCTGAAGAATCAGAGGATGCAAGAGACGAACGGATGTGGACACAGAAGAATGTGACAAAAGAGTAAAAAAACAGAGCATATCCTGGAAATGTTTCCTTCCACCCAGAAAATGATGTTCCTATAATAGCCCCTCAGAGGACTTTTGGAAACAAATCTTCCATGAAATATTAAAGAGCATTGGCAGAGTTGGGCACTACATTTACAGTATTTTTCCTTTTATAAGAACAGTAAGAAGCCGGATGTTTGTGTTTTATTTATTTTACTTACAGTGGCAACTTTGACCTTTAAACCATCAGTCTATCATGCATGAGAGCCAAAGGAATTTGAATGGACATGTACATTTATGAGGAGACAACAAAATCTGATGGTCAGCTCTGTCAACTGGTTTGCTGGTGGACTGGAATATTTCTGCTTGGAGTTTGCATGCCTTCCATCTGCAAGCAAGCACTGACCAGTTTCCTCCCAAAGGCCATCACAAGGGCAAAACGCATTTCTAGTTTGGTTAAAAGGCTTTGGTGTAAGGTCATTGTTAAAGAAGCTGACTGCTCTCAGAGTGCCAGATGACAACATTTTACCAGAAAGTTAAGTGGAAGGAAAATTAGTTCAATTCAGTTGAATCCAGTTTACTTGTTCGTCACAAAATTCCCACCACATTATACCTAGGATGTTTCAGAAACTAGGTTTACAAGCTATTAATTGCAATATTGTTGTTGAATATTGTGATGACTTTATTAGTTGTGATTACCCCACATTTTTTTACCTTTACTTTCTTTTTTATCATCGTGACGTCCCCACAACTTTTTGAGAACTTTAGTACGCTTGTCACTAAAATCCATTTTAAGAGTGAAGAACAAAGGGCAGGGAAAGGCTGTGCAACTGATCATATATATGACATGCATGTAGAGCATGAACGCATGGTATCACTTTTATGGCATCCAAACAGTTCTTTGGGACTACAATATTGCAGACACTAACATTGCATTGGCAATCCTGAGTCAACATATTGCAGTGCAGCACAGCTCTAACTTAAAAGCAAGTTTAATATACATCAATTTAATAAATCTCATCAAACCTTTAAATTCAATTCCAGTTACCAGTAGTTTGATTAGTAAAATAATGTAGGAAAACAATTCAAACAATTGAATCTATTTTTGATCCACTTTGACTTAGGGTAGGAGGTTTTTGCCCAGGATTTTACCGTACAGGGTTCCACAACGTGGTGAAGACAACCTGCAACCTTAGCTAAAATGAATGCCCCAAGCATAATGTTTCCACCGTCGTGCTTGACAGTTTGGATGATGTGCTGCCCAACATTTCTCTTGCTGTTGACTGACTGGCTGACTGATCTGTGCCACAATTCTGCTTTATTTATAGAGGACCAACTAGTTATGTCACGCAACAACTGATTAAATACTGTACTGCAGGTCAAATAGGATATGGACATAATTTTAATTTCACTACTTAAACCCAGCTGTATATTACATACCACGAGGATGAGAGAACTCCCCATGATCTATTCTTTTTTCCAGTGTCTTTGATAGTGGCTTTATGTAAGAGTGTCTCTGAAAAACAGAAAAGAAGGAACCTGATCATAGTCTGAAACAAGCTCACCTCCACCAAGTCTTACAGCTGATTTGAAGTATCAAGCTGAGTTATTAAATACCTGGATGGGGGAGACAGCTGCAGCTGGTGCAGTGCGTACAGGGATCCCACTCAGAGGACTTCTGAGAGAGGAAGGCATCTGAACTGCATGACATGGTCCATCTGGAAGATCCAAAATCATTGTCACAGAGTGTTTTTTCCCCAATAAGCCTGTGCTGGCACAGCTTACAGCAGTAAATACAACATTAGTACACAAACAGCCCCGTGAAGATCAAGGAACACAGCAGACAGGTAAGGGAGAAAGTTGTGGAGATGTTTAAAGTAGGTTTAGGTAAAAAAAAAAAAAAAGAATAATAACTTTGAACATCCAAAGGAAAACTACTCAGTCCATCATTAAAAAAGGGAACAATAAAACCACACCCAAACTGTCTGGTCAAAGAATGCATGTGCCCAAAAGTAACTCTGGATGGGCTGCAGAGATCCACAGCTCATGTGGGAGAATCTGCAGGCAGGACGGCTGTCCAAACACAACATAAACCTGGCCATTTATGGAAGAGTGCCATAAGGAAAGTCACAAGAAGTCCAATTTCAGATTTAAAGTCTAATTTCGTAATTTACCACAGGCCTTGGCATGCACAATGCAAACATCCGGAAAAAGGTGTTATGGTGAGTACATGCTTGATTCTTGTGGTCTACATTAAACTGCTTAAGGCATTTTGCAAATAAGAATGGGCATAAAATAAAATCCTAAATTAAAGTTAGTAGAAACACTCCAAAAGATGTGCAGCTGTAGTTGCATCTAAAAGGGGGTTCTACGAAGTATTGACTCAGCGGGGCTGAATACGGTTGCATGCAACACTTTCCACATCTTTGTCAAACAAACAAACAAACAAACAAACAAACGTTTTTATCTTTCACTTCAGAAGTATGCATAAATTTGTATTGGTTTATCACATAAAATCTGCTAAAATATATTGGTGTTTGTGGTTTTTCACATGACAACATGCAAAACAGTTCAAGGGGTATGAAGCTCCAAGGCACTGTGTAGGATGGTTTGCAAAAACAAAAACAAAAAAACAGCCAGGAAAAGCTTTGGACTGGGTTACATCCATTACACTAGTGCTTAACTTTAACTCTGACTTGTTTAATGAAAATGAAAAAGGAGCCCTCCCCAAATGTGCAGTAACTAAAACAGCTCATCAGATTTGCAGCACATCTTTTGATGAACACCTGAGTTCCTGCACTCACCCCTCACCAACCTGCCTGGAGTCAGCTCAGCTCAGACCAGAGCAGACTCCTCAACTCAACTGCACAAGGCTGTGCAGCAGAGAAATTACAGATATGCATGCCAGGGACCGCACCAGCCCATCAGCTGTTCTCCTCTACCGTTACACTGATGTAATGCGATGCCTCGCTACTGTGTTTGCGTGTCAAAATGCTTTGTGCTCACTCTGTCCAACAGTATCAAAGGACTTAATGAGGGATTTGACAGCAGCTCCGGCTTCTGAGCTGGCACCTTCGCTGGCGTCGGCGGGTGTGGTGGGGATCATGGAGATGCCGCACCACTGGCTGCTGCCGCTGTCAGAGTCCACCACTCTCCCCTCATCACCTTGGGACCTGGCAGACACAATAAACAGGATTGCTGCATAGACTCAGACTCACACTGCTGATGGTGGTGGTGGGGGGTCTGCTGGGACAACCTGTGATCCAGTGACAGGGCTATTGAAACACTTTATGTCGGTTTTGATCTTCTGATGAATCCTGGTGATGAGTAGGAATGCATTCTCCGAAATAGAAAATATTCTTAGTTTACTGACGAGACGATGGGGCACAGTGGCTTACAAAAGTATTCAAACGCCTAAAACGTTTTCCCGTTTTGTCACGTTACAGTTCCAGACTTCCATCTACCGTCAGAGATTTTGAATGATAGACTGACACAAAGCTGTGCATCATTGTGAAGAGGAAGATAAAATCATTCATGGCTTTCCAGCTTGTAAAAATAAAATTCTGGAAAATATGGCATTTGCATATATAGCCTCTAAGTAAATGCTTAGAATAACTTGTACTACAGTTATCACTGTCACAAACTAAAGTCTTTGAGTCTCTACCATCTCTCTTGCAAAATAACTCCCAGTCAGTCAGTCTGGAGAGAGAACATCTGTAAACATAAATGTTTCGGTCTTGCCACAGATTTCCACTTGGATTTAGATCAGTACTGTGACTGGGCCATTCTAAATTGCACAAACATGCTCTGATACAACGGGGTTTTCCCAGGATTGCCCTGTAATTGACTCTTTATATCACATCTATATTTTTATCAACTCTGATAAGTTTGCCTGTCCTGTCTGAAGAAAAGCATTGCCATGATGATGCTGCCGGCACCATGTGTGGGTGGTGTTTTCTGGGTGATGTGCAAGGCTTTGTTTTTCAAACATAGCATTTCGCATGTTGCCCAGTTTTGGTCTCATCTGACCAGAGCACCTTCTTCCACAGGTTTGCTGTGTGCCCTATATGGCTTGTGCCAGGACTTCCTAAAGCTTTCTTTGCCAGCTGTGTTGGGATCAGAGTAAATGGGGCTGAATAAAAAGGCATGTCGCACTTTTCATGTTCTTCTTGTTGAACATGGCAATGACAATGTCAGTTGAAGTCAACTGTAATCTTAATGTACACTTTTCTTGTACATCACCACCACTCTCCTTAAGCGCCAGCATCCTGGTCACTAAGACCTTTATCATGGGTGGGCATAAAAGACAGTCAAAGTCCATCCAGCTGCCTGAAATGTGTCAGTGGAAAGCTCCAGTGTGAAGGCCTGGTATCTGAAATGTTGTAATCTACCATATATTGCACCCAAGCATCTCTTGCGACTGCAATACCGCACACAGTGAAATACTGTGATTCAATATGTTTTGCAACTCAACTAAAAATTTTCAGAAACAAATTTCCTCTTTTTTAAAATCATGCACTTTGTGTTGGTCTATCACATAATACCCTAATGAAATACATTGGAGTTTATAATTGAATGTGAAATAAGTTGAAAGTTGTGAATACTTTTGTGAGACATTGTATGTATTCCTACTAAAGAGCTGTTGATAACGAATGACTGGATATGGGTCTGAATTTACATAGAGAATGTGAAATAAAGTCATGAAGACCTTTTTCACACACTGCTCCAGACAAACGCTGGATTTCACGCTGCAGAAATCGGAGCGTGTCAGATCGGAGCCTCTTTTATCGCTGGTCTATGAGGAATCTACGGAGTAGTACAAATGAAAGCCACAGGTCTGGAGTAACTTTGTTTATTCATTGACCTAATGAACAACAGTCAGACATTTACATGGAACTTCACACACAGAAAAAAAAAAAACAGCCAAGTCTTGGCAACATAAATTATCACAACACGAACAGGACGACTTCGTAGAATAACAGGATTTTTCAAACATTTCATCTTTTCATTCATAACCTAAGAGCACCAGTACCATTTACTCTGGCTTGATTATATGGCTTTTTAATATTGTGGGGTAAGAAGGACCTGATATCTTGCGCATACTGTAAATGCAATTCTACGATTACAGTGTGCGATACTCTTTAAGACTGAGTCAAAGGCGAGGAAAGTATTTAAATATAAACATGTAAAGCATGTTTTTTGTTTTTGTTTTTTTTACCTGACTCTTTTGAACCATATGGACAGATTAAGAAAGGTTGGTTAATGTTAAATTCTGATTTTGCTTAAAAAAAAAAGCTGGCATATAGAAGAGAGATATTTGAAAGTGACACGAATATTTCAGACACAGTTTATAGGTCTATGATTTAAAATGTTTTTGTAAGAAAATAAAAATTGGTCTGGAGGTACACCGTTTCAGGTTGTAGTAAGTGTTACATCCAATAATGGCAGCATGACACCAAAATATCTGTATGTAAAAATTGTTTAACCAACAAAAAATACATAATAAAACAGAAAAGATGCCTTATTAAATGTAAATATGCAATCCACAGTGCCACCTTATGGCTAACAAATTGAACTGCAGTCCATTCCAACAGCAGAAGAAAGAACAAGGACAAAAAAAAAAAATAATAATAATTGTTAGTGACTGCTATAATGTACAAAAACTGTAACAAAAAGACATGAAGACCAGAAAAGAACAAGCGATGCCTACACCCCCTGGAGGGAGGATGTTCAGTCAGATTTTTTGTCCGATTTGCACACAAACACACCCAATATTATGGCTTTGTATAAGATGCCTCTAAAGATAACATGACATTGTTTTAATTAATTACCTTTGTGTGATCAAAAAGAGAGAGAGAGAGAGAAAAACCTGAGCTCACCCTCTAATTAGCATCTTTAGAATACCTCAGAATGTCTAATTCTACAAATGAGTCAGTGGTTAAAAAGATTTCTTACAGATCTTTCCCCAACAAGAACATTGTCAGCTTGAACAGTGGAAGGGATTATACAACTCCTTAAAAAGAGTGGATCAACTTTGAAATGTGGTGGAAGATACTGGTTGCTCCAAGTCATGTGTGTCTACAACTTGGAGCCAACAAAACGGGAGGCAAAAAAGTGTAATGGGAGGCAGCCAAAAGTCCAAAGAAGAAGTGTCAGGACAGAAAGTCTAAGCAATATATTTTGTTGTAAGCCTTGAAAATGATGGAAAACACCAGGAGCCAATGTTTGGGAGAATTTTTTTTAAAGAAATCAGCTGGGATCAAATAGAAATAATGTACAAAAACATCTAACCATAAATCATCATTCACACAGAAACAGAACAAAACAGTGGGCATCCATCCTTTGTTTTTCCACTTTTCTGTGGTCAGTTTACAGGGTCAACAGGCCCAGGAGGGAGAACTAGACATCCCTTCTCTGTAGTAACGCTCTCCTGCTCATTCTGGGGGATCCAAAGGTGTCCACAGTCCAGAGGAGGGTCTTCTAACAGTAAAAGGTGCCCTGAAAAACTCCTAAGGGAGGCACTAAAGAGGCAACCTGATCAGAGCCGCTTCAAGTGACTACCTTCGGCAACTCTACTCAAAGCCTCCCCCGCCTGATGATGGAGCTCCTGATCCTATCCCTAAGGTGGAGCCGGCCACCCTTTGAAGGAAGTTCATTCCAGCTGCATTTAACCTTGATTTTGTTGTTTCAGTCATAAGAAATTTCTCATGACTATAAGCGAAGATCAAAACATAATGCTTGAGATCTTGGCTCAGCTCTTTCTTCACAAAAACAGATCGTAGCATCCCCTGCAGTAGTGCTCCATCCATCATCACTCATGAACAAGACACCCAGATATGTGAACTCCTCCGCTTGAGGCAGAGACCAACCCCTGACCCGGTGGGAGCTGTTTACCCTTTTCCAGTGGAGAAAATCGCGTCAGACTCAGAGGAGCTGACTCACCATCGTCCACAGTCCTAAAAGCCAAATGATGGCTTTTGGAACAGTGGATGATTGAATAACCATGGTATTAAATTACTTTTAGGTCAGTTTATTTGCTAGGCACCGTATTATTGATCCTGAATCAACATTTGCTCAGGAGAAGATGGTGAAGTGGTTGTTTGGTGCCACCCTAATGAAACATTAAAAAATGAACGCCTGAAGAAAACCCCTATCCCTCTGCAGTGACTGATGATGTGGAGCCGAAAATTGGTTAAAGGAGCAGGACGTCAATATTGTGAAAAACAATTATTTTGAGTCATGTTTCAGTGGTTAATTAAAATAGTTTTGTTACATATGTGATTTCTTCTTTTCTGCTAAAAAGGAAAACAATAGACTGAACATCCTTCAAGAGAAACGATTCTGTATTTTTGGCAAGGGGTTGTGGAAATATTACTAATTGGATTTTTTTTTTGTCCTTGCTCGTGCATTTACAAGCACGATTTAACCATTTTCTGATGCTAAAACTCATGTTTACTAACCCTACATCAATCAGCATTTTTCACAAAAAATCTTTCACAGTAACAGGCCCCACCATTTTTCCATCTTTTTAACTTCCTCAAAGGCACAAAAGAAGTTCACTTCATTATAAAAAGAAGTCTCTGAAACATGTGGTACATCTCCACAACACGAGAATCCTACAGTACAGACACAGTGTGTACATTCAGTGAGAAAATAAAATAGAGTACTCTTTCTTAAAAAGTCCCCAGAACTATTTTAGCCATATGGGAATGATGAAGCCATGGCATTAAAGTCCTTATGCACAGTCACTCAGAACAAAACTGGTTTCCACATTATATTCTACAAAACATATGTGCAACATTAACACTGTTTTCACTTGATGTTGAGATGAGGCCAATTCTCTAGTGTCCTTCGACTGCCGTCTTGGTATCAAACGTGGTTCCAGTGTTGATTCTGAAAAGATAAATATGAGACATTTAAAAATGAATGGTATACAAAGTCCTTATTTTTTTAACATGAGTACTTAACTTCTTAATGTTATTGTGAAAGCCAGACCTCTGGGCAGGTTTTTTATTCTCAATTCCTCCATGCACATCTCATAAGATTAAAACAGTCATACGGCCAGATCACCCTGTGATGGAGACGCTATGGAAATGTATCTGTATCGTAAAAAAACTGCATGAGTTCAGTCCAGTCATGCCAGTGCAGCCATCTCATCCTGCTTTTTCCATCAAAAAAGTAGGAATGTTATTCATTGAAAACAACAGCAGGTGGCACCAGATACATCTACTTGAGCTACGGGTTTAAAGAGCCCAGGAAAAGCAAAACCAGAAAAGAATGACAGCCCTAGAGGTGCAGTCAGCCAGCATATGGAGAAACAGACAGGGTCAGACAGGCTGAAGAAGCAGCATGAAGCCAAACACAGAGAGGAAGGTCAGTGAGCATCAGCAGCACACAAGGCATGGAGAGGTAGGCTGGCTGAGAACTCACCTGGACTTCAAGCTTGTCAGATGGACATCTTTAACAGAGACATCACAGGGAGGTGGGGAGCGGGCGCAGCACAACAGCTTTTCTTGAGGAAAGTTTGGCGATGCTCTAAAACCAGTAACTAAATACATTGGTACGGCTGCTTATCTGGTGCTAAAGAAAATATTTTTCTATTTTTAAACACTTTCTCCAAGGCCTTTATTTGCTTAAAGGATTAGCATCAGTGACAGAAAAACAGTGCGCTATCTTATCACAGAGAGACTTTGCCACAGAGGTATTACATCTGGAGTGATGATAAAATTATAACAAATCACAATGAACTTTGTATCATTTGGATTTTAAATACTCTTGTGTTAGATCACATCTAAACCAAAGCTATGATTGTTTTCAAGTGCCTTCACAAAGTATGTTTGAACTTTTTCACCTTTTGTCATGCTGCAAGTGCAGACCTTAATATATTTAATTGGGATTAGGTGAGATAAATCAACAAAAAGTAATTCAGAATTTTTAAGATGAAGGACAAAGGTACATACAGTAGTTTTAAAAAAATGTTACATACAAAAATGTGGAAAATGTGTTATATATTCAGCCCACTTTACTGCATTACCATTAAATAAACTCTAGTGAAACCAATTTCTGTCAGAAGTCCCCTAATTTGTAAATAGTGTCCATCTTTGTGTTATTTAACCTGAGTATAGCTCCAGGTGTTTATAAAGGACTTGCAGCTGTAATTGCAGACAAAATTGGTTCTATAAAGTATTTAATCAAGAGTGGCTGGAAACAAATGCAAGCCACACTTTCCAGGATTTTTAGTGTAGAAACAAAAAGAAAGATAACCATGGATCACATCTCTTTCCCTTCATCTTTACGCTCTGCCTCATGTTGGTCTAACACATAAAATACAAATAGAATAATGAATACTTTTAAAAAGGCGCTGTAAATACACCTATCCCAATATTGCAAGGCTTTCATCCCATACAAAATCCTACCAGCAGGGACAAACTGGTGTGGATTACGTTTTCGGTCCAAACAGGATCAAAGCGGCAGCTCTGATCAGATCTACCTCGAGTCTTCTTCACATGTACTGTTTGAAGTAAACTGTATTTTAAATGTTTGCAACAGGTCATAATACATATTCAAGTGGGAAACAGAGAGCGCAGGAGCTTAAAAAGGAGTAAAATATACAGAGGGAAAATAAAACTGCAGGACATGGCTCATTGGCCTACAGAGTCTGCCAAATCCAAGGAACACAAACACTGAAGCTCTTAATTATGTCCATGATACAACACACCCTCTGATAAGATCAGACAGGGAATTTAGGAACCTCTTGAGCAAGAGTTTCTTTTGAGTTCTGATGATTTGGGCCGCTTGTCTAAAGAATGGTTAGGTGCTGAGATCTGGCAGGACTCTGGCAGTATGTTCAGAGAGAAAGGAACTGCAGCCTGGTGCCTGAGGGGGCCGGAGGAGATGGCATTGTGGGTGTAAGGGGGACGGAAAAAGTGGATCATGATACGGATAGTACCTGACTCCCTGCATGGCCTGAAGATCTGCAGAAAGCTTTGCATTGCGATCCTGCTCCTCCTGCAGCTGCCTCCTGAGAGTGCGCAGCTCCTGCTGAGCTTCCACTTTGATGTCGTTGGCCACCACCACTGCTGTCTGGAGGTCCGCCTGAAAACGCCGCCACTCATCTCTTTCATCCTAAATGCATAAACACATGAAGCACATCAGTTAATTTAAGAAAATATAGCTAAAAAACATAACAGGAAATATGGTGAAATATTTGAGATTCGTTGAGTCTGTAGTAACTGGACCAAAACTGAAAACACATACAGTAAAGGAATATTGCTTAAAACAGTATGTTAAAAAATAGTATGAATCATTCTTTAGAATCCTTAAATGTATGAAAAGACTCTTTCTATAATAAAGGTTGACTTGATTACAGCTGCCAAGGCTATTTTAAACAACCTGGAGAACAGATCAACCTGAGGATTCAAAAGCCTAAGGCTGCCATGCCTGGCTGATTAAACAGGATTATAAATCATTTGGGATTTTATTATGAATAACATCAAAGACTAATCAGGTTTTTGTCTGAAGCTTTACCAGGAATCATAAATGACTGATGCATGCTTAGAACACCAAACGCGTCATAGATCTGATAACGTTAAAAATTAAAAATGTAAATATTAATGATTTTTCCAGTCTGTGATTAAAAAAAAAAACGCTGTATCTTTGTATGTTTGTTTCATCCATCTGGTTATTTACTTGGCTGCAGTTTAGGTCTGAAAAATATTCTATGAAAAGGTTGAAAATGAAAAGTTTAACTGCTGTTGCAATTACATTTCACAACATGCAAATTAAAAGCTGCACATGGAAATTAGCCTCTGACCAGATTGGGTTGGTTTTCTTACTGACCAGCCATGATCATTCAAGATAGAAATTAACAATATTAATCTTTCAAGTTGCTACAACACACAACAGTCTAATTGTATCTGTAACAACATGTTAAGTTAGGAACTGTTGTTATTTAAAATATGTCATTCATACTTTCTAAAGATAAATCAGAATGGGCTGAAATCAAATCGGTAGGTCAATGTTTTATGAAATTTGTGATTGAAAATTGGTGCAACTTGAGTTGATAAAGAGCAGATGTGCTTTTCAAGTTGTTTCCCCCAAACATGCAACTAAAGGGTGTGCATTTAAATGAGGACATTGTTATATTTTAGATTTAAAAAAAAAAAAAAATATATATATATATATATATATATATATATATATTATTTATAAAATATTCATAAAATATAACAAAAGATCAGGGCCAAAACATTTCCCATATCTCTACCCATCACTGTCTAAGGCTTTTTTTGTTTGTAATTTTGTCCACCTATGTTTACTGAAAAATATGTTTTTTAAACAAAGCTATTCACAATTATTTTCTGCAATAAACCTAAATAACATTGCCAAGTGCAACAATACAACCGTATACCAACAAAGCCCAGTTTTTGGACTTGAAGAGAACACCTCCCTTTCCTCTTTGGTCCAGCAGGGCACACGGTGTCCATTTAATAAATAAAAAGATTAGTGCTAGTCATTTGTTGGACCACAACCCACATTTGCTCTGTGTGATGGCTCTGAACTCAGAAAGGTTGTTGTTGCAGGGTTAGATGCATTAATAAACATCACTTCATGTTTTAGTGCCTGCACACTGGGCTCTAGCCAGTGTGCAGGCAGAACAGCCAGTGACGTTGTGCTCTGATCTCACAGGAGTCTGCTCCTAGCCTTGCCCGTAAGCTCCTAAGACGCAAACTCTTGTATGAAATGCATTTTTAATTTCTCTTTGTTATTTGGGCTGGTTGAGACCTGATTAGTGTGAAAACAAAGAATTATCTTTTAAATGATGTAGTTTCAAGAAAAGTAATGTCCACATATCTAGATTCAATATGTCACAATTGAGTCTTGATATTCAAAGCTCTTTATTTAGTGCCTGAACAACACAGCATGTTTCCTGAGTGCAAAACCGATAAAACAAATAATTGTGCCAATATGACTCTTTGACTTGCTGTCAACAATTGGAGGAAGATCCACATATGTCCGTAACAAAGTAAAAAACACCAAAAATTACACCAAAAACACCAAACAAAGTTTAGCATTGAGGTCTTCCAAGGCCAGGTCCTTGGAAGTTAAAACAATAACTTTTCCACCTTTTTTGAAACTTTTGAATGTTATTATGCACCATACAATGATGTATAAGAAAATGTGTTTAAATTATTCTTGGTTATTTTAGACATATGAATAATGTTGGTACATATTTGGTGAAGAACTGAAGAAACAGATTTTTCCAGTCAGACTTTTTTTTATATCAAATCATTATTACTGTATCCTTTTGAAACAATAAAGCATAATGTGAATGCTCTATTGTGCTTTATTTGTCAGGACTGTCCAAGTGTCTCAGCCAGAAAACATATCCTTGAAAGGTGATAAAACTGCCTGAACTACAACATTTTTCACATGGGGGCAAATAACCACTTTGCTCCTTATTGCATGATTTTCAAGATAAAAATGTGTCAAAGTCTGAATTTCATTTATTTAACATTTTATAATACTTCAGTCTCCATCAGTGTCAAACTTAAACCGGATTAGCAAGATCCATAAAGTGATCAACTGTATGAGATAATCTCATCTTGACACAAAACATCTGGTGGATACTGCAATCAGACCATTTTCAGCTTGATCAGTCCAAACCAAAAAGTGTTTGGCCTCAATTAGTGATCACACCAAAGCCAAGCTCCACCAGGTCCAATGATCAGTATAGGTTGGTTTACTGTTAAAGAAGCCAGAAAAGTATTTTCAATAAGAGTGTTGTGTTTCAATAAGCAAAGTGTTTAAAAACGAATTAAGAGTAAGGCGTTATTTAAAAGGAAACCTTTTTCTAAAGAGGCGTGTTGGCTGATCTTTCATGCTGCTACAGCAGAGAGCTAGACTTTGGAGGGGGTTGGTATTTTTGCTCCTTCACTGTTTCTTCCTTTAGCAGTCTTCCTGAGTCTGAGAAGAAGACATAAATTCATACCCACTGTGAGGATATTGTGTCATATTAGCAAGAGACAGGCTGACTCAGGCTGACTTTAGCAGGTTCCAGGAAAGCTGAACATATTACAGCAAAATTGTTATTTTTAATCTGACTTTTTAATCTCCCTATTTTATGGCGTAAAATGGATTTGGAAAGGTTGACAGTTTTGTTGACACAGTTCATGTTTGGATATATATTCTCTTAGGATATCTACAGTGACTAATGCTAACCGCATTAAGAGCTAATATTTTAAAGACAAAGACATTTATTAATAACAAGCACCCTGTTTTACATCAACCTCTTACACAAGGCGAACCTCTGCTGGCTCATAGAAGGAAGGCTAGAAATAAATTGTCAGCACTATTATGTCTAGTTCTTCAAGCACATTCGAAATCAGTTGCTCAAAGTTTTATAATCGGAGATCAGAACTGGCACAAAATTTCTCATCCGTGCATCTTAACATATCATGAAGGAACTTATTTCAAAAAGAATAATGCCCAACACCTCTAAGATTTTATTTCTTGGTATTTTCAAAAAGAAAAAAAAAAATCTGAAAAAAAAATGGAAAACTCTACCAACATGCTTTACAATGCTATCTGAACAGTGCTCAGTGGAAAGCTTTGTTTTGGCATGAAGGCTAGGGTGGAAAAAACAAGGTCTCAGAGAACATCCTGAACTTCAAGTGACTCTGGACAAAAAATATTCCTTTGGAATATTGACTGCTTTCCCAAAAATGGATGTCAATCTTATGTGTCCTGAGTCATTCTTACTCAAAAAAATAAAAATAAAAAATCAAGATCCAAAAAAGGAAACCTGGACTGAACTGTATCAGGCCTGTATGGTATTAGGAAAACATGAGACTGTGATAACATCAGTTGTGATTTTCCCATATTTTCCTCACCCCTCTCCATCTTTTCCATCCTTACAACGTCTCCTTCCCTTCCAGTGACCTTTAGCATCCTGGTCACTAAAATCTATGACAGGTGTTGGTTTCAAGAGGAGTAAAAGTTCATTTAATGGACCAAATGTATTATGGAGAATAATCAGAATTTCAATGGGCACACATGAACTGTACAGTATTTAATTGGGTATGACTTAGACACATTTGTCACATTTGTTCTGAGATTAGGTTTGTTGTAAAATTGTTGGCACATAACTGAATCGAACAAAGACGTCTACATACCTTACTGTAGGCTGATAACTGTGCAAATACATATTTCCTAAAGAAGGCAAAACTGTTTTCCTTTTTTAAACAATTGTGTCTGGTTTATTCCCCCTTTTGGAAGACCAAAAGAAATGCAGACGAATGTAACACATTTCAATTTACAAAAAAGTTATAGAGATTAGGTGAAATGTTTTATGGCGTGTGCCATCAGAGCAGGGCTCGTATAACAATTGTATGTTTCCGCTGTGTGTAAACCCTGGCAGCAAACACAAAGAGGAGTTGAACTTCTGAACCATGACAGACCTCCATAGAAAAGATTTCTTACCTTCATCTGTCTGTTCAACACTTTCAGCTGTCGCTCTGCTTCAGCCTTCTGCTCCTCAAGCTTTTTCACCAGATCTGCAACAGCAAAGTTCAGGCCTTAGAAATGCAGCGTGTTGAAGTCTCTCATCCATTAGCAGCAGTCACTACTCGGTGAGCAGTTTGGTTACGGTGGAGAAAACAGCTGCCAACTCACACAACTCAACATGTCTAAAAATAACACTCCCAGTAATGCAACTATTCTTGAAGTACTTCATTGTGGCTACAATAATATTATCAAACCCATATAACCGATCTTGATTTACAACAGTAATAATACGTTTTTTTTCAAGCAGCATTAGATGTGCTATAGTTTGCACTGCTTTTGATGTTGCTTAAACAGTACTTCTGGGAATAGTTCTGGGCAGACTAAGCTTAAATAATCCAACAGGCCTGCAGGAAATCCTACATTTATGTATGTGTAAATCTCCAGCTTTTGCTGGAGCTGTTGACAGTCTTTTTTTCCAGTGTTTATGACTATTTTGAAGGTATTTTTAATGTTTATACCACCATCCCTGCATTGTGCATATGCCTTGCAGTTTAAGCATGCATCAAGAGATGCTGCTTTTGAATAACTAATAGTTGATCAACTTGCAAAGTTTTTTGCAGATCCTGCACTGTTCAAGATTAATGCACATAAGCATCAGAAATGTCTGAAGTGTCTTCACCTGATGGCAGTAAGATCAACTTTCTGATTACTTCAGCAAATAATCATGAAGCTAAAGCAGAAGTTCAATTGAAGAAACTCATCGCCTACCTCCATCCAATCAGAGGCTGATCCGCCTCTGATGCGAGCCAATCAGCTTCGAACCTCACCTCCACGAAGCCCAATCAGCATCCCACGTTCATCTTAAAAGCAACTTCAAATCCACGTCTCAGCCTGCTAACCAGCAAGCGCAAACAGCATCGTATGATGTCGGATTTCGAATCAGAGGTCCGATTCAACCCACCCCCAGCCCCTTCTCCACCATCGTAGCTGAGTTCATCTAGCTTCCATGACGTTCCTCCATCCTCAACCCATCAGTGTTTTCTCCCAGTCTTCAGCATTCCCTATCACCTTGTATCACCTTGTATTGGTCCGGCAGAAGACCACCATGTTGGACCCGGTTCTGCCAGAGGTTTCTTCCCTGTTCTCATACATCTACTTATGCATATTAAGGTGTAATTCAGCATTAATGTTCCTGCCGAGGTCTAAGCGCCAAAGACTTAAATCACTGTGTCAATAAAATCCTTCTAATTGCCATTTCTTTCTGTGTGAGTTTTTCAGATTGAAATTAAATCACTTAGGGCCCATCATCAACCGAGGGTACAATGCTAAACTTTTAGCCCAGGATGGTCAGGTATGGATAAAAATCAAACATGGTGACAATCGGCAAAAGTAATTCACTGTTATCCTGATACAGTATCTCAATGCAAATTGTAGATGGACACTTTTTTATATTTTGGGGTGACATTTTCCTAGACAACTAAAATCTTAAATTAAAAACATGCTAGGTATACCACAAATTATTTCTCACTCACTGAGAAGGTTTTGGCGTTCATCTGAGCAAGGTTTACTCAAAGCTTGCAAGCCCTTTCAACTTGACAATTTGGGGCCTTGTGGGAAAAAACTTGGACACCACTGATCCAGACTAATAAAAACTGTCTTTTGAAATATGTCAACACATGTGGTGAGATAAACACTTTAACAGCAGCTTGACTGTCCCGTCCACTAATATAACTCAAATATTACAAAACATTAACTGATTCACGGGGTGGTGGCAGGGCAGGAGATCTTCGTCAGTGACAGGCTGCTACACCCTAAGTGCATAAGAGCGTTATCGTAGGTCCTTTACAACAAAAGTTGTTTACATCCTTGCTAGGATTTGCAAAGTTTGTTCCGAATTACTCTTTATTAGTTTGTTTTTTGCACTAATATTATTATTATAATTAAACTTCTATTTAGTTCTCATTTACAAGACACATGTAATACAGAGCACAGTTTTAAATTATTTTTAAAATGATCTTTCTCAGCTGCAGATTTATTAGAAGCTGAATATCATTTTAACAACTGTCCAGTTTTTTCTTATGTTGTAAATTTCACCTTTATTGCAGTCTCTTATTTTCTTTTTTTTTGTTTATATTGTAATTTCATATGTATGTTTGTCCCTTTACTGGTGAGACACCTGAATTTTCCTACTGAGAGACAATAAAAGATATTCCTATTGTAGCCTAAAAGGCCTGTTATTAGTACATACTTTCCATGTCCAGGACAGCCTGGTTGGTATGACAGTTGACGGCCCTCTGCTGCTCCACCTGGTCCTCCAGCTCAAAGATGGTCTCCTTCATTTCCTTCACTTGGTTCTCCGCTTGAACTCCTGCTTCCTCCAGGGACATTACTCGCTCGCTCAGCTCCTGCTCCCTCTTCTCAGCCTTCTCCTGAACCTGCTGGCATGTGGCCTCCACCTGTGTATGGGACAAAATGTTTATAGAGGCTGAGTACACAGTCACTAAAAACCTACAAATGTGATCTAGATCTAATGTACCATATGTAGTGTATCTAAAGTGACTCGTGGCCATTTTGTTGTGTTGCTGTTTCTAGATACATTTAAAGGTTCAACGGGGTTGGCTTCAGTCTCTCTTACTTCAATGCCAAGTAAGACGTACTTAAACGTTAAACTAAACATTTAAACACTAAACTAAACAGAAAGAAGCCGGTCTTATTTACTCCAGCTATTGAAGTGGAAGTCAGAGGGGGATTATTGCTGTTCCTTTGGGAGCCACATCTCTGTGAGGGTATACACCAAAACCAGTAAATGATGTAGCCACGCTCCGCGACTGACGCCATGTGGCTGTCACAGATTAAGATCGCTTGTCAGGGAGGTTATGGAGTCACCACATTTTCACATCCAGTTGGCAAAGGACAGCTGCATGACTAAAGGGGTTATTGTAAGTCCTTTCGGCTTCGCCCACTGGTGAAAAACCCTAACCATGCTGTTGGCACCTGCCAAAATAATGACTTTCTTAAACTAATGGAGACACACCTCACACTGTAGAACCATTACGAACCCTGATTCACTGCTTCCTTTGTTGTTCTGTAGGGAAAAACCAAAGAGGCTACAAACAGGATTACAATTTAAGTGAAGATAAATGATGTGTACTGATGTATCTGCCTATCCATATTTACCTGACTCAATCACCAGGCAGAAGTTACCAGACCAAGTGCAGTGCTGGTTAAAAGTTCACCTACACGAACCATGGGCATTAATGTCATATTAATCTGGGGCTTTCATTAAAACACCTGAACAATAACTTTTCTAGACTGAAATGAAAAAACAACAAAAAAAAACAAAAGCAAACACCAAAAAACTGTGTGCACAAGTATGAATTAGTTGTGGATTTTCTCTAGTATATAAGTCACCTTGAATGTACATAAGTCATCTTAAATCTCTGCTTTAT
Source organism: Fundulus diaphanus (assembly GCA_037039145.1). NCBI lineage: Eukaryota > Metazoa > Chordata > Actinopteri > Cyprinodontiformes > Fundulidae > Fundulus > Fundulus diaphanus. The sequence continues at coordinate 14,185,697 of CM073136.1, read as the reverse complement.
TTCTTTTTTCTCTCTCGATCCACTGTATATATGTGGACACACTGTATATACCTTATGCACCTTTTCCTCCTTTTGGCACCTTCTTTTGATTATTGAGCCGATGTGACACGTGAATTTATCCACTGTGAGATCAATAAAGTCAATAAATCTTATCTTATCTTAATATATTGGTTGGTTTCCTGAGACAATCCTGGTTTTTCAAACCGGTCAAGATAAGACCTCATGGAAGGCCAAAACTAGTTTTAACGTGTGTTTGCGATAGTAGCGCACACAAGTGCAGCACATGTGGCATTTGCCAAGCAGGAAGAGCTCCAGTAAAAACTCTGAAAGCACTTTTGTTTTTACCAATGGGGGAAAATTTAAAAAAAATATTTGACAGACTTGTAAAAACTGCTAAAACGTATTATATTGAAATATGTAGTTAGGGTTGTATAATGATTGCACTTCCTCTGTTATTCTTCTGCAGATTGAATATTCACATGGACAAACTGAATGGTGACTAAGGCTAAGGTGACAAAAAGCACGTTTGGAGGACCTGTGGTAAGGCTTTTAAATAAAGAGCTCTGCAGTATCGCACAAGCATGGCGGTGGACACTTCATGAGGAAGGTAAGTCCAGAATCAACAATATAGATGACTGAAAATTGAACACAGCTGCTTGTTCCAACAAAACAATCTCACACTCTGCACCTTACAACTATAATTTGTGAAGATGTAAAACAGACCAAAATTAAGCTCAGAGAAAGACCCTTACCACAACCCTGTTAACCCTGGTCAACAACACTTAACAGTGTTATGACACCAAGTTATTTAAATGAAATCCAGAAATTCTGATAAGAATGGTGGTCTAATCTCCATCCAGAATCATGCCAGAAGCTTGTTCATGACCACAAAGCCTGCATTTTCAGCACTTTGAATCGTCTTGTTACTCAAAAGTGCTAAATAAATAAACTTGCCTTGCTGTCGAGGAGCAAGTCTATCCAGGACAATTCATGAAGTGTATGTATATATTTGAGCGTATGTATAATTTTGAGCCTGTATGTATTAGGGGAAATCTACAATAAAGTCAGACTTTTCTGTCTAATCATTCCACCCTGGAAAAGAAATAAAATAGATAAAATGTGAGGTGTTAAGATGTCTGTGGAGAACATGACGCAAAAATCCCAACTCATGACAATATGTAAGCTCGATTCTACCACTCTACCTTTGACACGGTGCTTCGCACGCTCTCGGCCTCCGACTGGGCCTTGAGTAGCTCCTGTCTCAGCTCTGTCAGCTGCTCCTCCAGCTTGTCTCGCTCATAGTGGGCAGTCTTCAGCAGGTTCTGCAGCTCAGTGCTGTCACTAGCACTCTGCATGGCCTTCAGCTCACCAACCTTTTGCCTCTCAATATCCACCTGTGCCTTGAGCCTACTGTTTTCCAGCCTGAGACACTCTGCTGTTGCTTTGTGTTCCTCGGCAGCTTGTGACGCTTGGCCACAGCTTTCCACCTCCTTGTAAAGCTGGGCCTGCAACCTGTCTAGCTCCTCTTTGAGGCAGCGGACTTGACCTTGAGCCTCCTGGTGTTCCTCTTCCAAAGCCCTCAAGCTGCCTGTCAGTTGCTGCTGGATGTCCACCAGCTTTTCTCGTTCAAATTGAGAGCTCTCCACCAGCTCAGCGTACCTCTGCTCCAGCTCTGCCAGCCGAGGCCCTTGGCTCCCCAGGTCTTGCTCTCGCTGGGTCTGAGCCTGAGCTTGCTCCTGAATTCTGAGAGCAAGCGTTTCATTCTTCTGGGACAAGACCTCCAGACGTTCTCGCTGCTGTTGAAGCGACGTCTGCAGAAAGCGCCTTTCCTCAGCGAGACGCTCGTTCTCAGCAGTCAGCTCCTGCACCACCTGCTGCTGGTCAGCCAGTTCCTGCAGCGTTGCCTGCAGCTCCTCTGCTGTGCTGTGATGGCTCTCCTCCATCTTGTGAATCTGTTCTGTTAGTCTTTGCACTGAAACATCTTGGCCCCCTGAACTGTTCACCGTGACTGCTTCTCCACTGACACTACTGCTCCCTGATTCGGAGCGGGATGGGATCTTCTCAAACTCTGAGGAGTCTGGTGATGGTGTCTCCTTGGTGATGTCGGAGCTGGAGGATCCAGAGGTTTTGAGTGGGCTTGCAGTGGACATGAGTTTGTCCTTTTGAGAAGCTGAATTGTCTGAAGGGACACCATTCACCAAGGTAATGGATGAGGAACTTGGCTTTTTATTAGACAGAGGAAAAGCCTCTAAACAGAGCAGCTTTTCCTTCAGTGCCTGGTTCTCTTCTCTCAGTGATGCCAACTCTCTCTGGAATTTCCCATTCTTCTCCCTAAGCTCCCCAACCAGAACAAGGGCTTCAGCCACCTGGCCCTGCTCACGATCATCAACATGCTCTTGGTGTGTCGGAGAGCTGGGAGAGGGTAAAGGTGAAGCAGGGGAGGTTTTACTCTTGCAGCGCTGCAACTCTGTTCTCAGATTGCTGATCTCCAAGTCCTTCACCTTAGCTTCAGCGAGAAGCTCTTTCACCTGGCTCTCCAGGAGGCCTCTTTCTTGGCTCTCCGCATCTGCACGGGACTTGGTTGAGCTACGGGTTTGCTTTGTCAGGGTGGAGAGGCTGGAGGTGCTGGAACTGGTAACTATTCTTTTAGTAGAGGAACTCCTTAGTTGATCTCTGAGAGAAACCCGATCTCTTGTCATAGAAGAGGGGATTTCTCTAGGAGCAGGGATTCCAGACTTTTTGGTTGTCTGTGCGCCTGAAAGACAAAAACAAAAGTGGTAAGGATTTAATTAGGTCTATAAAGTGTGGTTCACAGAGCTATTGTGTAAATTAAGTAAGTTCATTTGTACAACACTATATGTAAAGAAATTCAAAGCACTTTCAAGAAAAAACAAGGGAAAGCAGGTAAAGCAAAATTACATTGGATATAAATAACTGATATTTACCAATGCTCTCACTTTTGCAATATTTTCTAATATTGTGCAGCCCTAGATTAGTTTAATCATTTGGTTCATGTCTGACAATATACAATTAGGCTGCCTCGTTTCTGTCCTGACTGTTCTAATTGTTGCAATGTTTTTAAGAAAATGTCTGAGGACATAACCCCACCTTGGTTTCTAGATCGTCTGTAATTTTTATTTTACGGTGAGAGTTGATCTGTAACTTGAAAAGTTGGAGAAAACTCACAAAATCACTCACGGATTTTTTGTAAAAGGCTACGTTCACAATGCAGGTCTTGATGCTCAATTTCGATTTTTTGCTGAAATCGGATGTTTTGAGGTGGCCGTTCATACTACTAAGAAATGTGACCGCCACCAGATTTCTATCTGAACGGTTGAAGACCGCAATGCAACCCGCATACGCGGATAACAGAAGGAGACGTCAAAGAGTAGATCACTGTTTGCCAAAGTAATGGTGAATGTAATTGTTTCTACAAATTCAATAAAGTTTTGTTTTTAAAAAAAATCTCAAAAAAAAAAAAAATATATATATATATATATAAAAATAAGATATTTTTTCATCTTCTACATTTACTACATTGTGGTTTATGTTTTTTTTAAAAATTTAAAACGAATTTCTACATTATTTCCTTTTTTCCCCCCACTATACACAATTGTGTTTCCTAATCCCCTGTAATTGTTTGCATGGATCACAATATTTCTTTTTTCCAATTAATAAATAATAATTATGGAAATATTTAAAATGTTTAAAGGACTAATAAGCTACATTTTAATATTTTAGAAAGAACTAAAAATAATGATGTGAAGAACTAAAGGTAATATTTCAGATGGACTATGGTATGACATCACACCGCAGCTCTCTGCGTTGTTCTCCAGTCTCGTTTACATGACTGGGCCAGACCGTGCTACTCTTAAGGCTTAGCCCCTCCCTGCCCTAAAATACCACCGTCAGAGCAGCGCAGTGTTGGAGCAACATGATGAAGAGAACCACCCCAGATCAAAATGTTCTCTTGCTAACAGCATTATAAAGTTATGAGTCACTTATTTCTTCACTTGAAATATTCCTCCAAAAGGTGAGGCTGTTTTGCTGCGTTTTTGTCCTTTACAAATATGCACATAGAAGGTGACGCGTGAGAAGGTAAAGGAGGAGCTGGGTTTTGTTTTTGGTCTACAGACAGTGCTCAAGCATCACCTAGTGGGGAAATATTGCTTATTGCTCCTTTAATGTCACCATACCTCATCCAAAATATCAGATACATTTATGATTTTTGGCTTTATTGTAGGGCTGTACGATTTTGCCAAAAACTATAATTGCGATTACGATTTAATTTTGACTTTTCTCTGCATTAACCACAAGCAACAAAGATGGCCTGTAGATAAAGATGTTTGTAAACAAGAACTATTTAAAACAAGAAATTTAATAGTTTTTATTGATCAGAATATTATTATTCCAGAGAATAGCTTGTTGAGTTGGACATCAATCCTTGTTGAACATAAAGTGCAAGCAGCAAACAAGTCTATGTATTAAGTACCAGTTTAACTGGTACTTAATGCTATGGTGAGATTCCTGAACGTTTCTGGTAAAAAAAAGTATGATTATATAAACTCTAAAACAAGTAATAAAATTAGATTATCTCACTGCTGCAATTCTCTTCCCAGGCAAACCCACTTTAAACACGTTACTGACACCTAAGGGATGCATCCGATCCATTAAATGTTCCATAGGCAAAACTGGGAGACCTCTGCGATTTGGAAATTGCGTTTTAAAAAAAAATTATGATTATATTGCAAATGCGATTAATTGTCCAGCCATACTTTATTGAATGAAGGCTTAAAAATCTCCTAGAAATGAAAATCTGTCACTGTTGTTAAATGAGATTTTAGACTGTTAATTAGCAACTTACATTTTAAAAACCTAGTGACCCAGAAAACAGAAGGTTATTAGTATCAGCAGTCAGCTGTGCGGGCATTATGCCACAGTCATGTTTGCATTAATCAGCACTAGGGTCCCTTTAAGCCCAGTCACATATTGTTCTCAGTTTGGACAACATCACATCTGCCTGGCTCCGTCTGTGTCAGTGTCTGAAGCCATTCGTGACTCTGGCACAGCTTAACTTTGGGATTTCAAAAAGCATCAATGTGGGTCACGAGGATGAATTCAGACCTTTCTCAAATAGAAACTGTATTTACTGATGCCTGCTGTGAGCTGGGTGCTGCCTGAAAGTACTGTATTGTTTGTTTTCGGACAATCAGCAAACAGCAGCACAGGCACAACAGAAGTGCTTGTTTCAAAGGATGACAAAGGTCCCTGTGCACGTGGAGCATTCAGGCACAAAGCAGCTAAAGCAGTGCATGAACAAAGACAGCAGTATGTCCATCGCATTCCCACATCATCATCAAACCCACAAAGCAAGAGGCAGACAGACAGCCTGTGTCAGGAGATAGACAGCACATCTTCCTGATCAACACGCTCACACACTTTCAGTAAACACACGCACGGACGATCCTCGAACAAATGGCCCAGTTTGGAATGGAAATCCTATCCCCCTGTGGAGTAGTCTGCCACTGATAGACACTTTGCACAGAGTATCCCCTTATTGAACAAGCAAGAGCTGCCAACCTTGGCACGTTTCTGGGGCACAGAGCTGTTTAACATTCCTGCAGTGAGAGACTGTGGCTGAAGGTTGAGGGGCTCCATATTAATCGATATTTAAGCATTACAAAATATGTATAGACATATCCATCTTTAGTAAACAATCAACATACAGATTCATGTAAGAGATTTACTACATAAATCTGCATGGTATCCAAATAAAGCAGATACACCAATGAAGAGCCAATGGGTGCCATTAAACATCCACAGTGACTGAAATTCACTGGAGAAAATTTCATGAGTGGCAGAATGAGGGCAATGTGCACCCCTAAATTATGCACTCTTGTAAAAGCTAGAAGATGTAAAAGCTAAGTCGGCAAGGTGGTATAAATGACTTTTCATTGTGCACTAGAGGAAGTGAAGGAAAGTACAACTCATGAGGGTCATCAGGTTCTCTATGGACAGCGATGATACACTGATTAAGGTCAGCCCATTCATCTACATACTGTAAGTGACAGCAAATATTGAGCATCGGATTTAAAAAATTTGACAATTTTCAGATTTCTTCATCACAGTCTTGTTGGGTTATTGCAGGCTATGAGACTGCAAGACTTCAAGAAATAATAAAAATGTGAAGCATTCGACACAGTTGAGCACTCCATTGTATAAGAGGGCTTGGAAAACTGAGTCGGCCTTTCTGGTACAGCATTTGATTGGTTTAAATCCTACTTAAAAGACAGGGCAATTTTTTGTCAGTAGGTAACTTTATGGCAGAGACAACAAATAATCACATGTGGGGTTCCCCCAAGGGTCCATCCTGGGTCCCCTCCTATTCTATATCTACATGCTCCCTCTGCTCAGATCATAAAAAAACATCAGCGACCATAACTATGCAGATGACACACAGCTCTACATCACCATGTCACCAGGTGACTATCAACCCATAGTCACCCCTATTCATCTAACCCTAACCCTTCAGCTAGTAACCACTGATCAAGGGTCTCATTTATAAAACTTTGTGTGGAATCCATACTAAAGGTGTACACACGGCAAGAAAAAACAACGGCGGATGCAAAAAAATAAATACAAAAAATTATAGAACCATGCGCACGCACACCAGCATGCAATTTTCCTTGATAGATCACAGCTGTACTGGAATGTTTGCATACTTGGTTCCGCCTCATGTTCTGCCCTCTACACAGATTCAATCATAAATGGTCAATGCAAAGCACCTTGTGAATGTTATTATTTGTTAAAAATTAGCCAGCTGATCATTTTTTCATCATGATGTAGTGGCAACCACGAAGAAAAGGCAAAGAACCTGTGAGAAAAAAAATTGTTTAGAGTTGCCTTTAAATGTTAATGTTCAACTTAAACTGCTGTAGTTCACTGAAACTTCATTAGATTAAATTTGTAGTCCAACCTATCCTTACCTGCTGCTACTATTCCACTACAATGTACTTTCTCTGTATGTTTTCTTTTATTCAGTTTATGTATAGCACGTTAATAGTCTTGTTACTGAACTGTGCTACAAATAAACTTGCCTTGCCTCATTTTAAAGCACAGAATAATTCCTTGGTTTAATGCTTTTGATCTTTTAACATTTGCCTGTTCTAGAACCTGCTGGATTTGGAGATGAGGGCAGTCTTTTGGGAATCTCAGAGTTGAGGAAAAATGTTACATATTCTTTCAGGAATGCAAATAGAAATAGTGGTTTTAGTAATGCCAACATGGAAAAGGTGTTGGCTTTGTTTTTAAAATATAAGCAAAACCTTGCTTAAAAGTGATTGCTCACATACTTTCATTGTACCACTAGATTGTAATTAGAAATATGAATCTGCTAAAATCAGTATTGCATGATCAAAGCTTTAAAAAAACAGAGTTGTACAATCAATTAAAGAATCTGGGCTGGTGAATGTTTTTCTAATGCTTTTAATAACTGTAAGCCATATGGAGCTTAAAGTCGATCAATTGATTACACACCTCTCTAAACTTGACATCACAGCAGCTCAGGTTAGCAAAGAAATGTCACCAGTGTTTCTCTTGAATTTTCTTTAAGAGAAACAAAATACGTGCTATCTAAATTCTCCAGTTTGTTTTCAAGGAGGCGACCTAATCATCTTTACCTAAAGTCCACAACTTTGCAGGGCAACAAATAACTACACCAGAGAGCAGAAAGAGCTGAGATTGGATTGTACTTAAAACCATAAGAAAAGATACAAAAGACAGAGGTGGTGCATTAAACAACGGAGAAAGTGAGATTAGAAGCATTAAGTACAGTACAGCAAAGATGGCCATGAAAGAGACAATTAACCTCCAACTGCTCCAATGGAGCTGCTCGGGGGCATTATCTTTGAGATATTCCCAGGAGCGTTTGGCCAGACCACAGCTTTGCATTACCTTGCTCACTATGTGCTATAGAAATGATTCTACATTCTCTCCTGATCACAAAACCATGTTACAATTTTAGTACTTGGCTCAAATAAAACTGCATTTGTCTCTTTCGTAAACTTATTTCTATGTGATTGAACTTAGACATGGGCAGGTTATCAGTATCGAGGTATAGCAAGGTATTAGGAGACTAAAAGTGTATTAAAGATATTTTCATCCCATCCTTATGTGTTAAATTCCTCTTAATAGTAACTGTTATCACCTATCCCAGATGGTTCAAAGCCATCTTAATAAGATGGCAAAGACAGGCTGGAAAGACGACAGTTTTCTCTGGCTATGTGGAGTATAGAGTAACAGAGCTCTGAACCTCCCCTACTTTTTGCTGTGTACTCCTGGTTGGCTAGCTAAAATAAGGATACATCATTTTCCCCCTACTTACATGACAGACAAATTAAGCAGTTACCAGTTATTACCAGTTTTTAAAAACATGGACAGTCATGGGGCGGACACTAGAAGATATACACACTTCTTACCAGCTACCAGTAGTGGCAGTGCACCTAACTGAAAAAGCTAGGCGAACCAGTGCAACCAGTCAGCATGGAGCGCTGCTATAGGCTAGCTTGCTAATGAGTTGTTGTTGTTTTTTTTAAATAAAATTGGCAGTAACAACTATACTATGATTACAGCAATGGTCTTGGTTATGGTCTGTCATTGGATTGTTCCTGGGCTCCCTCCTATTGGGTTATGGACTTAAACTTGTCTCCTTCAGAGTCTTGATCTTGGAAAGCTCTGGTCTTGTCCTTGACTTGACTTCCTGCTTTAGGTATCAAAATCAAAATTACAGTAAGTAAATGTTATACATAACAGTCAGTCATGGTTAATGTGTTGTATTATTCTACAAACAGTAGGAATAAATGTGCTTTTCTGTTTGAAATAAAAGCTAACAAATCACGTTCTACATTTTTGAAACCATGGTACTTTGAGGTTATCCTAGACTGAGATGTCATACTGTCTAAAACTATTTCTTCAGATCCAGTAAATCCAATAAAGCACAGAACCAAGATTTTTTAAGTTCTGCAAAAGACATATTACTCCTCTAGGTGCCAAGCTATCAAATACTAATGCAGATAACCATTAGTTTAGTAGGGGTATTATGCTCAGCCCATGAACTGTGAGCAGTAAATCTGTAAAGCTCGGGGAACGGGTCGTTATATGACTCACAGAGGAGTAGTGTTCCTCGAGCAACAAATAAACCCATGTGCTGTCTGAAACAAGCAACTCTTACCGATGCCAGGGAAGAATCATCAACAAAAACAGATTAACTGAGGCTGAGCATTTGCAGATAGTAGCTTACATGGTATACATTACATAATTACTTCAATGTTAAAATGCCAACTTCCAGTATCCCAAATACATTTGTTTATTTAATAAAAAGTCATATCCTCAGTCACAATACAGCACTGTGCAGGCTTCATTCTTCCTAATGAAAATGAGCTTTCAAATCACAGCAAGAGCCTTTTGTCTGGACAGCGTCCAGCTCCAGCCGGATAGCTGCAGCCAGCATGCCAGCCAGTCAAAAGGTGACAGAGTGCATTGTGAGCAACGTGTGGAGAGACTTCAATTTATAGAAGGGGGGTGATGGTTGAGGAGTCATGATGAATTAATGACTGCAGGTGGTCACAGTGTCACAAAGCTGGCATCAGAAATGACGCTATGGTACTGTGAAAACAGACACACTTTGTAAAGGAAACACTCTCTGCCGCTCCCATTTCTTCCTCTGTGGTTGTGGAAATGTAAAGAGCACTTTTTTAACTCAGGTGGGAACGTAACAGAAAAACCGTAGTCTATATCCATGGCCTTCCTGTTGTCAAAGATACAGGGCATTAAACAGGCGCCCATCAGTAAAATACTTGAACTCTCAGGCATTCCTTTCCTCTTACACAAAAGAAAGGAATACAGACAGAGCTGAGCCTGCATGACTGCAAGAGTGACTGAGCAGAGATTCTGTAGGCCCAGTGGTACCAATGTGTCACTGAGCAATACTCAACTATCACTGTTAGAATATAAAAATCTCTCTGTTGCATACAACATTAAAAAAATAGTTGTAAAGAAAACCTAAGATTCTTTATCACACAATAAAACAATGTCACTTCGCAGTTTATTAAAAAAAGATATTGCCCCACATTCAAAGCAAGTTATCAATAAAACTGATATTATGCATGCAAGATAAATGTTCACTACTGTAAACATCTTTCCAGTCTCTAAATCCTCAAAGTAAGAGCTGTCCCCCAATTCCTGGCACAAAGTCCAGCTGATTTCTACTACTAAAGGGCATCTGCTCTTATCACAGATTTTGTCTGTGGTGTTCATGGACAAATCTGAAGGTGAAGTTGGGGAGAGAAAGCTGTCTGGTTCAGGAACCCCAGAGCCTTATCTTTTTGTTGATTATGTGGTTTTGTTGGTTTTATCAAGCCTTTACGTTTGCAACGAGCGCTAGCTATGGTTTTCAACTGCAAAAGGTCGAGTCCTTCTTCCAGGTCAGGGGTCAGTCTCTACCTCAAGTGGATGAGTTCTGGGCTCCTCGGCTAACTGTGTTAAATCTTAGAGAGAAGCTCCATCGTCCACTAGAAGCTCAAAGCAGACACTGCTCCTCCCCCTTTGGAGGCTTTCTGGGCAAGTTCAATTAAGGACAGAGCCTGGGGCAAAACCAAGATGGACTTCAAATCAACCTAAATCCTACTAATTTCATCAGAAGGCCCTTTTTACTAAAGAAGACAAGGCCAAACCCTAACCTGTAACATTTACAACAATGTAATTTTGAAAAGGTGGCAAGATAATGAATTGGAATCCATTAGATGAATAGGGGGTTTTCAGCTGACGTCACGCTCACGTGACTACTCTGCGCGTCCGCCATATTGGGTGGTAGTCGTTTCGCACCGTTGACCTGCATTGTATGACGCCTTAGGCAGTATTGGAAGTGAACAATGGTGAAAACGTGTTTAATGGTTGGTTGCACGGCCCGTGGAGGTGGAGATCAACGCTCTTTCTTTCGCCTACCAGCCGTGATAGTGAATCAGTGTGAAAAAACAAAACAGCTCTCTGAACAACGCCGTCACCTATGGCTGACACGGATATCCAGGTCCGATTTGGACGGTGTTAAGCTGGAATACGCCAGAGTCTGCGGTGCTCACTTTGTCACAGGTAATTAACTGTTAAGTATGTAAAACATGTAAACCGTTGCTGTATTGTGGGCTGTAACAGCGCAACACATGATCGCCATGGGAAAAACATAGAAACGGGTTAATTTTCCACCGCTTTCCTGCCTGGAGGCGCAACCACGGAGAACAACTGTTATAGATAACAAAGAGTCGTCGGCTCGCTTGGATCGCGGCTGTAAGACGACCTAACATAACTTTCCACAGTATCCCGATGTCAATGAGAGTGTGTTCTAAACGTTTGAAACACATAGCAGTTAGTTAAAAGTACATTACATGCGTGAGTGGTTGTTAGCACTAACAGTTAGCAGCTACTAACTTAGCATGTGCCAGAGCCCGTCTGAGCGCAGCTTACCTTTGTACGAGTTACTGTGTTCCCACTGTTTGCTGGCTTTATGATCTGCCGCTCCTGAACCCATCCATTCGTAAACTGCACATGAGACTCCAAGGACTTGTAGCTTCAGAACTGTTCTGAAGTATAGGCGCTCACACCACAAACAAGGTAGCCGAAGACGTCCGATATGGACAGTGACGTCCGCGCTACTTCCGGGTTACGTCGGTAGGCTTTTGCCGGCGTAAATACGGTAAATACAACTTAATTTTGCACTGGTCATTGTTCTGTTTAAATAATTAAAGCCGCGAGCGGCGTCGATCAGCCCTGCAGCCCAGCGCCTTCGCGCACCGCCGGCAGTCAGCCACCGCAGAAGCATGCGCCGCATTTGCGTCGGATTGTTTACATTTTTACCATCTTATTAAAACTCACCCGTCCACGTATGATGGCGATTTCCTTGATGTACATAACTTCGACATCTCGTACCCAACCAGATGTGAACTGGTTGTGAGCCTCTAGACCCTTGTAAGCTCTCATTTCCTCGAGAGTGTGCAGAGGGTTTTCACTGAACACCAGGTAATGCATGATGTCGCCGTGCTCTACATTTGGCCAATCATCAGGATTACGGCTAAACAAGGCACCGTGGAAGGCATAGGGGTCCATATGGTCGATCACGGAACATTTCCTCAGATAGACGTCCTTATCTGGTCGCTCTAGCGTGCTGGCGTACTTATCCATTCTCGATACGAAAATACGTGTAGGACAACTAGAGATAAGGAAGTGTACCACCCAATATGGCGGACCGGAAGTTGGCCAGTGACGTCAGTGAAAACCCCCTATTAAGTTACACTTGGAGAAGCAATGTCAGCCACTCTGAAACTAAAATTAGCAACGTTTCCCTTACACAATAGTGGCTTCCTAGATCAAATTAAAAATTTACAAGCCTTTATACAGCCATCTTAAAAGCATTACATATCCATCAGCCATAAATATTTCTTTAGTATCAACATGAGGGAATTACTAGGACTCAGGTGGCATTTTAATCAATTATGCCCAATATTCCCTTGGCAAAACTTCCCAGCCCTTAAGAAGACTTGCATCTGTAGTGTTCAAGTTAACCAATTCACATTTACAGTAATGTTGAGGAGTACTGCCGGGTTTTCTAAAAAATGGAATATGTGCATTAAAATCTATAATTTCTTGCCTCACATGAAGTGCAGGCAGGATGTTAATACTTCAGCTTCTGTTCCAACTTATTGAATTAGCACCCCAAATGTAAAAGATTAAATGAATCTAAAGTATATGGCATATTGTTTTATATAAAGTAAAAGCATGCAGTGAAAATAAGGTCTGAATGAATGTATTTGGTGGCTGCAACATAGCAGGAAAACCAACCTGAGAGCTGGCAAGCCATTTTGTCATTTGAATAATTTTGCTTGGATTATTAAAGGAGGCCTGCATACCATCTGATTTAACATGCTATCCTTGTAGTAGTCTAGCTGAAATCCTAAAGTGCTCATGGAGCCAATACCCTAAGAAGGCATACCACAGGCACACATCAGGTCAGGTCAGGTCAGGTCAGCCTACAATTCAAAAAAACAACAACAACAACAACAACAACCTAAGAAAGAGCTCAGTGAAGGAATAAAAACCAAATTTTACATAATTACTGCGTTCTAAAATAAAAGTGGGTGATCAGGATATCAGGTTCTTTTGAGTGATGTGAAATTTGGCCAAGCATCTGATGATGTCCAAATTAAATATATAGCTTTACAATTATAGATCAAACCAGAAAATGTCTGGTGACAGGCCAGTGATAAACTCAAATATCTAAACTTTTAAACACCAGTGAACAAGTCGCGCCTTACCACTCCAAAGTCGTGGGAGCAACAACAGTCTTTAATGTGGATGGTGTTACTGAGCGAAGAAGACCTGAAAATAGCTATGTCTGTGTCAGAGAAGTGTTCAAAGGGGACCTTTTATGCTTCCTTTTAAACAAATCAGGATAGGTCTAGAGGCTAAACAAAACATGTTCATTAAATTTTTTGCACAAAATCCTCCTCAGATATTGAGATTTAACCTCCCCAGTTTCACCTATTTTGAGCTCCTTTGAGAATGAGCTGTTTTTATGACTGCCACTTTTATGCAAATAACCTGTAGCTGGCCACGCCCCCAACTCAGTGTTTACACTCTCACTTTATACACATGAATGTCGCTGCCAACAAATGCACAATGGTACAACAGTACATTTACGACCCTGAGTCAGACCCAGAAACTGAAGAAGTGGGACCTCCCACGCAACCAAGCAAAGATTCAGCAAGCGGTTTCTGAATGGATATTAACTCAGTGTTTTGTTTAACTTACAATTTCCAATGAAACCTTGTTAGTGATGTGCTTTTTAATGGGCTTTTTAAAATAATAATTATATAAAATTATTATTGTCTTTGTTGTTTTATCAAAGCGTGGAATGCAGTGTAAGCCCTTTGTCCAATGCCAATTTCTCCCAGGGGAGACGAATAAAAAGACTGACTTTGGTACATCTTTAGTTAAGATTTTCTGAGAGCGACCACAAGGATGATATTTTAATAAGAATCTGCTGCACAATTAAACAACAAATCAAACAGGGAATTTTAAAAGAATAGGATAAAGACAAATCATTCTATCATTTTAACATATGCAAGACATCTCTACAGATCATAGTTAAGGACATATTCATCCTATTCTGGATAATAAATTAATTTATTTCAATATAATCAGCTTCACTAGAATTCATTTCATGCAGCACTTTAAGGTACAGTTCGGCTTGAATAAATATCACAGAGACTTATAAAATATCAACTTTGCTGGAAAGTAATGATCTGTGATGCTTTGCTTACTTAATACTTTGGCCTTCAGCAGCATGAGGAACATTGGACCGCAACAGAGAGAACCTATTCACTACTTAACTTGCTGAATTATTTACTGTCCGATATTGTGACTGTACAACATGCAGTGTCTGGCTATTCAATTTTTCTTTACCCTTGTCCTCTGTGACTGAAAATTCAAGAAATAAGTACAAACCAAATAACACCCAATATCAGTGTCAGACAGCATTAGTGGTCTGATCTTTGTTTGGGTTATTGTTCTCAGGACAACAGCCACCCATGGAGAACAGAGCAGAACCGCACCCACAGCAAGGCCAGATTTCACATTCCCAAACTGAAGATGAACCCCAGCCAGCTGCTAACAGATATAAAAACCACATCAGGATGGGCTGAATTTGGTACGCACTAAAAGTGGAATCACAGTCCTGACTGATGGACCATGAAATAAGGCATTTTTATGAGCTGAGCCATGGGAGCTATAATGTATCAACTTTGATGTCCAGCGCAATGGTCTCCATCACACAAACGGGACATTCACACAGAGTACACCTCCCTCTGCAAACTTGTAAAAAGGCCTGCTCTATTTACCAACTGCTAACGGACACGGAAAGTATGAGCAACTTCCTCACTGCATCCCAGCCATCAGATGTTTTCCTCTGATGTGGTACCAAGATGACACTTGTGTTTGCGTCCTTCAATGTTTTTTGGCTTGTTTCTCTCTGGTATGGAAATCTGATCTCACTGGAAGAAGTACCTACAATATATCAGTGCCAAGAGTAGCAGTAGCACCTGAGGGTACTTACTGTCAGGGAAAGAATTATCTTTACCGGCAAATCTCAGAATGTCAGCCGGAAAAGGTAATAAGTAATGTCCTGTTGCTCCAACTGTGCGTTTGATTCGCCACAATCGTCTAAACTAAGATATAAGAACGGCTTCACACTCAAATTTAGCTGTTTTTAGTTACAAGTCAGAAAAGACGTTAGAAAACCTGTGGATTTGCTCGTTATGGTCCGTGACCAATAAAACCACAATTAACAATACAAACCAACAACAGTGGCTCTCTATTTTATGAACTTGAATAATAAATACATTTTTGTCTGTCTTGTTGTGTCTCTGCTCTGTCTTCTGTAACCCCCAGTCGGTCGAGGCAGATGACCGTTCATACTGAGCCCGGTTCTGCTGGAGGTTTTTCCTTCCCGCTAATGTGTGTTTTTTCTTTCCACTGTCGCTTCATGCTTGCTCAGTATGAGGGATTGCTGCAAAGCCATGGACAATGCAGACGACTCTCCCTGTAGCTCTACGCTTCTCCAGGAGTGAATGCTGCTTGTCGGGACTTTGAAGCAATCAACTGGTTCCCTTATATAGGAAACTTTTGACCAATCTGTATAATATGATTGATTTGACTTTGTAAAGAGCCTCGAGAAGACATGTTTCATGAATTGGCGCTATATAAAAAAAAATTAATTGAATTTAATTAAAGGAAGATGTTCAAAAACCCTCCAGTACTACACTGTTGCTCATGATGACTTGCGTTTATTGGAGACAACATACATTCTACTGTTGTCCAAAAAAATGTTCAGTGGTCTTTAATTTGTGACCTTAAGTGCAATTGGTTTGTGCAGAGTACAGTGATCTGATGCTCACAAGCAAGTGACTGAGACAACATCCTCATTTAAATCTAATTGACCTGGTATAGGCTCTTCATAGTTGTAAAGTCTCCAATGTGGCTGAAGAGTGGGTCCAAATTCCTCCCTATGCTCCTGTAAAACACTCAATGCTAGTTATCATATACCCCCAACAGTAGCTGGTGGTCCCAAGGTGGGCACAACCAGGTGTTGGTTTTAGGGGGTAATTACTTTTTCACATAGGGTCAGGTCAGTTTGCACAACTTTTTCCCTGAATAAATAAAATCATTAGAAAACTGCTTTTTGTGTTTACTCAGGTCATCTTTGTCTCGTCTTTGTTGAAGGGTAACAAAAAACTAAATGGTGAACTTAATTAGCTTACTATATAGCAATAGATCACAACAAAAATCTCTCCTAAGAAGTACGTACAATGGACTGGAAAGTCAGGTGGACCCTGAAAAACTGTTGTAATAGTTCTTAGTACAGATGGGATAGTCAGTATTATATTACAGGGTTTCATATTTGAACCACCGATAACCAGTACTCAACGATATCTATTTTTGGTATTTTCGGCTGTGTTTATGTGGTAATAAAATAGTTTAATCAAAAATTTTCAAAATGTTTGTATTTAAACATATTGATTTCTCAATATATAAACTTGTTTGGATCGACAAATTAACCCAATGAAGAAATCTATAAATTTTATTACATTGTTTGAATCCGCACCACATGAAACACATTTTTACTAAAACAAGTTATCAAAGGCACGCAGTGAACGAGGTAAAAAAGTGACTGAAACTGTGGGCGAATCAAATTCAGAGAATTATTTTAGTACAACAGTTTCAGAGGAAAGAAGACTACATTAAAAACATTAATTTTATCCCATTTTGTAATCCAGGGCAATGTGCAAACGGAGAGGCTCTCCTCTCTGCTCTCCTTGCTCTGACTGCAGGCCGAGGCAGCTGCCTGTGAGACAGCGCTTGGAGAAGAGGGAAGTGGCTCACTACAGCCCTCACTGCTGCATCAAGACAATGACTGCAGAACGATTGGTGCTTACACAGGAACTCAACAATAACAGAAAAAAGTTGCTAGATTTGTCGCTAGTCATTTTTTGTTAAGATAAGATAAGATAAGATAAGCTTTATTGATCTCACAGTGGAGAAATTCACTTGTCCCATCGGCTCAATAGTCAAAAAGTCAGAAGAAGGTGTCAAAGTAGGTAAGTAGAATCAGTTAGATACAGTTATACAGCTATATACAATATACAATTCTGTACACTCCTATGTATAAATATGTTATTGCACATATGTTATTATACAGTTTATACAGGAACGGTCGCTACAGGGGTCTGAAAAGTTGCTAAATGGCAAGAGTGACCAGGTAACAAGTATTTGTGACACTTTGTGATACTTACATTGGTTAACACAAAGTAAAAAATTTTTATTTATTTGTGATGATTGCATTAACACAAGTAAATCTGGATCGCATTTTGAAAAGTGGAGCTGATACTTTCAAGCGCTTTCTATGAGCCATGCTTGCTTTGTTGACCAGACCAGAAGCAACTGACGTCATCACGCTCTTGTGCGTGCAATGTTGTGTTCATGTCTGGCATGGAAAATCGCTCACTTTTCCACTCCCTCAGTGTCACAATGATGCGTTTAAGTACCGAAACATGGTACTGTTTGGTTAGTTAACCTGCTAATATAAGCTTGTCAGGCCCTATAAAGAGCAAAACAAAATGAAAAAAATATTCTGCAATATTATAACTGTTGGTTCTCTCCGGGTACTCCGGCTTCCTCCCACGGTCCAAAAACATGACTGTTAGGTTAATTGGCTTCTCTAAATTGTCCTTAGGCGTGAGTGTGTGCAAGACTGGTTGTTTGTCCTGTCCCTCTCTGTGTTGCCCTGCGACAGACTGGCAACCTGTCCAGGGTGTACCCTGCCTCTCGCCCAGTGAACGCTGGAGATAGGCACCAGCAACCCCCGCAACCCCATTAGGGATTAAGCGGGTCAGAAAATGAATGGATGGATTATAACTGTTACTTCAAAACTACCACATTCAATGCAATTAATCCAAATTTTACTTCACACATCTGCCACTATGTGCATCTGTTAATTTTTTTTTTTTAAATGACCAATTGCGTTGGCTGAAGACTTTAAACTTCTGGGTTTCTCTGAATATGTTTATCTGAAAGAAACTGATTACCAAAAGTCCCAGTTGCACCATCTCAGTTTGGCCTACCCAGTTCAGTTTTACTCTGCTTGGTTTTACTCTGTGCAGTTTCTGTTTCGACCGGCCTAGAAATGCCTGGAAGAGGGAAGCGCCTCCTGGGGGTGGCTTCAGCCCTGAAAAAATCTGCTCCTGAAATGCTCACAAGCGGGTGGAGCAAAGTGCTGCACGGCCAAACCGAGGTGAAATTGGGGCTAAAATCAGAAGAAAGCCATTGTTCCTTGAAGTGTTTGTATCGCCATCTATGCAGCCCCTCACTCGGACGCAGCGCACTGAAAGTGAAACCTCCTTTATTTATTGTGGTAATGCAAGAAAAAATTGCCACTAACTTTCTTAATGTTCCTATCCCACTGACAGACTGAAAAATGGACTCGCTGAATGTTATTTAAATTATATCAAACTACCTGCTACATTGATATTGGACATAGCCTTGTTTGGAAAAAGCTTGGCAGCACCCTGAAATACTAAAAGGGAAGAATGCCTATCAATCATCTGAAGCAAGAAGGCATTTCTGATTTTCCATTTTTGACCAAAACCTTTATTAAACAAATATTTTTGAACTTCCTTATGCTGCACAAAAATGGGCATGTGTGAGTTCTAGCATAGAAAACAGACCCAACACTTTATTTCCCTGACAATCTGTCAAAATCCAGCAACTTGCTGGGCCGAGGCTCTGGTCTTGGCTCGCTTCCTAATGTGCAAGTGCAGAGAGGAGAAGGGTGAGATTAGCAGCCATCGGTGTTGGTTCAGTTTAGATAACAACTTGCTTATCATGGCTGTAGACGGCCTATTCCTTTGACTTCCAGTTCAGAGATCACACCCTCAATCTAATTCCAGTGAGTTTCTCATGGTCCCACGTTTATTTTCCTACTTACAGCACCAGGAATGTTATACCACTTCCTGATCATAAAAGAAAAGAAAAAGAAAAGTCATCGATCTGGACGATGTACAGTCTGGATAAAATTCAAGCTACTGCAGAACACCAACAGAACGGACTGAATGGACAAAATTTATAGAGCACTTTCTAGTCAAAGCACCTTTACACCATAGCCACATTCACCCAATACACAGATCAGTAGGGGTCAAGTGCCTTGCCCAGGGGCGTATCGACAATCCACAACCTTTCGATTGCAAGACTACCCTACCCACTGAGCCACAGTCGCACCCTGTGGAATCTGATCCTAGTCGTCAGACTGCAAATGAACCAGACCATAAACTACTGTTTTAATTAGTTAGAAGGATAAAATGTAAATTTTATCCTAGCACCAAAGTGCCTTAGAATTAAAAGATATGTTTATGATGGGGTCTTTACAAGACTGTATAGACTCAAGAGAACAAATAGCAAACGGTTGTTACAGAGTTTTTTAGAGTAACACATTTTGACAATATTTGCATTGAGGGCATCTGGGTGACCTCAGCGCTCTTTTGGGGTAACACAAGTTAAGCGGTTTGATAAAACAACTGTGCCCTAAAAATGTTCCAAGATTTTACTTGTGGGGGAGCAATGGGAAGTAAGAGGGTCAAGGGTCTAATCTTGTTTTTGTTAGTGTGAGAACCTTCAGAGTGTCTTAGAAATCTTGTAGATAGCTAAACAGATGTTGCAGTGGGGAAGAGATATTCGATTTAAAAGGAAAATGTCTTCAACATTGCAATGACAGGAAATATTGCAGCTCCTAATGGGGTTGTCAAAAATAATCAATACTAAAACAATAAATTATTAAAAGATACTCATTTGTGCAAAAATCAATATAAACTGACCTATTCACATTTGCCTCTATTTTGACTGCAATAACGGAGACAGAGACAGCCCAGTGATGCCGCTCTGTCGCTCAACTTCTCATGTCGAGATGCAAAGTTTTGAACCAGACAACGCACCATTCCACGTTGGTATGAGTTAATTTCTAAAAACCTTAATCAGCTGATGGCTCAGTCGGCTCCTAAATAGTGAAGCAATGAAACAAACCGGTGACATTGTGATGGATGAGATTAATGTGACGCTACATAATGGGATAACTGGAGAATATTGGGAAATGAATAATTCGCTCATCTTCTTTAATGTTGATGCTGGGAATGGGAATGTTGCCTCATTAAAGAGAAGTCTGACTGCATACATGTTCATATGCTCCCCTTTTTATACTATAGTTTAAAATCTGTGTAAAGATTAAGCAATGTTAAAAGCTTGAACGTCGAAAGGTTTTCTTTCTAAATACATTTGGATCTTTATTTGATGTTTTACCAGAAAGAATATATATTTCGAAAGAATATTAAAAATAAATTCAGTTAAACGCTAAATATTTTATGATCATTTATTAAGGTGATAAATAAAGGATAGTGTCAACAAGAGGCAATAAAGGGACATTCGCAGGTGTAGACTAGAACCAGCAAGTCAAAATACTTTTACAAGCAACTGAAGTGATGATGGAGATCATGCAAAAAATAATCGCGATTAACCAACTAATGGAAAAAATAATTCAAAGATTAGTCGACTAATTAAAATAATCATTAGTTGTGGCCCTAATTTGAACCATGAGAAAACTCTTATTTTAACCAAGCTGTAAAATTTGTGACATTTTGAATAATGTTGTGGTCAGCTGTGGCCAACAGAGTGTAAAATAAATTTTTATTGCATATAAATTAAAAAGAGGTCAATTTGGTTTACCAAGATGTCTCATTAAAAATACATAGTATGGTGGGCATTGCAACGAACCGTTTCATTATGAAGACTTAAACGTTTAGCCACACATTCGTATTACGTCAGGGCATTTCCTTCTACCAAGACTAGCAAACATCCTTTTTCTTTGCAAGCACAAAATATTTAGTTAATAAAAAAACGGAGCATCATCATCTTATTCTTCTGTTTTAGGGACCCATACATTTTCTGCTGAGTAAATGATGCATTAATGGTTCATTCTAACAGTGTGTGCACATGGAAAAAAATACAGGTGTTAATCTTTTCGAGCACGCAACAGCTTGTAATTGTTGCCTTCTTTTCTGAAACTACAGTGCTCTATCTTCCAGCTGCAGCCGTCCCTGGAAGGATGTAGCTTATTACAAACCAATGATAAAACATTGTTTGGGTGTCAGTGCCTCCTCCCGTGGAGCTAACTGCTACACACATAAAACACTGTTAAAACACAAATGCGTTTGGTTGTCTACTAAGCTAGGCTAGAAATATATGGAGGAGCCCTGCTGTTTTGTGCCTTGATAAAATTAAAGCTGCTGCCGAGTGCAGTTCACAGCGACTTTGAAATGGAAATCTCAGAGCTCGGGGCAGAGGAGGGATGTGAATGTGAGACTGATGATAGCATCTCCTCTGTAAGGTGCCCTCGTGCTTACGGTTAACAAATCCAACTCAGCGCTTTCTCTCCCCTGACTACTATAGTGGGCACACAGGTGCACATTCATTGTATGTAGAAATACACCGACGTACAGAATATCCCAACAGAAAGACTGCGCAGAAAACTATGTTTCTTGCAAATCAGCCACTGCTTTTTTTGTTATGCATCCCGCCAGATGCCATTAATCATAACTTGTCTTTCAGTGAAACCTTCAGACATAATATAACAGGGGATGAGCTCAGACCTATTGTATTCTGGTGCTTTACACGAGTAAACAAATAGACACGAGCATTTATAAGGCACAAGAATCCAACCTGACTCCGTTTCCTCCGGTCTCCCTGCTTGGTTTCCCATGTTGGTCCGCTCCCCGACTCCCACACTCTACAGTGAGGCAGACTAATCCAAGAATCTGTGACTGCGGGGGAGAGGTGTGTGTCAGTGTCCAGACTGTCGTCTCTGCTCAGCGCTCGCAGTCACCTCTGGTCAGTCACATGTCGACAAAACCATAAAAGATAGAAAATCCTCCTCTCCCTCTGGTCCTCGCTGCTTTTCTCCGTGTCTCTCAGGGATTGTGTAAGTGTGTGTGGGCATGTGTGAGGAGGCAGGCAGAGAGTAGCGTCACTTTGTGTGTGTGTGTGTGTGTGTGTGTGTGTGATTGTGTGGGTGTATGAATGTATGCGATTGTATTTGTTCTCCAGGACAGTGACAGTATGTCACTCTGGCATGCAGCAGACTTGTGTGCACTTCATTATTGCTATGATGACTAGGATCAGCTCCGAAGAGGAGCGGCTTTCTGGCACACACACAAATGGACGCACACACCTCCTCCCGCTGCTGCTAGCCAGTTTACTCTCACCAGTATGAGGTGAGCAGTGGTGACCCATCACTCTCAGGATGTATAAGAGGGAGAAGGACGAAGAGAAAAATGGAAGGAAAGGCAGGATGTGGATTTTTGCCAGATGAGTGCCGCTCCTGTTTTGCTTTTCAGAGGAACTTGAAATGACTTTGCCTTTGAGAGACAGAACTACTACTGTCCAAAAGTGGTCCTTCAGTAATTGAGATAGATGATATTTGTGCTTCTAAAATAACACAGACTTTTACTTTGCCTAGCCTGCATTGGAAACAGCAAAGAAGTACAGCTGTGGTACATCTACAAGTGTAAAAAGATTATACATCCTAAATGTACCTAAAGTGCCTATTTTGTTTACCTGACATAAAATTCCCTAATTTACATATGCAATAAGTACTTCATCTACACATGTTCAAGATTGCCTTTTCATTATGATTTTAAATTACTTTCCTCTGTGTAATTTGTGTTGTTTCTTTTAATTATGACGACTGCTTTT
Source organism: Fundulus diaphanus (assembly GCA_037039145.1). Lineage (NCBI taxonomy): Eukaryota > Metazoa > Chordata > Actinopteri > Cyprinodontiformes > Fundulidae > Fundulus > Fundulus diaphanus. The sequence continues at coordinate 14,162,804 of CM073136.1, read as the reverse complement.
ACCATTTATTGTTTTTACATGTACAGTGACCTTGAGTGTTTTGAAAGGCGCTTGAAATAAAATGTATTATTATTATTATTATTATCTATAACAGCAAGACTTTCATACAAGAACATGTATGGTGTAACATTTTCTTTTCCATTTTATGCAGTGTTTTGTATAAATTCACAATTCTCTCGCTCAAGAAAAAAAAAACGTTTAAATTATCTTCAACAGCGCAGGGCAAAGTGATTTAAGCGGTTTAAAAAATAGATTATTGCATTCTCACTTTATAAACATTTCATTCTTGTGATAAAACATATTAACAAGAAGAAGAAAGTTTAAAACTGACCACAGGTTTACTAATAGCAACACCACAGTTCCATGGTATTTAAAATGTAAAACAGTTTTTATTCAAAACGGAAAAGCCAAAATAATTTCTACTGCTGCTACATGAATCTAACATGATGATTTTTGGCTGTATAAAAACGTTATGTATAACACATACTGTTGGATGTTACACACATATTTGCTTATGTTTGACATAGATCAATGCAAAAATTACAGAACTAATACCTGCAATATTATAGTAGGTATTAAAACAGAGAAATATGCAGGGTACCGTATTTTTCGGAATATAAGGCGCACTAAATATTCTTCCCAAGTGTGTAACTCTGCCACTTCACGTTCAGCTCTCTATCTGTCTCTGTTGGGAGGCAAAGTAGTTGGACTACAGTACACTGCCCTGTTTCTAACATAAGGCCAAAATAAACTTAACTTTTATATTGAATTAACTTACTAGGTTTATTGTTGATGCCGCGTACTCCGGGCGCAGGTTGCCTAAAGGCTCCCATATATTCAGGTGTACTGTGCGCATACTGTGAGCTGCGCGGACTCCACACTGACTCTCCGCGGACGTTTTACCCTTCATAGTCGAGCGTACTGTTGCCTACGTTTCTTGTGGCAAACTCCCACAATTCCCACACTTTCTGGCAACTGGACGAAGCAACGGAACGGATGATAAAATGTGTGATTAGCTAGCTGAGCACCTAGAGCCATTATTTTTCCAGCGGCTCCCACCGCACACCTGTCAGTGAGAACAGAGAGGGACTGTGATGATGCGCGTCCTTGCGACCACCTGCTTGGAGCAGCTCAGTGTATCAAGCTTGGTGTCACATATAAAACAGTTTGATGTAAAGACTTCTTGCCTCCGAGAACTTTACAGTGCGACACCGCGTATGCGGTCATAAAATTAAGCTCTGGACGTACCTGTATGTAAGGAGTTCGCGCAGAGTCCGCCTTGAGTACGCCTCCAGTATGCGCGGATCTCTGCGGAGTGAAGTACGCCCGAGTATTCATTTACATGAATGCATTTCTAGTTTAGACATTACAGTCAGGCAGTCTTGGAGACAGCTCAGGGATTTGATTACGTAGTGACAGTGTACCGTAATGCTCCGAATATCCATTGAGCGGAGCGGCTTCGTTGCTAACCAAAATTGAACTTACACATTTTAACAGAGCACATTGTACCACATAAAATGGGTCAGTAAGCATAACAGTAACCGTATATAAGGCTCACCGGATTAAAAGGCACACCATACATTTTTGAGAAAATTTAAGGATTTTAAGTGCGCCTTTAAGATGCTATCATTGTAGTTAAGCGCATTGTAGTCCAAAAAATACGGTAATTAGTTGCCTGCCCCTGTTAACAGCCTGCAGTAAGCAGCTTAGCATACATGTCACTTGTAGCTCTCACGCCGTCATTTAAAAATAGTTCAGGTCAGAATTTCTAGAGGTTGGATTGAACATCAATATCTTTCCTGCGGTACACAGCTACATTTGTGTGTTCTATTAGTACCATTACAGGTTAGTTAGTTGTAGAAGCTGAAGCTAAAAGCTAAGCTGAAAGGGGCCACGACCAGATCTTTATTGTCCTAAAGATAAAAACCTCCAATTTCAGAAATATCTCTGTGGTTTATGCAGGTACTATTTTAAGAACCATTAAACTGTGGTCAAGTATGGATTGGGTGGTTATTTACACAGAAGCTGATGATCATTTAAACAGGAAATGTGGATTTTCCTGGGTGAAACATAACCTGTCCGCAGCGGACGCGCCCCGGAAAACAAAACTTGCCAAATCCGGTCGGGAGAAGGGCGAAAACATCGTTTCCACCAACAAAAGCCTTCAGAGCCGTTCTCTGATGTTCTTTTAATGAAACAATATTAGGTAGATTGGACAACACGGAATAAATAGCAGCATCAATGTTAACGCTTGCTTCCTCGACGAGCCGCCATTGCTATCAAAACATTCTCACGTCATGGTCGCGTCTCCACTACGTCACATCTATGAAACTCCAGCCCTGCGTCCTGATTGGCCAGACAATAAAATTGGTTGGAGAAATCACTCTCTATGGGAGAGGTCCCAGATGTATGTGAGTGAAGCTAGGCGGAGCGACATACATCTGGCGGAAGTCAGGTTAGGTGAAACATACAAAGAACAGTAAATGTAAAGGGTTTTTGATCAGAGTAACTAATATAAAAGTCACGTAAAAGCAAAAACATTTTCCTACAGGAATTTACATGATCCGTTATCAGTACATATTTCACACAGAGGATTTTTAGTGGCAAACTGCCTCCTGCCTCTATTTTAAAGATAAATTATAATCACTGACTATAAATAACCAGACACTGGAAATGTGATGACATAAAATAGAATTTGCATACATATACACTACCGTTCAAAAGTTTGGGGTCACATTGAAATGTCCTTATTTTTGAAGGAAAAGCACTGTACTTTTCAATGAAGATAACTTTTAACTAGTCTTAACTTTAAAGAAATACACTCTATACATTGCTAATGTGGTAAATGACTATTCTAGCTGCAAATGTCTGGTTTTTGGTGCAATATCTACATAGGTGTATAGAGGCCCATTTCCAGCAACTATCACTCCAGTGTTCTAATGGTACAATGTGTTTGCTCATTGGCTCAGAAGGCTAATTGATGATTAGAAAACCCTTCTGCAATCATGTTCACACATCTGAAAACAGTTTAGCTCGTTACAGAAGCTACAAAACTGACCTTCCTTTGAGCAGATTGAGTGTCTGGAGCATCACATTTGTGGGGTCAATTAAACGCTCAAAATGGCCAGAAAAAGAGAACTTTCATCTGAAACTCGACAGTCTATTCTTCTTCTTAGAAATGAAGGCTATTCCATGCGAGAAATTGCTAAGAAATTGAAGATTTCCTACAACGGTGTGTACTACTCCCTTCAGAGGACAGCACAAACAGGCTCTAACCAGAGTAGAAAAAGAAGTGGGAGGCCGCGTTGCACAACTGAGCAAGAAGATAAGTACATTAGAGTCTCTAGTTTGAGAAACAGACGCCTGACAGGTCCCCAACTGGCATCTTCATTAAATAGTACCCGCAAAACACCAGCGTCAACATCTACAGTGAAGAGGCGGCTGCGGAATTCTGGGCTTCACGGCAGAGTGGCAAAGAAAAAGCCATATCTGAGACTGGCCAATAAAAGAAAAAGATTAAGATGGGCAAAAGAACACAGACAATGGACAGAGGAAGACTGGAAAAAAGTGTTGTGGATGGATGAATCCAAGTTTGAGGTGTTTGGATCACAAAGAAGAACGCTTGTGAGATGCAGAACAAATGAAAAGATGCTGGAAGAATGCCTGACGCCATCTGTTAACCATGGTGGAGGTAATGTGATGGTCTGGGGTTGCTTTGGTGCTGGTAAAGTGGGAGATTTGTACAGGGTAAAAGGGATTCTGAATAAGGAAGGCTATCACTCCATTTTGCAACGCCATGCCATACCCAGTGGACAGCGCTTGATTGGAGCCAATTTCATCCTACAACAGGACAATGACCCTAAACACACCTCCAAATTGTGCAAGAACTATTTAGAGCAGAAGCAGGCAGCTGGTATTCTATCGGTAATGGAGTGGCCAGCGCAGTCACCAGATCTGAACCCCATTGAGCTGTTGTGGGAGCAGCTTGACCGTATGGTACGCAAGAAGTGCCCATCCAACCAATCCAACTTGTGGGAGCTGCTTCTGGGGTGCAATTTCTCCAGATTACCTCAACAAATTAACAGCTAGAAAGCCAAAGGTCTGCAATGCTGTAATTGCTGCAAATGGAGGATTCTTTGACGAAAGCAAAGTTTCATGTAAAAAGAAATCTTATTTCAAATACAAATCATTATTTCTAACCTTGTCAATGTCTTGACTCTATTTTCTATTCATTTCACAACGTGTGGTGGTGAATAAGTGTGACTTTTCATGGAAAACACAAAATTGTTTGGGTGACCCCAAACTTTTGAACGGTAGTGTAGCTATGATGGTTTCAGACAGTCAAATCAGTCATTAACTTTAGCCTCAAGGACCATCGAGATTCACACCAAATGAAGACTCTATAGGGGCTTTCATCAGCAGGTGAGGTATTTGAGGCTCATATCCTTTTACCTTTGTTATGGTATGGAACATATACACTCACCGGCCACTTTATTAGGTACCCCATGCTAGTAACGGGTTGGACCCCCTTTTGCCTTCAGAACTGCCTCAATTCTTCGTGGCATAGATTCAACAAGGTGCTGGAAGCATTCCTCAGGGAGTTTGGTCCATATTGACATGATGGCATCACACAGTTGCCGCAGATTTGTCGGCTGCACATCCATGATGCGAATCTCCCGTTCCACCACATCCCAAAGATGCTCTATTGGATTGAGATCTGATGACTGTGGAGGCCATTTGAGTACAGCGAACTCATTGTCATGTTCAAGAAACCAGTCTGAGATGATTCCAGCTTTATGACATGGCGCATTATCCTGCTGAAAGTAGCCATCATGGGTTGGGTACATTGTGGTCATAAAGGGATGGACATGGTCAGCAACAATACTCAGGTAGGCTGTGGCGTTGCAACAATGCTCAATTGGTACCAAGGGGCCCAAAGAGTGCCAAGAAAATATTCCCCACACCATGACACCACCACCACCAGCCTGAACCGTTGATACAAGGCAGGATGGATCCATGCTTTCATGTTGTAGACGCCAAATTCTGACCCTACCATCCAACTGTCGCAGCAGAAATCGAGACTCATCAGACCAGGCAACGTTTTTCCAATCTTCTATTGTCCAATTTCGATGAGCTTGTGCAAATTGTAGCCTCAGTTTCCTGTTCTTAGCTGAAAGGAGTGGCACCCGATGTGGTCTTCTGCTGCTGTAGCCCATCTGCCTCAAAGTTCGACGTACTGTGCGTTCAGAGATGCTCTTCTGCCCACCTTGGTTGTAACGGGTGGTTATTTGAGTCACTGTTGCCCTTCTATCAGCTCGAACCAGTCTGGCCATTCTCCTCTGACCTCTGGCATCAACAAGGCATTTCCGCCCACAGAATTGCCGCTCACTGGATGTTTTTTCTTTTTCGGACCATTCTCTGTAAACCCTAGAGATGGTTGTGCGTGAAAATCCCAGTAGATTAGCAGTTTCTGAAATACTCAGACCAGCCCTTCTGGCACCAACAACCATGCCACGTTCAAAGTCACTCAAATCACCTTTCTTCCCCATACTGATGCTCGGTTTGAACTGCAGGAGATTCTCTTGACCATGTCTACATGCCTAAATGCACTGAGTTGCCGCCATGTGATTGGCTGCTTAGAAATTAAGTGTTAACGAGCAGTTGGACAGGTGTACCTAATAAAGTGGCCGGTGAGTGTATTTCCAAACTGAATCTGTCTTTCTTGTAACTGAGAAACAAAGTATGGTAGCCTACTTTCAGCTCGCTGACCAGCAGTGTGCAGCAAAAAGGTGGGAAAGCTACAGTACTGGGTTTCTTTATGCTATGATCACTTTCTCTGCTGTCTTAATAATATCCATTTAAATTGTAGGAACAGTACGAGAAAACATTAACGGTTTCAAAACTAACTTTTAAAAGCCTTAGAATACCTGGTAAGTAGCCCATGACTATTTAGCTGCTTTATCAAATGGGCTGTTTTTGTTCTGTCTGAGAACCGATACAGAGAGAGGCAACCTCAACTGATACTGAGCAGTACAAAGCTGGCCTTAGCTGTGGATTTGTGTTTGTTAAACAGATTTCACTATCAGCAAAAGAATGTATTTGTCACTAGGCAAGGCAAGTTTATTTGTATAGCACATTTCAGTAACAAGACAATTCAAAGCGCTGTACATGAACAGAACAAAGAAAAGAAAACATTACAAAGGAAAGAACATTGCAGTGGAACAGTAGCAGAAGGTCAAGGTATAAGACAAGTTGGACAACAAACTTCAACATTGACATTCAAAGGCAACTCTAAACAAATAGGTGTTTGTTAAATGCTGCTTCTCCGTGTTTGGTTTTGGTTTTGGTTCTGGGTATGCAGAGTAGATTTGAGCCAGAAGACTTAAGTGGTCTGTAGGGTTGATACACTGACAACAAGTATGTGATGTATTTAGGTGCTAAGCCATTCGATGGTTTATAGACTAGCAGACATATTTTAAAGTCTATTCTCTGAGATACAGGGGCCAGTGTAAGGACTTTAGAACTGGGCTGATGTGCTCTACTTTCTTAGTCTTAGTGAGGACGTGGGCATTCTGGATCTGCTGCAGCTGATCAATTCGACAAAAGATAAATGCATGGATTCGTTTTTAGAGATCCTGCTGAGACGTTAGTCCTTTGATCTTGGAAATGTTCTTCGGGTGATAGAAGGCCGACCTTGTAATTGTCTTTAGATGCCTTTGAAGTATCAGGTCTGAGTCCATTACTACACCCAGATTTTGGGCCTAAATAGTGGTTACTAGCTGAAACTGTGTGCTAACTCTTGATCGCTCTTCAATTGGTCCAAAAAGTATTACTTCATTTTCAATTTTATTTAACTGTAGAAATTTTTGGCACATCCATGCATTGATTTCTTCTAAGCATTTACTCAGTGCTTGAATGGGTTCATAGTCACATGGTGACATGTTGATGTAGAGCTGTGTGTCATCAGCGTAGTTATGGTAGCTGATGATTTTTATGATCTGAGCAAGAAGGAGCATGTAGATATAGGAGGGGACCCAGGATGGACACTTGGGGAACCCCACGTGTGATTTTTGTCATCTCTGATGTAAAGTTACCTACTGACACAAAATAGTCCCTGTCCTTTAAGTAGATTTAATTTGTGTGTGTGTGTGTGTGTGTGTGTGTGTGTGTGTGTGTGTGTGTGTGTGAAGTGTAGCAGACGTGGAGACCAGACTGATCTTAAGAGCTTCATATGAGTGTAATTTTTCCTGCCACGATGAGCTCAGCTAGGACGGTTTTTAAGTACAGTACTGCAGTCTTTTGATAACAGCAGTTATTTTTATGTAGGTTAAAGGCTATACACACTGAGCAGTTCTCTCCTCTTTCTCTGCCACGGAAAGTGAGCCTGCTCCACACACACACATACACACGCCGAAAATATCCAGCCAAGATTTTCACATTTGATATCCGGTATGCGCAGATATTACCCACTAACTTAGTTAACGCTTTATAGTGACTTTTCAGCCGTAACGAATATGATCCGGTCTGCTGAAAATCCCAGACGGTCTGGTCGACAACAGGCAGCAGGGCTGGTCTCCCAGGCCAGGCTTTCAGCAGGTCTCAGCCGCTCCCGACAAGTCCAAGCACAATTAAAATTGGCTCATAATCCTGATGAACCGACTGCAAATATGAAGTTTGGAGGTGTGCTTTCTCACCTAAAATCATCTTAAAACTACTTTTTGTGATGAATTAAGGCTATAAAATTGATAAGTTTTTAAACTCATCTCCTTACTGCTCCTTCCTCCACCCTTGAAGTGGACAGTTTTTCTTACTGCACACAGCCCTGCCCCTTAAACAAGCCCAGAGAAAGAAGAGAAATACTGGGTCAGGCGGGGGACTAAAGCCCCGGGAAAGTAAAATATGGGGAAAGTTAAATTAGTCGGGTAAATATGTATGGAAATGCTGCCTGTGATTTGCAAAGCCCCCGGTTTATCAAAAGCCCCGGGTTTTTGAGTGGCAATGGAGAAGGGGCAATTGATTGGAAAACATCAAAGCGGCTGGTCATTGTTAACAAGGCATTTAATTGTCGAAACACAGCTTTTTCAATAATCTTACTGATAAAGATGAGGTTTGAGATGGGCCTGTAGTTCTATAGTAGTAGTTTGACCAAATTGTGTATTGTTAAAGGGGTAAGGAATTCATTGAAAAATAGGAGTTAAAATATTTTCTAGCTTCTTGTATGTTTATATTTGAAGAAAGAGTAAAATAATGGAAATAAATAAAATGCTTTAGAGGTTTCACAGCTGTGAAAGTGCATTTATTCAATATCACCTGAGAAAAAAATATTGCTAGTAAAGCTTTCAAAAATGATATAGCTTCAACAAAGGTTTAGTTTGCTATCCCATTAATTCAGCTCAAACCGACTGTACGTTAATCCTTCACTCATATTATATAGCATGTTCTGTTCCCAAGTCTTTTCGTGTCTCTTAACCGATGCAGAAGCTGCTGGTATAGTTTTCTGCTCTTTCTCCTGTATTGTCCTTTCTTGTTCTGCCTGAGAAGCACATCCTACTGAGTAAACAAACACGTTTCTAATCCATGTAAGAATGTTCTCCTCACCACAGGATGCCCATCTCTGAGGGCCAAGCAGGCCTTTTTGCAGACTGGTAAGACCATTCCTCTTTTTTTTGCCTTTCTATGACTTGACTGGGTAAAAGTTCCTTTAAAATCAAAACTTTAAAACTATGCATTAACTGAACAAAAACAAGACAGAAACATTTCTAAGTTTATTCCAGGTACATTTATAATATATAAATCTTTTAAAGCTAACCAGTTATGCTTCTCACACATCAACTTCAAGGAGAGTATACCACAGTAATTCACACTGCTCAATTGCGCACATGAGCAAGGCATAACAGGAAACTTTGTACAGGGCTCATTATGACTGCATCATTTTCATGTCCATCTGCATGTCCAAGCATGCACGTCTTTTTAAGTCGCTGAGAGAGCCTGTTTGCCAGGCCTGAGTGCTTATGCAAGCTGAGTTCTCAGTGGACTGAGGCAAACGTGATTAATTAATCTGACAGATATGTGCAACTCAGAGAACATACCTCTCGCGCTTTGTCTGCGTCCCAAACACTGACATACGAGTTAAACAGGCTCCTACTCCAACCATGTTACTGCTGTCTTTATAGGTTTTATAGAGTACAACTCTTTGTAGATGCTTACCATAACCTCCCTGTCTAATTATCTTAATTTCATTTTCCTGGATAACCCAGATAAGGATTAGGCAGATGTCTTCCTCTTTCAGGTGGTAAATTATTGTAATACATTTAAAACGCAAATTAAGAGAGAATGGAAAGTCATAGTCCTTATGTATGGTAAACAGTCAGAAGTATAAATCAGCACCTGACGGACCTTTTATACAGCAGTGGTAGGAAGCGGTAAAACAAATGTCTCATGTCAAAACATTAGAAATAATATTAGAAAAATAAAGAAGTGAAATAACCTCCTAACCTAGCCTGCAGGATATCTGTCAGGATCAGATGAGCATAAGATGCAGTGGGTAACCTATCTGCAGTAGAACTGGCAGCGCTGGGCATCATGTGGTGAGGAGACCGTCCTCGATGGATTAGAGACACGTTTGTTTAACCAAAAAGAATGACTCTGTAATCCAGCCTGCAACTCAGCATCCCGAGGAACATGATTATATAGTTCCTAGGAAAAATATCCAAGCTAACATTTTCATATTTTGTCACATTAAAATTACAAACTTCATTGGATTTTATTAGCATTTTATGTGATTGAGCAACAAAAAGTAGAGCATAACTGTAGTGAAAGGACCAATTGAAGAGCGGTCAAGAGTTAGCACACAGCTTCAGCTGTTTCAGCTAGTAACCACTATTTAGGCACAAAATGTGGGTGTAGTGATGGACTCAGACCTGATAGTTGAAAGGCATCTGCCATAATCCTTGGTCTTCATCATGCTATGCGTTTCCTAATGTTCTCTTAAAAATACCCTGGAGGTTAAATTACACACAGGTGGACTCTTTGGGAACTTTGATCCAGGATTTTATTCAGTCTGAAAACAAATTCATACACTTTTCTCTTTTTTGAGCATAAAATCCCAGTAAAGTACACTAAAACTTGTGGTTATAACATGACAAAATGTTAAAAGGTTCAATGGGTGTGAATACTTTTGCAAAGCCTTGTACATGCAATGTTCTTAGTGAGTGAAAAAATGTTAAATGTATGTCAGAAATGTATCTGAAATAAGGAGTAGGTTTCCTGTAGTACAAAAAGCATTAAAAATATCCTAAATGCACTTGTGACCTCGACGAAATGTTTCAGTGACTTTGGCGTTATAAGGACAAGTACGTCTAAGAAAAGTTTATATTGTGAAAAGAAAAATCAATATTTGATTTCAGAAAGTGAAACTCATACTGTATATAATTGACTGTCATATTCAATAAATTAGCATGATTAAAAGTACCTTTTGAAAAATACAACGTTAAGCAGGTATTAAAACATACTTTTTATTAAGCCCCTGTTTCTGCAGAAAATTTTTCTTATTGGACGGATGCAATATTCTAATCTTAAATGCTGTGTTTTTATTAGGAAGGGGGAAAAAAATCATATTTAATAGAAACAAAGGCTTTAAAACATCATTAGTCGGTGTTAATCTATATAATGTGTTTCCCATAGTGAATTGAGTTACTGAAGTAAATAAACTTTCAATGATATTCTAATGTATTGAGTAAGAATGTATTCATTACACACAGTGAAATATTTCAAGCCTTCATGTCTTGGAATTTTGATAATTATGGTTTACAGTCAATGCAAACCTAAAATTACGTGACAAGATTGCGTAAGATCAAGAGAAAAAAAAAGACTATGTTAAAACGAAATGTCACATAATTTCCAAATGAAATGCAAACATTACTTAAATCTGAAAACAGGATGTTGGACCACAGAGCAACAGTCCAATCTTTTTCTTCTTAGCCCAGGTAAGATACTCCTGATGTGTCTGGTTCAGGAATTGTTTGACATGTGGAATACAACATTGTACAAAGTGGTTCTTGATGCGCCAACTCCAGCCTTAGTCTACTCATTGTAAAGCTCCCCCAAATTATATAATGATTTCTAATGACAATCCTCCCAAGACTGCAGTTATCCCTGTTGCTGGTGCCACTTTTCTTACGACACTTCCACTCGACTTTCTATGAATATAATTGGGTACAGCACTCTGAACAACCAGCTTCTTTAGAAATGACCTTTTGTAGTTTATCCTTCTAGTGGAGAGTGTCCTTCACCGTCTTCTGGACATCTGTCAAGTCAGCAGTCTTCCCCATTATCATGTGGGTCATAATATGACCATTACATAACATTTATACTTTAAAAATGTGTGTTTTAATTGGTGTTGTATAATATATTTTTCTTGAGGTTCATTATCTCATTCATTGTCTTTAGGTCTTACTCATCAACATTACAAGAAATAATCAATCAGCATGAGTTTTACTTTCTGAAAAATGAGTGACCTAAATAATGATCTTTTTCACAATATTCTGATATTTTGACATGTAGCTGCCTATATGTTGAATTAGAACAGCCTAACTGTGAAGTGCCATATGAGGCTTTATGTAAGAGATAAATGCACTTCAGTAACTGGGATAGATCAGACACCGAAACGAATCAGTGAGGGACTCTTTTGCTCAGCTCACACAAACCCCAGTGATCAGTGTGAGAGGATTGACTGAACAAGGTGAAAGACAGCAACCATCAATGAAGAACACATTTATCCAGTTATGCCCTGCAGTCATACCAAAGAGGCTTTTCATTTATAGAACAGGGAACTTTTCTTCTCTGCTGTTGCTTCTCTTGCGTGCTCCACAGGGACTCCTCCCTGAGTGAAAGCCTAACTGAATTATTGATGAAGTGCATTAAATAAGTCATCAGTATAGGGCTGGGTTTTAACTCTTTGTCTGGCAGGGTGGCAGAGTTGGTAAAGTGCCAGATGGATCTGGAACAACACCCCATTAGCAAAAATAACAGTTTTGACTCATTAGCAGATCCTGCTGTGAGGGCAGGGAAGGGAGGGGTCAGATAGGCAGTCTCTGGAGCTTTCAGGGCAAAACAATGTTGGTGTGCATGCATCCCAGCAGCACTTACAAATGCGCAGCAGAAGATCTGTAGCTATAGTTACAGCCTTTGTGACCCACATTAAAGCAAAATCTCACAAAAATATGGTAAAATGCTTCATTTCTAATAACTATGTAAGAAGAGAAAGGCCTTATGTTTTTTACACAAGAGGAATCTAATAAACCTGGAATGTTTTCTCATTTTATCACGTAAATGTCACAAACTTCAATGTACTAGGTGGATTTTTCCACAGTATAGAGTAATGGTGGTTTACACAACCTCTTTTTGCTGCAATTACACCTGCAAGTCTTTAGTGGTACGTCTCCACTGGCTCCATCACCTCTAGAGACGGAAAACAGGACACTGGGTTTTATCTCGGGGTATAAGATTACAGAAGGCTCAGTAAATAAGAAGGCCACACGGCACAGGTTATTATTTGTAAAAAATTCTAAAAGCATATAACATTTTCCTTAAACATTTCAACCATGCACTTCATCTATCAAACAAAATCCCAATATCAGACATTGAAGAACAACTGTGGAGATGTTCAAGGAGTGTGAATGCTTTTGCAAGGCCCTGTAGCCGATATCCAAAAGAGAAATAATAAAGATAAACACAACACTTGATATAGCATATAGTGATGAAAACCAGATATAACCAGATCCACCTTGAAAAACCCAGTTACAGCTTAGGGTACAAAATAACATTTTAGCAGCATAGATGGTATGGAGGCCTGAAAGGCATGGCAACACACAGGATGCGTTTAAAACCAACCCTGCTTTATCATCAAAAAAGCCTGAAAGCACATCATTACCACAGTCAGCAATTCTATCCAAAAACCTTAGACTGCACATTCAGGGTTTTTCTTTCCTTTTACTTAAAGCTTAAAAAATTTCAGAGATATCAACCAAACTTTAATCAGTACTAACATTTCAGAGCCATAGATTTCAAGGAGACCAAAATATCACAGATCATCACCCCACTCAATATTCAAATTGTGTCATTTGCCTCTTAAGGATTTCTAACAGCCACAGAGTCAGACTCCCAGATTTGGTATTTAAACCACAAGGCTACATAATGACTGTGGAAGTTAGCACACATGGTTAACCACCGGCACTCTTTCAGGTGTCACATCGCATTTTCTACACTTGAATTTGTTTGCTTTTTAAGACTGGTTTGATCCACTCATTGTCTGGCTTCTTATGTCTAGATGAGCGATGGCCACTTTTCACTGAGCTTCCCACACCTGGTGGAAAACAGGGCATTGGCCTGGGGGATATTACAAAGAGACACACAAAATCTTTTTGACCCTGCCTTATTCTTATTCTTTGGATTGGAATATGTTGGTGATGTGTAAATTTGAGTAATATAAAAAAAATCAATAGTATGTGGAAAGCTCATTAATGCAAAGTAAATTCATCTTAAATATATCAGGCTCCAGGATATAAGACATAAGAAGATTTTACAGCCTTAATTTTGGTAGACTACCAGCTGTTTTCTACAAATCTAGGTCAGTTAGAGAATGTCGACTTTAATTATTTATCATGAATGTCACAAAGGGGGAATTTGTTCTTGTCCTCGGGTGTGAAAACCCAACCTGTTGTTAAATAAAGTACAATCCAGCAAAAACTGATCATTGTCCAATTTAGTCTAAAAGGACCTAGCGAAGTTGCCTGTGATTTGCCGTCTTTTCCAGATTATTTTGCCATGCAGAGCATGAGCAAGACCCCTTTGAAGAACAGAATCCTGAGCACGCCTGGAAAATCGGCTGGAATAAACAAACGAAGGCGTCTGCCACATGGAAGGTTTTTGAAAACATTCAGTTCACACCTTTAAACTCCTACAAATGAATCCTGACCTTTACCAATCCCCCTTTATTCTCTAAATATAAAATATGTTTTTACCAGATCTGTGATTCATTTTAATTCATTTCATAAAGTGTTATGCCAACACACAAGTAGGTCTTATATCAGCATAAGAAGTGCTTTAAAAATATACCATGGTATTTGCTTTTGATAATATGCAAAAAATAATTAAAAATACATCTGAATGACCTGGAAGTTGATTAACGCCTATAAGCAAAAGATTTTAGTGTTAATAAATAAATATATAAAATTACATGAAAGTGTTCATCTCAGATCTAAACTATGGTACATAACTGCAGAAATACCCAAGTTAATACAATTCCCACATCCAAGGATAGAAAGAAAGTATCAATCAGTTTTCATTGAAAACACACCAATTCTTTTCAGGCCAGAACCTCCACAATGTTCCTTCCCTGCCACCTGTATCTCAAACCCACTACCAAACGCCATCCAACAGGACAAACTAGAAAACAGTGAAATAAGATAAATTGATTCATTATTCAAGCTGCCTCTTACAACCAGAGCCTCTGAGCTCCAGCAGTAGCTTTGGTAGAGCGCTGTGGCCATCTAGTGGCTGCATGTACCCAACTCACCAACTGTGATCGAGCTAGAGGACCCCCTACCTGAAAGGCTGCGAGGGCGGGCGTCTGCAAGATCCGATATTCCTACAGTGGTGGCGGTCTTTTTCATCCGGGAACCGGCCGCTGCAGCTCCAACCGCGGGCTTTGTCAAGGCATCATCACTGCTGGCTCTTTTCAGCTGCAAACACATCTCAGGTTACTGGCAACATCAAACAATGCCTTGCAAACATAATCACACCTCTTAAACATTTTCATATTTCGCCACGTTAAAACCACTAATACAAACAAGAAACGTGTGGAGTTTATTTGGATTTATCCCGTTCTTATTATAGCCCAGAAGTTACCCAATTAGTGAAATGAGTCTGCCCGTGTGCAGTTTAATCTCAGTATAAATCCAGCTGTTCTCTGAACGCCTCAGAGGTTGGTAACGAAACGGCACCATGAAAACCAAGGTGCACAGCAGGCAGGACGTTGCAGAGAAATATAAAGCAAGGGTAAAATATAAAGCAGTGTCTGTCAGACATGGCCGCCCATCAAACCTGAGGGGTTGGGAAGGGAGAACACAAATCACAGAAGCCGAGAGAAGGTTCCTGGTAAGTCTGGAGGAGCTGCAGAGGTCCAAAGCTTAGCTAGGATGCTCTGCTGGTAAGAACACCATCTGCTGAGCATCCAACTAATCTGGCCTCTCCAGAAAACGTCCCGTTTACAGGGAATGCAGCAAACATGCAAAAGAAGGTGCTTTACTCAGAAAAGATCATTTCTGCCTACACAAAAAACACTTATGGGGCAAAAGCTAAATTTCCCATCACCGTAAACAATTCAATTCAGTTTATCTATATAGTGCTAACTCACAACACGTTATCTAAAGGCACTCCACAAAGTCATTTCAATCGAATTATACAGAAAGATTGATTGAAAAGCGTTCTATGGAAACCCAGTCGACTGCATTGTGTCTTTGATTTGCAGCGTTCACTCCTCCTGGACAAGCGTGTAGCCACAGTGGACAAACCAAGCCCACACGGTGGTGGCAACATCATGCTGTGGGATGTCGCTCTATAGCAGGGACTTGGAAACAGGGAAAAATAGATGGGAGGATAAGAACTCTGGAGGAGCTGCAGAGATCCACAGCTCAGGTAGAGGAATCTTTTGACGACTACTAGTCATGAAGTGCAATGAACCTCTCTTTAATGAAAGATTGACGAGAAGAAACCTGTAGGTAAAAGAATGCCTTAAAAGTTCACCACAAGCCCTGAAGGAGACACAGCAAAATGTGCTCTGGTCAGATGAGACCAAAGATAACCTCTCCTGTGTTTTTATAGTGTTGACTCAAGGAGGATGAATACAAATGCAGAGCAAATGTTCAGGTAAAAAACTGTTTCTTCACAATTAGGTACTAATTTGTTAGTCTATCACATAAAATCTCACAACACTGTGTCATTCTGAATAAATGCAGTTAAAATTCACTGTCCAGGTTGGAAAACCAACACAAGCGCTCGTGACCCACCTTGCTGAGGCGCTGATCTGAGGCCAGCGTGTTGGAAGATCTGGAGTTCTTCAAGGCTGCAGAGGTGGAGGTAGGGGAGGTCAAGGAGGTCTGCCTTACCCGCTCCTGGAGTCCCAGCTTGGGCAGCCCCCCCTTGGCGGCACCCTGTTTAAGCATGGCTACCTGTTGGCGTGAGGGAATAGAGGATATTTTTAGCCGAGCCATTCATGTGGCTGCGTGTGCCACACAGCTCTCAGTAACCTGGTCCTAAACTTCTATTTTATTTAATCACCATACCCTTCTGTCACTCCTAAACAGGCACCAATTAAAACAGCTTAAATCCATTAAGTGTGACCATCAATATATGTGCCCCTACATTTTTTCCTATTCTTCCCAAAATCATTTATGGTCATTTTAAAAAAAAATTTATTATCCAAACAAAAATGGCTTGAATCATTTTTAAATCTGTTTTGGTTTTTGTTTAACAGTCAACCAGGTATGGCTCTGGTTGGAGCGCACAATGTAAAAGGAAGCACTGAAGAATGGAAAGCACATTTATATCAACTTATAAGGTATTGCCACCTTCTGGTGGTATTGTTGCGGGTCCAAAATACACAAACAAGGAGCCACTGCAGTAAGTAACCCCATTGAGCCACTTCCTGAAAGAGCGAGGAGAAAGAACTGCCTCTCTTATCTCATTTGCTCAAACTGGAGGGACTTTACCAAGACTTGACGCAATATGCACATATGTAGTAGGAGGTATGCAGATGGCTAAGGCCAGAATGGTTATCTTTCTGAAAAATATATGTTTTTTTTTTTTTTTACACCCACACAATGAGGGGTTTATGTTCCCAACAGGATGTGGTCAGCATGACTATTACAGGCTTGTATTTCATGTTTTAAGGGGAAAGCATTCCTCTGGGGAAAACACAACAAAGGAGAACAGAAGGGGTGCAATTAAACATGAGCATGCCTACTCTGTTTTTCCCTGTGGATGGGCTGACTTATTGATTAAGGTTTTAGTAACCGGATCTCCTGTGCCTCTGTGGGAGACTCGACTATTAATGAGGATTCCCTCCGCCATCTGCAAGCATCACAACCAGACTATCCATGATAGGCCTCTTAGACACATCCATGTCTACATCACCTTTTGGTTCTTGGACTTGCTTTTTAAAGCCTCACCATTTTTTCTGATCTTCTTGTAGCCAAAAATCTATATTTTGAGAGGGTCTCTGGAGATGTAAAGCTGAATAAATCCAGGAAGTGAGAAAACAGGATTTATTATTTGGAAAAGTGGCCATTTTTAGGATGCGAGACAGAGACCAACATAGTCCTGAAGCGGTCTATAGAATTCTTGGATTACTTTTTTAAAAGCCAAATAATATAATTCAGAGCAAGATCCAAAGGTACCTGGGATACCAGCTGTCTAAAAGGCCCTCAGGTCAGAGTATCAGCATGACTTTGCTTTGCCCTGTGATGGAATGTGATGGAGCTGGCCAGGGTGTACCCTGGCTCTCACCCAGTGACCGCAGGAGACGGGGACCAGCCCCCACAGCCCTGCAAGGATGAAGTGGTTACAGAAAATGGATGAACGGACGGACGCCAGTTTGTTCTCGAAATCAGGGTTCTCTAAACATCTCTTCTGACTTTCTTCTCCTCCCTTTACCGATCACCAAACAAATCTGTGCTGCTTTCTTAGCAGCTTTGTTTTTGTTTCTTCACACTTATTTGACATTTGTCTTAATTTTGGACATGGGAATAAATGTCAATATTTCTGGCTACAAAATCAAACATAGCTGAAAAGGAATAGTTGTGAGAAAATGCCCTTCAACTGTACGTTAGCTAGCCTGTTCTTCAGCAGTGATACACCAGGACCCTGGTCATTTGTTAATAATATGCTGTATGAGAAGACGGAGGGTGTAGTCTCTGCACTTGCAAAACTATGTTGGTGAATTCTATTTTCCACCTCTAAAGTGTAAATATCTCAAGCAGCGACTGCTGGTACAATGCACCAGCATGACAGATGATCACATCACAGGATGATGCAGCAAGAAACACTCAGCAAATCTGTTCATTTTCCACTTTAGTGCTGATAGAAAACATCTGAGGAAATTTAGGACTTGCTCACAGAGAACATATTATTTTCAGCTCTTTGTATGAGAGCATGTGTTTCTCTTTCAGCCCATCAGATGATCTTCAGGACCTCTCGGGGTAATATCCTGTGACTAACTCATGCCTGAGAAGACAGTCCAACTCCTCAACAGGGACGTCTCACCTCGTCTCTCGGGTCATTTTACGTGGCCACAGTACAACTTACTGCCAGGCACAAGTTTGAGCTGCTTGTCAAGCTGCTCTGATTTGAGCAGAGAACTCACAGAACACATGACTGAAGATGTCCCAGTTAAGGATACTCTATTTATACTTTTCACATTAGAAAAAGGAACAATCAAATATTATTCAGAGATAAAAATATTTTTTGAGAGTAAAAAGCCTATATAATATCCCCTAACTCTTTGGTTTCACCTTGTGTGGCCACTGCAGAGGTATGTTCTGAAAAAATGACCTCACCATATTACACTGCAGAGATCTGATTCTCAGGAGCCAGAACGGTGTCCTACTTATATACCAACGACCTAGCTGTGAAACCTCGATTTACTTGAGAGACAAGTTCCAAGGCTCCGTTCTTATCTTGAACAAAGTGAAAGTTTAGGTGGGCAAGTATGATTGCCATTTAGTTGACAGAGACGATAGAAATCTAGAAACTGCATTGCATTTTTTACAATCACATAAAAAAAATCCCAGTACAGAATAAAGAGACCGTTTTAAACATGGCTAGTAAAGCAGTAAACATGATTCCTGCTCTAAGAAAATACAGACTTTAGAAAAGCAAGCATAATATGTGGTTCTGCAATAAGTCATAGGTAGTCATCCCCTTTAATTGCTTCCAAAAATAGTAAGTTAAATGTTAGGCTGAATATGGGACAAAGTATTGGAACAGTTTTTAACCACTGGACTGAACTGTGGAGAAGGGCTAAAATGAGAAAAAGGAAACATAGGACCAGATTTTCAGACTGGAATTCCATAAATAAATAAATGTAAATGGTTTTTCCTTATTTCTATTGTTTTCTACATTGTAGACACATAGTGAAGACATCAAAACTATTAAGCAAAGCTATACAGCCCTGTATAGCAAACAAAAATTTGTGAAATAACTCAAAACATCCTTTATAATTTAGCTTCTTCAAAATAGCTTTTGGTACTGGTCTGATGTAACATTCTGATCTTAAATGTTTGGTTAAATTAGCTGTAAGCGGTAAATCGCCATAACTGAATCAGAGTGAATTTAATCTATATAATGTTTTTCACTTAGTGAATGCAGTTACTGAAATAAGTTAACTTTTCATTAATATTCTAATTTATTGCATTACTGTATACTCTGACCAATATGAGATGAGTAAAATGTAACAGATGTCCACACTGATGTGTACGGTTACCAATGCCTGAGACTTTCACTCGATGCCCTATTTTACTTATTAATTTATGCATGCATCAACAGTACAGATATTTCTGAAATAATATATTTACAATGTCACATTTATCATAGTTTAGCATTTAACCCAAAGTTATTTACTAGAAATGGGCAGATAAATCTTTGTTCAATCAGTTAGCCCTAACAGCAACACTCTTCGCTGCGGACGCTGTTACTGAGGAAGGAACTCAAAGTTCAGTAAACACCAGCAATTACGTCAGAGGAAGCACAGAGACGTAAAAAGCTAATTAAATGGAAAGTATTTTCTACACCACCTGGAGACATGCCTGCACTTCATCCAAGTGAGAGAGAGCAACACATTGAGGGGATAACAGGAAGGGAAGATAAAGTACAGCACTGTTGTGCGGTTTTATTCCAGTAAACATTCAATAGTCCCATTTACAATACCCTTGTTAAACCGATCCATGCCGAGCTCGGACCAAGCTTGGATCAGTTAACCATGCCGAGCTTGGTTCTGACGACCATTTACACATCACACTAGCACGGTTCCTCACCTCCTAGTGACGATCTACGGTACTACTGCTTTCTAGAATTGAAGGAGGGACTCAAGCAAATCAAAATGGCGGCGCCCGTAACATTCAGGAAGTTATGCTTGGTTATAATTGCTTTTTGCGGAGAGTCAGGCGAAGAAGGCAACCTTTGGTGAATTTACTTGACGGAGTCGGCTTTTGGGAAATGGATAAGACAAAGGAACGTTTAATCAAGGCTTACAGACGCAGGAAACAACAACAGACGTTGAGGTTGATCACACTGCTAAGCAGAATCATCACTGGAAACCGTGTGGCACGGTAAGGAAACTAGTATTTTTATGAATGTCTGAAACCGCAAAATTAGTCAGCTGACTGTAAGGAGATGACGCGGTCTGCTCATGTGCTCTTTGTTATCTGAGAACCGAGCCAGGAAAAAAACGGGGCCGAGCCCATTCATCGAACTGGTCTAGATTTAGTGCGGTCCGGTTGTGTCTGACACGGTCCAGTTCAGTTTGCGATCCATTTACACTCAAAAGTTATCTCAGTTACCGAGCTCGGACTGGTCTCGGCACGGTTAAAAAAGGGTATTGTAAACGGGGTAATTGTCTGCCTGTTATGGAACATGGTTGATTTAGAAATGTTGGGAATCTCAGAGTTAACGTAAGGGTCTACATCTTTTGGGGAATACACTGAATGTAGTTTATGTAATGCTAATCGCTGATATGCGACGCTAGATTCCATATCAATTTTGTCCTTGTTTTAAAATAATAGTAAAACCCTGTTTTACAGTGACCACTCCCTGTCACACACAGGGTACTATCTTATTTCCTATTATGAATAATTAAAGACCACTCACTGCTGTAAGGTTGGAAATAAAATGCCAAATAGCATGCTGCTTTTATATCATTTCATATCTTTGTTCTGAGATGTCAGCTTGGTTAGAATTTGCAGAGAAGAATGCACATACACACATAACAAGAAGCTCTACATGTAAAATAACAAACATCCTGTCAACGATATGTTTGCAGACCTTAAAAAAACCCACACAGATATCATGTTGATCAAAGGGGAAATAGCAGTCCTACAAAGCTGTGGCAGCAAAATTAGCTGCTTTCCTGTTGTGCTTTTTAATCAGGAAAGACCTTTTAAAAATGGGTTTCTCTGTATTTACTTCCTTAGACGTCTCCAGGATAACAGGAATATACACAATTACAATCTGTGTTAAATGAAATGTGTCCCTTTTCAGACAATGCCTATAGTATGTTCAGTAAAAGTGAATTTAAAAATAGAAATCTTGCTAATAAAGTGTAAATAGCGTAATCTGTAGTAAGCCACTGTTCCTTAAAGTTGTGCGAAGTTTGACCCAGCACTTATTTCCCTTCTGGAAAAGCAGCATAGCAGAGCTGCCAGAAATGTAAGAAACCGAGCAGAAACGTCTACTGCAGATGTTTTCTGAGACTTCTCTCCTTCGTTATATAAAGTTCTTTTCCTCACCTTTCAAAACCAAACTTTTGAACAAATGAATTTTATATCTTAAATAAAAAAACTGACATTAAAACAGAAAACTATATATGGCAAATGATTTCTTGAGCAGATCACTCACGTGTTAAGTAGCAGATGCGATCCTGGATCGTGAGTGCTCTGCTCCACAACAGAGCAAAAATATTTGCTTCTTCGCTCTAGAGAACGAGTTAGGGGGCGAAAATGAAGGGACACGAGAACCCGGCTGTCAGCCTCCACACGGCAGACAGAAACAGGAAGAAGCGCAGGCGGCCAGCCTCTGTGCTCTGCCTGCTGCTGCCTCACTCTCACATTCGGTTTCATTCGAATCAGAAGCGTCTCACGTAGCTGCTGCATGTTTCTGTTTTCACCTCTCAGTTTTTCCACACGTGATTAACGGGATTTTAAAAAAGGAGAATGAGCCAGAGGCAGAAAGAAATCACCATCATGCAACACAAACAACTGGACAAAGTGATCCCTGGATATGAGGGATGAATGTTAGTCAAGAAAATTTCAACTATTAATCATTTAAATTGCGACGTAACTTGTGATCAAATGCAAGATCGGTGGGGTATTTTACAAATATAACTTTGAAATGAGTGTTAACTACTTATGACAGGTCTTACAAAGAAATCATACAACTATAATTTATTTATAACAATATAGTATTTTTTTGTACTACCACATTAGGGGTGTGTGGGCAGAAACAGCGGCGAGCGGCACTGACAAAGCCCATCTGTGTCTCAGAAACCCGCTGTAATGTGAGGGTGGATCATTTGTGGGCTGGCTGGCAGTCAGAACTTATGTTCTCCAGTGATGGTTTCATTTTGATCCCACAACATGCAGCTTGCCAAGGATGTAGAGCACGTGGGTAGAACGTGAACTGCACTCTGGTTAGGAATTAAATGGGCTTCATTTTGTGGCGAGTGGTTAACGGAGGAACTCGATCTCACCACACCCCTTCAAAAGCAAGACGCTGCTCTTTAAAGGGCTGCAGTTAGACTTGCGGCATGACACTCACGTCCTGTTGCAGACAAAGATTTTCTCTCTGATTTCTCTGACATTTACAATATATACTTCTTTGCAACAATACTAATATCCCTGCAGCTTCTCCACATTTTGCCCGATGACGGCAGCAAACTCGTGGGACGTTTAGAGGAGAGTAAGGTTATCCCAGAACCCTGTCCCAGACCACAACCCATCATCCAAGCTGCAAATCCACCAACATGGTCCTCCACCTAAACTGACAAGCCAGGCAAGAAGAGCTTTAAATCAGAGAAATCGCCAAGAGGTCTATGGTAACTCTGGAGGAGCTGCAGTGATTCACAGCTCAGATGGGAGAATTTGCTGAGAGTGCAACTATTAGTCATGCACACCCAAACCTCTGACCGTTACGGATGAACAGCCATGAGAAAGCCATTGTTGAATAAGAGCCCATTTATAGTTTTGCACAAGCCATGTAGAGGACACAGCCAACATGTGGAAGAACATGAGCTGGTCAGATGAGACCAAGGTAAAACATTTTTGTGCTTTGTGGTTCCTCTCCCTGAATTCACCATTTCAGCATTAAAACATGGTGGATCCAGCATCATGCTGTGAATATATCTTTCTCTGGTAGGGATAGATAAGCTGGTCACAGGTTATTGAAAGATGGATGGAGCTAAACCACAATAAAATATGACTATAATGTAACGACACAGAGGGGCTGATTGCAAATGCCTGCCACACTCTCCAGATGTTTATTTCCAGAAGAATTTGAAACTTGTGTCTTTTTTTATCATTTTACTTCCCCTTTATAGTTCTAGTTTATTTCTGTGGATATACACCACCAGTCATAAGTTTAGACTCAACTTCTAATTCAATGGTTTGTCTTTATTCTTATTACTACCTCTAGGAACTGCTTCAAGACAGCTGGAAAACCATTTCAGATGACCAACCTCATGAAGCTCATTGAGAGAAGGCCAGGAGTGACGGATAATAAATTCTAGCCTGTGGTTGTGAAGGGATAAAATGTAAAAAGTTCATTGGGCTATGAACACTTGTCTTTGTGGCGACACTAAATCTCACTAAGGGGACGGGACAATATCGGTTTTGTCCACAACTGTTTGGAGTTGAAACACAACATTCCTAATCAAGATAATTTGGCGATCTTTGGTAGTTTGTTGAAAATGCTCACTTAGTTCTCCCCTTAATCAACATGGCTGAAAAGAGGAATGATTGAAAATGTTAACGCACCACCAGTGTTTCTTCAACTATAACAACGACACAATTATTTGATTGACACATTTTTCAGTCATCAATGAGTCTTGTTTATCTCGTCATTGTCTTGTTGAAAAAAGGGGTGAGTTTTCATTTACCAGAGAATACCAAAATGTTAGTGGGTGGTCTGTGATACGTTCAGAACACATAACGTTTCTGCCCGTTGTGCATGAAAACAGTAAGTCGTAAAGCTGAAACGCAGCAGCAATGGAGCTCCATTCTTTGTATGGTCACGCCTAACACCACCAAGAGTTTTTACTAATTTACTGATAGATCATGCTCTACAAATGAGCTTGGTGGTCAGAAATTACGAAAGGATCTATGGAAATACTTTAAATTTCGTCACTGAAAGAAAAAACAAATATATTGTAGAGGGGGACAGCGATAAATCTGGCCACAAACTAGATGGGAAAATATCACAAATCTTAAACAGCACCCGGAGGCTCACTCCACTGATTTTCTTTCAAAGGTAAGTTAAGTCCTGTTAGGGTATAATATAGATTGATAAAATTCATAGTTAACTTAAAGTTTTCCATATAACACCTACCGCAAATGGGCTGCTGACTTGATGCTAAAGTTAGCTTGGTTGTGCTAACGTCAGCTCATTAGCTTTTGTGTTACTGTTGTGTGTAGAGCATGCAGGTCGGGCCACAAGTGCAACGGGTTGTCATGTTGACCCCAGTTTGAGTGACTGAAAAAAACAACAACTCGGCAATACAGATACGTTATCATTTTGGCCATTGCTCAAATGACAGATGAGATGCAGGGTGGGTGCTAGTCGTGTGGGTAATAAGCTATCAAAATAGTTATTTTGTGTGTGCGTGCGAGTTGAGAAAACATTTGTTTTTTAAGCTATGATACCGTCACCTGTGGACCTTCACACATGGCGTATGTTGTATAAAGAGACATAGAAATTTTTTTGACTAAAACTGACTAAAACCTTTGAGTTTTTGTCCACTAAAACTATCACATATAGAAATGACTAAATGTGACTAAAACTAATAAGCCTTTTCGTCCAAAAGACTAAAATTAAAATGGCTGCCTAAAACAACACTGCGCACCACTGACTTTGCTTGATTTAACTGAGACAGCACTAAAAGGAATCATAGCGTTCACAACCACCCACTTTTGCTGCCTACATTTTTGACAGAACATTAATATAATCAAAAGCAAAACTGAACCACATGGTGCCACACGTAGCACATGGTATATTCGTATTAAAACATTTGAAACTAAAATATAGATCACAAATTAGTTGGTTTTATTTATGAAAGACATTGTTTTGCATTATTGATAATATTATGTATTCTCCCTTACGCCCCACGCGTAAGGGAGAATACTCTCTGGATACTCCAGCCCTCTGGATCTCTCTGGATACTCCAGCTTCCTTCCAGTCTAAAAACATGAATGTTAGGTTGATTGGTCTGCCTAAATTGCCCTTAGGTGTGATTATGTGTGTACCTTGACCTTAAGTCTAACAACCCAATATTAGCTGGTTTATTAGCTGGGAAATCAGCTCAGTTTGCTAGCCTTTAGTCTCCGGCGTTCCTGCACTATAACTTCCTTTTGTGGGTGACCCATTATTGATAATGTAAGTCTGTTCGGTCAACCCAAACATAGTCTAAACTAAAAGCTTGCGCCTTATAAACTAATAGGTCAAGCTGAACTTTTACTGCACTGTGGCTTTACAACTACCTCAGAGAAGAGCAAAGGAAAAAACCCACAGCTTAATGCAATCACTTCTTATTTTTATGATTTAGGAGTGCTGGTGGCCTTTATTCAGTTTTTGAGATGAAAAAGGGTCAACAAGAGAAAGAAGAAGAAATTCAGCAAAGATCCTGAGGTCCTGAGTCAAACGGCAGAAGGTTGGCTCTATGTGTGGGGCACCTGCTCGACCGCTGCACAACAGGGCACCCCAGCATAGATGTTTACTTTAATATACGTGACGATTCTGCTTTAACAGAATCAGGATGTTATTAAATGAGAAAAACAACTTTGAAGTGCATTTAAAGTGACTGCCCTTACAACCAAACTTAATCCATCACTTTTGAGTCAAACCTTTAGAGACATGCCAGTTTCTTATTAACCATGCAGAAAAATGTTAATGTAGATTTTATTGAGAGTTTGGGCACATAAAAATAAAAATTAGCTTGGTAAAGTAAACCAGAAACTGAATTAAACCAATTCAAATGACTTAGCAAAGGCAATATGATGTGTTTGTTGGGGTTTTCTTTTTGGTTTTGGTTTTTTTACTTAATTATAAAAACAAAATTGGAATAAACAAGAACTAGTTCCCGTTAGTACTGTGAAGCTGGTTCAGAGTGTTTAGGTGCTGAACTATGAAAAGGAATACATTTAGTTTAACCTGCTTAAACTGAAGTTAGATCCAGGTCTTGCTAAGGGTGAAATTGCACAATACTTGATGCAAGTACAAAAATAAAGAAACATCTTATGCAATGGATGTTTTAACAGGAGACTGCTAAGGTAAAATAATAACTAACAGTAAGAACAAGCAAATAACTATTTCAACTGTTTCTTCCGTATAAATGGGCACCTTGTACATTCAAGAATGTAGGCTTCATCATTGATATCCGCCATGATCAAGGCAAAAAAGAAACAGCAATAATTGAAGATTAGGACATAAAAGCAACTATGCAATGCACCAACATAAATAAATAATGACAGAGCAAGGAGCCACATGGAAGGACACCTAGTAGGTGAAACAACTCTACCAGGATTCCTGTCCTTGTGTGAAACAAGAGGACAACAACCAGCAGGCTGAGACGTATGCAGCGGGTGCTGACTGCCTCCCTCTTGCTTCCTCTTTCTGGCTTATGTGCACAGGAAGGAGCCGTGAGTCAGATCCTCCATGCAGACGCAACAACGTTTAAACGGATATGAAAGCAAATCTAAAATATGCAATAATGGAGATTCAGTTGCGTGTGTGTCTAAAAATAAAACAACTGTCACATCTCCTGATGCTAAAGTAGGATGACAAGGTGCCCAAAGGTCAGTGTGACTGCTTGATGGGCAAAAAACATCCGTCCATTAGTCACTGTTCAGTCTCCATGGTAACTAGCTTTTTTCTGGTAGATGGATGGTTATAGTTTTCCTCTATTTCTATTGATGCATCATGTTTTTTTTTTTTTTTGTTTTTTCCCCAGTGTCCTGTCTAGCAATGTGGCAATAGGAATTGTCTCAATGCCAGATAGAGTTCGACAGATTTTGCTTTCACAAGTGGAGCGAACAGCTTTCGCCATAGTGCTCCGATTGATTTATGAATGTTAATAGCTTTATTATGATTCCTGCAGGGAGAATTTCAAATTATATGGACACTACAATGGGAGAGTAAAGGAAGAACAAGAAGAGAAAAAAAAGAAAGAGAAGAGGTGAAAGAAAGAAGAGATAAAAGGGAGAGAATGATAAAACGTTCTCCGTCTGCTCCATCACCTGGAAAGAGAGATGCAAAAAGAACAGCACAACCAACAGACATAAAGCAACGGATACAATCGAGTAACACCTTCATGCCATTGCTAAATCATATGTACTATTATTTAAGCTGACATGTGTAAAGTGAAACCTGAAGAAAGAAAGTGAAAGAACATAAATAAATAAATAAATTACAGGCTTTCTGTATATAAGTGAACACTTAATACCTGGAACCCTGCACCTGTGGGAGTTTGTGAGAGTGCAGTAGTTTAGGTGAAAATTATCCAGAAGGAAATAGCTCGATAGTGGTTGTGGAGAACCAAAGGCCCGCCTTCCCCGAGCACAGAGGCAGGAGTCTGGGGGCCCATAACCCCGGACTCCCAAAGGGGCCCCCAAAGCAGGGCGCCCAGGAGGGGCCGACACAGGATATCTGCAACCCCCCCCCCCCCCCCCAAGGAAAGAGGAGAGACGACCCAGAGGAAATCCCCCAGCCACCGCACTGCCGACGCCCCCAAGAGCCGTGGGGACGAGCCCGTGGGCTCCGCCGGCAGCCAGCCCCGCTGAAGTGGTCCCGGCCATGGGCCCTGAGGGCCAGAGGCCCCAGGGGCGCCCCGCCCCCGCGGCGGGGGCCCCGGCCGCCCCCCGGGGGGCCAGGCCCCGCGAAGCAGCCACCGGGAATGGGCCGGCACCCACCCGGGAACCCGCCCCAAACCCGAGGCCCACCAGCGCGCCCGAGGGCCAAGGCGCCTGCCAGCACAGCGGAGGAGGGCAGGACGTGGGGGGAAGGGCTCCGCACCTAGCTGAGACTTGAGATGTTCTTGGGAGAGGGAGCGGACCGGACCCATACCTGGAGAAAGAAAAAAAAAAACCTTTCACACCATCCCTCCCTAGTGCCCCACTCACCACACACAGACGTACAAAAAAAAGGACGCTGTACACACATTCCCACACAACACTCGCATCCAACACTCACAAGAGGGGGGGGTCACCACAATTCAACTGTACGACTGCCTGTGCCCGATCCCCGGACCAGGCCCCCCAAAGAGGGGGAGCCAACACAACCTGTACGGGCCACCCAGCCAGAACCCCCCTCACCCCCTAAGTACCTAGTAAACCCCCTCCCTCCCCCACCTTACCCTAACCACCCCTGCCCCCCACCCCTCCTGGGGGGAGCAGAGGCGTCAGCCCCAGACCTGGCCCCCCGCCAAGACCCCGGACCCGGTGGCCCGCACCTCCTCCAGGCCCCAGACTCCTTGCCGCCATCGGAGAACGGGGGTGTGCAAAAGACCCCGATCCTCCCTATGCCCACTCAGATGTTGTGTTGTTGCATGTTGTTCTCAAGTGTGTTTAAAAACTGGGAGCGCCGAAGAGGGTGCACGGCACAGCCCACCCCCCCTCCGGAAGGAAGCTGGTGCCAGCGCACCCCCTCCAAGCAACTGCCCAGAACCCTCAATGTCTAAGTGCGAGAGGAGGTGAAGGGAGCCGTCCGAGGCGAGGCTCACACAACATAAGCCCCCCCCCAGACGTCTTCCCCCCCACCCCCCCATACCATGGCCTACATGAGTGTGCGTTGTGAAAATGTTTGGAGTGATAGTGTCTAAAATGCATGATAAAATTGGGGAGAGGGACGTCACCAGAAAGTGGCAACCTCCAGTAACGCCCCCTCCCCAAGGACCTACATGTGTGGCGGCGTGATGGAGCGGGCAGAGGGAGGAGTCCGGGGATGGGGAGCAAAGGACTGGGGAGCCGTCCCAGGGAGCCAGCGCCCCTACTGACTCCAATAGGCACCCCCGCTCCCCGAAGGCCCCACCCAGAGAAGGGGGCCTCGCCAGCGGCACCACCGTAGCCCGGGGGCCAGGGAGAGGCCGCAGGGCCCGCCAGCCAACCACCCACCAGGACCAACACCTCCACCCCCCCCAGCCCACCCTCCAAGCCTACTGGCTTTACCCCCCCCCCCAAAAAAAATAAAAAAATAAATAAGAGGGGGGGGGACCCTGGCCGGCCAGCCAGCCCGCACGAGCCATCCCAAACCCCACCCCCCAAGCGAAACCCGCACCGGGAGACGGCACGGACCAGGACCGGGACAGGGGGCCGGACACAAGCCCACCAGAACGACCATTCCCCCCCCCACCCGTAGATTTAATCCCTACCCAACACTAACATTCAAACAACTCACCATACATTCGACAGTAGACATCCAGGTTGGGTTAGTCCCTACTCCCCCTCCCTCCCCTCCCCCCACTAGCAGAATGCCGATCCAAAGAAGGGGAAGAGCATCTGCCCTGAGATGTTAATGTCCATGCCCCCCTACCAGCTCAACAGGCCCCGAGGCCCCCCAGCGCACCAGAGGCCCCGTGCAGGGGCCCACACCCTAAGCGGCACACCCCCCGGAACCGGAACCCCCGGGGCCCCAGCCCGAGGGCTGCGCGCCCCAGGGATCCCAGGCCCCCAGACCCACCCCGGCCCCACCCAGCGGCAGCACAGCTACCAGGTCAGTAACCCACGTCCGTCACCACGCAGCTCCCCAAGAGCGCCGCAAGCGGCTGCTGTAGGCCGCCCGTAGGCCTCCCAAGCCCTTCCCAGATGGGGGCAACAGACCCTGGAGTCAGACCCACCAGGCGCCCCACTCCGAGTGCCCCCAGAGCCCCAGGAACCCCTCCATCCAGCCACTGCGCCCTGCAGGAAGCAACCCACCACCCCCTATTCCACTAAGTGATGGTGTTGATCAGAGGAGCCCAAAGAGATCGATCAGATGTGGATGCAGATGCTGTCTCAAGATTAATATGATCTAACAAAAGATCTCTATACTGATTGATACTGAGATTTTCTTTACTTTTCCAATTCATGAGGATAGTTTTCTTTGCGATACATAATGCAGTGAAAACCATGTAAACTATTTCTTTTTCCAGAGGGCTTTCCTCAAAATTACCGAGCAAGCAAACTGATGGGGAAGGTGTAATTTTACAGCTCAGGCACTTTGATAAGTCCTTACATATCTGTGTCCAGAACCTCTGGACTGGTGTGCATAACCATAACGCATGAAAATAATTATCAGGATGATTGCCTATGCAGTGTGGACAAATATTAGATTGTGCCAAACCCATCTTGAATAATCTTTGTCCTGTGTAGTGTGCTCTGTGAAGGATTTTGTATTGTACTAGTTGTAAGTTGGTGTTTCTAGTCAATTTGAAAGTTCTTAGAGATATCTGAGCCCAGAAGTTTTGTTCAAAGGTGACTGATAAATCCTCTTCCCATTTCATAATAGGAAGAGATATTGAATCATCTATTTTAGTCAGTGTCCTATATGATTTAGACAGCAGTTTGGGGGGGGTTAAATCTAGGAACTCTAATATATTAGTTGGGATTTGTAAACCATCATTAATATGCCTAAATTTATTTCTAATTATAGATTTAAGTTGTTCATATTCCAAGAATTTATTTTTACTAATGCCATATTGCATATTTAGTTTAGCAAAATTGATGAACTCGGTTCCGTCAAGTAGATGTTCCAGATATTTAATACCTTTATTCTTCCAGTATGTAAAGTGCATCATGTTTTAATTAGGAACTTTAGCACAACGATATTTTGCAACTGCCCCACCAGTCTGTCCCCTGGAAGAAAGGATGTTCAGACCTGTTAACAAGTCCAGCGAGGTGTAGATCCAGTCATAAATTTAAGCGGTGAAACTGGCAAGCTTATAATTGCCAGTTTAACCACTTTTGACATGGATATCATCAGATCTTCATCCATGAAAGAAATGAAAAGGCCAAGGTTTTGTTCTTCCTGATATTACTGTATAAAGACTTTAAGAATTAAAACTAAACAGAGGTACAGCTTAGATGGTAATGAGCTAACATGAAACGTAAAAAATGGAAACTGCCTGAAAATGAGCTTTTGTTTTACAACAGAAGGCAGAGATACTATCTGTCCACTCCCTGTCCTGGGTCCCTGATTGTAATGATATCACATTACCACAGCAGCAGCTGGGCTAATGGCCAACTGCACTGGAGCAATAACATCATCAGTCACAGCAATGAAACCACATCTCTGCTACTGTACATGAAGTCAAGCACTAGGGCTGCACTATATCGCAAAATCTTGCAGTGGTGATAAGATTGGTAAATATTTCAATGATATCAGTTATCTGCTTATTTCATTTTTCTCTCCTTCTCATCTGTGCTTTGATCACTCTGAGACATTTAGCAATGCTGTTTGTGTCCAGTGTGAGCATCTGCTGCTGTGACACTGTTCAATTGGCTGTATATCACATTAAGCATGTCAAAAAAAGTTCATAACATTTGGAATATATTAGCAAAAAATTATTGCACTCCAAGCAGTCCTTTTTATATGGCTATTGAGCAAAAAATATATTGCTATGACAATAAATTTATGATGTTTTGTGCAGCCTTGAAAAGCAGTAAACACATGGCAGTCAAAGGTCATTTTGTGATCACCCCTGAACCAAGATAATGCAAATTATCCTCCTGACAATGGCTACTAAACTGAGGGATCATGAAGGGTTTTTTAGTTCTCGTAGTAGTGCATCCAGTGCAGCTCCTCCCAGGTAAACAAACTACTAATTTGTTTATTGTTAATGGAAGCATCTGCCTGCCCACCTTGTTTGACTGCTCCATAGTCCACTTCTGGAGGTCACAATCTAAATATACAGCTATATGTCAAAACAATGTAGATGGTGGCCTTAGAAATCTGGGTCTTGAGAGTCTGAAGGTCCAGCCTGTTTTAGCAGAAAGTTCCTGGGCATTCAAATTTCCTCTGCCCTCCTCCTGGACACCTCCCACCTGGTGAAGAAGAACCAACAATGGCTCTTCTTCCTCAGGAAACTGAAACAGACTGGACTTTCCACTAAGCTGCCATCATCATCAATATATAGGGCAACAATCGAAAGCATCTTGTGTCTCAGTGTGACAGCGCGTTATGGGAGCTGCATGGCAAAGGAGAGGAAGGATCTAGCACGAGTGGTGAGGTCAGCACAGGGAATTGTGGGATGCCATCTACAAGATCTAGACACAGGCTCAATCCAAATGCCCTTAATAATAGATCCTAGCTCCTGCTCTCAGCTCCTGCTCCGTAACCTTTCATGGGGTCAACAATAAGAACTCTATTGTGAGAAGCAAAGGAGCTTTGGACTGCTGTGCTGATTTGGGACAGCCTTTGAGTCGGACGCCATTACGTGACAAAAATGCACATGGAGATGAGAGCCAAACCTGGGCCTAAAGCCTTCCAAAAATGAACTACAAAGTGCACGCTCACTGCTCTCCGGACATTTTTTATGATTTCCATGAACGGGCTATGCTTATACGTCATGTCATGCAAAGTATTGTGGATCACCTTAAGTGGGAGGGACTATACAGGCTTCTTTTCCAACCTCCTTCTCTACTGACTGCACTATTTGGACATCACTTATAGCGACCGCTAACACACTTCCACTTTGGCTAAAGAGTCCTTACTCCACTGAGTAAGGACTCTCAATGATGGAAATCTCAACATTGAAGTATATAGGAAACATTGAAGTATATAGGAAACCCACTCACACAGACCAATATCTTCTTTTTGACTCACACCACCCACTGGAGCACAAACTTTCTGTCATCAGAACCTTACGACACCGGGCCGAGCATGTCCCTACTAAAACAGAAGGGAAGCACAAGGAACAGAAACACATCAAAGATGCCCTCCAAACCTGTGGGTACCCTAACTGGGCCTTTGTGAAATCAACAAGTAAATCCAAAAGACCCGCTGCAGAACATAATGGTGAGAGGAATAAACGCAAAAACATCGTCATCCCATATGTTGCTGGAGTCTCTGAAAAACTCAAGAGGATTTTCTCCAAACACAAAATCCCAGTACATTTCAAACCAAACAGGACCCTCAGACAGAGGCTGGTGCATCCCAAGGACAAAACCCCCAAACCTAAGATGAGTGGAGTGGTGTATGCAGTTCAGTGCAGTGAGGAATGTTCTGATCTTTATATTGGAGAAACCAAACAACCTCTCCACA
Source organism: Fundulus diaphanus (assembly GCA_037039145.1). NCBI lineage: Eukaryota > Metazoa > Chordata > Actinopteri > Cyprinodontiformes > Fundulidae > Fundulus > Fundulus diaphanus. The sequence goes on along the minus strand of CM073136.1, from coordinate 14,129,531 downwards.
GACGCATGGCTCAACACAGGAGAGCTACCTCCTCAGGACAAGACTCTGCTGTCCACCTACACCTTAAGGACAAAGGACACTCTTTTGAGGACCAAAATGTCCACATTTTGGACAAAGAAGACAGATGGTTTGAAAGGGGTGTGAAGGAAGCCATCTACGTTAAGAGAGAAAAACCAACCTTAAACAGAGGAGGAGGCCTTAGTTTCCAACTCTCAAAAACTTACAATACAGCTATAGGATTAATTCCGGCCAATCATCACTTCAGTTCTCACCCTCATATGGGGGATCAAAACATCGTTCCTTTAAGCCAGGCCAATAACAACCCTAACGACTCCTCGTTACAGAGGAGTGGACCAGTTTCGGTTCAATCTGCTGGCATTACTAAGGGGTGGACCTGTTTCGGTTGAATTTGCATGTTATCTAAGACATTACAAGGCCTTTGTTTGGGCAGTAGTATAAAGCTTGGTACTCCACATTACTCCAGACTTTTTGAATTGAGAAAGCTTCCTGGAGAGGAAGCGAAACGTCTTCAACTACGGAAAACAAGTCCAGTTGCTTTGTTTTTTACTTTTTTCGGTATTGACCATGACCTGGATGACTGAGAATCTTCACCATTATTGCATATTGTTGACTTTTATGTTATTTTTGTGCTCTATTTGTTAACGAGCAAACTACTTTTGCATATATTTACAATAACAAGACCACGTGACCAGAAGTACGATATTGTGCATGTGCCCAATAAGTAAAAAGGAGAAGCAATGGAGCTGAGCAAGTGAGCCACGACCGGGTGCGAAAACAAAGAGGTTAAGTAACCCTAACCCTGTAGATCAGGTAGGTCTACGACCACAGCGAGCTGTCCCTTTACCTTCAGGCATTGCAAGACGGTCTACTGGCTCTTACGGTAGCTGTGTCAATTGTAGCCATCTTGCTTTCTTCAATAGCTGTATAAGCTAATGAAGAAAGTGAAGGAGTCTCCCATCCCAAACGGCAAAACAGTGCCAGCTTGTAGTGACATTGTAGCTGAAGGAAATCTGCAGTGACACTGAAAACTTCTCTCACTGAAAAAAAAGCTGCATCATAAAATCATAGGTTTTTACTTTCTAACAATATTTTGACTTATCAGTGTTTGATTTTCCAATGCCAAATCTCTTTGTCGATGTAATTGCCAGCTGTCTCTGGTTTAGCTCCATACACTTTTAGCTTCTGCATCCTTCAGCTTCAGAAAAACATAAAAATGGTAGATTTACAAAATTGGTAAGCCAGACGTCCATGACCTTGTTTAGCTGCTCTGCAGCAAATACTGTGACGTAATTGACAAACATAATATTAAATAGAAAAGCTGAACAGTTTGAAAAATGACCCAAACAGAATATAAAGCTATCAACGCAGCACCCGGATTCAACTTTTCTGCATTTCTAGAGACTACAGGTACACAAAAAAACTTATTTAAGGGCTGAGAAAGGGGATTATGCATGATATTATGTCCCCTTGAACGCTGCAATGAAATCATGTCATTTTATCTTTGGAATAACACATGACCATTAACCAATTATTTATTCATAAAAAAACTGCTATAAACAAAACACTGCAGATTGTTTAGAAATTTGACAATACTTCAAAAAACAGTAAGATGTCTTAATGCCTGTAGATTTCACATTTTTAAATCAATCAGGAAGTTTATTTATTTTTTTATTTGTATTTGTAATGACTTACTGAAAACCTGTTAACCTCAGTCTTTGAATTGTTCACTCCTTCTCTCTACCGCCTTTGTTTAAAGTAGCTAGCTCAAAACCAAAAGAATATATGGCGTAACCTATGATTATTTTCTTCTGAAGTGATCAAAAGCATCTAAATTTAGAGTGAGAGACATCCCCGAGGTCTTTATTTTAAAACTACAGATAACATGAACCAGAGTTATGAGTAGTACACGTGCCTGGTCAGTAAATCAAACGCTGGCTTTCCTCCCACCCTCCAACCCCCATTATATGGGATATAGATTTTTCCATTAGACTTGAATCCCAGACCTCGAGTTCAAAATAAGTCTCTAGATTTAAGTTGTAGTAGTCATATCCTTTAATGACCAAAGTCTGTTTTAGCAGCTTGTGTCCAAATCTGAGACTCCAGACCGTCTCCTTATGTCGGTTCACAGCAAAAAAGTGCTGCAACAATTTTAGGCAACACCTATTTTTCACAACTTCCCCATTTTCTCTTTCATCCCCTGATGTTTCGTGAGTTCCTCAGCTTTTATCCTAATGTTGCCGTTGTTGGCAACATCTCCTCTATCACTAGATGCTACCTTCTCCTATACCTTAGACCGCATAAAAATGCATTTGCTCCCATCTTTCCCCATACAAAGACAGTGGTGTCCACAGATTTGTGCGTGTCTAAATGTGTGCAAATCCTACATCTAATATGCAGCCACTGAGGTCTTACTGTACGGTTGCACACATATAGGTCTGAAACATCTGTCCAACACCTGAACATAGTAAAGGAGAATGTGATGGAGTCAGCTAAAGCCTAAGAGGAAGCGTGGGATCACTTTGCATCCCATGCTGTGAGGTGGTCTCTATTCTCCCTCTGTGTTCCTATATTAGTCAGTAGGGACGTGAAACTTGTACGCAGCGGGATATACAATGTGGTATTAGGAGAGTTACAGCAGTCTCACACTAGGAATTACTGCAAATGCTTCATTTTCTGAAAGCAGAAGAATTCATTAGAAAAAGGAAACCTAGTAAAACCAAGTATTTACTGTTGTTTTCAAAAAAAATCTTGAGAATACAATTTTTGACCCTAAAGCAAGTTAGTTCCTATTTTGCTTAATGAGGTAGTTTCAATTAATCAAAATAAAAAAGTTACGCAGCACTAAGACATCTGAGTCATTTTTCAAATAAAACACAGAAAACGAGTCGTCGGTGTATGAATATGAAATTGCCACACTGCGAGAGCTGCTGCTTATATCAGCATCTTTGAGTTTAGAAAAAGATGAGAAGGAAGCTGCTGACTTGATGGTTTTCTTTGATCTGGACAGAGCTCCGTAGGTTTCCCCGTTAGGCTTTAGGTCTGGGTTGTGTAGGCTAACAAACCTTGACAAGAACAAAGTTTCACTCTGGGTTCATAGCTGGTTTTAGCTCAGATTCCAGAAGGGGAAGTGGGATTTTCTTTATTTTTTTCACAGTTTATGCCCATGAACTAAGATTACAAACACTAAAACTTAGGTTTGCATCAGTTTTTTGTTAGCAAATACATAATTAGGTCTGCAAAACCAAATACAGATAATATTGCAAACTTTTTATCTATTATTCCAAGTTGAATTGTTTTTCCTGGACAAAAAATTGTGTTTTTATGTGCATTTTAAATGTGATTTCTTGTACAGTGCTTTGTGACATTGTGTCTGTGAAAGGCGCTTTATAAATAAACTTTACTTACTTCCTGTTTTATAAAGCAGGATGGACATCTGCAAAAGAAAAGGGTTTACAAACACTTGTTTCTACTTGTAGAGAGGATGTTGCAGAAACCAGAGACGCAGTGAGAACCAGATGGTGACTGGAATCTGCTGATTCTACAATATTCTTTCTAATCAGGGAACACATTATACCTGTACGTGCCAACAGGTTGTGCTGACAAAAACACTACTCTTTGGACGTTATTTTCTGCTAGCGGATGTTTGTTCAGGAGTAATCAGCAAACAACAGGAAGCTCAGCATATTACAGCAAATGCACTTCATTTTATCTCTTTGGAAGAGTCCGATTATAGCCGTTCTATCTGAAGCTGTAACGGCAAATGCTGGATTAGCCAACATTAGCCTTCTTTTGGAAACCTCAGTTATAAGTAGGGTCTGCATTTTCTACGCACAGAAGCCGCTGTGCAGCAATGCTAAAAACAATTATCCCTAATATAAGATGTCAACATGTTCTGTAATCATTTTGTCTTGAAATAACAGTGAAATCCTGTTAACTGCGGAGCTGTGCAACAATGACTGCTCTGTCTTACAAGCACAATGCGATGTCTTTTCTGCTCCTAATGATTTTCCTTCAAACACCAAGGTGGGAATCTCTTATTTATTTTGCAATAGTTTTATAAGAAAATAAATCGCTGTCTTCTTGTAAGATGCAGTTCGAGATTTTGTTTTATTTTAGCCTGGATATTTTACTTTATGATAGCTGCATTCACAGTTTATCAAGAACATAGAAAAGGATTTTCTATAAATCAGGATCATCAAAGATTTGAATGAACAGGTCAGAGTTTTACAAATCAGCCACTCAATCCAAGTAAAATAAGAACAAAGCTATGCCTCAGAACAGCCAGCCACTCATTACCTCCCAACTAATCCTCTGTTCTGTATGTTTTCAGGATACAGCTTATAAAATGTCGAGACATATAAAAATTTCATCCATATTTATCCTTTTCATCTTTCTCAGAGCTAGGGATCCCCTGAGTTTTGAGCTTCCTGCTCTCTCCGTGTCAAAGTTCTTGATAAACAGTCAGTCGGGCCACGTTGCAGAAAGTTCAGCTGCTTTCCAGTCTGCCAAGCTGGATGCGTGTACAGAGTGGGCGGATTCCATAGAAACACGAGCATAGCATCCACAAGGTCTGCGAAGGGATAAAAAAAAAAAAAAAAAAAAAAAAAAACATGCAGCCACTAAACCGAGCAGAGATATTTTCCACAACAGAACATCATAATAATCAGCCCCACCAACAACACTTAACTGTCCAACCCAAAAGATTTCATTCCTTCTGTTTGTCTTTTGAGTCGACCAGCTGTACAGAGTACTGTGGCATGAAAGGCATTTGATGCTCGCTCTGGGTGTGTTCAGTTCAACTTGAATGGAGACTAAAGGAGATTACAATGGGTCAGACTTCTAACAGACACAGAGCAAATATTTAACTAACAATAGATCGCACAGTCAAACTTGCTAATCCTGTTTGCATTTTAAATCACCTCGCCTCTTGTTGAGCTGCAAACTCAATTTTCAACGTAGAAAATCATTAGCCTTCCTTAGAACCAGTGAGTTGGGCCAGTGAGGGCGATGCCTGTCAAAGTATGCAGATCGTTTCCTGAACGCTCCTGAGCTTCAAACACAGCCTGAGGAAAAGATGCTTGGAGCTTCCCTCCACGAACAAACAAACAGAGAAACACTGTGTGCCACTGAGAGGCATAGTATAAATATATCGTTATTCTGGTGGATTATTTTCAAACAGAAAATGTTCTTGGATATTTTTGTGGAGGCTGCGAGCCATCTGTCGCTTTACAAGGCAACAGTACATAATCTATTATAAAAGCAACCCACAAGCCCACGTTTTGCCAGGAATACAAATAGTTCTGATGAATCTATCGACACAGATCAGAGATCAGAAAATCAGAAATTCAAAAATGAACTGAGCAAAACTCCGGTTGCCTCCGATTTAAGCCTGTCTGCTGTTGCGATGACCCGGTTAACTGAGGGTTTCCACAGGCAAACTCAAAAATAAATTTTTTGTGAAGGCAACATTCTAAGTGTAACAATAGCCGTGTTTCCATCCAAATCTCTTGAGAATTTTGAGTAAATTATTAAAATGTTGCAAAAAAGAAATTGCGAATTAGGCGTGTTTCCATCTACTGGTTTGTAGCAAATTAACGAGGCGACGCAAAGGTTGATGTCACACGCCAACGCTATGCATGGCCGTAATAAACAGGAAGTAGAGGTTGCAAACTAGCACGGCCCACAGATATGTACACAGTAATGGAGCGAGGTTTTAATGAATGTGTTGCTATTTTTTTTATATGGATGAAACTAAGAAAAGCTCGAGTCTCTTCGGCTCCACACCTGTACCTGTTGCTTCCAGCCCTGTTTCCGAGCGTTATGGGAACACCGAGGAAGACGCTGGCAGCAGAAACAACCGATCAGTTATGTCAAAACTAATTCGACAAATGTGTTTGCATCACCTCTGTAGCGCATTTATTATTTTTCAAAACAGTCAAAAACCACCTCTAACAAGAGTAAAAACTTATTTTTTACGAGTTAATTCGAATTTTGACATTTTCATTAACCTTTTCTAATGCGATATTTCAAAATGCGCATAAAAAAAACATTGACGGAAACACGACTAATGGAAACAATCTTCTGTGCAGATGTTGGTTTCCCAGTTGAAGACAACACAGTTGGTCATTTTTACTATCCAAGAGGTGTTAAACAATGAAGAGGAGAGATCAGAGACATAACCTATTTAAAAGGAAGCTCTGCTCCTTGCTTTACAAACACTCTAGATAGGAAATCAGCCAATCTCTAAACTGGGTTTCACTCTACTAATCAGGACCTCTGGTCAAACTATCACCTTCCTTTATACTGCAGCAAAAGGCAACAATTAAAGTACTTCTTGATTCTGAGATCGACCAACTCGGAAATACATGCATTAGTGACCATATTTTCAAAAAATGTGGCATTAAGATCGTGACTGCGCTGTTAAAGGTTTTTTTAAGGACTAAAAATTGTCCCTCGGTGACCGCTAGGCTGAAAATCCACAATTTGGGTCACGTGGTACGATGACGTAGTTTGTTGATGTAGCTCAGGCTACACTACAGAGAGTACAATGGAATACACAACGACAAGTTCAAATGCGGATTCACAAAGTGATGATTTTAACACGAAAGACAGCGCAAACGTCTGTTACGATTCGGGTAAGTCTGAGAAAAACATTTTAGGACAATAAACAAAATGGGTTGCTAGTGTATAATTGGAATCGGGGCTTATAATCGCGGTTCTGGCTGACAGTTCAGATGTAAACACGGAAACAACCCATCGAAGCCCGATTGCCTAGCATCGTTTATGACGGCTGAAATCCGCCTAAATAGCCTTTCCGAACCGAAAGGGCTGTGGGTCTATCCCCACCACGGCTTTAAACGCCTCAGGGTTCTGCGGGGTAGCAGGGCCGTGCTGAGAGGTAGTGTGGATAGCACGTCGCATCACAGCAGGCTGCTGTGATGACAGCGAGATTTCTCCGCTCCCACTGCGGAGAGCTTCTCTGGGCTCAGGCTGCTCAAATGGAGCAGCTCCACCTGACGTAACACCACCAGAGACTTCAGCGTGGGTAAAACGTCTTTTACCAGCTGGCTGCCGCTGCGCCAAGTTTCCTCTGCTCCCACGGTGTGAGGAGTGAGGAAGAGGAGCTGCAGCGTCAGAGAGCTTCTCTGGGCTCAGGGATTGTCGCGGCTGGAGTGGGAGAAACACTCCGCTCTGGACTCGTGAGGCAACGCTGCGTCTGAAACGAAAGTTTAGAGGCTACCGGTTACTTGGCGATTCCATTCAGCGAGGATTTTCTCATCTCCGGGACTTTTCGGGTTCGGAAATGTGGTTGGTCAAATATCCTTGTTGGTATTTGACCAACCATAAGCCACACATTTTTTAGCCATGTTTAATCCGTCTATTTGTGTTTGAGAAAGCGAGTTTGCAACCAGGAAGTAACTTGTTGCAATGTCAACAGATCAACGCTTGTCAACGAATGACGTCATCGGTCACGTGACACCCGGCGCAACATTTTTTATGAGCCTTACGCTAAAAAGCCTTAAAAATCCACTTTGTCATCGAATTTGAATTTTTTTTTACTCGGGTCATAATATATGAACTTTCTAATATATAGCAACTTGTATGATCTCAGAATCAAGAAGTACTTTAAAGAGAATACTGTATTGTTTTTTTTAGATAGTTTCATTCTTCTTGCTGCCAATGTCTGAAATAATGCAGTATGCCTTAGTTCATATCAATCATTTCTCAATAGAAATCTGTAAAAGCTGTTTTTTCTTCAAACAATGAAGTGGATTAGCACACAGAAGTTGGATGCTGCTTTGAAAAAAATATTAGCACATTAATAGCACAGCTATTAATGTGCTAATATTAAAGCTTCTGTATCTGTCCAATGGGCTTGCCGTTTGGTTTTCAGGTAACTAATTTTCCTAAACCCCCCTAGATGATGCGTAACTGAGGAATGATGACTTCCACTTTGTGGGTCAGTTATCTGTAGATGAATGAACAGATATCAGGAGGAATTTTATATCTAAATCTAAAACAACTCGAGTAAATTTAAAAACTTTTATCCTGGACAATACCTTGCGCTAGTATTTCCCATCCTGAGAGTAAATGTACAGTAAATACCTTTTGCTTCAAACTGTACACAGTCGGCTCTTCAAAAACAGCAGAACGCAGCCAGAGACAGCAGCATATTGTTCATCCAGTCATAGGTGGGTTCATAGATACAGTCCACCTCACACCAAGTCTAAGATAAGCAAAGACTCCCGTTATCTGAAGCAGCTCAGCCGAACTGAAAAACATATCTGACATGAACATAAATGGCAGCTCTGCATTTCTAACGCTCCACTCTGATGACGGGTTCTTGGGAAAAGCATCTGTAACAGAGGTGCTGACGTGGTCAGGGAAGGCAGGCAGCCCTCCTGGCATCACATTTATTTGCCTCTTTATCTCATCTTGTATTGTCAAAAATAGAACCACTAATAGAAAGGACTCAAGCATGATGGAGATATCTACCAAAGGTCAATACAGATCCATTCTGAATTGATCTAGGATTCAGGTTAATCAGTTCTGCGTGTGTCCTGATTGCTGGATACGTTTTCCCCTCTTATACGGGACCTAGCTTTACAAACCCTCTAGACAGCAAGTGAGCCTTAGTTCATATCAATAACAGAACTACTAGTAGAAAGAACTCAACCTTGATGCTGATCTTAATCAGCATGGAGCATCCTAGCAGAATGCCAACAACGCAAATGAAATACTTATTTATGTCTACTGAGCAACAGTAGCAGCAGAAAGCATTCTTCTGTGATGCCACCCAGTCCCTCTTCCCTGATCCAGGTGATGCATCTGTAAACTGCAGCTGACAGAAGACGGGGTTACCTGAGTTGCTTGCGGTAACAAAGGTCTGCAGGAAGGATTTTATGGTTAATATTCTGTTTTACTGTGTGCACAACCAGTTGACAAGTGAAGTCTGCTTCTCACAGGAACAAAAGGCCTTTCTAACACGAATATGCCTTGCTCAAAGCCATTCCACTATTGCCCTGGCTATATGTTTCGGATCCCTGACCTACTAGAACTTGGACAGTGTCGCCCCGTCTCTTGTTTTCTGCACCTTCCAACAGGTTTTCCTCCAGGATTGGCCAGGGTTGAGCTTTGGTCCTCTTCCCATCAGCACAGAGCAGCCTGTCTCTCCCGGCTGAAGCAACACATCCCACAGTAGGAGGCTGCCATGTTTCTCTCCAGGGTTGGTGTTTTCAGGGCGATGTACCGTGCCCATTCTCCACTGCTCATTGCGTTTTGCATGTAGGCCATAAAGTTCAATTTTGGTCGGCACCTTGCTCCCCATGTTGGCAGTGTAACCTGCACGGTTAGCAGCAAACTGCAAACAATGGCTTTTCTTCCTGCCACTATTCCATAAAGGCAAGGGTTGAGGAGTGTGCGACCAAACAATTCTCCCACCTGAGCTTGGATCTCTGCAGCTCATCCAGGGTCTCCGTTTGCCTCCTGACAGCTTTTCTGATTGATCCTCCCTGGCCAGCCTGTCAGGTTAGGTGGTGAGCCGAGCCTCAGTAGGTTCACACCTGTGCTGCATTCCTTCTAATTTCTGGGACCGTCTGAAACCTGGCGTGTTGTCTTTCGCATAACATTGCAACAGAATACATCGTATTGTGTGTTTGTAGCATAATATAATGTGGATGTCTTCTCAAGGGCTAGGGATACTTTTGCAAGACAATCTGGTTCAGGTGGAACAGGGAGAATTAAAGTCACCCCCACTCTTTGGTCCAAGGACAGCAGCCTTTATAGCGTCTTTCTGTCGCTTCTATTCATAATGCACAGAAACATTAAAAATTAACAGATAGAAGTGGAGCAATTTCTATCTAATAACACAAAACCAAAGGGATATTTTTATCGTACTTATGATATCTGTAAAGTTAGTGTAAGGTTATTATGATCAATCTTACATGTCATTTAAGTCAGGGTTCATATAACACTTTTTTTTTCATTTTCACCATGAGCACTCGAGGTGAAATGAGTTGTTTGCCAATTTGAGACAGACTGATGTGCAAAGTGTTAAAAGAGAGCAGTAATCCATTACTACAGGCTGTGTGCTTTTCCACCGAAATCATTTGTCATCTGTGAACAAAAAGAGAAAGCAATGAGAAGCCCATCAATGCCGTATCTTCATTTTACCAATCCCAACCCAGTTGGACTAAGTCCCCCATCCTGACTCCATTTATTCAGCACCGACAGCCGAAGGGTGACAGAGTTCATTTTCTCCTCACCGTCCCACAGCAGCACAATCAACATTAGCCGTTTCCATGACAGCAACGCTGGCAGGAGATATTTCTGAGAGTCGGGGCCCGACACCGAGACGGGACCTTGAATTCCCTTCTCTACGTCTCACGCTCACATAGAACCCAGGCTCAGGTTCCTCCCACTGGGCACACCAGTCAAGGAGATCAGCGGATAACATTTTCTGTGTGATAAAAAGAGCGTTTCACCATTGCACATCTGGACATGAGCATTCGCCACACAACCCCTGCTTATAAATAGCACACCAATGACAGGAGCTGCTTGGATCATGAAATGAACAGAAGATGAGAGAAAGTCAGGAAAACAGACAGCTTCCTGCTGTTGGACATTTCTAAATAACAAACTCCATCAGTAACAGGAACAATGCTCTCCGATGGCAGATTGCTAATCCTGCAGTTCTTATTAAAAACCGTCCCATATGTATACCTTGGTAAATCTAACAAAGACAGCGCCGATCGAACTGATGAAACTGTTTCATCAACAAATGAGGAGTTACAAAAAGAGTTGCTGTCACCCTGCTCAGATTGCCCCTGACTGCACCGCCGTGAGAATTGTGCATCCTCCGGCTTTTTCGAAGAACAGCCTGTCCTGAAAACAGCCTGGAGACCACAGACAGCATTCCAGATTAACCACAAGTAAAAATGGAGACTTTAATGGTCTACCATAAAGAAATTCTGCGGTAAAACCCTTATATCTGAACTCTCTGTTCAGTTCCAGTCAAAAGCAACAGAAAACAGGGAAAGTTGTAACCCGTCGCCCATGTGCTTCCTCCCATGCTTGCCCCCACTTTCACGTCGGCTTCTTTATTAAATCCCACAACACGAGTTCTGAAATCAAAACTGTTTTTGTCCAAACTTTAGATCCAATTATCCTTCACAGTCAGACGCAGCTGTATTATTTAAGAATCTACATTATGAAGAAAAAAAATGTCAAGACAAGTTGATGCACCTGATGTTTACGTGGCAGGACCAGAATCCCACAGTCAGGACAGACCGTCTTAACGACGCACTGAAGGGCCAATTAGAGACAGAAACTGCCAACTCTCAGAAACGGCGGCACTAAACACAACAATGGCTTGTTTGACTGCAAAGGTTAGGATCTAATGAGAAACAAATGGCTGCTGATCATTCCAGGAGAACCAGCTTGATGCTGCCAACGGGGGGTCCCCAACGTAACTCACCACTGAAAGCCAACATTTTACATGCTTCTTTAGAACATTCAGATCAGCTAAAATAAAGCGTCAATAGGTTCCAGCAGTACATCGGTCTAAGGTCTAGTCAAAAATCTGCTGCAACCATTGGGCTTCCTTAATCCACATAGAGTTCAAACTTTAGGTTGGGTCGTCTATTAGAGATTTGACTATTTAAATACCAACTGGCGGAAATAAATGTGCTGGGCCCACTTACTGGCACCTCTGGAAAAGATACATTCCCCTTACACGTTCATCCTTGTATGTAGCAGCAGAGAATTCACAGTCATTATTATTAGAAAACCTTTCATTTGAGAACATCTATTCAGAAGGATGGGGGGGGGGATCATGTTAACTGGCGTCCCAATTACTGGTACCCACAACAATTTAAGCAAATGTGACTGAACTTTTTTTTTTTTTTCCATTTATACTTAACCTTTTCAAACCGATTAGAGTTACAGTGAAATTTAGTACGGCATGACACACAGGCCCATTCTTTTTGTCCACTAGCCACTAGGGTGGAGGATGCCTAGAGCTGGAGAACATAACTAATCCCGGTTGACATCACAATATTGAGGTGTGCAAACATGCTTAAACGACATCCTGGAAATTTCCTTTCATTAAAGCTCAGCTCGCCAACCATCTATTAAAACGCTTAGATGGATTTACAAAGTTTTTATGCCCATATCAGGCAAAGATCTAGATGATCAACATCCCTAAAGATTAAGCAGGGTGGTGGGGACACGTGACTAATGAAAGGAGAGAGACTTGTGAGGAAAGATGTGTCAGAAATGTCAACAGGTGAAGTTGGCCTAATCCTTCTGGGCCTTTAAACTGGAACTGGGCAAGATTTTCTTGATTGCAAGCAAGAAGGCAATCACCAAATGCTGGCTCCAGGCAAGCCCCCTTACCTTCAGGCAGTTCAGGATCCACAAAATGGAAACATTGACTTTTTCCCTGCGTCTCCAGAAGGAGAAAGGAGAGAGACTCTGGGAAAAATGGAACAGTTACTCAAAGTCTCAAAACAAATTACTTTTGTGAATTTGAAAATATATCTGCCTCTGCTGTTTGCTGTACACCCTGCTCTTGGGTTGTGGGTTATATGTGTTATTTATCTTTATTTTTTTGATGCAGACCAGTAATGCAGTGTAAAATACACTGCTCTATATAATGTATGTGTGCTCTAGCCCTCACTTGTTTGTGTTTGCCCTTGTTCAAAAACTAAAAATAAAGTTTAAAAAAATAAAAAAACTGGAACTGGGTGATTTCAACAGTTACCACAAACTAAGAATCCTTGGCAAATTGAGCTCAAGGTCCAGAAATAGTCATTGGTGCTGTGTTTACTTCAAGGTTAGATTACTGCATGTCTTCATACCAGGATCTTCTGCTTCAAGTCTCAACTATCACAACAACCTGTTCAAAATGCAGATGAATAACTGCTTACCGGTGCTGAGAAACACATGCACATGACTTCTGCCCTCGCCTCTTTGTTCACTTCAGAACTCAGCTTCAGACTCTGCTAGTTGTATTGGAGGCCATTAATGAACTGGTCCCGTCGTACATTACTGAAATTGTACATTAAAATTTCAACCTGAGAGCTCGCAGACCACCGAATGATTTAAATCCTGCCTCAAGAACTCAGGCCAGCCTTTTTCAGCTGCTGCACCACATTTGTTGAAACAACCCCAAATAGACTCTCCACTACTTCTTATAAGTCTAGACTAACTTTTCCCCTTTTTAAGTTTTTTTATGGTCTTTTTGGATTTTTTACAAACAGTTTTGAAGGTTGATTGTTACCCCCTTTTTATTATTTTTCAGACAGGTTAAACTGTATTTTCATATTATAAATAAATAAATCTTACTTATTAAATTTTTTAGAAACAAAACATTCCAAAATGGTTTGGTTTGAATGCGTGGAAAAAGCACCTCTTAGCCGCGGGTAAGTATGGTGAAGAATCCCGGATAGGTGGGCCTGGTTCTCTGCCAAAGGTCCTGTGAGCCTTGGAGCAAGGCATCATGGTCCTCTTGAGACATTGTAAATAAATTATAAACAAACACCTGGGGTCCGTTCTTCGTACGTCGCTAACTCAGTTAGCTGGATTTGATTGTTGACGATTTGGCATGATCTTGGATCGTTTGGTTCTTCGAAACTCATCCTGGACTTGCTGTCATAGTAACATGTGCGCCAGCTTAAACCTGCTCGCGAGCAGGCTTATTTCATGTAAACAAGATTAGATTGCAGCTCTATAAGCGGAGGAGATGGGGAAGTCTGTCGTTGCCATGTCTTGTCCGTTTTTACGACAGCAACCTGTTGCGGAAGGTGCAAGAATTTAATAATTTCATGTTTACTTTGTTCTTTTATGTCAGAGCCTCCACAGGACCCATTAGAACATGGGGAAAAAAGTGAAGTACAAGAATATTCTACAAAATGGTAGCCTTTAATTATTATACTATATTTTAAAAAGCCACTTCTTCTTCTTTTTAAAACCCACTGTTAAATGATGTGTTTGTCTGTTTATAATAGCCACCAAGAAAAAGCCTGAAAGAAAACAGGTTATTTTTACTTTTGTTGCATGTTTCACCCTTTTTTCTTTCACAAAATGACACATAGTGCCATCCGTTCCCTATATAAACGGCATCTTCAACAAAAAAAATAGTATTTTGACCTGAAATAGCACAAAGAGGAGAAATTGAACTCCACAACTTGAAAAAGAGAAAACTTGCACTAGAGATCGAGTTGCTTCAAAAGGACCTTCAGAGTAAATTCTAATACACCATTTGACAGTAGTATTGCTGAATTTACATAACTCTCTTATTGTAGGCAAAAGATGACTTGCTGGCTTTTATTTATAAAAAATGTTTAAATAAAACGACAGGAACTAAGCATTATTTGTTTCGTCTTTTATTAAAGATTAAAAAAATGGTGTTCCACAATTCTGTCCCGTCCTCTGCCACTAGGTGGTCCAAGTGCACTGGCTGGACAGACTCCATAAGACTTCCCTATCTCCTCCGCTTATAAAGCTGCGAACTAATCCTGTTTACATGAAATAAACCTGCTCGCGAGCAGGTTTAGGTTTGCGCACATGTTGCTATGACAGCAAGTCCAGGATGAGTTTCGAAGAACCAAACGATCCAAGATCATGCCAAATCGTCAATAATCAAATCCAGCTAACTGAGTTAGCGACGTACGAAGAACGGACCACTGGTCTTTGGATCGTTCAAAAGAATATTGATTGTAAACATATGGCCAAGTCAACAACAAAAAAAGGTTCACCAGACACAAAATCCTTATTTCCCATGTCCATCATCAAAGGATAAAACTAAATGCTGACCTATTATAAAAACGTACATTGTTGGAAATGCTGTGATTATGCCTCATTGGAGTTTGTTGAAAATCATTTTTACGCTATTATGGACTTATTTCCCCTATCAAATAGTTACAACCAAATTAAAAGAGCTTTTTTATCCATCTTTACCAGGGGTGCCAATAAACGTGGCTGGCCACTATACAGTTTACATTGTTTCTAAGATATAAATTTGTGCACATTTTTTCATAGACAAGATTTTTAGAGTTGAATACTAAATTACACAGACTTGGTGATTTGCCTTACAATGGGAACCAGCATCCCCATTACAGAAACAAGTCTGTCGCCGTGTTAGGTTTCTGTCTCTGGTCTTAACAGGATAAGAATTAGAGAATGTAAACATGTGTTTGTGCAGATGGGATGTTTTGATCCCGCAGGAATCGTGTTGAGCACACAAGCGCCCCGTGGGTGCTGCCAGATTCTCTCAATAATCTGAAGCATCCCAGACTTCCAACATCCTCCAGGCGAGACTCCACTCTCTCCTGTCCAACACTACAGCCAGTTACAGGTTCAATTACCCAGGAAACAACATGTTCTTGGGCAAATTCTGTCAGGCTGTTTGATACAGAGAAGGACACGTCAGCTGTAAAATGCCCGCTAAAACCCAAATTATGCTAATTAACGCTATAAACAACTGAGCTGTCGACAGTCACTTCTGCGTCGGTGTGGCGCTGGCCAAACCAGCCCGGTCCCGAGCAACTTGGACGGCTTCTTAAATGTCCGACACAAGAAAACCAAAACATTAAAATATTAGTATTTTAACTAAGTAAACTGGGGGAAATAAACGCTGAATGCTGCGATAAATACATTAATATTCTGTCGGTTTCTTCTCCTCACCTGTTCGCTTAATGCGGCGCTGCTGCTGCTGCTGCTGCTGTCTGTGATGCTGCTGCTACTGCCACCGCCTCGCTCACGCGCGTCATTGAAGTGTCACCCGCGGAATGAGCCGGGGCCGGTAGGTGGAGCGCGTGCTGCATAGTTTGGCGCAGTGCTCGAATAGATTTCTGGGAAGCGTAGTCTTTAGTTATAAAAACACGGAGGGGAAAGGAAAATGCAAGAAAACTAGTTCAAATGGGTAAATTGTTCTATGGCTAAGGTGCGATTTGCGGAGATTTTCACACCTGCATCATGGTCAGGCCAAATGTTGGTGAGGAAAAACAGATACAACAATAAAGCAATGGACTACAACTCAGATAAAGAGTATCAGTGACTTCAAATAATTTAGTAGGTCCAGAGTACCTACTATTTTTTTGTCTGAGATACTGATAAACTAAGCCTTTTTAGCAGCATACTGGCTCAACTACACAACTCATTGACCCACTTTGCAAAGGTTCTGCTTAAGACGCGTTTACCTGGAACTCCTCAGCCTGAAGAAGTTTTTTTTGGAGAAAAGACAAAACGTTTCAACAAAGAAGAACCTGTGCAGAGGACCTCCATTTTTTTTGTGTGACCTGGATTATTGAGCTGCATCAGGAGAGTGACTCTGCAATGGATCATGAAGTCTCTTTATTTTCCAGAGCCAGCCAAAGGCATGAACAAACTTTGCAACTTTGCTTAAGGCTACTCCACGAGAACAGAGAATTTTGTTCTTGTAGCCAAGGTGGCAAGAACATGAAAAACGCTTGTTTGGCTCTGTCTAATCATACTTCACAAGACGGAATGTTTTGTTTCTCATGAAGTAGCAGCCTTTAGGCCCTTATTATGGCCTGGGTTTTGAATGGACCAAGTTACTATGCATTACTTGCCAAAGACAGCCTTTGCTATTAGGAGCCATCTTTTAATATGGGTCTCCATGCCACAGTTGGTAATGTTCTCCTAGTGCACTTTGAATCGTCTTGTTACTGAAAAGTGCAATAGAAATAACATCCAGGACTTGTACAGGTCTGGGATCAGGAAAACTTCTAACATCTCTGCTGACCCCACACATTCTGCACACAAACAGTTAGACCTTTACTCCCAGGGTGGCGCTACGGAGTCCTATTTGCAAAAACCTGCGCCACAGAGACGTTGGCCGTTTCTCGATATGCGTTCTTGAGCGGTCTTGTGTGCTCGTGACACGTCATCAGCCTCAGCCCGAGCACTGTTCCGATTGCCGAGAACGCCAGAGCGAGAACGCACCACATCCCCGGATGTTGTTCTCGCCCCGCCCTCTTTATCGAGCATGCATCAGACCAGACTTGTGCGTTCTTCAGACTGACCGCTTTCCCAGAATGCACCGCGGCAAGATAATTTTTAGGCTTTTTAGAAATTAAAAATGTTGTTTTAAAAAAAAATTTCAATAAGATTTATTGTGGTGTAGTATATAAATAGTTTTGAATGTTAAAGAAATGCTAAAGAACTGTGCGTCTCATGACGTCACAAGTACGCTTCTGTTCCAATACACCATACGTGCTGCGTGCTCGCGTTCTTGTCAAGTCCGATCTTCCTGTGCTCTCGCCAAGACCGGACACGAGAACGCGAGTCCGTACTCGCGTTCTCGTGAATTGAGAAACGGCCAGTTTGTTCCCCAATCCTGTCTCTCCGATGAAAACAATGAGCACCTTACAACCTTGAGTGGTCGGCTACACTGCTTTGAAACACAATAAGCATTTATTTCACCACTCCCAGTCTCCATTTTTCATTTCTTTACATATTACTAAAACACAGTTTATATATAACACATGTCTGCATGCCGTGAGCACTATAATCAAAGTCAAATTCCTTGAATGTGCTCAATCATGGCCAAATAAAGATGATTCTGATTCTGAATGGTGATTCTGTTCAAAAGAGAACCCCCTCTCACGCCGCCCTTCTTGCCGGACGATGAACCGGTGGACCGTGAAGGAGTAAACACACACCGCGGTTATGACGAATGTACTCATGGGAAACAGTGACAACACCAAAAGGCATATATAGACACAATTCTTCCATTTGTGCTCTATTAGTGTAATCATAAATATATGTTTGTTTTACATACACGCATAAACATTTCACGCGCCAAGCAAAAACTTTCACCGGCAGAATGATTTTGGCGAATCTGCAGCTTCCGGGCACGAAGCTCCATTTACCTAATCCCCGGGTGTCATTGAGAAACATGGCCGCGTCCACAGGAGCTGCAGACGCTGCTGCGGCAGACTCTAAAGGTCCAGTTTCCTCGAGCATGGACAGTCCAACGATCCAGTACAGCATGGTTCTGGAGCATCTGGTAGGGGAGAAGAGGCCCATTAAAGAGCTGAACCCCGCAGCCCTGGGGGGTATGCCGGTGCCTCCGAAAAGCGACGAGCAGAAAATGATCGAGAGGGGAATGGAGAGCTGCGCCTTCAAGTCTGTCCTGGCCTGTGTAGGAGGTAAAACACACACACACACACACACACACACACACACACACACACACACACACACACACACACACACACACACACACACACACACACACACACACACACACTTTAAATCCAGGATGAGGGGAAAGATGGTGTCCAACCGAAGCCCTGAGGTGGTGATCCATCGTTTCTGAGGAGAAGATCCATTCTCTGCGTCCTGACCACGTTTTAGAGCTCCTGTCAGTGAAACAGTAAACCTGAGCTTGTTCTGGTGCAGTTTTTTTGTTTGCTTTGGGTCTAATTTGACAATGAATCGCTGATAATATTTTACATTAGGCCTAAAACTTATTGCATGTTATTGAGCTTGTTTATTGAGGAAATAAAGGGTGCCCTGTTTGTTGTTTTCCATCAGGCAAGGAACACAACAAACGTGTGATGGAAGGCGGTCTGGTCATCTGAAGCCTTGACACAAAAAACTAGAAGCAGTAAAAAACTACAGCAAACCGGCTTAAATCGGAGGCATGCGGACGAGCGAGCCAGCAGAGGTGTGGAAACGTTTTCAGAAAGAACTGAGCAAACGTCCGGTTGCCTCCGATTTAAGCCTGGTCGCTGTTGCGATGACCCGGATAACTGAGAATTTGCACAGGCATGTAGCGAAAAAAACAACAACCTTTGCACAACATCCCCGCCCTAAGACATAGCGGTGGCAGCATCATCCTGTGGAGACTCTGAAACAGGGACAGGAAAGCTGGTTGGAGCAGATGAGAACGTGGATGGTGCAAAATACTAAAAATTCCTAAAAGGTAACGTTAGTAGAGGCCACTAAAGACTAAAGGCTGGTTCACATTTCAGCTGTAGGTGTGTTCACTGACACGCTCCATCATCTTTGACTGAGCTTTGGCTGCTTTCTAAAGAAGAGGTAAAAACCATGCGCTACTTTGGTTTGGTCTACCCCATAAAGTCCCAATAAACTACCTTAAAGCTCATTGTTGTAACAAGACAAAGTGGAGGAAAGATTCAAGGTTCTAGAAGGCACTGCACGTGTAAGACCGACAAGAGTGTGCTTTTCATCGTCCGCGTCAGCGGTTCTAGTGATTTATATTTAAATCTTACTACAGTGCATTTGTCTTCCACAGGGTTTGTCCTCGGAGGAGCCTTTGGCGTGTTTACGGCTGGCATCGATACTAACGTCGGCTTCGACCCCAAAGACCCCCTGAGAACCCCAACAGCTCGAGAAGTCCTTAAAGACATGGGCCAGAGGGGGATGTCCTACGCCAAGAACTTTGCCATCGTGGGGGCCATGTTCTCCTGCACCGAGTGCATCATAGAATCGGTAAGTGACATCATTTCCTGTCGTGTCCTGCTGCTTATTTATATATTTATATATATATATATATATATATACACACACACTACCGTTCAAAAGTTTGGGGTCACCCAAACAATTTTGTGTTTTCCATGAAAAGTCATACTTATTCACCACCATACGTTGTGAAATGAATAGAAAATAGAGTCAAGACATTGACAAGGTTAGAAATAATGATTTGTATTTGAAATAAGATTTTTTTTACATCAAACTTTGCTTTCGTCAAAGAATCTTCCATTTGCAGCAATTACAGCATTGCAGACCTTTGGCATTCTAGCTGTTAATTTGTTGAGGTAATCTGGAGAAATTGCACCCCAGAAGCAGCTCCCACAAGTTGGATTGGTTGGATGGGCACTTCCTGCGTACCATACGGTCAAGCTGCTCCCACAACAGCTCAATGGGGTTCAGATCTGGTGACTGCGCTGGCCACTCCATTACCGATAGAATACCAGCTGCCTGCTTCTGCTCTAAATAGTTCTTGCACAATTTGGAGGTGTGTTTAGGGTCATTGTCCTGTTGTAGGATGAGATTGGCTCCAATCAAGCGCTGTCCACTGGGTATGGCATGGCTTTGCAAAATGGAGTGATAGCCTTCCTTATTCAGAATCCCTTTTACCCTGTACAAATCTCCCACCTTACCAGCACCAAAGCAACCCCAGACCATCACATTACCTCCACCATGCTTAACAGATGGCGTCAGGCATTCTTCCAGCATCTTTTCATTTGTTCTGCGTCTCACAAGCGTTCTTCTTTGTGATCCAAACACCTCAAACTTGGATTCATCCGTCCACAACACTTTTTTCCAGTCTTCCTCTGTCCAATGTCTGTGTTCTTTTGCCCATCTTAATCTTTTTCTTTTATTGGCCAGTCTCAGATATGGCTTTTTCTTTGCCACTCTGCCGTGAAGCCCAGAATCCCGCAGCCGCCTCTTCACTGTAGATGTTGACACTGGTGTTTTGCGGGTAGTATTAATGAAGATGCCAGTTGGGGACCTGTGAGGCGTCTGTTTCTCAAACTAGAGACTCTAATGTACTTATCTTCTTGCTCAGTTGTGCAACGCGGCCTCCCACTTCTTTTTCTACTCTGGTTAGAGCCTGTTTGTGCTGTCCTCTGAAGGGAGTAGTACTCACCGTTGTAGGAAATCTTCAATTTCTTAGCAATTTCTCGCATGGAATAGCCTTCATTTCTAAGAACAAGAATAGACTGTCGAGTTTCAGATGAAAGTTCTCTTTTTCTGGCCATTTTGAGCGTTTAATTGACCCCACAAATGTGATGCTCCAGAAACTCAATCTGCTCAAAGGAAGGTCAGTTTTGTAGCTTCTGTAACGAGCTAAACTGTTTTCAGATGTGTGAACATGATTGCACAAGGGTTTTCTAATCATCAATTAGCCTTCTGAGCCAATGAGCAAACACATTGTACCATTAGAACACTGGAGTGATAGTTACTGGAAATGGGCCTCTATACACCTATGTAGATATTGCACCAAAAACCAGACATTCATGTCTCCTTAGGTTCATTTCAGCAAGGTATCGCTCCACTTCAACAATGGCATCTGCTGTGGCATTGTTGTGGAGCTACACCTCTTCTGGTCCACTGTAGTATCTAATAGAGACCACAGTTCACCTATATATAATAAAAAATATATATCATTACACATAATACACAACATCAACAGCTGAAATACAGCAGTACAAATTACACAAGAAAATTTCAAAATAAATAAATACCCACAAGATCTGCTGGTGCCTTCTCCTGCATCTGCTGAATCCTGCGGCTGGATACTTTCATTGTTTGTAATCAGTGCAGAACATTCTGCTTTCAGCCGCCGTACTGCCTCTTGTGCGTTGCTTTGACTGAGAAAACCAAGAGTTTTGAACCTAGGGTCCAGCAATGTGGCCATTGTCATGACACTTAATGATTCAATATTTGCTACTTGTTCTTTGACACGCCTTAATAGGTTTTCAGACAGAAGTCTTGCAACATCATGTTTTATATTTGCCATCTTTGTAAGCACTGCATGGTGCAGCATGTTCATTAAAGGTATAACCTTGGATATTGACACCCTTTTCTCTTCAGAGAGCTCTGAAGTTGCTTGCAAAAATGGGAACAACACTGGTAAAGATTCTTCAATTATCTCATAATCCTGAGAAGTCCATCCATTTTCCGAACCGTTTAATCCCTCATTGGGTCGTGGGGGTTGCTGGTGTCTATCTCCAGCGTTCACTGAGCGAGAGGCGGGGTACATCAGTTTTGAGTGTTGTGAGGGCTGTGGCCACAGGTTCTTTTTGTTGAAACAGACGTTCCAACATAAGGTAAGTACTGTTCCAGCGTGTGTCCACATTGATTATTAGCTTTTGTGGCTGTCTTCCCATCTGTATTTGAGTCCCTTCTAGCCTTTCTTTACCTGTGGTGCTTGAGTGGAAATATGCCACAATTCTTTTAGCCTTGGCGCGGATGTCACAGAGGGCAGGGATCTGGTCAAATGATTTTCGGACTAATAAATTCAGTCCATGAGCAATGCAGATGGAGTGCCTGATCTTTAATGCCTTAGCACATGCAATCATGTTAGCTGCAGCATCAGTCACCAGACAGTTCACTTTATCAGTAATTCTCCACTCCGCCATATGATTATGCACTACCCTGGCCAGATTTTCAGATGTGTGAGTGGAAATGCTCCACTCCAGTTAATACAATGCCCAGTTTGTCATTGGGATCAATGAAGTGACATGTTATGGCCAGGTACGCCTCCATATTCATGGACGTCCACATATCTGCTGCCAGGCTGACGGCAGATACCTTTTGGATGTCTTCTTTGGCCTTTTCTTTTGTTTTGTAGTATTTCTCTTCCACCATTTTTAATGCCTAAAATGAACAACAAAATTATTCACTTAAATAACTGAAGTGATTTCCAATTACCACATTAGCTGTTTTATTTAAACATATAAACCTTTCTAGTAGGAAGAACATAGGTTGGATCCAGCAAATGAATGAGCTCTCTGAAGCCCTCATCCTCCACTACTGAAAAAGGCTGGGAATCCTTTACAATCATATTTAACACAGCCTCATCTAGCACCTCCTTCCTAGAACCTGTAAGACACATAAATATAAAAAAAAAATTAAATGACACAATATCCTGATAGATATATGATATGAATGAAATAATTTAAAACACATAAGACAAGATCATACTCTGGCTGGTGTCTTCTGTTGAAGTGTGCCTATTTTCATGCATAGCCCTGTAATGCCTAATCATTGATGATGTGTTGTTGTTGTAGACCAACACCCTTTCACACAGCAAACATTTCACCTGAAATAAAAGGATGTGGAAGTTAAAACAAAGTTGCTATGAATGATGCAAATGTAGACAGATCTTGTGCAAACATTATACAAACCTTATTGTGATCTGTCATCTCAAAGTACTCCCACATATGAGAGGTTTTTCTCTTTTTTGACGGCTCCATTTCAAACACTGCTGATGAAAACTGCTCTGCTGACGCGCTACCAAACCACCTACTACAACCCACGAAGCAACAGGGTTCATCGCGCTTTTATTTTGAAAAATGACACGCAAAATGAAGCAATGACGTGGCAAATGTAACGCGATGCCTCGTTTGTTGTTGATCACGTGATTTTCCTCAATATGACACAAGCTCCGAAGGGGGGCTTCATCTGTCACGCCCCCTTTTTACTCGGTACACGCCTCGAAGCCTTGCTTCAGATGTCCCATCACTAGTCTAAAGTTATCTTCATTGAAAAGTACAGTGCTTTTCCTTAAAAAATAAGGACATTTCAATGTGACCCCGAACTTTTGAACGGTAGTATATATATATATATATATATATATATATATATATATATATATATATATATATATATATATGGGAGGGGAGAGGAGCAGACCAGTTAGAGCGTTGAGGCACAGAAACACAGCGCACGTAGTTAAAAAAAAGCATAATTAATAAAAACAAAACTTATTAACAGACTAAGTGGCGTTTTAGACTGCATCTTACGGTTTGGATCACCGAGAACATTCATGTTTTTAAAATACACAGTAAAGCCAGAATAACTTGCGGTTCAAAAGTAAAAACGAGCTGTAGTCCAATCAGCGATTTCTTAGGTCTCCCACTGGGACGTACCTCTTCCGTTTTGTTAATGTAGTGCTTTCCTTAATGTTGTAGCGTTTCTGTTAATGTTGTAATATTTTTGTTAATGTTGGAGTGCTTTCCTTAATGTTGGAGTGCTTTTGTTAATGTTGTAGTGCTTTGCACCTCAGGGCCACTATATATATATATATATATATATATATATATATATATATATATATATATATATATATATATATATATATATATATAAATAGAGATATAGATATGACATTTACAAATACAACACAAGGTGTTATAGCGCCCTCTGCTGATTACATTGAATTGCAGTCTAACTGGAAAAAAAAATGTGAATAAGCTTAAAACTGCGGTGGGAACGGCCACCTTTGTCCTCCAATAGGTTTGTTTCTGTCCCTAGTGGACACACCCATCACTGTTTTGCATCTGTTTGATTTGATCTGCAGCACAGAGGCAAATCTGACTGGAAGAACGCCGTGTACAGCGGCTGTGTAACCGGAGGAGCTATAGGGTTTCGGGGTAGGTAACCTCCTTTCTGTTCCCAATTTGGGCTCCGTTTCACATCCTCCTACCATTTGTCCTTTTTTTTCTGTTCTGTGTGCAGCTGGTCTGAAAGCCGGGGTCCTCGGATGTGGGGGGTTTGCCGCCTTCTCTGCTGCCATCGAATATTACCTACGATGAGAGGCTGAGGAACGGCTCTACGGACGAGAACTTGTTTTATACGTGGACTCGCTGTGAGGAACCCAGTGTACAGAAACTAGCGGCGCAGGGACCTGGACAGCACTTGTAGGGGATGCTCCATTTGCAGAACCTCTTGATCAGAGAGACTTCTGGACCCAGGTCATGGTGACCAGACCTCCTACACTCAGACAGCCACTGTTCGGTTACAGGCGCGTCATATGAATTTACAGGCTGTAATCACTAGAATTATTTATATTCAAGAAGGTGTTTTTTTTTTTTATCAGGTTAATGCATTCAGTAACAATTCCTCCTTTAACCTCATAGTTAATGATCAGAGCTATTCTAGTTTCAGTGGCTTTAAGAAATCTGAACTTCCCACAGCTCCTGACCTAAGGACATTTTCTATTAGAGGGGCTTTGCTGAAACACGCAAGACTGTTTTTTTTCTTTTTTTTTGACAGACTGTGTACAGTGTGACTGCACTGCGGGTTGTAGTCGGTGTCTGTGTGCTTCTGAGTATGAATAAAAGGATACGGACATAAGAGGATAGAAAAGGACAGATGCTAATGCTCTTTGTTAACTTTCCAAAATCTAAAAATATAAACTTGGTAATATTTACAGGGTATTTATATTCAGACCCTTTTACTTTGATACTCATAAATAATATCCATCAGGACATCACCAACTACAGGAGCCCATATTCCCCCACTCTGTGATGAACCCTGTCTGGCTGACGTTGACACCTCACACCCATTCACTCACACCTGCATCTGCAGCCCCCGCTCCACTGACCTCTTACCTGCAGCAGCCAAGCACTAAAGATCTATGAGGAGAATTTCTGTCGGCTCTCTCAGCGTCAGAAGGTCCGGGAAGCTCCAGGACCTGAGGGCGTGACTCCCCCCCCCCCCCGCCTGAAAGCCTGCCCTGACCAACGTTCCCCCGTCTTCACTCTGATGATCGCTCTGTGAGGTTCCTCCCTGCATTTCCAGTGGCAAGTTAAGAAGTCCAACCTGCCTCAAGGCCTGCTGGGTATTTTCTACACTGCCATTATTCAGTCTGTCCTGTCTTCGTCCATCACTGTTTGATTTTGCCACAAAACAGGGCAGGGTCAGACTGCTGGGAACAGTCAGGTCTGCAGAGACGATCATTGGTACTGACCATCCATCCATAACTCTGCAGACCCCATGCGTCCCGCACCCCATCTGCTCAAGCCTGCACCTTCATCTCCCCGACCACAGAGAGCAATCGGCTAGTCTACTGGGAAACGGCGCAGGCGTTATTCCAGCCCGTCTTCCTTTGTGAGACGCAGGTATGCTTGTGAATGCAAAGCACCACAGCCGACCGGTATGGGATAAACTTGTAGAGAGGTTTAAAGCCCGGTTAGACATCCCAGACGGTGAGCATTCTCCATGTTTTGTCCTGCTGCAGCCACAACCTTCAGTGTTTCATCGCGATGGACAATATCCCAAATTTAAATATCACTGTTCGGTCCACCATCTGACAATGGATAGAGCACTGCAGAACCGCAGACCTACAATGGCCGTCTCCTTAAACTGTCCGGTTAAGGAGGCCATCAATCGGTGAAATAGCCAAGAGAGCCCATGGTACCTGTGGAGGAGTTGCAGAGATCCACAGCTTAGGTGGACAGATATATCCCCAAGGCAACTGTGCTAAGATGTGAAATGCACAGCTTTAGCTTTTAGGGGAGAGTGACAAGAGAAAAGCAACAGAGGAAGAAAGTGCTCTTGTCAGATGATCCCAAATCTGAAGTTTCAGCCTATGTGCAAAAAACGAACCCTTACTGTCGGCGTTCACACCACATCTCCACGGTAAAACGTCCACCGTGCTATGAGGGGGTGGGGTGCTTTTCTTCAGCCAGACTACTCAGAACGGATGGATAGGGGCGAGTACGAGGCAATCCCGGGAAAAGGGACTAAAGGTTTGCAGCTGTAGCCGCTGTTGTGCAATTATACACTGTTTAAAGTTATTTAATGTTTATTAAATAACCCTTTGTCTGTTAAGTATTGTCTGGTGATGATCAGCTCTTAAGCTGATATCAAGACAATGGTTGAAAGGGATGAATTCGAGCACTAGCGATCTTTTAACAGCAAAACCTGCACACACACAGAATAAAGAGTGACAACTTCTTTTCAAGTTCAAGAATTTAATAACAGAAATAAAATGAACATCCAGAGAACATCACTATATAATGCTGTTTATCTGAATTAAC
Source organism: Fundulus diaphanus (assembly GCA_037039145.1). Taxonomy (NCBI): domain Eukaryota; kingdom Metazoa; phylum Chordata; class Actinopteri; order Cyprinodontiformes; family Fundulidae; genus Fundulus; species Fundulus diaphanus. Next base: position 14,102,961 of record CM073136.1, on the reverse strand, counting down.
ACAATATTTCGATGAACAAATCCTCTCTACTAGGCTAGTGAAACTTAACTAAACTACTAAGCAAAATGAAGATAAAAAGAAGCTAAGCTAAGGAACTATTTACATGCAAAAACAAACAAAAAACAAAACAAAAGTGGTTGGTCATAATCAGAATAATTCGGTGAATCCTTGTTCACTGCAGATCTGATTAAAAAACATGGAATGGAGTTAAAAACATTTGGCATGTGTTTCAATCCATTCACAATGCAAAGCCCAAGTTAAACAAAACGTTATTTCATTAAATAATATTTTGTTTAAGTTAAGAACCAAAGTTCACCTTAAAGAATGTGAATTGTGGTTAAATTAACTTAACTAATTCAGAAAATTTGACGTGTTTCAACCCATTCACAATGCAAAGCACAAGTTAACCAGAACATTATTTTGAGTAAATAATATTCTAAAGACTGATTTGCTCAGTAAAATCATGTAACCCTTATGTACGGCCGATCTTATTAATGCGATTCTCCCTCCGGGCGCTAGGGGTCGCTGTAGCGATCGGTCACTAAATAAAGTCTAAAAAGTTATCAAAATTGCCTTTAAGCCAACATTAATATTCGATATTAATGCGGGAATGAGGCTCATAGCACCACCGAAGGATGGCCGAGCAGAACGGTTAAGCTTTATGCTTTAAAACAAGCTCCTTTTGAATGTCCGGAAATCGGGAGCCACAGAAGCTAATAGCATTTTGGCTAGCAGACATTCGGCGCTAACAAATAAAAGCTTTGGTTTTATTTTAGTCATAATAAGTGGGCTGGATAACGTAAACATCAATGTCCCATCAATGTATGAAACCCTTGTGGAGATAACCTTTGTTATTATAACCATAAAAACACACTCGACAATGACATGGTACCGAACGCTAGCAATGAGCTATCCAGTTAGCCCTTTGTTTAAAGCAACCATGTGTCCAAACGAGTTACAAAACATTTCCAGACGAACCATTTAACTTCTCCCTCAGCTCCTTCTGCCCAAACCTGTTGTTTGCCTTGTGCGAGTTCTGTCTACTTTGGCCATTCCACGGAAGGAGCGTTGAAAGCAGGAAAGTTGGTTTGTCTTGGCAGCGGGCAAGGGTTTAGCTCTGCAGCACCATGTGGTCGGGCAGCTTGGGGTTCTGCGGCCTAGCAGAAACACGCATGTGTGGTCGGGACCGGAGGCCTGGTCTCTGCCACGTTCTCCGGCTTGGATGCAGCCCGATTTAAGCAGATTCTCCTCACATTCGAAAGCAGGCCCAAATGTGTCAGCTTTTCAGCTCCAGCTGGGGTTCGCTTCCCTGTAAAGGTTGAGGAGAAATACAACAAAGCTGTTTTTGGCAGTGTTGTATAAAGCACTGAAATCTCGGAGTCAAGTAAAAGTAGAAGTACCTCTCCAAAATATGACTTTGGTAAAAGTCCAAGTAACTGACTGAAATGTTACTTGAGTAAAAGTCTTAAAGTATCTGAAATGTCTTGTACTTAAGTATGAAAATTACTGTAAAAATAGATGTACTCAAGTAATGTAATGAAAAGTATAAGTAAAAAGTAAAGCAAAGCACATGCAGTTTGAATGACATTTTTTAGATTTTGGTAAACTTTGAAAGTCAAATTCACTTAAAATAATATAAACAACCACGTGCAGGAGAAATTTAGACCAAGTTTATACAGAAAATACAACCTTTTTGTAAGCTTTCAGTTTTCCTTCTTCAAGTAAGGTCAGTGCTAAGCAACCAACACACAACCAAGTGCAGGCAAAGGGGGTGTATACTAAGAACATGGTGAAGTGATAAACCAGGCTTAGTTAACCTACAGGAAGTGGTAAACCTGCTAATAGATACACCTGCAGGCCGGCCAGCTGACAGCTTTGCTAGGGCCCGGGACAACAGTCTTTTTGGGCCCCCCCTCTACACCTGCCGCCAACACACCACACACACACAAATCTCTGTATTTTATACTGGATATTTTCAACCCAGCTATTGAATTTAGTGCACTAGATGATCTTTTCTTCATAAGAGAACAGCAAGCACTGCAGCCAAAATATGGCCTTTTTTGACCTGCTGTATATCAGCCAGCCCATAACAATTTTTCCCTTCCATTGCAGGAGGTAGAATATGTTAGATACTTTGGGAATTTTCTGCCCTCTGAATCTGCTAGCTCCGGCCCTGGTTTTTACTAATTTACTAATGGACAGTGTGGAAATCTATGTACAATAAAATCAATGTAAATAGTGTTCCTTTGTTTTATTTGTCTTTATCCTAATTCTAGAAGTAGAAATAGTCAAATGAATAACACTATTATTTTGTGGAACCCTAATCATACTATTATAACTACGCAAAGGTCTAAACAAGAGTAGCAGTTGTTTAGGCAGCATCTAGTGTTCATATGCAAAATAAATTACACCTGCTATTTATGCCTGAACTGCCTCAAATGGTCGAAAATAAATGAAAGCAACAATAACAACAAAATAATGGGAAAAGTGACACTCACCTTTTTCAGACGGCTGTGGCTAAGAATCTGACTTTTTACAGTTTCTCTCAAATGCTAAAACACAAAAGCCAATCCTCTAAACCAAATGACCAGTTGTCTAAACACATTTACTAAATCTAGCCATCATTTTCCAATATCATAAACACATTTCACATGAAGACACAATTCACAAAACACAATCCTCCATTCACATAAATCTTAACACATTTTTCCTTGCTAAAACACAAGTTGCAAAAGAACTCTGCTAATATTCTCAAATGAAAGCTCATGTGATGCAAAATGCTTGCCACAGTCAGCAATATTTGAACAAAATGAACACACCTGGCATCATTCATTACACACAACGACTCAAAATTGAAAACACCTGTTGCTAATGCTGTGACCACATGTATAAAAGCAAGTTCAGAGTGCACAGTTTGCTGAAGATTCCAAACAAACAATGAATGAAGGCAGAGTCAGGGGAAGAGGTAATCGCGTCAGAGGAGGGAGAAGAGCTGGCCAGGGAGGAAGAGGAGCAGGCCATGGTGGAAGAGGAGCAGGCCATGGTGGAAGAGGAGCAGGCCAGGGAGGAAGAGGAGCAGGCCAACAAGGGAGAGAAGGTCCAGGAGGGAGAGCAAGACAACCTCGTACCATCATTACGGACGAGATGCGAGCAACAGTCATTGACCATGTCATTGTCCATGGCATGACAATGGCTGAAGCAGGACTAAGAGTCCGTCCAAACCTGAGTAGGTTCACCATGGCCACCATTATCAGGGCATTCAGACAACACAACAGGTATTGTACTCTATTGCTTTCTTTGTCACAATACAATTTTACAAGCCTGTGAAAGTAGTCTATTACAGTAGTTTCAAATCAGTTGTTACTGTATTGTAAAACATGTCAATTGACGACACGTTTCTTTCTTTAGAGTTGAAAGAATGCCACATAGATGTGGGCGGGTTGCCATATTTACAGCGGCACAAGAAACCGCCATTGTGGATATGGTTCGTGAGAACAACCTCATCAGACTCCGGGAGATCAGAGACAAAGTCATTGATGATTATGTGAACTTTGAGGGCATTGATGATGTCAGCTTGGCCACAATAGACCGAGTTCTATATTACTCTTTGTGCGACTATGGGTTTGGAGGGGCTTGTCCACCGGCAGGCTGTCCTTGGGTCTTACAACACCCAACGTCTCCTAACCTTCCTAGAGGAGCTAAAAGATATCCTCCTGGACCGCCAACAACACCATCCTGGGCCCGAACATCCCATTTATGTGATCATTTGGGACAATGTACGCTTCCACACAACAAACCAAATCAGTGAGTGGTTCACCACCAACAGTAACCACTTTTTAAACGTCTGTCTGCCACCCTACTCCCCTTTCCTGAACCCTATAGAGGAGTTCTTCTCATCGTGGAGATGGAAGGTTTATGACAGACAACCATACACTAGAGAAAACCTCCTAAAGGCAATGGAGCTGGCGTGTGTTGACATCCCAGTGGAGAACTTCCAAGGATGGATCCGCCATTCCAGGGCGTTTTTCCCATGGTGCCTGGCAAGAGATAGCCTGTGATGTGGATGAGGTGATGTGGCCTGATGCAGCTCAGCGACATGATGCCGCACAGTGATTGTGGTGTAAATACTGTAAAATGAATAAAAAAAACTTCACACCCTGATCATGTTTTCAAGAGTACTGTTGTGTGCAATAGATTCTGCTTTTGCAGTGAGTTGTGTTACAGTAGTGTACAGAATTTACTATAGATTTATACCCTTCATATGAAACTCACAAATCTAAATGCCCAATCCTGCAGAACTCTAAGAAGATCCAGAATTGTAAAGTTTCTAAAAATATGCATTGGCAGTAAAGAAACAAAGAACCTTCTCACAAATTGAGCATTGTGTTTTCAATTGTTTTGCTGTAGTGTGTAATGATGTGTATAGTGTTTACATTTTTGAAAGCTTCGAGCTGCTCTTTGGGTGTGAAAGTTTTAGTTTTGAAGGGAGAAGGTGTGGTTGTGTTTATGTAGCTTTAGAAAAGGGTGTTGTGTTTAGACATTGGAGAACATGGACGAAACGTTTGTGAAATGTGTTTTAGCATTTGAGAAAAACTGTAATAGTCTACAGTCTTTGCTCTTCCATCTTTCCAGCAGTCTTCAGAACTCCTGCCTGGCACAGAATACTTAGTTTTATAGAGGAGATTAGGTTTTTGTTGATAAAATGTGTTATACTTCAGAATTAAATGCTAGTTTGATATATTAACGTTGTTTACTTTTCTCAAGTTCAACAATTCAAAACTCTCTCTGCTGCTTCTGATCAGAACTGCACTCAGCAGCTTTCACCAATTTTAGTGCAGATAATATTTCGTTTCTTAACTGGGACTAGTTTCGTAGTCTAGTATTAAAGGAGAAGTCCGGTCAACAAGGAAAAATCAGGGGACCATTAGCTATAACTAAAACTAATACGTTCGTGGTTATTTAATGAACTTATCTTTAATCAATAAGAAAATAAAAACATAAATTGTCATCTGGATCGCTGTGTATGGAGGCGGCCATAAATGCCCATATTTGGGCAGTAATGGCCGTCTGACATCACATCCTGTGACGTGGAAAAGCGAAGGCGGCGACAGCATTTCTCCCCGCTTTCCATATAAAGTCAATAGGAGCCGTTCTACACAGCTGCGATCATCAATAATTATTTCGGATTTCGAGAGGACTTCACCATTGACATTCCCAAGAGCTATTGCTGAAGCAACAATGCCCACGTGCATGGCCATCGGATGTTCCAACACAACTGGTAAAAGTGGAAAAAACATAGCTTATTTCAACTTTCCGATTCATGAGCCACTGGGCTCGTCGCTGGATTGCCAACTTGAAGAGAGCGGATTTGCCATCTAACTTCTGGCCAGAGAAAAAACACATCATTTGCAGCAACCATTTCGAAGAAGAATGTTTTGAACATGATATGAGAGCGAGGATTTTCGGTAAGTTGTTTTAAAAATTTTTATTTAGATTTTGCGGGGATGGTTACCGACGAGAGGGGCGGAGGGATACCACATGTGATGTGGTATCCCTCCGCCCCAGCATGTGCTGGAACGCTTTTATATTTTAATATTTATACAATAATGACCACCTGCCCTATTTACTAGAGGTTAAATATAACTCAAGTCACTTCAGCGCGATCTCTCCTCCGCTGCAGCGCCTGAAAGCCGTGCTGCAGCGGCGCGAGCGCACGCGCGCGCACACACACACACACACACACACACACACACACACACACACACACACACGCGTGTATATATATGTCTTCGGGTGCCAGACTGAGTTTGCACTGGAAATAAGTCCGGTTTCTGTCAAGAAACTCTTCTAAAAAATCCATATCGCTATCAGATGATGATAGCTCCACGGAACTCCCATCACTGTCACTAAGTACTTCATAACTCTCTGCTTCGTACAGAGCACCAGTCGTCACCATCTTGGAAAATAGTGCGTTGTGACAAACAACAGAGCGTTGGGACTTGCTCAACAGCGGGTCCGCCGAGTGACGTCACAAAATGGGAGGTGACAGTACTATTCTTAAACAAGATGGGTTCCTCCACATAAACAGCAACTTTGAAATGACACGCCGAGCGCTTCAAACGGAGCGAACCTGTGCATGTATGCACGTCTGGCAGAGCGGAACCCACACTTTTTTTGTAACAAGTAACTAAACCAAACATTGAAAATGTATCGGAGTAAAAGTATGCAATTAAGTTCGGAAATATAGTAAAGTAAAAGTATTCAAAAAAAAATTATACTTGAGAAAAGTATAAAGTACTCCAAAATATACTTAAGTACAGTAGTGAAGTATTTTTACATCGTTACTATACAACACTGGTTTTTGGCATGCAGGATCCTCCCTCCTGCATCTGATTATGAGGTTAAGACAGCAGACTTAACTCTGTTTTGCCCGGACATGTTCCCCGGGCGACGAGAGTTTCCTCCCATATGCTGGCTTGTGTATTGGTCAGGCCCGTTGTTGAAGCCGTCTTGCTTCCCCGGGTTCGTTAATTCGTTGTGCAGGACTTAAAATAATAACTCAGCCAGGACGCAGAATTCCATTTCACCTTTGCAAAGGGGAGAGAAGATGCACCTGCCGACTGCGGGCAACAACTCTCTCTCTCTCCTCCCCGTTTAAGCTTGTTTTATTAATTTTAGAAAATAGATTATACAAAGTCACACAATGAATGACTCACACACCTTATCGCTATCTTACTCCCTAATAACTATCTTCTCTTGTTGTTTTCTCCTGCTGCGTGTGAACTGGAGTTGTTGTTCTTTCCCACTGCCTAGGAACTGGCCTTGAAACTCTCTCCTGATACTTTTGCTCGTAAACAGAATCTATTCACATTCTCTTCTTCTGATCAACAGACACGGCCTTAAAGCATATAAATTGCATATTAAAAGCATGTTAAACCTTCATAAATGTGTATTAAAAAACGGATCAAAGTTAATACATTCCACACCGTGCAGGGCCCATGGTCCGAAATGGTTTCCTGGTCTGCTCCAGGACGAGGTGGTCTGAGGTGTCAGGAGAAAGTCTGAAGAAGTCTGGGCAGAAGAGATGTGGGAGCTGCAGGAGAGGGTCTGAAGAGGGGGTGGTCAGAAGCACCCTGCTGAGAGAGGAGGTCCTTTGTGCCTGTGAGGGTCTCATGTTTGCAGCAGGAGTGGAATTCCTTTTGTTACCTCCTCCATACTACATGGCCAGAATTCAGTCTGACATCAAATATTATTATCATCAGAATCAGAATCAAGTTTAATCGCCAAGTAGGTTTGCACTTACAAGGAATTTCACTTGGTGTTGATGGTGCAGACAAAAAATAAGAATACAGTAAAATAAAAAGTAAAAAGGATATATATACAGAAGCACTATACACTCAGTAAACTGTGCGTTAATGTAACGCAGAAGCTTGTAAGTCCTGAACGGGGGAGAGAGACAGTGTCCAGTTTCACAGGCGGCTCTTGGCCTTGTTTATGAGGCTGGTAGCAGATGGGAAAAAACTGTTCTTGTGGCGTGAGGTTTTGGTCCTGATGGACCGCAGCCTCCTGCCAGAGGGAAGTGACTGAAATAGTCTGTGACTGGGGTGCGAGGGATCAGCCACAATCTTCCCTGCATGCCTCAGAGTCCTGGAGGCATACAGGTCCTGGAGAGATGGAAGATTGCAGCCAATCACCTTCTCTGCAGACCTGATGACACGCTGCAGTCTGCCCTTGTCCTTAGCGTACTAGATGGTGATGGAGGAGGTGAGGATGGACTCAATGATGGAGGAGTAGAACTGCACCATCATTGTCCTTGGCAGGTTGAATTTCTTCAGCTGCCGTAGGAAGTACATCCTCTGCTGGGCTTTCTTGGTGAGGGAGTTGATGTTCAGCTCCCACTTTAGGTCCTGGGAGATGATAGTTCCAAGGAAGCGGAAAGACTCCACCGTGTCAATGGCGTAGTCACAGAGGGTGATGGGGGTAGCTGAAGTCCACAACCATCTCCACTGTTTTTACAGCGTTGAGCTCCAGGTTGTTCTCCCTGCACCAGGTCGCCAGATGGTCAGCCTCCCACCTGTAGGCGGACTCGTCACCATCAGAGATAAGTCCGATGAGAGTGGTGTCGTCCGCGAACTTCAGGAGCTTGACAGACTGATGACTGGAGGTGCAGCTGTTGGTGTACAGGGAGAAGAGCAGAGGAGAAAGAACACAGCCCTGGGGGGAACCAGTGCTGATGAGCTGTGAGTCAGAGTCATGTTTTCCCAGCTTTACGTGCTGCTTCCTGTCAGACAGGAAGTCTGTGATCCACCTGCAGGTGGAGTCGGGCACGTTCAGCTGGGAGAGCTTCTCCTGAAGCAGAGCTGGGATGATTGTATTGAAGGCAGAGCTGAAATCCACAAACAGGATCCTGGCGTAGGTTCCTGCAGAGTCCAGGTGCTGGAGGATGTAGTGAAGGGCCAAGTTGACAGCGTCGTCTGCAGACCTGTTGGCTCTGTAGGCAAACTGTAGGGGGTCCAGGAGGGGATCAGTGATTTCTTTTAGGTGTGAAAGCACAAGGTGCTCAAAGGATTTCATAACCACAGAGGTCAGAGCGACAGGTCTAAAGTCATTAAGTCCTGTGGTCCTTGGCTTCTTGGGAACAGGGATAATGATGGAGGATTTGAAGCAGGCTGGTACGTGACATGTCGCCAGTGAGGTGTTAAAAATGTCTGTGAACACTGGAGACAGCTGATCAGCACAGTGCTTCAAGGTGGATGGAGACAGAGTCTGGTCCAGCAGCTTTCCTGGGGTTCTGTCTTCTGAAGAGGTTTTTAACATCTCTCTCGTGTATGGAAAGAGTTGTCACTGAGGAGGAGGTGGAGGTGATCTGTTGGGTGGTGACGTGGGGGGTGATTGCAGGACTGTCCCTTTGTCTGTCGAAACGACAGTAGAAGTTGTTCAGGACGTTTGCTAACTGTCGGTCGTTCATGGAGTGGGGGGCTTTAGGCTTGTAATTTGTTATCTGCCTGAGACCTTTCCAGACAGAAGCAGAGTCGTTGGCTGAAAACTGGTTTTGCAGCTTCTCAGAGTACAGTCGTTTAGCGTCTTTCACCGCCTTGCTAAACTTGTAATTTGCATCTCTGAATCTGCATTTGTCCCCACTTCTGAAGGCATCTTCTTTGTCCAACCTTAGCCTTCTGAGTGTTGCTGTGAACCAGGGTTTATCATTGTTGTAACTAACCCTGGTTCGTGATGGAACACAGCAGTCCTCACAGAAGCTGATATATGATGTCACAGCCTCTGTGAACTCATCCAGACTGGTGGTAGCAGCCCTGAAAACGTCCCAGTCAGTAGAATCCAAACACGCCTGAAGATCCTCCACAGCCTCACTGGTCCACTTCTTTGATGTCTTCTTACATGGCGTTATTATGGCACAAGGGGGTTCTTCAAAGTAATGAGTCAAAAGGGCTGAATACAAATGAAAACCACACTTTACAGACTTGTAAAAAAAAAAAGAACTTTAAATCCATGCGTCATTTTCAGAACTCTATAATTATGCACCACTTTGTGTTGGTCTATGACATTAAAGTCCCAATAAAATAAATTTAAGTTGGCAATTGTAATGGGATAAGTGGAAGGCACTATTGGACCAAAGCAATAAGGATCCCATTTGGAAGCCACATAGGGGGCACCAGTCATGTGGAGGAAGGTGTTCTGGTTAGATGAGAGCAGAACTGCAGTTTCTGGCCTATGTGAGCGAAATGTGTGGAGGAAAGCTGACGCTGCACATCACCCTGATGCTGATGCTGTGGGTGTACTCACCCTCAGTGGGGACAGGGAAAGATGTATGGAGGGATGCTGCTGACTTCCTCACACTGTGGGGGGTCAGATGCCAGTAGGACTCTGAACAACAGAGAGGTTTGGATCACAGCACGATTATGTGTTAGAGTGGCCCAGTCAAAGCCCAGGCATAAATCTGAGGATCTGTGGCAAAACATGAACACTACTGATTGCAGATGCTAATCATCCAATCTGAGCTTGAGCAGTCTGGCAAACAGAAATCACGTGCAGCTGTAATTTCCGCTACAGGTCCTGCAAAGTGGGGCTGAAGACACACGGGCGCCCCAATTCAGGTTTTTATTTTCTAAAAGAATTCAGTCATTTCTTATGTTCTTAATAATTATGCAATGCTTTGTTTTGGTCTATCACATAAAATCCCAATGAAATACACTAAAGATCGTGGCTGTGATGTGAGAAAACATGAAAAGCTTTAAGAGGTATGAAAACCTTTTGTGACAAACCAAAACTTTTATTTCAGAAAACCAGGCTTTGCTTTGTTTTGTCTTTCTTCTCATGCGTAACCTCCTGTTAAAGTACCTCACTGGTTAGAAAGTACATTTCTTGATTATTAATAGTTGTTCTGCAGAACCTTCTCAGAATCAGAAGGCCGTTTTCAGCCTTTACTCTTCAATGTGCCCTGGTGTTAAATTAGGACCAGTGTGTTTAAAACAACACATACAACCAGATTCTAGCGTTCTGCAATTTGTTGAAAACCTTATTTTGTTCTGTTAGACAAGGGGCTCGCTGGTCTGCCCCACAAACTCAGACTTTCTTTTAAAGGTGTGTTTGAAAAAATCTTATTTTGTCCCTAGAAGAGCAACCTAATCAGAGGAATTCAAGAGGCTAGACATGTGATCCAGGCTCCCTGTTCCTAAAAACTACAAACGGACAGAATCAGACGATGGATTTCAGCTTTTTAAGAGAACACGCCTTCCATGACACCTCTGATTATTTCAGAGTGTAGGAACACACACATGAGGGTAAAACGTTGCATTCAGTGAAACACTGGCTTCCTCCACACAACCCAACCACAACCTCTAGGTTTTGGAGTTATTTCACTGGAACTTGATGAGAAAAGACTAAATCAGAACAAAAGGTCTACAAAGAAGAAGAAAATGCTACAAAACCATAGCTTATGATTCCGGTAGAGCACACACTGCCTGGTAGAGAGCTACCACGGAGCAATACCTACCACTGCTGATGCCATCCAAATGAGCTGCCGGTGGAGGTATCTGCCATGTTTCCACAAAAACAGGATTTCCTTCTATTTGCTTATGAATTTTGCCTTTAGTTGGCTAAAACCACTGCCAGAGAGAGCTGTTGGCACAGAAATCCTCTGGCAGGAGCAGACCAGTCACACACGGGTGCAGGCAAATGCTGCTGGACTGAGTTTGATTATAAAACGTATTATTTGGGAGATTTATTTCAACTTTCAGTGTAATTAAGTGCACATAACCACTAAACCTCTGTAAAAGTAAAGTCTCAGAGCCGTTGTATGACCTTCTTTAACTTGCAGCCCCTCACATCCTGTACCCCTTCTGTTCAAACGTTCATCTTTTAAGACTAATCTTAAAACCTTCCTTTTTGACAAAGCTTTATAACTAGAGTGGCTCATGTTACTCTGAGCTACCTTTATAGTTTTACTGCTATAGGCTTAGGCTACTGGAGGACATCAGGATCTAATTTTCTCACTCTATAGAGTTCTACTGTTCTTCAATTATGCATTACGTGTTGTCATTTCTGCTTTAACTTTCTGTTCTCTCTCTTTTATCTTCATAGTAGGTACACCTGGTCTGGTATTCTGTTAACTGTGACATCATCCAAAGAAGACAGCTTACCCGCTATTACCATCTAATGTAGAACAGATTACTGGATCAATGTGTGCTTCTGTGCTTGTTTGTCTCTCTTGTTGTGTCTCTGCTCTGTCTTCTGTAACCCCCAGTCAGTCGAGGCAGATGACCGTTCATACTGAGCCCGGTTCTGCCGGAGGTTTTCCTTCCCGTTAATGGGGAGTTTTTCTTCCCACTGTCGCTTCATGCTTGCTCAGTATGAGGGATTGCTGCAAAGCCATGGACAATGCAGACGACTCTCCCTGTAGCTCTACGCTTCCCCAGGAGTGAATGCTGCTTGTCGGGACTTTGATGCAATCAACTGGTTTTCTTATATAGGAACATTTTTGACCAATCTGTATAATCTGACCCAATCTGTATAATATGATTGAACTTGACTTTGTAAAGTGTCTCGAGATGACATGTTTCATGAATTGGCGCTATATAAATAAAATTGAATTGAATTGAATCTAGGCAACCGCACAGAGGAATTGTCTACGGGGAAGCAGCACACATTTGCATTATTCCAACCCCTCCTTCTGTGTACACAAATTAACCCAAAATAGAATTGGATGGCTGAAGAATCACATCAGGGGGAGTTTTATGAGAGAATAATTTAATAATTACCTTTTTATTTTGTAATTAATGGTTACAGTGTTTAGCCTTTTTTTCTTACGATGCTGATGGGTTGGCGGCGCCCCACAGCTGTGGATAGTGATGCTCTCTGATCAGTCTGTATCTTTACAAGGCTTTTCACTTTCATTCTGGGTTGAGATTTACACTTTTTGCACCAACGAAACATGAATCTGAGAGAGACAGAGCCCCTTTCCATCCTGACCGGCATGATGGCTGAACGTGGACGCTTCAGACATCTGGAAATGGAATCATAGAACGAAGCGGACTCGTTGAGGTCCATAATTTTCTTCCTTTTGATTTTTACAAGATGTTAAAAAAGACAGCGGCACGTTTGAAGGGTTGCTTCTAGGTGGGGCCCCCTTTGATGCACATCATGTAAATGAGCCCAGCAGAAGCTCACAAACCCCTGACATCACTATCCAGGGTTCAGCAACTGATTAAAGGCACAGTGACCATAGTTTATGTAAACTTCTGAATTTTAAAAATACAACTTCTGCCATTTAGCCAACATAAATAATTTTAGTAATCCTAACTGGCCTAAAACGGGAAAAGTATAATCAGTTTTGACGTCAGAGGGGGAAAAAAAGGTTACCTGTTGTTTAATAGTGTTTCTATTGTATGTAGTATATTCCACACATGATGGGTCAGGTGACCTACAGGGTATGCACTGCTGCCCTATGACTGATGACGAGTCCTCGGTCGCTGATTAGCAGTCATGCTCCAATGCAACGCTGGAAAAATGTGACATCACGAAGCAGCACCATGATCCAGCTGTTTGAAGGCATGGCTGGTGGTCCCAAGTAACTTCAAATATGACGATCACACAGTTTAGTGTTTATAATTAACACTAAAGCAGTATTTCTAAGTAATGGGTCTGATCAAGAGGATCCTGCAGAACAACTAGTTATGCCTCCTCCAACTACAAGTTGGATATTCATGCAAGATTCGACAGGCTTCCTGTCACGTTGGATGGTAAAGTTCCCACCAGAAGACTGCGCTCTCAGATTTTTCCAGACTATAAAAAAATCTGTACGAGCGCTGGTTAGAGGCCCAAATGAGCTGCATGTGCTGCACTTCCTCTGTAAGTTTTTTTTAACAAACTCTGATCAATCTATCCCCATGTCACACGTCATGATTAAGTTTTTCCTTCCTAAATAACCAAGCGCTACGTCTTTGGTTACAGCACACACTGCATTAAGCCCCAGTCCTGACAAAGGAATGTCCCACATGCTGCGGGGACCATCAGACAGTGGGAGGCCCCTGGAACGGTAGAGGAAGTGCTGGGATCAGAGAAGATCAGGAAATATGTCAAGAAATGGAAGGGGCTGATGGTGGCGGACATCACTGGAACATCCCGGAACGTCGTCACCACGGGTCTTTTCCAGAGTGGTGAAGTTGTATGTGACTACCGTGGGACGGTCGTTGCTGCTGCAGAAGAAGACAATATCCACTTTACCAGCCAAGATGGGGAGACCGCCTCCATGTTCATTCAGAAGAAGAAAGGGTGGTCAATGCTAATCAATGCAGAAGAACATTGTGTTGCTATCCAGGCCGACAAACACCACAGAGTCAAAGACGGTCCTCAGGAGCGTCCGCTGCTCTCTAAAAGACCTCAGCCTCCTCAGCAGGTAGAGTCTGCTCTGACCCTTCCTGTAAAGAGCAGCAGCGTTGTGACTCCAGTCCAGTTTATTGTCCAGGGGAACACCCAGGTACTTGGAAGAGTCGACATCAAAGAGATGGGCTTATTGTATCATTCCCTAGATTTGTGCCTGCATACTATCCGGTCCATCTCTGGGGTCTAAAAACCAATTTCTTTGCCTTCATTGCTGGGTTTCTCCTCTGATGTGTATCGTCAGCAGTGGCACTTTATGCTGGATGAACTGAATCTAATTTATTGGGTGATAAGAAAAATTAGCACGACATGGGCAATTAATGACCATAACCAGGTATCATCACCAAGAAACACCAGAAAGCCAAGACCTAATTTCCAGCGTAGTCCTCCAGATACCCAGCACACCACAAGTATAAAATCAGCAGTTTAGGTTAAAAAAGGCAGAATGTAAAGATGCCTGTGCAAATTATCCGGGTCATGGAAACCACAAACAGGCTTAAATCGGAGGCAACCGTATGGAGATAATTTCCTGCCAAAACGTTGTACACAAAAAAATGTGTTGCACACAAATAAAACTTGTTTTGCACACAAAAAGATATGTTTCACACAAAAAAAATTGTTTTGCAAACTGTCCCCAAACGTTGCACTCAAAATATCATTTATAAGTTTTCCTCGAGTACAAAACGGTCTCTGCTCGCACAAAACAGTCTCTGCTCGCGTACGAAACAATTCCACCCCCTCTGCGGTAAATTTGTGCCAAAAGTCACGTGATGCATTAAGAGTTGTTGTTGTTGTTCAGACTTCCCGACAGCAGGGGGCGCACCCAAAAAAACTGAAAGACGCCGGTTTGGCTGAGGAAGAAAGACGTGATATCACCACTGAGCTATATAATACACTGGAGTGCTGATTTTTATGAAGGTTATTTTGTTCCAATACGATTTGTGCATTGTAAGTGTGAATTTGAAGTTGTAGAGGGAGTTAAATTCTAAAAAAAAAAAAAAATACAAGTACAAATTTTTTTTACACCTGTTCAAATTTTAAGTACAAGTACACAAATTGTGTTCTGTGAGTTGCACATCAAAAACCTCTTACATTCTCAGTTTTGCTCCAAATGGTCCAGAACTATTGTTGCTAAACTATTTGTGCATTGTAATTTTGGTGTTTTGTAATTGTACATTTTTTTAAATCTGTCACAAGTACAAAATAAAGTTACACCTCTTCAAATTCTTGAGTACAAGTACACAAATTGTGTTCTGTGAGTTGCACATCATAAGTGTCTGTCATTCAGTTCTGCTACAGTTGATCTAAAACAAATGGTCCAAAACAAATTCAAACACGTGTATTAAAATCTTCAAAAAAATATTTTTTTATATTCTTTTCCCTTAACACAAATACAAATCAACAAGTACAACTGCACAAATCTGCTCCCGTGAGTCACAAATTCATCCTTACAAGTTACGCCTTCATTTTCACTTTTGACACAACCGCCCCAACAGTAAAAATGATCTGTGACTTGTGGGTAGTACCCTTGATCAGACAGCAGGGGGAGCTGCCTGCTCGGTCAGTCTGTACCAACCCGGAACTACGGCTTATTGCCTTGTTGCATTCAAAGGACCCAGCACACATATGCCTTCGAAGAACGCAGCTCTCGCTGTCATACAGTGTATACATTTAAATTTGTTTAAATATTTGATTTTCTCTGTACTTTACTGTGCACTCCCACAGTTTTGATCACGCAATGGATTCGTTTGTAATCTTTTGTGACTTGCAGTTCTTCATTGAAAAGGGGATATTTACCAAAGATGTGGATTTTTATTCCAGAAAAAATAATAAAATAATAAAAAGGATGTGTCCACCTTTTATATTCAGAGGTAAAAAAAAAATACAACGTAATATTGTATTTATCATAATATATAATATTGTCTTTATTATATATTTATTTAGTCTATAAGTTTATCAATTTTTCAATTTAATATTTAAATAAGAATAATACGATTTTTTTGTCCCTTGGAAAGCAGTATTTTCAATTTCAAGTCCAATCTAGAATATATTACACATTTAGGATGATTATGTTGTTTTTTTTATTCGTTTTTTATTCTGGCAGGTACCTTACAGTCAAAGTAAAAATATTTATTTAAAATGTTAACATAAAATATGCACTCGTAGACGAGTTGGGTCATAACAGAAGAGAGGATGGATGACATTTCACCTGGTTTACAAACTCTTTTCCCTCATCTGTTATTTTTCTGACTAGGCCAAACGTATACAGCTTAGAGATGATTACTGAAGAAACTTCTGCATCCTCTTTGTTCATAGAGGCTCAGCAACCACCCAGTTGGTGTACAGATTGATAACAGTAAGGATATAGGTGGTTCTCAGAGAGGTCTCTGGTAATGGCCCAATCTGGGCCAATCCAAGAACCTCCCAAGGTTCCTTGACCTGCAACACAATAAAATAACCAATAATATAAAAATATCACGGAAATATTTACTTATGGGCTATTTTACTTACACAAACGGTGTTTGTGTTTCAGTCTATTAATTGAAAATAACATTGATTGAATGTAGAACTGGGGTCCGTTCTTCGTACGTTGCTTAAAACATCCAAGATCAAATGAGACATCCAAGATGATTTCATCCGGCTAATCATGATCCGGCTAATTGGGTTCTTCGAACACGCCTGTTGTTTACGATTAGTATGGCTGGATTGAGTTATCTGAGACAACTGCGCGTGCCTGCGTTTGTTTAAAAGGGGAAATGTATCGATAGTAGAAACATTGATCAGCAACGCTGCTATTGGCTGTTCAGCATGGCCAAAGAACGCCCACAGTTTTTCTCCCAAGCAGAACAAGAGCTTGGAAGGTTATGCTGAATTTCAGTCATTAATTAAAACACCTCAAAATCTGTTAAAGCCAGGAGAGAGGGCTGGCAAAAAGCAGCAGACAAATTAAATGTGTAAATACTGTCCATGGTAGATGTTTCTATCACTTTCTACAGTACGAATTTTTGCATTTTAATAATCTCATATTTACTTTGTTCATTTATGTCAGAGCCTCCACGGGACCCACTAGAACATGGGGACAAGTAAAAGTGAAATACAAGAATATTCTACAAAATGGTAGCCTTTAATTATTATACTTTATTTTAAAAAGGCACTTGTTATGTCAAGAGATCCAAATTTCAGTGTCATTCCTAGACACGGGAAGTAAAGGACATGTGCAAGCTGGGAATTTTAACAAAAAAAATCTTTATCCATAAAAAATGAACATTTTCCTTTTCCAAGTCATCCACAGTTTACACGGTAAAACTGTATTGCTCCGTGGCTAGATAATCCATCCATAGTTTTTTCTAATCCAATATACGGCTGGACAGGAAGCAAGCCTTTCAAAGTAAACTAAACTTCACAATAAAATGGCCCGAACAAATCTTCTTACTGAATATGATAAAAGTAAAAAGCAAACCATAATACAAATAACTTAAATATTTTAGATTTATGGCTCCAACACCACTTTTTCCTCTTTAAAAGCCACTGTTAAATGATGTGTTTGTTTATAACAGCCACCAAGAAAATCTCTCTACAATTACACTGTCGCGCTGCGCTAAAGGATCCTGTCTATTGCGCAATACGCGATTAATTCGAAAAACTCTGAAATTATTCTTGCACCTTCCGCAACAGGTTGCAGTCGTAAAAATGGACATGGCTACGGCAGACTTCCCTATCTCCTCCGCTTATACAGCCGTGATCTAATCTTGTTTACATGAAATAAACCTGCTCTCGAGCAGGCTTAAGCTGGCGCACATGTTGCTATGACAACAAGTGCAGGATGTCTTTCGAAGAACCAAACGATCCAAGATGATGCCAAATCGTCAACAATGAAATCCTGCCAACTGAGTTAGCGACGTACGAAGAACGGACCCCTGGTGACATAGTTTTCATAGGATAATTAGGTTGGCAGCGGTGACGATGTTTGACTTGAAAGGAAAATGTGTTGTTTGGTAATGCAGGCTGATGAACAATGAAATCAGAAAAATTCAACATATAGCTTATACTATGTGTCTATTAAGTTCTTTATGGTAAAAGTCTTGAAAGTTAAAGGTGATGGTTATGGAAGGCATGAGCCATAATTTATTTGTTTAACATTACCCAGTCATTAACATCCTTTGTGATGGTGAGCCAATATTATTATTATTATTATTATTATTATTATTATTATTATTATTATTATTATTATTATTATTATTATTAATAATAATAATATAATAATAATAATAATAACAGAAATGCATATTTTATGTTAACATTTTAAATAAATATTTTTACTTTGACTGTAAGGTACCTGCCAGAATAAAAAATGAATAAAAAAACAACATAATCATCCTAAATGTGTAATATATTCTAGATTGGACTTGAAATTGAAAATACTGCTTTCCAAGGGACAAAAAAATCGTATTATTCTTATTTAAATATTAAACTGAAAAATTGATAAACTTATAGACTAAATAAATATATAATAAATACAATATTATATATTATGATAAATACAATATTAATTTACGTTGTTTTTTTTTGTTTTTTTTACCTCTGAATATAAAAGGTGGACAAATCCTTTTTAATATTTTATTATTTTTTCTGGAATAAAAATCCACATCTTTGGTAAATATCCCCTTTTCAATGAAGAACTGCAGGTCACAAAAGATTACAAAGGAATCCATTGCGTGATCAAAACTGTGGGAGTGCACAGTAAAGTACAGAGAAAATCAAATATTTAAACAAATTAAAATGTATACGCTGTATGACAGCGAGAGCTGCGTTCTTCGAAGGCATTTGTGTGCTGGTTCCTTTCAAGGCAACAAGGCATTAAGCCGTAGTTCCGGGTTGGTACAGACTGACCGAGCAGGCAGCTCCCCCTGCTGTCTGATCAAGGGTACTACCCACAAGTCACAGATCATTTTTACTGTTGGGGCGGTTGTGTCAAAAGTGAAAATGAAGGCGTAACTTGTAAGGATGAATTTGTGACTCACAGGAGCAGATTTGTGCAGTTGTACTTGTTGATTTGTATTTGTGTTAAGGGAAAAAATATAAAAAAATATTTTTTTGAAGATTTTAATACACGTGTTTGAATTTGTTTTGCACCATTTGTTTTAGATCAACTGTAGCAGAACTGAATGACAGACACTTATGATGTGCAACTCACAGAACACAATTTGTGTACTTGTACTCAAGAATTTGAAGAGGTGTAACTTTATTTTGTACTTGTGACAGATTTAAAAAAAATCTACAATTACAAAACACCAAAATTACAATGCACAAATAGTTTAGCAACAATAGTTCTGGACCATTTGGAGCAAAACTGAGAATGTAAGAGGTTTTTGATGTGCAACTCACAGAACACAATTTGTGTACTTGTACTCAAAATTTGAACAGGTGTAAAAAAAAATTGTACTTGTAATTTTTTTTTTTAGAATTTAACTCCCTCTACAACTTCAAATTCACACTTACAATGCACAAATCGTATTGGAACAAAATAACCTTCATAGATTTTGCCGAAAAACTGAAGTCACTGGCCGCCATCTTGCTATTCCCTACTCTCACAGAATCCCATAGGATTTGTTTGCAACAAAAAGCAGTTTTCTGGCTGTGTGAAATCGTTTCATAGGTAATTCTACAGTCAGTGGATGTACTAACACTATCAACTACTAGGAAATTAGGTGCTGAAATATTTTACATGTTATTCATCTTAAATATACATACATGTATATATAAATATTTGTACATGTATATATGTATATATATGTATACATATATGTAAATATATGTTTTTGTATATTGGTATTTATATATTTATAAATGTTATATATGTATATTTAAATGAATAAAATGCAAAATATTTCAGCACATGACTTTCTCAGTACTTGATAGTTTTAGAACATAACATAAAAGTATATGGCATTTGACATTTTAAAAGTTTTAAGCCCCCCCTGAACATGAGAAAATCCTCGTTATTCGATGCTGTAGCGCACATATTCCCTAGTTACTGGGGGAAAATAGGGAGTACCAATATGGCGGCTGGTGGCTTCAAAGCGACTCGTCCTAACAGCGGGCGATTAGCACTCCAGTGTATTATATAGCTCAGTGGATATCACAGCTAACAGCATGAGCAGCCCACTGGTAACTTTCAAAACTTTCCCGGTGAAAAAGTAATAGCTAACTATGTCTTAATATGCAGATGGAACATGTAAGATTTCAGTTAAAGGCACTGCTGTGTTAGAGTAAGGGACCATGTTACTTTTTAGAACAAATAACATGAAAGCTTTTCCTTAGGTTGAACGCTATGCTAAAACAACTTTTGCTTTGTAATGCAGCCCCTGTGGTTGGCTTCTCCCTTTACTGTGCTATGTCAAATAAATAGTACCTGAGTGGATACCCAGTTAAATGCATTGTTAACAGATTATAATGTGGTTTTTATGTTGTTTTCAAATGACTGTCTATTGTTCTATTTGGTGTAAACCTAAATTGGTGTTTGGATTTGGTAATTTATCCTAAAACTGTCAAACCAATGCATGTATGCTCATTTGCAAAACGGATTCTTAAGGAATTTAAAATAATTGCAACGAGTGGATATTGATTATATCAAAATTGGTAGGGAAATTCATTAAAAATTGCATTTTCTAACACAAATATGAATGTTAAGGCAAGGAAAATTTATTTATATAGCACAATTCAGTACACAGACAATGCAAAGTGCTTTACATGATTAAAATAAAGGAAATAAAGCAGAAAAAAAGTAAGTAGGAAAAAGCAGTTGGATTATATATTAAAAATAAATAAATAAAACTTTGCATTCGACTGTTTAACTAGTGCAGTCCTAAACAAATGAGTTTTTAGTCTTGATTTAAAGGAACTTAGGCTTTTAGCATTTTTAAAGTTTTCTGGAAGTTTGTTCCAGATAAGTGGAGCATAGGAACTAAATGCTGCTTCTCCGTGTTTAGTTCTGGTTCTGGTTATGCAGAGAAGGCTGGAGCCAGAAGACCTTAGTGGTCTGGAGGGTTGATACACTGATAACAAGTCTGTGATGTATTTAGGTGCTAAGCCATTCAGGGATTTATAGACTAACAGAAGTATTTTAAAGTCTATCCTCTGAGATACAGGGAGCCAGTGTAAGGACTTTAGAACTGGAGTGATGTTCTCTACTTTCTTAGTCTTAGTGAGGACGCGGGCAGCAGCATTCTGGATCAGCTGCAGCTGTCTGATCCTCTTTTTAGGCAGACCTGTGAAAACACCATTGCAGTGATCAATTCGACTAAAAATAAACGCATGGATTAGTTTTTCCAGATCCTGCTGAGACATCAGTCCTTTAATCCTGGAAATGTTCTTCAGGTGATAGAAAGCTGACATTGTAATTGTCTTTAGATGCTTTTGGAGGTTCAGGTCTGAGTCCATCACTACACCCAGGTTTCGGGCCTGATCAGTGGTTCCTAGCTGAAGCGACTGAAGCTGTGTGCTAACCTTTGATCTCTCCTCTATTGGTCCAAATATTATTATTTCTGTTTTGTTTTTATTCAATTGAAGAATAAAACAAAATGCTTAAGTAAAGCATATAGCAGCAGATCTAGATTATGTCTCACTACCTTTCTAACTCCTTAATTTCTTCAAAGTAAAAATGAGGTCATGTGTGCCCAATTGCAAATATGTGTTGTGCACTTAATAAAATTGGTTTGGCCATGGCAAAAACCACAGCTGGAATTGGCCACATGGGCAGATATTTTCTTGAAAAGATTGTTTTCATCTTAGTGGTGATTTATTTTTTTCTTTAAGAGGAGTATTATTATTTACATAACCATAACACATATCTGTTTTCCAGCATCCACTGATGAGGTGAAGGCCATCAAAGTTCTGGGTTGGATGGAAGGCTCCTATATGAACTCTCACCATGGAAAGTAGCCATGGTGGTCCACCGGGTCATCAACCTGTTTTGAGACACGCCGACTTCCATCACAAGACTTAAACAATTCAAGATTGATGGAATCTTTAAAAACACGACAGAGGATTTGGGCTTGTTTAAAAATAACCTTAATACATAACCGTTTTAGTTCCCAGTATTAACTACTTTGATCAGTAACTGTTGCAGCATGTTGTTCATAGCTCTTAGTGGAGCCGTTTAGGCTGAATACAAAGGTTAGAAAAAAAAAAAAGGCCAGGTTTGACATTGTTCTAAATTTCCTGACAGTCTTACATGCAGGAATTGTTTTTCATAGTCCTGTTTTTGGCTTCATCGATGTCATCAGCCAGTTTTTTTAAATACAGCGTGTTTTATGGTAATGCATAGATTGTTTACTGGGAAAAACCTGGAGAATTAATGGAGTGCTTTCAGTCTTAATTTCAACAATAAAAGCAATCCTTGTGGAAAAGGTGTATTCACTTTGATTAATATTGGTAAGAATTGGAAATAAAGACTTTATCAAAGGGTATGTTTATTACGCAATGTGGAAAATAAAGGGCTTTTTAATTTTCCCACAATGTTTGCATCCTCAGTTTTAGTAACAGCCCCATGTGCCCCTTTTTTTCAATAACCTCAGCATTTTCAAAAGGTTTATACAGTACCGTACACATGTATCACAATCCCAGCAGTTCTACATTTTTATTCAGTGAATACACTAACTTAGTTACATTTTCCTGGCTGGATTTTACTACTTGAAAACCTTTTGCAACAATGGTAACCACAATAAGACAGTAGCAACATATATATCTGAGCCATATGATTCAGAATGTCCCAGTGCATCCATGGCTGCCCTCAGTGCTACCAGTTGTTCGGGGCTCAACACATCGCCAGTTTCAAGAATAGTGACCCCACAGTGTGGGTCATCAAGCAGTCCACTGTCGTCCCAGTCAATACGAGGCAGGCAGAGTCCCTGCAAGAAAGATGGAGATATATAGAGAATAAAAAAGAGGCCATAATTCTGTTGCTACAATTTACTGAATATAATTTAATTCATGGAGCTAAGGATTGAAAAGAAATGACTCCAAAATCCATTAGTTATTTTGAAGGACCATAATAAACACATTTCAAAGAAACTAGTTTCAATGCCACCTCTCTGATGTACTCAATGTTTTGTTGTATTGGAGTGATCAGATAAATGATCATATAAGTTCATTTCTGGTTTGAAATATACGCATTAATGTGAGAAACTGTATAATAGCAAGCATTAAAAAAAATCCATCTTACCTCTGTGATTTCTGGTTCTACGACAGCATGCTGGATGCTTTCCATCTCCCATAACTGACTGAGTGTTAGATTCCCCTCAGTTCTGAGTGAATGGTTATCCCAGCCACTGCTGATGGTGTGAACACTTAGTTGTAGTCTTGGGACAAATAAATAGTGACAACAGAAGTTTTCTAACATGTTTGACAGGTCAAGCAAACTGTTGTCCTCTCGTGAGTGCAGCACGTTGTAGTTTGTGTTAGTTCCTGCACACCACACGTCTCTCCAAAGACGTTCAATTCTGAAAGGAGAGTTAAAGATCAAATTATGGTTTAAATACGTTATTTTTCAAAAGTCCGTTACACAGCATTTAAAGGTATACTATGCAACCGGGGTTGATTTTCCAGCGAGGCTCCCCCCAGAGGGTGAAAGTAAAAGTGCACTGTCGTAAATATGCTCAGCTGTTGTACTGGTTTCTCCGTCAAGCCAGGCGCGGTTGTTTTGAGCTTAGCAGACAGGCGAACGCAACGAAAAGTCGAAAAAACGGCAGTACAAACAATGACTAACACAGTGAAAGTATGAACATGCACACAGAGAGAGAGAAACCATTCCAATGCAGTGTTTCCCCTAGGAATTTGCTTACCGGACGACCAGCGGAGCGGAGCGGGGGGGAGACAAGCTTTGTGCGCATATCGAGTTAGTTTTTTTTTTTTTTTTTTTTTTTTGGAATGTTGGGAGGCGGTAGCGTGAGGGAAACCCTACAATGTTACTTACAATCGCATCAGCAGAAACGCGAGGTCTGCGTCAGCCTTGCAGCCTTCTCTTTCTTTTAGCTCTCGCCATTCGGAAAAAGCTTGCCCGATGTCCACCCGTGTACGACTCCTCTTTCTGTCCAGAGCCCTTGTCCTCTTTCTTGCCTGCTCCGACATGGGCTTTCGCTGTTTTGTCGCTGGTTCTGTCGTGATAACTGCACAGATATCGCCACTGCGCTAGCAACGAGCATGCGTTTCACTGGGGGCGTGTAGCAGTTCTCGCCGTAAAGCAAGACCGACTCTCGCGATCTTGCACGAGATTCTGAGCCTGTGGGCGCGGGCCGAGGGCTCCTGCAATTGCAAGTGCGGTATTTCCCCCACAGACCACCAGGGCGGCCAAGAAAACCTTTGTTCAACCTGAAATGACTCATTTAATCATCCAAAACGGTATGGAACACATTAATTAACTGAAAAATGTTGCATAGTATGCCTTTAAATCAGAGATAAAACTAAACAGTGCCTTTAACTGAAATCTTACATGATCTGCATATCTGCATAGTTAGCTATTACTTTCTCACCGGGAAAGTTTTGAAAGTTACCTGTGGGCTGCTCATGCTGTTAGCTGTGATATATCACGTCTTTCTTCCTCAGCCAAACCGGCGCGTTTCAGTTTTTCTTGGGTGCGCCCCCTGCTGTCGGGAAGTCTGAACAACAACAACTCTTAATGCATCAAGTGACCTTTGGCACAAATTTACCGCAGAGGGGGTGGAATTGTTTCGTACGCGAGCAGAGACCGTTTTGTGCGAGCAGAGACCGTTTTGTACTCGAGGAAAACTTATAAATGATAATTTGAGTGCAACGTTTGGGGACAGTTTGCAAAACAATTTTTTTTGTGTGAAACATATCTTTTTGTGTGCAAAACAAGTTTTATTTGTGTGCAACACATTTTTTTGTGTACAACCTTTTGGCAGGAAATTATCTCCATACAACCGGACTTCTGCTCGGTTTTTCTGAAAATGTTTCCACACCTATCCAAGACTTTGTCTTCTCTGTCCAAGATCTGGACATCATTGTTGTCAAATGTGTGTCCTTTGGTCTTAAGACAAGATAAGATAAGATAAGATAAGATAAGATAAGCTTTATTGATCTCACAATGGAGAAATTCACTTGTCCCATCGGCTCAATAGTCAAAAGTCAGAAGAAGGTGCCAAAGTAGGTAAGTAGAATCAGTTAGATATAGTTATACAGCTATATACAATTCTATACACTTCTATGTATAAATAGGTTATTGCACATATGTTATTATACACTTTGTACAGGATTATTGCACAGGTTATAGCACCTTGTTTAAATAGCTTATTGCACATAAGTTATTACAGTTATTGTTGCATCTATGGTGCATGGTTGCAGTAATTACTATAATGATTACAGGTATAGAGCAGCGAAGTATGATCAGGTAGCAGCAGGAATGAATGACCTTTATGTTGACAATAGCACATTATTGCACATAGTTACCACAAAACACTTTTTACAGTAATTGTAACAGTTATACGGTTATACGTATAATCCAGAGATTGAATTCACATGAGTTGCACATTATTGTACGTTAGTTATTGCACATTACTTATTACGGTTACTATTATATAGCAGCGTTATATAATCTGGTAGCAGCAGGAATGAATGACCTGCGGTAACGCTCCTTTTTACAGACAGGGTGTCTAAGTCTGGCACTAAAGGAGCTGCTCAGCTCCTCTACAGTCTGATGCAGGGGGTGGAAGGTGTTGTCCATGATGGATGTGAGCTCGGACAACACCCTCCTCTCAGCTACTTCCTCCACCGAGTCCAGAGCGCAGCCCAGGACAGAAGTGGCCTTCCTCACCAGCTTATTCAGCCTCGTTCTGTCCCGCTCTGCGCTGCCAGGGGCCCAGCAGACGACAGCGTAGAGGAGTGCTGAGGCCACCACAGAGTCATAAAAAGTTTTTAGCAGAGGTCTACCTAGGCCAAAAGACCTCAGCCTCCTCAGGAGGTGGAGGCGGCTCTGGCCCTTCTTATACAGGGCGTCGGTGTTGTGAGTCCAGTCCAGTTTATTGTTGATGTGAACACCCAGGTATTTGAAACTGTCAACAGTCTCTATGTCCTGCCCCTGGATGTTCACGGGGGAGTGAGGTGGGGGTCTTCTCCTGAAGTCGATCACCATCTCCTTGGTCTTACTGGTGTTTAAGCACAGATGGTTCTTCTCACACCAGTCCACAAAGTCCATGATGACCGACCGGTACTCCAGCTCGTTCCCCTCAGACACACAGCCCACAATGGCCGAGTCATCAGAGAACTTCTGAAGGTGGCAGCTGTCCGTGTTGTAGGTGAAGTCCGAGGTGTAAAGGGTGAAAAGAAACGGAGACAGAACAGTACCCTGGGGGGCCCCGGTGCTGCAGAGGGGGGGGGGGGGGGGGGGGGGGTCTTGAGGTGCAAGTGGACCGTATCAGAGTCTGGTTTAAGCCTGTTTTTGTAGCAGAATACAAACAAGAAATCTGAAACTTCCAAGAATATACATGACAAGTATTTGCAAAACATGAAAGTATTAAAATGACAAATTATGAGTGACTCACTGCAACTAAAGTTATGTTCAATCCTTTTACCACTTTTTTACGTTTTTTTCTTAAAAAAGACTGTTCTTTTTTTAAACAATTTATTCCTCTGCACAGCTGACCTGTGCCATTTCTATCCATCAGACGGCACAAAATGTATAGATAAGTGCGTTCCGTTCAGAATCATGTCTGAGCTACTGAATTCACTACGACTCCACTCCTGTCAAGTGGGAGGAGCATCTCAAGGATGGTCAGAGGAAGTTATGCACCTGAGCTCAGTTTGCAACGTCACAGAAAAGGGTGCGAATACTTACACCTAGCATGTCTACATTTTCTATAAATTCACTTTTTCCACCAAACGTTTCACTTTATCTTTAGGGTTATTTTAAAATATAGAGATATATTTTTTAAACATAAAATCGTTTTCTCAAATCCACTTTTGAATAAATCTGTAATGTAGGAAAAGTGAAGGGGGTGTGTATACTTTCTGGCGGTGCTTTTAGTAGTAAAGCTAGGAAAAGAAACTAATGCTTTACCAGAGCCTGTGTGAAATGACAGTCAGCCAGGAAGCATCGCTTTCAGCATTGATGGATATTGGCCGCTAGAGGGCGCCACATGCGCAGAATCCATCTACAAACCCGCTACAGCGGTTAAGAAGGATTGCTAAAGTGGTCAATATTTATGGAAGAAATAAACGAAGAGTGGCTGCTTTCATGGGAAAAAAACTCTCGGAACCAACCAGGCCCTGTGTAAAAAGTAATTGCCTCCCTAAAGCTAATTAATAACTAGCAGTAGTGAGGGGGCAACCTTTGGCAGCAACAACTGCATCGGAGCATTTACAAATACCTGCAGAAGGCTTTTAGAAGACCGTGGAGAAGTTTATGGCCTCTCTGGTCTGCAGAAACGCTTTAACAATTTTTTTTCCCTTTACGAACATGACCGGCCAGTTTAAGGCCACACTACATCTCATTTAGATTTAAGCCCAGACTTTGACTAGACCACTCTAGAACTGTAACAGTTCTGTTTTTTGTTTTTGTTTTTTTTTAGTCATAAAGGAGCTGGACTTGCTGGAGCGGTTTGGATCATTACCTTGCTGGAAGTGTGTCTGTACTTAAGGTCACAAACTGGTGGTCAGAAAGATTCTCTATATTGAGGATTTTCTGCTAGAGAGCAGGATTCACAGCTCCATCCAGGTCCTGAAGCAGGAAAGCATCCCCAGGCAATCACACCTCCATGTTTGACTGTACATATGTTCTTTGTTTTGTTTCAGCCCGTGTGAGACGAGTCTTTGCGTCTCTTTTTGCTAGCAGTGTGTTTTGCTTTGAAACTCCTCCATGGATGCCACGTCTTACCAGTCTCTAGTTCTGTCAAATCATGAACCTTAGCTGGGGCAAGTGTGGCCTATAGTGCTTTAGATGTTGTCCTGTTTTGCATCTCTTGTTTTTGAATTCCTTTAGATCGGAGCATGAGGTGTTGTGGTTTGAGAAACATTAGCCTACTTCATGCCGTCAGACAGGTCCAGATATTCCTTGATTGTGCAGATCTGGCAGTGATCAGGCCTGGGTGTGGGGAGTGGAGCTAGGGTTAGCGCTGTATGGAATGAATTTCTCTTTTACTAAATCATCTGGAAACTGCTTTTGGTATTCACTTATCTTTGTCTGACATTAAAATAAATTTGATCTGCAACATTTAAGTAGAAACAGGAGATCTGTAGCAGGACCCATACATTTCCACATCACCAAAAGGAAGGTCAAACAGACACAAGCTGAGTGCTTCAATAGTTTTTATTTTACTTAAAAAAGAGGGAAAAAGTTCACATTGACATTTAGTCGCAATATTACAGCATATTGAAATTCTTCTCAACGGAAGTAAAATACAACAGTTTTCCATTTCTTTTTATTCTTATATTAAAAATATCAAATATTACTCAACTAGCAGTGCTTGCATTTTCTTAAGATATGTAGGCGTAATATCAGAAAGGTTGGCATTTGTGTTGATGTCTCTTCCTTGAATGACGTCTATTCGCGCAGAAATGAC
The DNA here is from genome assembly GCA_037039145.1 of Fundulus diaphanus. Lineage (NCBI taxonomy): Eukaryota > Metazoa > Chordata > Actinopteri > Cyprinodontiformes > Fundulidae > Fundulus > Fundulus diaphanus. Next base: position 14,074,492 of record CM073136.1, on the reverse strand, counting down.
CGACCTTTGTGTTACCTGGCCTGATGTCACTGACAAGCTGAACATGCAACGAGGGCATCTACACAAATCATCCTACACATAACACTGGTGCAGCAACACACTTGGAACAGGCTTGAAATGCAAGAGAAAGCAGAAGAAGAAGGAAAAAAAAAAGCCAACTGTTCCATTTATTGTATTATTAACCCTCCCCACCCTCCAATCAACCCTCATGTGCCCTTGCATGTCTACAAAGTGAGCAGAAATGAACCGGCAGACTTCCTGGTGATCCATTCACAACAGTTCACCACCACAGACGTGGTGCACGAGAAAATCCGACTAAAAAAAACAAACAAAAAACATCACTACCTGGATAAACTTCAAAAAACAGACTCCTTAAAGAACATCTCTAGTTGCACAAAACTGTACAGGCACAAATATTATATATATATATATTTAAAATAAATAGGGCGAATTTGGCCAAGACTCAGTGGGGAGGACCGTCCTCAGCCCCGAGAGGAGACACAATCCTTGCCGTTTCTCGGAATGGCTTCCCAGCCGCCTAAGGTTGGTTTAGTCCCTTTAACACATACTCACACTGCCAGTGGACAACGTCCACAGTCCTACTCACACACCAACACGCACAAAGCCAGAAAAAAAAACGAAACAAAAAGGAAATAGAAACAGATGAGGAACGTTATTAGAAAACACGTAAATGCCGTTTGTCTGGAATGCCTCTGATCAGGAAACTAAAACTGAGCTATTGTCCTGTGCCACTGCACCAGGCTGTGGTCTTTAGGACCCCCTCCACCCGTCTGGACGTTTCTCGATGGGCTCCCAGGGAGGCCGGTCATGTTGCTGATGGGAGGTGTTTCAGGACCACAGAGTGTTCTCTGGGACCTCCCCGAGCGTTTCGCTTCCTCTCTTCACAGGATTATTGGAGGTGGGGTTCAGATGGAGGAGTGAGGGGCGACAGCAGAGACGAGCTGCCTGCTGGGAGCGGAGCTGGGCTGAGGCAGGAGTACTGAGTTGGTTTGGATGGAGTCTCTCTGCCCCCCTGGTGTCCGGGTGGAGCCCTCAGGGGTGGCGGCGGCTTTAAACGTCAGTGGAGAAGTACAGCGTGTTCTGCTTCAGCTGGGCGAAGGAGATGGGTGGATGCTGCAGGTAGTAGAGCAGCACCTGGACCTACGAGGAGACAGAGACAGGTGGAGGGATTGGTTCTGAACTTTTTTCACCATTTGTCATGTTACAACCACAAACTTACAATAGATTTTACTGGGACTCATTTCTTGGTCTAAATAGATCTGTCTTTGAATCCATCTGTATGATTGGATTCAATTGAGACCATATTTGTTGAGTATTGGTGGTATCTGTATACATCAGCTGAGCTTTATTGAAAATATAGGCTCGCCTAACAGGAAGCAGAGTCTAATTATTAAGTAGGACCACCGTTAGGAGAATCACCAATAAACACAGCAGCTACAGGTCTTTTGGGGCTTGTCTCTGCCAGCTCCGCACATCTAGACTGAGTTTTTTTTAACCAGATTCAACACAGAACAGCTTCAGTGCAGATCAATGGAAAGTACCGATTATCAGGTCTTGTCACAGACTCCACTGGACTGACATCTAGACTTTGATCCATTCTAACACATGAACTTGTTCTACACCAGGGGTCTCAAAGTCCAGTCCTCAAGGGGGCAGTGTCCTGCCACCTTTAGATGCGACCCTGGTCCACACACCTGCCAGCCCTGCTGATGACCCACATTTCTGATTCAGGAAAGCTGAATCAGAAATGAAGACCCCGACCTTCGAGCACTAGATTTTGAGAACCTGGAGGTAAACCATCCCCTACTTTTGCAGCTCTGCCTGTATTTTAAGGTCTCAGGTCCTTGGGAACCTCTAACAGGTTTTCCTTCCCTGCCCTGTATTTGGTCCCACCTATAGTTCCTGTTCCTGCTGAGAAAAACTATTCCCACAGCATGACGCTGCCACTACTATGTTTCACCAAGGCATGGTGTGTTTAGGGTGATGTGCAGTTCGTCTTCTGCCACAACTGTGTTTTATGATTAGAGCACCCTAGGCCGGGTATTTGCTTTGTCCACTTCAAGGTGTGGTAAGAACCTCAAATGAGACATCTTAAGGCTTTTTTTTGTTTGTTTTTTCCCAGAAGGTTAGATAAAGTGCAAGATTAATATCTGTTCAGCCAACCGATTTCCCCACCTGAGCCTTGAATCTCTGTGGCTCCTCAAGAGTTACCGGGGCAAATTGGCTGATTTTCTCTGCTTCTCTCTTAGGTGCATAGCCATGCTTGGTAGCCAAACTGAACGCGTGTGCACGCCACACTTTAAAGATTTGTATTTGTAGAAAAACCTGTTAAAGTTTTCCCCAACACCTCAGCTTTGCACCACTTTATCTCGGTGGGTCACATTGTGGTTGTAACGTAACGAAATGTGGAAAAGCTCAAGTGCCATCAGTGCAGGTAACTGTAAATGATCCCACATGACCCACGTAAATGTTTTTGAGAAGTTTATAACTATAGTTAAAAAAAAGCAACATAGTTTATATTTTGGACAAAGGCTGGAGAAGCGTCTTTCTTCCAAGTTTAACACTTTGTTTGATTACTCATGTATAGGCTAAGGACAAAACTGTTTCCTTTACAGACAGCAGAGACCTGCTGCATGTGCACACTGCCCTATTTATGGTGTTTACTTCAAACTTGTTTATCCAGCTTACGCAAGACCTCTGCTCCATGAAAGTTGTCAGTCAGAAGAGATAAATAGATGGTGAACAAGCTAAATACAGCTGGGAGAAAAGGGCCCGCAGAGAAGGGTCACTGGGCAATGTGGGAGTGCAGCTAATCCAGAAAACATGTGCAGCAGCGGAGGAAACGCGTGTTTAGTCACTCGTTAAGGGGCTCTTTCTTAGTGTCCATCAACACGATGACTGACGGAGGACCAAAGGAGCATCAGGGAGTAACCGGAGTGCAAATTGTGCCTCAGATGTTTTGTTTTTTTCTTAAGATAAAAATTTGTACCCATCTTCCACCGGAGTCAGTAGTTCAGGTCTAAAAATGGGCATTTTGGGGGAAACCTACCTGTGCCATGACGTCATGTGACCAGATGTCAGAGGCGCACGTGATATGCTGGCCCTTGGCGCTTTCTGACTCCGAGGGCCTGAGCAGGGTGGGGCCGAACACGGTGGCCAGGTTATGGAGGGACATCTTGTTGATGGGCTCCTTCTCAGCCACCCTGCAGGAACAGCGTTTATTTTATTAAAGGTTGTTGGTAAAAAGGATTAACAAGGAATGTGGGGAAAAAAGACAGTAATACCACAATCTGTATTTTAACCCTGTTGTAAAACAGCTGGAAGTGATCAAGGAATAAGAGCTAGTGGTTCCAGGGGAAGATGTTATATCAGCGAAATTAAAAGCAGCTCAGGTTACTCAAAAGAGTTTATAAATCTGAAATGTCAGTCAAACAAAGGTAAAGCCCACACCTATTTGCATTCTGAGTATAAAATACGTACAAGGAAAGCTGAAATATAGTAAAATAAAACTGGTTTTGACTCTGTTTGGACCCCGCTCAGTGACTGCTCTACAACTCTGGCTAAAAATCAAAGCTCCTAGCAAAGCAATTATTAAAACGCCAGTTTTAGCCTTTTGTTCTTTTGTTTTCCTGCACAGCAGGATGACACTATATTAGTGATTTGCCACGAATATGGAGCTCTGGAAAAATTCTTCTCTTTTTGTAAAAGTTTATTATTCATTTATTAAAAAAAACTAAAAATAGAAATGGAAGAGAGTCTTTTTAATTTAAACCTAAAAACTAACTGACCATGGAGGATATTCATAGAGATGTGTTCTGTAACTATTAGCAAACCAAAAAAATGGGCTTGTACAGGTTGGTGACCCCTGGCCTCACCTAACCTGGTTGTGTGAGGGTTTTTGAGTACCTTTTGAGGTGCTCCAGCAGAGTGAGGAAGGTCATGAGGTTGGGGTCGGGCAGAGAGCGCAGAAGGTGCATCATGCAGTTCTCCTTGGCTGCGGGGTCTGAGAGGGCTGAAACAGACAGGGAACAGAGGGCCAATTATGTCCTGACAGCCGTTTTCACTTTGAGAGTGATCTCCTGCAGCCGATCTGGAAATCCTCCCACCTATGCCCTCCATGAAGGCCGGGTAGAGACGGTCCGTGAGAAGAGGCTCCGGCAGCTCCCTGAAATACAGCTTGAGCGTTCCTGCGATGGCGTTGATGTCCATGTCACTCAGCATCATCAGGATGTCTTTGGTATCTGCGAATCCCACGCAAGGACAGTGTAGTTAGAGACGGGTCACACAGCTTCCTCACCGTCGCTCAAAGGCACAGCTGCTTTTTCTTTGCTCCTTCCTCTGCAGCGAGTTGCAGAAGGGGGTCAAGGTCCCGACGCAAAAATCAAAGGTGATCCAGACGCTGACTGGTCAGATTTTAGGGAGAAAAAGCAGCTGTGAGGGAAGCTGAGAGACTGTTGGTGAACACAGGACGTGAACAGTTGACAGCTGTTCCTCCTAATGTCTCCTCACTCCAAGATGGGTTCATCCACGTAAAAAGCTGGTTTTCACAGCTTTTTACAGACAACTTTTCACTGATCTCAAAGTTTCTTTGCAATCTCCACTCAGTGAAGAATTATCCAGTCTAAATGTCATCAGGTTTAGATTCTGAACTAGATTAATCAGTCCAGAAATATCCCTTTAGCCCTTCGCTAACGGCCGTGGTGCACAGCCATATTTTCTCTCACTGGGCTCCTCACTGACTAGACAGACAAAACGAGCAAAACTTCTCCTCCCTGGAGATCTCATGCTCCTCGCTCCGTAGCACATGTTGCCAATATGAAAAGCTGACACTGTCCAGGATATGTAGTCTGTCTATTACAAACTGTTTGTGAATGTCATGATATTAAACAGGTATGTATGGGAGCCTTGGATTGAAACATCTGCGGGGTCTAAAAACAGGAAATGGCTGTATATAGGCTTATAGGGCGGCCTGCTTTGTGACAATAAATCTAGGCCATATGGAGAAAAGGACCCATTTCTTGCTCGAGTTAAGGCTCAGTTTTATAGTGAGGTCAGGGAGACGGATTTAGACCTCGTGGTTTCAGACTTGGTGGTAAGGAGCTAGGAAATAAACATGGTAATGTTGGGCCAACAAAATGGTTTAAAAGATAATAAGCACTGCTTTACATTGTCTGGAAACTAAAGGAGAAAGACAAGTCACACAGTCTGAGTTGCATGATGTAACGGTGTTGCACAGAGACAGAGAGCGGAGCTTTTTACTTGTGTCGAATGCTAATTTGAGGGCCTGGATGTCCGTGGCCACCCCTGAGATCCTGTAGATTCCCACTTCGTCAATCCCCCTCTTCTCCACTTCCTCAATGCACTGACGGACGATGTAAGGCACCTTGGAGCGCTCGCGCCTGTGGATGGTCGCTGCGGTTAGTTTTTCAGTGGATGAGCAGATTTGAAATCAGACAAGCCTCTGTGTGGCGACACAATGCATTCAGCCTCAGTTCTTACTTTGTGACCACGTTGATCTTCACTCCAAACACCCCGCTCTGTTTTTTGGAAGGCGTTCTCTTCAAGCTGAGGTCCCGGCTCGTGAACTTCATGGAAAATTCCACTTTGATCTGCAGATTCAGATGCAGATATATGTTCATCTCAAGGAAATAACTCCTTCAGACACATTAATACAGCTGGACAATCATGTCCAAGCGGCTCAGTTTGTTGTTATCACTGCAACCATACAGAGCTGGTTTGTCTGGCAACATGCGTTAGTCACAACTGTTGAGGAAAAAAAAAAAAGACCAGTTTGTTATCAACAGAGCATCCGGCTGTCATTTGGACTTCCTGTGGATACGGCCAGAAACACAGCTGTGCTAAAAACGGTGTTTAATCCGAAGAGCTGCCTCTCCTGGACATAATAAATCACACTCTGGCAGAGTGCGTCCCTCCTATAATCGAATTTAAAAGAGCAGCTTGACACGATTCTTACCCCGTTCATCTCGATGACATCCATGTGCCAGTTCTTGGACTGCACGGTCTGTGGGTCCAGCTGAAAGACACGACAAAGAACACTTAAATGTGTTTTTTTTCTAAATATGGGCAAAAAACAAAATCTCTGTTATCTTTTGTTTCCCAGGGGAGAGCTCAGCCTGAATGACAGACACGGGCAATGTGGGATTCCCATGGTACAATAATCTTCAGTGGGAGTATCATGGTATTATGGTGTTTACACATAATACCATAAAATAAAATTTTACTTTAGTTTTTCATACCACAACTTGTAATGTTTTTCACAGCTGGAAATATTTCCAAACAGCTAAGTTTGTCTTTCTTAAAAGCAGAAGGTGACGTGTAGGAGCCTCGTTTCTGCCAGCTGACCGGAAGTGTGCAGCAATATGCTGGAGTTGGGCAGCACTGGGTTAGTTTATGCTCCATACGTCCAAAGAATTCCTGGACACTCATTAAAAAGGTCCACAGGAGCGGTGGGACAGAACATTTTAGTGGTTTTGAACTGTAACCTTTCAGAACCTTGGTTGATACAGGTCACCAAGGATCTCATACAACAGGTGGGATTCACTACATCTGTACACCCCAGCCGATCAAAAAAAGAAAAGAAAGACAATTTATCAACCCATTTGTTGCTTGGAAATATTTCCGGACAAATGTTTGCTGTGATGCAATAAACAAAAAACTGTTCCTGCCCGGTCTCGAACCGAGGACCTTTCGCGTGTTAGGCGAACGTGATAACCACTACACTACAGGAACTGAGCAGTGGCCTGCAGCTGTCCACTGTAGTCCCCCCTCCCCCCGGTCTCACAGCATGGTATCGCTGTCAGACGTCTAACTGAAAGCAGGACAACAGGAAGGAACCAGGAAACTGGAAGCAACACAGACGCCAAGCGCCTTAAAACGTTTCATACATCTTGAACGCATTTCACCTTCGACCTGCTTTTTGTGCGTCCTTAACATCAGGACCAAGTCAGCTTCTATGGTGAGGACATGGGTTGAAAATGCTTCCCAGCAGCACAGTCATGGGCCCTGCTTTAGGAATGAATGATGCCATTTCTGCTGTGCTAGTCTGAACTTCACATCCAGAGAAGCCCTCTGAGACCTCAGTGAGGGCAGCCTGGTGTTGTCTTAAGTCCCCCGTAGTCTGTGTGCTCTGCATGAGGCCAAAACAGCCAAGTCTTTTTTTATTGTTGGTTTTAGCGTCTACACACGGCAGTGCCATTACACCTCTGCACACCATTAAACATCCTCTCCGAGAGCATTTCATTAGCTCATAAAGGCGCTATTTAGTTCTCGTTTCATGCATTTCTAATACCGTTCCAGGCTGTTTTCCCAGCAGGGACGCAGTTTGTGTGTCAATGGATGGGTAATCACCACAACTAGGTTTGTAGACAGCTACTGCCAGGAAGGGAGCTAGAGTCACTGATAACGCCGCCACTGGCGTGCTGAAGGAGACTCAAGGAAAACAACAACTCCTTTCCTAGATTTCCTCGCCATTACAGAAAACCGATTAAATATGAATGTACTCAAACAGGGTTGTAAAAACAAAAAGGATCCATTAAAGGCAGTGGCTGCACTCAGCGACCCTTGTGAGACGCGGATCTTCCAACGGGGCTTCTTTTTATTAAAAAATACTTAAGAGAGGAACTTGAGCCATTGGCCTTCCTTGGCTTTCATGGGAAATGACTCACTTCGACCCGGCGGGCATGCAATGAGCAAACTGACTTAGTCTGTGCAGTGCATCTGTGTGGACTGGATGACCAATGGGGTGGGGGTGTAATAGTGCAAAACGTTGGTTAGTTAAGGTACTTTAGAAAAGGTAAAAATAACGCTGGATAAGCAAAATCTGTACAGAAATAATGTCAGAAAGTGATCACTGTTTAAACTAATCAAGGCAGTTACGACCTATAGCATGACATACATTATGAACTCTTACTTTTCTATCGTCAAGGGCTTAAAACTGATATATATATTTCTCTGTATGCTAAAGAAAATGGATTCCCTTTGTTTTGTGTTAATCCAGACAAATGTCCTTTCTGAAAAGAATGCCAAAAAAAGAGTAGGCTATTTGCGCTCAGGGACTTGTCAAAAAGTTGCAAAAGATCAAAAGTCTCCTTTACCCAGATGCGTTTTCACTGTTGCATGCTGTCGTTTAGGGTAATGCCACCCTGGCCAAGATCTCTTTGAAACCTTTAATATATGACAAAGACCTCTGGCTCAAACAAGCAAAGAAATCCTTTACACCTACAGTACAGCTGTTTGTTTTCAGTGTTTTAGTTGCCTGATGTAAAAGTCTTCAATATGTTTGTTAGCTTTATTTCAACCAAAGTACTGCTCTGTGATTTGTGGGATCCCTGTTCTGTTCGAGAAGCAGAAGCGAGGCTCGGCTGGTAACAATGTCCCCTACTAAACCTGACCTCAAATATTTACTCTCACTTCTCGCCCCTCATGGTGTTCAGGAGGAAAAGACCGCAGCTGCCACACGGCCCGGTCCATTTGTAGACATTAAAGAAAATCCACAGCTGATTTCTGTATCTATTCACCCTCCTGGCTGAGCTCTCTCTCTCTCTCTTGCAGTCGTGCAGAACGCAGGTGAAAATATTGTTACCAAGACTCAGACAGCTGCTAGCCAGTCTGTTCAGTGTGTACTCTGTCTGAATGATCTGCACAGATAAGATGAGGCATGCTGTTTGGCAGCCACATGGTTTGAAAAAGCTGCACACAGACGGCAGTCCAACCCAGCCCAAAGAAAGGTAAGTTGCATCACATTTGCCTCCTATGTTTACTCTGGTGATATATTCAATAATAGTACATTTTCTTCTTTGTTTTCTTTCCTTCCCTCTATCAGATGTCCCAGTGGTACCAGAACGGCTGTTTACAGCTTCTCCATGGGAAAAGGCTGGCGGTCTGCTCTATGCCCTGGACCATTCTAGGTGGACACAGCCAATGAGGGATACCATTGAGCAACTCATGGTCCTGACCGGTCCAAGAATGTCATTTGCTGATTTTGCTTGCACACCTTTCTTTATGAAGGAGCTGGAAGCTGCGCTCCAAAGCATCAAAACAGGTTAGGGAAGAAATGCTAAGAAGGAACATCCCACTGGCCGGCCGTGCAGGTTCTGCCACAGGCCTCTTAAGCAAGGCCCAAACAGTCCACACATCCACACCGGGTTCCCTGGTGTGGCAGGAAAATATATCCATTGTTCTGACAAATAAATCTATTGTCCAGAGAAATGTCATGGGCTCTGTCCATGTCATGGGCTCTGTGAGTTCTGTCAGTCCTCTTTTTATGAGGTTGAGAAGGGGAGATGGGTGGAGGAAAAAGAGAAGTGATGGCTGGCTGTTCAGACAGGCATAGCTTTATGTTCAATACTGTAAATATTCTGTCTTTTAAATAACACTGTTCTTCTCATGTTTCACTTTTTTCTGTATTGCTATATGGCAAATTCCTACTACCTTTTACTATAAAAATATATTTAAATATATTTGCAATTCTTGCTGTGGCCTTTTCAATTAACATTGAACTAAAAACCAGAGTATTTTTATAGAGATGCTGTCTCATCTGAGGAAAATGTTTTACATGTGTATATGATTCTTGAAATAATTCATTAATTCTGAGTGTACAGAATGGTATAATTCATTTAGTTTATTTATTTAGCACCACTTCACAGCAAAAAGAGGTACATTACAAAAGGAGTATGTCTTTTTGATACCCACTCCAAATTCAATTCACATTACTCCAACAATTCTAATTCAACACAATGCAATAACAGAGATAGAATCTGATTTTATTCCAATTACATCTACAAAACTCTGAATCAAACAATAAGGATTTGTTTATTCTGATGTCCTTTAAGTTTCTACCTAAAGCATGTTAATATTTTGCCTTTATGTTCATCTTACATGAACATGAAAAACAAGCCAACTTTTTAAAAAAGCTTCTATGGTGACTGGGGATTGAACCCAGGTCAGGCAGCAGGTACCGTTTTGCTGGCTGTCGGCATCCTACACCTACATTCAGTTGGCCACTGTTAGGCGAACATGATGACCACTACACCACGGGAACTGGCTGACTCCACTTCCCCCTCTGCTCCTTTTCACGGTGTGTGACCTCGGCACCACAGTGTTGCAGCTGCTTTCAGGCTGACTGCTGCAACAGCTCCACGAGGTTGCAGAGTTTCTCAGAGTACGCGCGTTCACACATTCAGTCCAGCGTCAATATGTCGGGACTCCCCTGCAGAATAATTCACTCGTCACAGGACGAGAGAAACAAATGCTCCACTTTGACAAATGCTCGGTGGAAGTAAGTGCAAAAGATGTTAAATGCTCTTGTTAAACAACAAAAAAGAGGAACTTTGTGCAAGTAATGAGAGGTAACAGCAAAAATGTAGACAGCCTTGTTAAATGAACACTACCCAGCACCCTATTTTTGAGGTGTTTGAGCTAATGCATGCCGTTGAGTCTTCCAAAAAACAACTGGATCCTTTGATCTGCAAAAAATTATAATGAATTGCTGCTTTAATTCCCCCTTTGTGTTTAATCACAGTTTTCCTCCGCTGCTCTCTTGCTGATTAAATATTCATTCAGCAGCAGAGAGCTTTTTATTAGTTCTTTAATTAGAACGCAGCGCAAACTGCACGCCTGCTTGGCTTTAGCAGGATTACAGGAAGTGCTGGTGCAGTGAGTCCCAGTTAGAACATCACACGGCTGTATGTTTTCTTCGTGGAATATAAGTAGCGCAGCTATTTTTAGACGTCCGTATCACATAAGCATATTGTTTACATGTTCATCAGTGGCAAGTCCATTTACCGCACAGATGCTGATGGCATCGGCGCCATGGGAGGTGCTCAACTCAGTTGCTATATTGCATTGCCTCCTTACTTGCAAATTTGAGCCAATAGATGGGGATTTTCAAAAATCAAGGGCTGTGATTTGTAGCGTGGTTTCCTTGCCAGCCAGTGTATGCAATCTGCCTGTAGTTCCAGTAAACAGGAGCACACAGATGAGTACTACACTTCTGGAGGATGACTCTGCCAGCAGCCTGGATGAGTGAGAACCTTGCAGCCTACTAAGCAGGGATTTATCTCATAATAGGAGCAGAAAAAGGAGCTAAATTGTTTATTTAATGACACGCTGAGAACCTTCTTGACATAATGATTACTAAACACAACCATTCAATAAGTTGAGGATTTCTTCATCTCATTAAAACTGCTGTTGATAAAGCTTTTCCCAGTGAGTAAAAGCGAAGATAATTTCTGGAAAACTCTCCAATGCAGTAAAAATGGTGACTTCATCCCACCAATGCTGGTTGATGCATATTCTACACATACCTACATACATTGGTGTCAAGCTGGGTCACAATTATTCTACACTGGTTACAAATTCTTTAAAAACACAGATTGCGATTTGAGAAACTTATTTTATTTGGGAAAGCATCATTATTATAAAAATATCATAATATTTATAACATAAAATAATGTTTCATAAACAGTATTGTTATTTTTTTTTGCTCATGAATTGTAATTTCTAAACACCATCTTCACAAATGTAATTTCTTCAAACCTAATCCCTCATAAAACCCTTATAGTGAGATGGTTATGGTACATAAGTACATTTGTTACATTCCTGATTCAGTACACCTTAACGGTAAAAGAACATCTAGCTCTTGTGGGAGATAGAGATGATCTAAATGAGGGTTTCATTTTCCCAGATACACCCTCATGTGGGGATGCTGCATAGTACAACACTGAGCTCATTATGTCAGTTTTCTGGTGATTTGTAATCTTTATCTCTGACAGCATGTAAGGAATAAGATAGGGGATTTTCAGTTGGGTTAAAGCATTATCCTTACCTGCACATAAGCAGTATGACATGTCTGCAGGAATTTTCATCTAGGCTCTTATGTCATGTGATAGGAATGCTTTTGTGGAGTCGGGGGAAAGGACACAAATTTAAAACCTCACTAAAACACATTACAACCGCCTTAACTGACTTACCTTAAACTATCAGTCACAATGTAATGAAACCCAAACCCTCACCACCTACTTCAAAGAACAATGCCTTGCTGTCATCCTCCAGAGGCAGAAGCCACCCTGCACCTTTTCAGCCATACAGCTAGAGGTCAGGGGGTCATAATAAGTATCAACTTGAGAATATTTCACTGACCTCCCGCTCGCCTCCCTAGAGCTCATTAACCAATGACAATGCAGCACACGGGGGGGGGGGGGGGGGGGTGGGGGGGGGGGGGGGAATAGATCAGGGCCAATAAAGGGCTATGCCCGGCGGTAGGGACAGACGGATATTTATGTGGCCTACATAAAAAGGCCAGTAAAGGGCTGGCTGGCATTTCAGGCAAGAGGGAGGGGTGAGACCCTCTCATCTGCACTATTCAACACACTTAAATGGAGGAACATAATTTGTTATGAGGGCTAAAATGCAGAGGGGGTGAGAGGAGGGATGAGTGAGGTGGAGGGCAGGTTATAAGGGATAGATCATGATGTTCTTCTCTCTGACGGCTAATCCAGTGTGATGGCTTCATTGTTTTTTTGTGTTAAGCTGGTTAAAAGTCCACAAAAATAACACCAAACCCACCCAGAAAGCGGGTCACCAAGCAAATGGACCCAAAATCCAGCTAACAGCTAGCCAGTGGCTACTTCATCATCATTTGCTCTTTTGCAAGGACACATAAGATATATGATGTCTGGTTCCAGTCCAATTAGTGTTCCCAGTCAGCCTCCCATCTCATCTCACAGCGTCTTAATTAGGCACGGCTGTCAGCTGAAGGAGGAAGAACATTTCCCCCATGTTCCTCCCTGCCCTCACAAATCGTTTCTCATGCAGATTCATCTGAATATAAATTAGATAACATGCTGCATGCCATAGGTGTACACGAAGAGAAAAAGCAATAATGTATGCAGCTTTCCCTGCCCAGCTCAGAAATCACAGTGGTGCTTTTTTTGCACTTTTTTTTGCAAGTGAGGTACAATTTTTTTCGACATAGAAATATAAAAATGCTGGTATTCAGGGGATTTAAAACAAATATAAGAAAAACAAGCAAATTAATCTTGTCATCTCTTCACAGAAACACCCTAGAGGCTTTTGTTATGTTGCCGTTTCAGGCAATGAGCTCAGATGATTTAACATTATCTCATCTCTGCCATCCAACAGAGATCCCAGTCACGTAGGGGCAGAAATGCAGCATAGGGGAGAAATAAAGAGAGAATTATACAAGGCCTGATAGGATCAAAAGACAACTATGCATGCAACTGCAACACAAATTCACTCAGCCGACAAAGAAATGTCTCCTTCGAGATGAATGAATGACTGTAAAAATGAATGGGGCCTCTGAGAGGTGGTGGGCGAAAAGGAGATTTTCCTGCAGTTTTGGGCTAGGCTGCAGAATCACAAGCAAATAAACGTGCAAATACAACCAATCTGAGGACATCAGCAAAACACAGAAACCTCTTGTATACCATTGCTGAAAAGGCGACAGCAGCGTGTGTCAATACCAGACCTATGGGTCAGTTCAGTAAAGGTAGGTCTTAAAGTGTAATCCCTCCTCTAATTCTCTCAGCTTGACAGCGGTCAGTTTCCTAAAGCTCCTTTTGAATAATGTAATGTACGATCAGAATTCAGGGAAAGTCTCAGCTTGGAAGCAGATGCTGAAGAACCTGAATACGTTCACTAAATCACAGCTTAAATCCTGGAGATGCGCTCATAAGGTGAAGACTGCTGAATAAACATGTGCGAATATGAAGCAAAACTGCCTCACAACATCTAATTTTATATCAGTTAGTCATAGCTGAAGGTGCACGTGGGGAGCTTTGCATATAATCAGAGCTGCTTCATGTGCTTGCTTGTGATATTTAAGAGGAATAGAAAGAGCATTTGGAGAAAAAAGAAAGATGGCAGTCTCTCTTTAGCTCCAAGGAATGAGTCATAATTCAGACCCTGCATTTTAACTATGCCATAGAGATCTGTATGCCCCCGCCCGCACCCATTTATGGGAAATAGACCTTAAATATAGGGCTCATGTCACCAAATGGTTTTAAATGCCCCCCTTTCCACAAAACTAGGACAACTTTTTCCATTTGATTTTGGTTTGAGCATAAATCAAAAGTTAAACCGTACATCTCTAAGTTATAGAGATGTACCGAGAATTAGGCTAATAACAGGAATTGGTTGATTTTTAGCTTGGTCAGCTGCCTGGAGATTCAAAAATCTAGTTTTTTCTATAACATACCATACCTAAGAGCTACCAGGCAGAAGCAACACTCTTCGGTGAGGAAGTTGACAGTGTAGGAAGAAGACTAAGTCATCTGTTTTCTGTAACAGTGAAGTGTTGAAAAACAAAATCATAGGAGGCAAAGTAATGAGGGAACCTGTTTGAAAATAAACACATTTCTCTGAGATGTTGAGACATGTCTGAGGTTCAATCATGCTGTGAGAGAACGAGAGCAAGCATCACTTGGGACGATCACAGGAGGGATAAAAAGAGTTGCTCTGTATTATCGCTGAGCTTTTAACCTCATTTATGGAACATGCTTGGTTTGGATCTGGAAATGACAAATTTTGTGTAACCTCAAAACAAATTCAAAGACTTACAATATCTGGGGAATACATACACGGATGGCTGTTTTAACAATGTTAGATACAAGAACTGAGCTAATCACTAGTATAGTGTTCAAAATTCCTATTCACTGTGTAAAAAAACCACACCTCTGCTTCTGTAGTAGATAACTGATTAAAAGAGTCATAGCAGAAAAGCTGCAATGCTCTTACATATTCTTACCGTTTTTACAGAGAAATTGGAATAGGCCAAATTCTGTATCTGTACGTCAAAGCTTGATGAAAAGCAATGATTGGAAATTGGCCACAAAATTGTGATCGGTAGATCTCCATTTTCTTTTAAATTTATGTCATAAAAGGTAATACAACTGAATGTCGCTTCATGGAAAGACACATTTCCAACAATATAAAACAATGCAGACATGGCAGACAATCTTCAGGGGCCTTTTAGAATAAAGTGACTTCCTAGAAGCAAAAAGAAAGAAAATATCAAGATGCTAACAATGCATTTTATCAGTTCAACTGGAGGATAATATCTAAAATGAACAGCAGAGGGAGCTGTTCTGACAAGGAAACATCTCAGATTCATCAAGTCATTCAGTTGTTTGCCTTCACCAGAAACTTAGTGACAAAATAAAGGCGTAAAAAGAGGCTGGGATGAGCTCATGGGAGCAGAAGGTTTACCTAAATCAGAAAGTCAGAGATTTTTCTCTAGTGTCCGGGGAAACTATGAACTCTCCTTGTTTCTGCGTCACGTCTCGAAACATTAACATCCTGTTCCATCACAAACAAGTGTGATTATTTCTCTAACACCAGAGAGAGTAATAATCTCCCACAAAGCCATATTTACAGCCTGTTAAATATCTTTGAAGCTATTAACATTTGCTGCATAGATCCTCTCATAAATGTAAATTATATGAGGTTTTAACTTTGTTTTCTAACCAGGTCAAAGCTGTGGCATCAGTCTCCTCTCCACCGACAGAGACAGTCGGGCAGAATGAACAGATATAGACTGAGAATAAAAGAGAGGCACCATAAACCAGATGGAAGTGACACAGTGATGAATGCAGGAGCACAGATGCAGCAGAGAGAGGATACAAAGCGGAAAGAAAACAGCTTGTGTATGCATGTGACATGTGTCAATATGTCAGACCTTTTGTCTGAGCAGCTTGCTGCGGACGCGGCCCCATAGCTTGGCCCCCGTGTTGGAGTGCCGCTTGAGCACCGGGGTCTGGGGCTGGCTGGACAGATTGTGCTGGTTCTGGTCCACGCAGCAGTGCTGCTCCAAACGCTCACACACAGAGTTCAAGTTTACATCCGATACCAGGATCTCAGTCATCCCAAAGCCGCCGAGTCTCCCTTCCACCGAGAACACAGGTGGAGGAAGTGCTGCGCTTGAGGTGAAGAGGGAGGAGGAAGGATCTCCACGTAACCCCTCACTGATGGTTAGACCAGGTGCTGGAGAGCCGAGGAACGATGAAAAAGGTTGGCAGATTCTTTTTTTTTTTAGATTCAAAAATTAAAAAGATGAAGAGCAGAACGAGAGCTGGTTCCGGCCATGATCTCCCTGACAAGCCTCATAAAAACCCCAGGTAGGATCCTGTTTCTGCGAGGGCTAGTTCCACAGTCAGCTGCCAGCATCTCCTCGCTGTGTAATCTGACTTCCAGCACAGCAAACGTAAGCACAGAGCGCTAGGAGAGGCAGAGACGGAGAGAGAAGGGAGAGAGGGAGCCAAGCAGGAGGGGTGAATGAGCTGCTGAGCAGAGCTGCTTCTCCAGATGTGGATGGACACACCTCCAAAGAGGGGAGGGGGGATTAAACAGTCAATGAGAAACGAAAAGAGAAGGAGAGCAAACAGACAAGAGAGAGCGAGGGAAGGATGGGTAAATGTTGCACTGTTTTGGTCGGTACTTTGACCCCCTGTCAACTTTTCCCAGAGCTGCTCAGGAAGGATGATGTTTAGCTTGACCAGCTCTGACCGTAGACTGGCTGGCCATTCATCAACATTAAATCTTTTCTGTTCAGTGAAGGCACCATACCCAACAGCACATGCTGACCACAATACTCTTCAGTGTGGATGTTGTTAATGAGTGAAGAAGACTCTAAAAGTTTCTGCCATTTTCCATATCAGTGAAGTCAGAGGATGCACAGAGAAGCTATTTGAAAGGAAAACTGCACTTTTTATGACATGCAAGAGATACGTAAGCGGTTCCTTTGCGCCCCCCCCCCCCTTTATGGAAGATACCACGCCTTCAGTATGGCGGTATGGCGGCTGTTCATTCAAGCTGCTACGACGGAGACCCAGCCTGCAGCAGGGGTTAGTCATTTTTATATGGTTGTAGTTTGGTTAAAAGAATGAAACAGACTATTTGGTGTATGACAAGGAAGCTGTCGAGCACCTGTTAGTTCACACCCTAACATTTTGGCGAAGAAGCGCAGTGATCTGGACTGGACAGACGAAGAGCTGGCTTATTCTTTTAAGGTATCTCTCAGTCACTGAACAAGCAGGATTAAAAAATGTTGGCAGCATTTTAGAAAGCCAAGGTAAGGCTGTGCATTCTCTATTTGAAGAAGTTTAAAGAAATGCTAGCCACGCTAATCGTGTTTAGCCAGAATAAGATACTAAAGGGGAGTTTAAAATATTCACTTTGTAATTGTGTTTTTCTTTGTTTTAAATTAGTAAAGCCCTTTTTTCCAGGGAGTGCCCTTTCACACACACAATGTGACGTTGCCTCTGCTCCAAGATTAATGACTGCTCATGGTAGGAAAGCTGGATAGAAATGCGCTATCAGTGATTCAGAGCTTTAAAAAAAAAAAACTTAGCCCCAGATCCCTAATCGGTGCATCTCTATAAGAAACGTCTTTCCTTTTCTTTCCATTAATCCCCATTTCTGCTTCTTTGAGTGCGTGTGACTGCCACTGTGCCTTCCTCTGCATATCTCTGATCTTACCACTTACTGTGATCCAGTTTTCCACCAAATCACCTCACCCTTTTCCCTAAGCCTGTCTGTTGACACTTTTAACTCAAGTCACATTTTGAGAGCAAATCCCCACGCTTGTACAACAGGACATTCAGGGTGGACTGCTCTTTAGTGGAGTACTCCTCTCCATAATAAATCAATACGTGGCAAGGGAATCCGTGTGTGCCTGTCAAACTCCATCCCTTTCTTCCCTGTCCCGACCCGCTGGAATTAGAGTGGAAAAATATTCAGCTCAGGAAAGGTTATGGACGCGAGGATGCATTTGAAATGGATGAGGATTGTGATTCAGAGTCTGTGCGTCTCCTGACAGGTAGACATCTTTCTGCTGATCGCTCAGTGATTTATGAAGGGCCGCAGGTAGGCAGAGAAAAATGGAGACTCATTCTCTTTCATTGTAGCAATGAGTCACAAACAGCTGTGTTTACATGGTGTGGGGGGTATATTATTTAACTTTAATGTGAAATCTGGAGTAATTGATCTTATAGTACCAATCTACACTCATCTAGTCGTCACAAGGTGAGTTGGATAGCCTCAGACAGACTGTACCATAGCACAATATAAAACCAGTGGGTTAGCGTGTTTTCTGCTGTGGTAATAAAAGAGTGAGCAGATGAAAGGGCAAGGGGCACGGCGTGGATGTCTGACTCTGCGAACTGGAGGAGGAGGAGGAGCTTTTGTTGTGGAGGAGACCTCAACCAACCCCTCAGCACAGATTATTTTTAACTCGCGAGCTCGTAGCTATGAGACATACACACTCCATGCGTCACAACTTGGAAAGAATGTCTGGGAAAACCATGTTTTGAAAATGGCAGAAAAAAAGAAACCCACAGGGAGATGTGGGGGGATATTTTGGGAAAGATGGGAGAGAATGGGAACGCTGGAATAGCTTTGTATATGGCAACTCATAAATGTTTAAGGCTTTTTATATAAAAGTAGTCTCTGCTATCCATTAGACTAATATAGGTAAGATGAGGGAAAACAACAGCTAGAAATTACTATGTTCTTCATGGGATAAGATCAGTGAATGGTTAACAATGGATTTGTCAGAAAGCATGAAGACGTGGAAGATGATCATATACATTAATCCATGTCTCTTGCAACCATTTCAAAACTAAGTCTCATATCAAGATTAAAAGTATGGCAAGCAAAGATCAGGGCAATCCAAGGAGTATTGTATGTATATATGAAACGTACAGACAAACTTAATTCATATTCAGAAATGTGTCTATGTACCATTTCTAAAGAACTACAGCATGGGGAACAACAAACAAATACTACTGAATATTGGAAGTAGCTGCAACCAGCTTTAGCACCTTGACTGAAAACCAAATGTTCCCCCAGAGATGTGCATTTTGCAACGTTAAGCACAACGCAAAAGCCACCAAGATACAGAATCCTTTTAAAAAAAAAAAAATGTAACTCCTCCTGGACCGAAACGGACACTTGCTATCTCTGTTTAAATCCACAGCATGTCCTCAGATGAATATATTGCAGGGGAAACGTTACACTTCTAAAAAGCCCGGACCAACTGGACATCATGGTGGTTGCAGTGGACCAGAGGAACACGGCTGCTACGGTGACAGAACAATTAAGCCAGTAGACAATCTTTTATATTTTATTAACCTTGAACTTAATCCACAGTTTGAATTGAAATTTTTAGGATATTGAAAAATTTGATGACTTTTTAAACTCCTGTTTACTACGATTACTATTGGTTTTTCTTTCCCATAGAAAGAGCTTGTGGTCCCCATTCTTCTGAAAGAGGGACTACTGTCCCTCTTTCAAGGATGAAGCCATTGACTGAGGAATTGCTGGCGATGCTCAGCCCACCAGGGCGAGGGATTGCTGCAAAGTCAACAACCCCATACAGTCAGCTAATTAAAATTTTTTTTTTTTTATCTGCTGCCTATCAGGTAAACGGCATTTTACTGCTCTGTTTTGTCATTTTGATTAAAATGCCCTGAGTAACTGAGTCTAACCATATGATTGGATTTTTATTCAAATGAACTGATAGAATTTAATTGAATTTGGATCAAATTCAATTCAACTTAACTGCATATAATAGCTCCATATCTGTTTGTTGTATTGTAAGTTTGTAGCCATTACAGTCCATCCTGTGAAACTCATAAATTCAATGAAATGCTTTTTTATAGATGGTCTTATAGCATTGTAATCTCTGTCTTGATGAATTCTTTGATAAGTGTAAAAGTGGTTTTACTTTGTTTTATCATGACTTTAAAGCTCAAAAGAAGCTCCAGTAATTAAGGCAAAAACATTTATCTGGTTTTATAATGGCTCTAATTTAATCTTTTCTGCTTCTTTCACTGTGACAGAAATGCCTGAAAGTCAAATTTATGGCCAGTTCAACCAGAGTCCAAAGCTTCACCATCCATCACCTAAAAAAAAACTGAGTGGAGACATTCACATCTACCCTGCCCCCACAGATACCCCCTAACACATACTATACAGTCTCATACTCGCTCTCACTAATGTCAGCTCATCATTTATTTAAGATATTAAAAAGAAGACAGAGCCCATGCAGACTTGTTAACCTAGAACATAATAAAACCTTGTGGCAGTTCCTCAACTTTATAGAGCCACAGCTCTATAAAACCTACCTTTATTTCAGATGTACCATTGGAAATCAAAAGAAAAAATGAATATTGGTGTACCTGGGTAACATTCATCTGAATTCTGACACATTCAGCTTTGAGGCTTTATTGCATAAGTGGAGCCAAATAATGGACATTCTTTCCCTAAAAGGCCTTGAAGAGAAATAAACCCACTGCAGAGATAAATTAACACTCTGGGATGAATGGCTGAGGGGCCTTGAGCTTGGGAGACATGGGACTGATAAAAAGACGACAGATGAGAGCACAACAGGAGGACGCAGCCCAACAGGGAGATAGGGCTGAGGGTTCTTGTGGGAATGGAGAGCCACACAAAGAAAGTAAGGAGTAATTAGTCAAAACCTAGATCCTTGAGAGGTTTCCTTTATTAGAGCATGGCTTTGCGTTAGTGTTTGGTTACAGATGCTTAAAGGTTTTCTCCAATTGTTATTTCTGCAAAATCCTATCGGTGATCTTATACTCCGTCAACTCAAGCGGCCAAGTTTGTCTCCATTAAAACCAAAAACCATTATAGCTGACAATCAAGGTGTTTAATGTCACTATGAAATGTTCACACATGAAAAAGCAGTTGGTTTAAGCCAATGTTCTTAATTATAAATGGGCTGGGAGGGATTGCTCCCAAACCAGCACTGGGATGCCGCTGCTTCGGTGATTCTCCAGCCTCCCCTTCCTGCAGGCTTCCTGCAGGCTTCAGCGCCACTCTGCCCATCACACAGACCTTTGAGGTCCTCAAATATTTTTTTATGATTTTAACAGCTGCAACACTCCAACATGAATATGGAGCTGTTCCACATTTATACCTGCCCAATGAACAATAGATGGTCTCAGTGCCAGGCAGCTGGTGGCTTTAATGCTTAACATCCTGGGATTGTTTAGTTGCTGCTTGGGAATGTTTCCTATCCGTGCACCACTAGATTACCTGTACAGATGGACAGACAATTAGCCTGATGTTCACCTTGACCAACTACGACCAGTTTCTGCTCCCTTTCAAACTCTAAAATCCAAAATTTTTCCACTTAGTAAAAGCCCTACACTAAGTTTACCAGGTTCTGCTGACAGTCCTCAGTGTGGACGCTCTTACTGAATGAAGAACACTAAAGGCTAGCTGTTTCTAGGATCAGTGTGATATTTAAAATAAAGCCACATGATGCACAAAGATGGAAGAAACTTTCAACAATGTTTTGTGTCATATCGAGTTTTCTCTGCGTTTCACTGAAGCCGTGAGAGAGCAAGACTTTAGCGGCAAACAGGAAGGCTGGGAATAATATAGGAGGAGTTGCTCTGTTTTAATGTTTGCCTTAATGAAAGGTTTACATTTCCCTAACTTTTTGGGTAGAATGTTTTCTGTTTTGTTCTAGAAAATGTCCCCAGCAACAAAATTTGTCAGTGAAAATCTCATCCTAAAATACTACAAAAGGTGTCCCCTGCATCGGCTCCATTTGCTGGAGGGCCAATTTGTAGGGCCATCTTTGAACTATGATCAGAGGCCCAAATGATCCCCCTGATCTACAGGAAAAAAACATGTGCATAGACTGTTGTTTTTGTAAGCCTTACAAAAATAAGATGTTAAAGACAGAAAGAAATATTATCCGTTTTATCCATTATCATTTTATCTTCATTTTAAAATCAAAAATGTGTGAAGCAGCCTTGGCTGCCATTCTAAATTTTTATTGACATTTCACAGAGGAAAGGCTGCAAAAATATTTTTGATGCTGTTCTTACCTTCTATATTACAGCAGTTAAAGTTAAATCAGAATTGGGTTAACTCTTTATCAGTAGGAAAGGAATTTGACCAAACTCAGATCAACACAAATTTAAATGAACCATTAACTCTTCACTTGGCTATTTGTTCTCATTTCATAAACTATACAGTTACATCTATGACCCTGAGTCTAACCTGGACTACCTTACATAAACCTAGTCCTGTGAAGAAAATAGAGAGCTTTGTGGCTCTCAGCAATGGTTTTGGACACAAATCCAGTTATTCACTGGGGCCCTTCTTTGTTCTCATATTTAGCTTTTTTATACCAACATAAATAGAGAATACAGCAAAGCCACCTTCCAGCTCCTAAATAAGGGGGAAATCATAAAACCCTAATTTCTGGGTAATAACTTGAAAAGAAAATTATAGATTTAAAATGAGGCCCTACGTGAGGAGACATACCCAGAGTCTAACAAAAAGCTTATCTTCTCAATATGTCTGCCCGTGCCTTTAGCACAGAATATTTTCTGTTGAGTTACGCATATCAAATAATTAGCTTTGACCTCTTCACAGCCTCTAAGAGCATATGGTAAGGGTTTTAAATGTTTTGGGAGCTAAGTGGAGTTTCTCTAACAAGAAAACATTTTATGTGTTTAAATTTGATTATTTTTATTGAATTAGAGCTGGATTAATACTGATTTTGCACCTTAGTGTTTTAGTACCTTTGCAGGTTTGGTCATTTCATACCCAAGCCATTTGCCAGAGGATGAATCAATTCATACCAACCATGGGGATTATTTTGTGACTGCTTTGCCATTAGATGATTTAAAGTAACTTTCTACAATCTGCTCAATTTACGGTAAGGAAATATGGGTATATACCTCCAAAAATCTCTCTCTACCACTGGTGAATCCCTGAGTGAATTCGGTTTGAACAGGGCTCAGAATCTGTCATAGGAACCCCGCTTAACTGAAAATACTAAAATCTTCAAAAAAATTATATCCAGTTATGATTAAATATGAGATTTGACCATTCTTCAGATTTGTCATCACCATAATTGAGGAAACTTATACACAATGGTTCAAGTAAATGGGGATGAAATGGTATATAAACTGGTACAAAACGGAATAAAGAAGACACAAAATGGGCATGTGTATGTTCAAAATTAGGTTACCAATTGATAAAAGGGTGAGTTAACCAGAAACCCAGGAGGAAAAAAGCCCTATATCAACTTCTGTTTTCCAAGCTTGCTTTAGGTACCCCAACTATTGCTGAACACTTAAGTGTCCATTTATATTCTTGGCTTCAGCTCTGAAATGCTCCTTCTGTTAATCCCTTAAGAAGTTATCTGGGAACAAAGATGATCATTTGGGACTGTAAGAAATTATGAAATTGAAAAGAAAGGGGAAGTAGTATTGGGGTTATTTGATTTACTCATCACATAAGACAAAGTGTTTCATAGTAATGCGCGTCTCACAGAGGACGGGGATTGGCTGAGAGTGATGGCTGCAAGCCCACTTTGAGCGCATCACTCAATCAGGTTAAAGTCAGCAGATCTGTATAAGCATGTTTAGGGGATGACCCAATGCACCTCTTTGATCTTTCCTGATGCTTTTGCTGGAGCTTTAGAAGGAAGCCGGGAAGATGGAGTTTAATAAAAAGAGAGAGCGAGGTTTGTATGTGGGGGGGGGGGGGGGGGGGGGGGGGCTTTCGAGGGAGGATCATTCAGGGTGCAGGGAGAGTGCTAAATGCGAGTGCAGAAGCAGGGGGGAGGGTTTGGCAGGGTGGGAATTCACAGCCTTGGGGTGCTTTAAAGATTATTCCTGCTTCTCTTTCATCCTGGCCACTGGGAGCATCCTCCTCTGATAAACCGCTCCATCACTTATTAAGCACATTAGAACAAAAGTGGTGAAGGAGGCTGAGGGGGAAGAAAGGGGAACGAGTAAAGAGATGCTCGCATTAGCATGTAGCGCCAGTCTGTTGTGTGTTGTTGGGTGTGGCTGTGATGAACACAAGGAGAGAGAGAGTGCAAACAGTTCTGAAACAGGCAAGATGTCAAAGAATACAAGCCCTGAGATATTCCAAACCTTAAAATCAACTTCAAAGATGAGTACAGAAAAAATAGGCTTTTCTGAAATGCTGTTTTTCTCTTGTTTTGTGGGTCTCATGAATAGGTTTTGTTGCTAGCTGGGAAATAAACAGAGAGATGGGGGAAAAGGGCTGAGGAACAGACTGATGCAACAGCAGATAGTGAGGCAGTAATGCTGCAGGGTTCTGCTTGACAAAACCCAGTTTATACAATGAGGTCACACTCTGCACACTCAAATCTGTGTATTTTAACGGTGATCAAATGACTTATGATCATACCCTAGGGCTGTTAATTGTGTTTAATGATTCTGTTGTTATTTATTTTATATATGGAAATAATTACAGCTGGTCCTTTTGTCAAAGCAGAACTAAAAGTTATGTTTGCTTTGAGTGAAACTCACCAGACATGATTCCTGGTGTCTGTCTGCTTTTATCATATGGAGCGATATTTGTGGCTTCTGGTTGAGCGCGCAGGAACCAATCCGAGCGCGCAGTGAGACAACACGCACGCCCTAAAGAGAGGCCATAATCAGAGCCATACTCTGATTGGATGGAAAGAAACCTGTCTGTGATTGGCTGGTGAGGTGGACAGTTTTTGAAGTCGCGAGCGCGGAGACAGAGTTGAGCGAGCGCAGGAACAGCCGAGCGAGCGCACAGCTGGTGTTGAGCGTGGAATGAGCAGGTTGAGCGCGCGAGCAGAGATGGAACTGAGCGTGAGGACAGTGGATTGAGAGGAGTTTTTCAGAGTTGAGCGTGCGCCAGACCAGTTTTGAGCGCGCACGTTGTCTCACTGCGCGCTCGGATTGGTTCCTGCGCGCTCAACCAGAAGGCACAAATATCGCTCCATATTATGATAAACCGCATATCAAAGATGGCGCAGACGACTTATGTTCATGATTCAGGCTCACCCATCATTGTTTTGTCTAACTTTTTCACCTGATGTCCTTGACTTTAGATTGTGATAAAAAAGATACTTACAGATACTGAGTCACTTTCTGTGGCTCAGCTTTGTTATCTTAGATTTCTGAAGATCCTGAATGAGAATGCAACATTTTCATGTCAGGGCTATGGTTCGCATGCCACAGAATGTGGTTCATCTAGTCATAATTCAAAAACATTAAGTTTAACATACTTTAAATTGGTCATTTGTAGAGCTTTGACCTGCTGCTACCGAGGGTATAATAACAATGTTTAAAACCTAATTTTGAGCAAAACCTATTAGGAGAAGGACCTTTACCTTGAGATTTCCTAAAGGCTGCGGACATTTTAAAGGCTACCAAAATCGAGGAGAGACGAAGCTGAATGCTTAAAACGAAAGGATGGATCAATCCTGTGATATGTTCAGCCTTTCTGTTATGTGCTGGATGTCGTGGTCTCTCTAAGCCTGAATGAACTGCACACATTTAATAGTAAATATAATGAAATTGTAAACAACTTATACCTTTCTACTTCCTCTGTCTTTACTATAAAATATGTCACTGGTATTGAAAATAACCACCTTTTGGTTCCAGGACCTTTACAAGTGCAACTTCTTCAAACAAACCCTGTAATGTAAAAAAAAATTACTTCATCCAAAAGTTGCAATCTCTGCAAGGCTGGGATCAGCTTGTGTTACATCTGAGTATCGTGACCCAGTTCCAGGGATGAAGAGAGTGCAGCCTCAAAGGAACGAGCTGCTGCTGACCTGCTTGAATAATTTATCTTAAGTGTGCTCACCAACGTCGACTGGACGCAGCCACCTGGAAGATTACACGAACAAGGGGGGGTCGTGGTGGGACAGGGAGAAGAAAAACTGACAGCAAGACCTTGAGTGACATGAGATGAGAATAGGTTATGCAACTGGGGAACATAGTAGAAAAAGTGTGAGAAAGAAAAGTAGGATGGTCTAAATATTTCAAAGTGGGGACAAGTCAATGTCACTTTGGCTTTCTAAGAAGCTAGGTAAATAATCGAGAGGAGGCTCCGTGCTTAAAGTTCAACAGACAGCAAACAGACCAGAGCTGCTAGACTTCCTTAGAGCTTAACAAAAACACCTACAAGCCTAACTGAGCTACATTTTCATGCGCTACCTGTCTGGTGATGGCCTCATATTAATAAATCATTAAATTTTCAGCTCAGTGCTCAACCCCTGTCTTTTTAAATGGCAGTATTCGTCACTCTTTAGTTCATGTGAATCTTCTGCTATGCTCTCCATTTCTAGAACTTCTAATCAGAATAAATTGGGCTAGGCGTTACTGGTCACAAGATGTAGGTTTTAAACAGTTATGGGTTCAAAACTTTAACCTTTACTCAGCTAAGTTTGTGAGGTTAAACGTTTGCTTAATGTGATATAAGAGAAAGTGCCAGGGTGGCCACAGATTTCAGCCCTCCCCCCACGTATTGCTGCACACTGTCATTCAGCTGGATGAAAGAGGGATAATACACTTGTCATTCGATTACAAAAATCAAGCTGTTTGGAAACACTTCCAGTCAAAAAACGAGTGGACTGTCATGATGTGAACCTAAAGGAGAAGCAACCATCACCCTTATTAAGCTATTAAACTTTTAAAATTGCTATCAGCTGATAGCAGGTCAGCTACAGCCTACAGGAAGCAGAAAGCTTTACTAATTACTAGCTGGCATCAGTTTGTTATACTGGTATTGTTCGATAATGAGCTGAATGGCAAAAACGTATAATACACTGAGCTATAAGCACGTAATGTTTATTCTATATTTTTCTGAAGTTTATGTTTCAAAATTTAGATAGAAAATCTTAGATGTTATTTTGAATGCAATAAGACGTTACATTATTTGAACACAAATAGAAATAATAGTTGCTTGTTTTCAGTAATAGCAATTAAATCATGCTGTACATTTTTGGTACTTTTTTGTGTGTAAATCCTGATAAGCTTAATTCATGCTTCTTAGTCTGCTCTACTGGACCACTCAATCCCAAAGCCATTGTGACCCAAATATTTCTTTATCTGTTCCTTTCTCCATAAGGGTCCACTGAGACTCCCAGCCCAGAGTAACGCCGCGGACAGAGACATTAACACTCCCAGTCAGAGGGTGGCAGCAAACCCACAGCAGATTAAGAAAACCATGTCTCAGACGACGAGCAGAAGAAAAACCACATCAAATGTGACTGTAAAGAAATACAGTGAGGAGTGATCGGCTGTATTCCCAGTGTTGAGAATTTATCTCTAAGGGAGAATATGGAAACAAAAACTATTGATATTCTGGTCAGAAATCACTTTATTTGTAGTTCTCTTGGTGGTGAAGATTCTCAGTCATCCAGGTCATGGTCATTCCAAAAAAAAGTAAAAAACAAAGCAACTGGACTTGTTTTCCGTAGTTGAAGACGTTTTGCTTCTGGAAAGTCTATAAAGCTTGGTACTCCACACTACTCCAGACTTTTTGAATTGAGAAAGCTTCCTGGAGAGGAAGCGAAACGTCTTCAACTACGGAAAACAAGTCCAGTTGCTTTGTTTTTTACTCTTTTTTTTGGAATGTAGTTCTCTTCTTCTTCTCCTTTAGGTACACAGCGCAATGGATTATCCCCCCAAAAAGGCTGTAGTGAAACTGCATATCTTCAAATTTTGCAGCGCTTCAAAGAGTACGAATGGGAACACACGATTGTGAACAAAGTCCAGGTACACGGCTGCACAGAGGCATGTCAAACCCTATTTGTGGGGCTTTTACTAAAAGAGAATCTCATCCAGCCTGTGTCTAATTCTCTCAAATCCTTTTCTGCATTTTCTCCAAATTAGTTTTCAGCATAAATTTGATCAGGATGTTGTGCTACTAAGCAACTCAAACAAAACCTGAGCCACACCTTAGGGATGTACATGAAATCCAAAGATCAAAAGAAGTTTGATAAGTAGTGACGTTTTCTGTTCCAATAGAACCAGGTCAGCTATCCTGTCATGGAAACCTCCATCCTTCCTCCCCCGTTCCTCCTCACTGTATCCATAAAGTCCTTGAAAAAAAAATCACTTTGCCATCAAACCTCATTTGCAGGTGAACAATCCATTAACGGGTGAGCGGAAAAATCAATAAAAACCACCAGCTTTAGCACCCAGCAGTGATTGAAAGAGGAGCTTAACACTTTCTCCCTAACGTTTCACACTATTCTTCCTCCAAGTCTTCCCCTGTCTACTTCTCCTCTATTCTGAATTGATCTCCATTCTTTCTCTTCTTCAAAATTGCACAAAAAGATGAAGAATTACAAACTCCCCTAATTTTAAAAAATCTGGAGAAAGTGGTAGCTCACCAATTAAGGAAGTACCTACAGTCAAATAATTTGTTACATCCTCTGCAGTTTGGTTTTCGTCCTCATTATTCAACAGAATCTGCCACTTGCTTCTTTATTAAACTGCTCAAGTGTTGAATTAATCAGGGCAAAGTGGTTTAAGTAGTAATTTTTGGATCTGAAAAAAAAAAGCATTTGATACACTAAATCATGATATTTTAATACAAAAATGGACAATTTTAAAGTGCTTTCATTCATATCTTGTAAATCACAAAAAGTGTGTTGTCATTGGTGGTGACAAATCATCCTTTCTTAAATTCAAAACTGGTGTACTGCAGGGCTCGGTTCTTAGTCCTCTACTGTTCAGTATGTAGAAAAATTATTTACCTGAAGCTTGTTCTGATGCAGGTTTTCAAATGTATGCTGACAATACTGTTGTATATATGGCTGGAAAGGACATCGTGGCTCTTTCTGCACAGCAGTCACGTAGTCTAGATCCCAACGCAGCATGGTTTGAAAGGTCCTGCCTTATCTCAAAACTTCAAGCAACATCAACAACCATCAGGCTTCTAAGGATATTTATTCAAGCAATTAGAATTTTATGCAGAAACCCTGTCAGATTTCATCATTGTCATGTTTTTAAAACCTGAATAAGATACACTTTGACAAGCTCAAATTTTGTAATGCATTACACATTTTTAAATGTTTTTAAATGAGGTCGGGCTCCTCGGGTGGTCAGTGACCTTGTGGTTCTTCTGTAGGTTTAGTAACTAGTAGCCCATCCAACAATAGTTGTAACGTACCTTTTCATAAAACCTTTTTGGTCAGACAGCTTTTTCTGTGCGAGCCATTAATATGTGGAGTTCTTTACCTGAGGACTTGAAACTGATTCCAGATCGGCACATTTTAGATAAAGACTGAAGCAGTTTTAGGAAGAAGACGAGTCTTGCCGTCATGATTAACAGCCAGCCCATGATGGTTTCATTAAGCACTTTCATTATTTTTTAATGTAATTTTAAGATTTATGTTACGTATGATATTTTAGCTTGCTATGCTCTTTTACTGTTTTATGTTGTTAAAGTCCCATCTGAGGACCTGTGTTGCAAATAAATGAAGGCTATAAATGTTAGTGTCCAGTATTTGTTTATACTCGCCACTTGTCTCCATGCAAAGAAACGACAAAGCAACTTCCTGTCAATGATTAATGGCAGGCAGCAGGTAGCAGGATTAGTGAGGATGGATCACAGAGGTTTAAGTGCAAACATTAGCAGTTTGTACCGGAGGAAGAGGAGATGATGCAAAGAGCAAGAGATGCTATCAACCCAAACAACTCTTCCATGACTCCTGGAACCCACACATGAAGTAGACATCCCTTTCCAGGCTATTACACAACATACATTACATAATTCAAACAATTTGTGACTGCGAGAAATTGACTTTTGAGGTGCCCGCCCTCACAAACACCCACTCGGCTCTTTGAAAGCACGGAGACCAGAGGGAAAAGGTACACACTGGAGCCGGCACCCCCATCAGATCAACACATTTCAGCATTCTACCAGGGAAGGTTTCAATAAAATAAAGCCACTAAAAACGCTTGCTCAAATGAATTCATGACACGCTGGTTATGCAACAGGCTGCTTAAAGCGGAACAAAGCAGCGAGAGCATTCATCATCTGAGAAACACGGAGAAAGGCAGATAACAGCGTTAATGTCCAAGGTTGTGTAAGTGATTCATTTCAGCAGTTCACATCAAAGCTGAGTAAAGTGGCCATTATAAACGTTTATATTTTTGGGATGAAACAAGACAGACAAGGAAAGCTGTTAATTATGGAGAAGATCAAGTATACTTGCTTTGATCCCTGACTTCTCAGCACCGAGGGTGGACGCTGTGCAGCTGCATGACCTCACTGTTAACTTCAACAAGTTCAAAACAAACTCATTTCAAATCTAAAGAGACCTGGGAAACGGCCATTAAACTGTTACATTATCAACAGACCCAAAACTGAGCTCTAAGAACACAAAGTTCATCCAGACCGCTTCCTTATAATGTCTGTAAAGGTGTTAAAGAAAATGTCAAAGCACCTTTAAAGGAGTATCATTACAATGCCTTGCTAAATGATTCTTTGAGCTTACAGTCTCAAACTAATGTATTTTATTTAGATGTTTGGTGATAAACCAAGTCAAAGTATGGCATAATTGTGAAGTGGAGGTTGAAGATAAGATAAGATGCTTTATTTGTCATTAGAACTCCTCTTTTTTTCCACAACTGGGCCATTCAGACACTTAAATTGACTAAACAATTCCTTGGTAGATCCAGCTTTAAGGATGTTGTCCTGCTGGGCGGGGAACCTCCCAGTCTCAGGTCATTTGCAGCCTCTAATAGGTTCTCCTCGACAACTACCCCGTATTTAGCACAATTTATCTCCCCATCACCCTCCCAAAGCATGTTGCTGCCATTTGGTGTGGGGATGCAGAAGATAACCATCCCCCATTGCATTTTCGGGTGATGGATTGAACAGTACTCCGTGACATGTTGAAAGGTTGGGACATTATTGTATAACAAAACCTGGCTGCTGTGTTCCTTGGTCTTCATGACGCTGTTCTCTAACACACCTCCGAACCCTTCAGAGAACAACTGAAATTTATATAAGATTAAATTACACACATTTGCAATTTCATTAATCAGCTGACTTCTGAAGGCAGCTAGTGGTATCATGATTAATTTTGGGGTAATAGAGGAAATACTTATGGATGACACAATATATCCCTTTCACTTATTTAACTAGTTTGTGTTGGCCTATCACATAAACTCACAATGTCTTAAAGTAAAGAGGTATGAATACATTTGCTAGTCTATGAATGTTGTTAATTCTATGCGGTAAACTTGTTTTTTCAAGAGCAGATGAGAGTCCTTGCACTCCTTAGTTAGAAATAAAAAAAGATAATTTCATAAGAACTTTAGTGATTAGAAAACCAGTACCAGTTCCTAAAGTCTGCACAGTTGGACAGGAAACCAGCCTCTTCCCTCCCTTGCATTGGGACAGGAAGTAATAAATCAGAATCAAACAGCTGGTACAGCTCACAGTTCTGCCATATGAACAGCATAATGTCAATTGGGATCATACCCTCAGCGATAAGTCAGAGGAACTACTATAACCAAAGTTCTGAAAATGGAAAACATCACTTTGCAAGTTTGTAGAGATTTTATGTGAAACTGACCTGAAGCTCATGATGTATTTTATTAGCAGTGCAATACACACTGGTTTTAAGATGAAAATACACATTTCCCAGGATGGCAAATTCAATCAGCACAACTAAGCATCAACTCCTCCTCACATTAGGGTTAAAGGTCAATGTTAGGTCAGGAGACTGAAATGAGTATTTTAGGAATTTTGGAGTCCAATTAAAGAGCCTTAAAAGTCTGGGAGATTACTAATCAGCAGTAGGTTTTTATGTCTGTACTTTGTTCTCTCGGTCCTGTGGGTAAATCATGGGTATGTGCTCAAGGCTGGGAGCTCATGAAGACTGGAGTTGAGCTGATGCTTTAGCATCATTCCAACATGTAAAACGTCCACAGAGTAAAACAGAAATAAGCTTCGCAATAACTAATTAAGTCCCTCACTCTTTCGTCAAATGGCGGAGAACCAAAACTCGAGCTAAACATCATCAAAGAACCCCAGATTTGTGAGACTCTAATTTTAAATAGTCTTATCAGAGAATTAGAACCTCTCCAGTAATTCTCAATACATCATAGACCACCGCAAGCACATTGCTGGACGTTACAGTGGACGGCTTCATTTTCCTAAACATACGCATATCTGACATGACACGTACAGCTACAGAGTTGAGTAAACTCATGTCTTGCTCCTGCAGATGTTTCATGTGGGGCAGCGGTAATGCTAATGCTAAGGCTAATGCTAGTACGTTTACTCTGTTTTGATACAACTAAAATATTTCAGTATGGTCCCAGTTAGTCGTGGGAGGATAAAATCTTTTTGAATAGTGCTTCAGCTCTTTGCAGGTTCTCTTTGCAGTTGATTCAGGGACTTTGATAATTTGAAAATGTAACTGGGATCAAATTGGGTAATGTATTTACAGAATAAGTAAAATCCAGCAGAGCAAAACTTTCCCAACTGAAAAGACCAATTGGACAATATGATTACAATTGAATACAAGACAAGAAGATTTACAGATAATTGTTTACAGTCATAGTTTGTGGTGTCCTCTTCATCACCTCTCCAAAACAGACCACAGAGAGGATTATGTGTAGAACCCCAGAGGGATTATAACTTGCTCAGTCTACACCTAAGAAAACTGAACAGATCTGAACAACATGGTGGCTGATTAAAAGCTTTGCAGCAGATCATCACCTTCTGTGTGTGGGTTCAACAAGAATTGAACAAATGTCAGCTCCTGCAGGAACATTTTTGATCTCCTGAGTGACCACTTTAAACACAGCCCAGCTCTCAGAGCATGGACACAGCGTGTAGCCAAGGCACACTTACTTTAAGACTGCGCCAGAGGACTGCCAAAAACAACACAAGGAAGAGGAAGAAAGTACTCTGGTCTCAATGGGGTTTCGGGAATAGAGAAAAACAAGCTAAAGCTGGTGGTGGAGACTTGAATCTACAAGTAACGTGAAATCAGAGTATGGAAAAAGAAGCCAGTGAGACGCCTGTGAGAGCCTGTTTATGTAAATCTCTTCCTTAAACTTGATTCTGTTTAGTAGCAAGCTATATGAACAAAGTTCTGCCTCTCTCCATAAATAACAAAAAATAAAAATATAAGAGTCATATTTAATAATTACTACAGCTAATACAGAGGACTTTTATGTAAATTAATAAAAATAACATTTGGGTTTGTGACTAATGATCATGTTTCAAAATTTTTAACTACCCATCTATATTAATTTCCATCCTGTGTTTTATCAACAAGTAAACCCAGGTCATCATCATCAGAATATCTACAACCCAATACGGGAGATCCAATGAGAGACTGGCTAGCAGACGAACAATTTTTTGCTAGATCTGCCACTAAGCGTGACTAGACCAAACCTAACAGCACAGGATGTGCTAAAGACAAATTTCTCTAGTGTTAACCCTGTTGCTGAGTGTTGCTCAGAAGCAGGAGCAGAGATGTAAGCCATCTAAAAATAAATGGCATGTTCAATTACATGTTGAGACATGTCTACAACTCATTTAAGCTGTAAGACAAGAGAGAGCAAGACTTTCTGCAGATAACAGGAAGTCGGAATGAAGCACAGAGCGGCACGCGGTTTCATCCTTCTGAGCTTTTGAACCCATACTGCTAAGGGACATTCTGGATTTGGAAATACTGGCAGCCTTTTGGAAATCTCCATTAAGATTGCTGTTGTTTTAGTAATGCTAGAACCGCTGATTGCGTAAACAGCTAATACAGGATGCAACAGGCAGTTTAAAATTTCAGCTCTAATAATTTTATCTGTAATAATAATAATAATAAAGGCTTTTTTTAACAGCAACTACCCCAAAAAACATTGATGTTGAGTATGTTCCTAATAATTAATGTCTGCTCATAGCAGGAATGCAAAAAAAAATAAATGTTATATCTTCTTATAATATTAACTTAAAAATGGAATCAGGAGTCAAAGCTTTATGAAAAACTGGGATAGAAAAATGGCCCTAAGATCCTCATTGGTGCATCTCTATCCAATAGATAGAACAGAGGAATTGAACCGGCCCAGCATTGTGGACAATGTTTGATAATCCATGGGGCAGAACTTCAGTGTTCTGGCAGGCAGAGCGGAGCATGAAATGAGCTTTGTCCCTCAGAGTCAGACTGGGACAACGATGAGAAAGACGAGGTGATTTGTTCCCCCGTTGTCATCTGTTGTCAATAATTCCCCAGCTTGAGGACAGCCGAGGAATGAGTGTTTGGAGGTTTGTGTAAGGAATAACAAGAAGAGAAGAGGAGCTTGAACTAGAGGACAGTTTTCCCCAAGTCCCAGGTTACAAAGCAAGAAAAGATGCTGACACAGAGAAAACATGGTTGAATTTAACAAATTATTCTTAGACTAAATTCTTTCATCTGCTACAGTTTTGCTTTGGAAATCTGGCTCAGAAAGTTTGAGAAAAAAAAGTGATCAACAAGCTAAAACAGTACGAGGAGGACTTCAGAAACAGCAAAGTTAATGGATCCTGGTGGGCGTCAACACAAAAACCGAAGCTCCTCCAGTCGTACTGAGACCCTCTCTCATTAACCTATCAATTATGTCTGGATGTTGAACTGACAGGTCATCTGTTCAAGCATCTGAACCCCCTTCAGACAATAATTTCTGAACTTTGACTCTTCCATGTGACAAACGGGTGGCGCTAAGTGCAGACACAGATTCATGGTGTCTCTCTCTGGAGAGCATTTCATTTCTCCGGCTGTGATGAGCTCCTTTGTTCTCACTTTAACTCCCAGCATCCCATAATTGGCCACCATCTGGGGCTCTTATTCCTATTCTCTTCTCCCTGCTCCTGCTCCTTTGTTTCCCTCCCACTCCCTTCCCCACATGTGCCACATGTGTATGTTTCTGGTAGGAAACCATACATCTGTTGTGTATCCATTATACTTTCCTGAACGATTATGTAATGTTATGATGAGGACTGATTATCAAGCTGGACTTCCTTTGACTTCTCAGGACTCAACAGCAGTAGTGCTAATGGAGATTTTATATAGAAGTAAAAAGAAGACATATGGGGTAAGGGACAGATGACATTATGAAGGAAGTCCCACAGAGGTCCTCTGGCCTTTGAGTGACCTTTTTACTTTCTGCTTTTTTGTTCTGTCACTTGGGCAGAGTTATAAAAAAGATCCCCAGCTTAAATCTTCCTACACGGGTCACAGTGCACTATTCTTCTCTGCTAAAGCAGAAGCATGTCCAACACCTCCGAGTTGTACAGAGGCCAGCAGCAGTTTTTTTTTTTTTTTTTTGTACTTGTTACTGGCTGGAGTTAGTTTGATGTTTTCTTATCCCTGGAACCCTTTAGGATTCTGTGGCCAATTTCTGGTCATATAATCATGATTTTAATCTACTCAGCTTCTCTTTAAAAGCTGTGATATAAGAACATATAAGAACAATCTTAAGAATCTTGTTTTTCAAGCTTTGCTGTCATGACGGGTCAGTGTGATTTAGATTAGGAGCAGAGGTGACATCATGTCACATGTGTCAGATTGACTATATTCAAACAGGGTTTTACCGATATTTAAACATTACAGTGGTCTTTACCTGGCTAGATTCAGCATCTTGTGCATCAAACACAATGCTTCTCAGTACTTTGGATGAATTAGCCCAGCTAGACAACAAACAAGTTCTTTAACTGTGCTTCTCTAACCTGTGGGGCTCCACAACTTATGACTTACTAACTAAAAGGGTTATTCCAGAAAACAAAAAAAACATAATGACTTAAAGCTGGCCAATATAGTCCCACAGATAATTCAAAAGTATTTTACTTTTTGCTACATCAGAAAATAAAAACAACATATTTGATCAGTTTTCCATATTCTGCTTAGAACAAAATTCCAAGCAAAAAAAAAACGATCAAATGTGTTTTGTCTTTATAAAATCACACAGTAACTAGTTTTGGCAGGTCAGCAGCTTCTGCTCATCGGCTAAAAACAAGAAGCAAGTTTAACTGAAGGTTTGCATGAACTGTTTGAATATAGTTAGAGTGAGTGTGTCCCCAGGGGCAGGAGGGGGAAGCATTTAATGGGAACAAAGGCTACAGAAGTGAGGGCTGTGACAGATGAACCCCTCTGTGGGATTATGACAAGGGAATCATCGAAATCCATCAAAACCACTGCTATCAGCTTCACTGATCAAGGTTCCACTGATGAGGAAGTTGGCTTAATTGGGAATCATCAATGAAAAAAATGCCGTATGCTGTAACAGGAGGAGCGTGAGAGATGAGACTCATTAAAAACATAGATGGTAAAAAAAAAAACAGCACACTGCATAACATGGCTAACAAAATAAAGAAGAAAGAACGCTTTTGTTTAACCTGTTATTGTCTATTTGAAACCAATGTCCACATCCCTTATATTTACAGCGCCAACACACCAACACCTCACCAAACAAAGGAGACCTAAGCTAATAAACACGCACCATTACTGCTGGTTATTGATATCATTTACATTGTATTACCCCATCACCCAGTTGTGTGTATGCGAGCCTGTGGTTTGTCCCCCGAGCGGTAGAGCATAAGAGCAGCGCCCCATCTGTTAGTGTTGTTGACAGCTGTGTGTGAGATTGCATGTGTGTATGGCCGCAGGGGGTGTGTAGGGTGGGAACATGACGGATTGCAGCGTCTAATGACGGGGTTGGGGGGGTAGACGCAAAATAAATGACACCATGTAGTAGATGCTAATTTATATCAATACTTGCACACTGAAGCATGACACACACACCCAATAAAATCACCCAAACTCTGTGTTCCGAACATACGCCGCATGAAATGCCACCACCCTGCAAGTCCCGGGGGGGGGGGGGGGGGGGGGGGGGGGACATCTAGAAAATAATAACAAGGTTGAGAGTTTTTGGCATGAATTCCACAAAAATAACTTTTTTGGTGTGTTAATTTTTGTGCATAGTGTGCTTTTTTAAAACTCATGGGTGAATTTCCTTGTCACGACTACCTTATGTATGCAAAGTGTTTGGGAGACTAGGTTAGAGATAAGAGAAGCACTGAGAAATCAGCTGGTGACTGGAATCAGACGCTCCTCAGCTTCATCGGCCCTGACCGGTGACTGGTGCTGGACTTTAGAAATGTTGCAGCCTTTTGGAAATCTTTATATTGTCTATAATACACACATTAGCTACGTTGACATGGACAAAAGTAATCGGAATAAAAATGCGTCATGTAAACAAGCCAATCGTAATATTATGATCAGATTAAGCTCAGTCGGAATTAAATTGTAATCAGAATCAGAGGGGTGGTTAATGCTGATTGACAATCCGATCAACAAGCATGTAAATACTCGTCAGGATCAAGTTATTCTAAATGCGGCAAACTGACCCGAGCGCGCCTGACGTAATCTTGACGTATTTCTGCGTTGAGTGGTGGAAATATGTCGGGAAGCAAAACCGTCGGGGCTCTCGATACAACCGCACATTAAAAGAGCTCAAAATAATTATTTATTCAGTAACGTTTCAACCGTAATTAGAAGCTGGTGCAAGTCCAGCCTGGAAGCTCGGAAGACCAAATGGAAATTTGATAACTGCGCATGTCAGAGTGGTTCTATTCTGAATAAAGCCAGGTGCATATATAAGCATATTACGATCGGATTAACTGATTGTGTGCACATATAAACAGTACAATCAGATTATTTTTTTGTTTTTTAATCCGAATACATTTCAAGCCGATCGTGAAATGTTGCGCATGTAAACATAGCTAATGAGGCTGCTAAACGTGCTAAATGCTACAAGATGTTAAAGCCACTTTAATTGCTCTCAATATAATAATAGATTAGTAACCCCTGACAGCAGGATGGCTAGAAAAATGTTCTGAACAAATGCTCATCTGATATCTTCCTGTATTATAGAGCTAATATATATCCGCAGGTGAAAGCCTTACAACAACCAGAGACCAGAACTCAACCACAAAATTTTGATGAGTGCAATCAGATTGTAATAAGAGCTCCTGGCTTGTAATTTTTGCTTTAAAGCGAATTCTCCAGATGACCAGCCTGCTCCCCTTCCCAGCAGTTGCATTTTCACCAATAAAACCCTTTGTATAGCATGCCAAACTTTGCATCTAATGCCCTGTGCAGAATTATAAGAGGCCTCCCCTCTAAAGTGGAAAGGAAAGTGCTCGCCTCAAACTTTACAACCCCTCTGCACCCACAGCTTCACATTACTGCAACACTGAACTAATGCATGTTCAGCTTTGCTAGTTGTAGAGAAAGAGGCAAGAGCTCCCAGAGACAAACAACTTTATCGCCCCTTTGTCTGTTTGCAACCGTAATCCAACTTTTCTGGCCTTCATTATTTCTGGGAAGCTGTTCAGAACTATCAGGTTACTCCTTACTGAGGCCCCCAGGGCTGTATGAGAGTCTGAGGCACACTGGCCAAGGTAAAGTCCCTCTGCTGGGGACCTAACTCTACGGGAGATCCCACATTCTACAGAAATAAGTGGCTGTTAAAGACGGGGAATTAGACGCAGGAAGAGTGTTTGCATTTCACGGCTCTGGACTCTGGAGCAGAGTTTGGTGGAGAAATAAAACATAAAAATTAAAGTTAGCGTTCTCGCTCTTTAGTAAATCATATTCAAATTTTAACTAAGTTCACACATTGTATTTGCAATGTGTTTTTAGCTAGTAGATCCCTGCACAACATAAATACCCTAGACATCATACTGTATCTAGAGTCAAAAGATTGAAAGCAAAGCTTTTCATGGCTGCTTTCACCAGGGCATTTTAACAATCCTTTCTTGAAAGACTGGAGGAGTGCATCCCTGACTGTGTAGCTGTGTGATGAAGGGTTAGTAGCATGACCTCAGAGATCAGAGGTTATCTGGTTTGGTTTGAGGATATCAGAAAGCTTCAGGGTTGGAAATAAATGCTGGCATCCCAAATGGAGAAGCAACTTTATCAGGCGCACACAGGTGCACTAATGTCAGATTGTTGGGATTTTTCTTCAGCCACATAGTGAGAGGATGTCCTGAAAATTCGAGATCATGTAACGTATGAAAGCATCGGCCATAAGGCTACTGTCTTGTAAGAAATGAAATAATTTGTTCCAATCCTTCAGGCTAATTTTGCACATCTAGAGATCGAACTTATTGACCACTGTGAGCATCTGAAGAGTAACTTTCAAAGTCTTCCAGCAGACTCTCAATTGAATTTAGGTCTAGATTTTAAAACATGAAAATGTTTGGTTCTAACCCGTTCTACTGAAGCCCTGGTTGTATGTTTAGGGCCATAATCAGGGTGGAAGGAGACACTGTCTCTTTGGAGCCCTCTAGCGGGTTTCTTCCAGAGCTCGACCTGTATTCAGCTCCCATCAACTCCAAGGCGTTAACCCCTATCTCTGCTAAAGGAAAGCATCTCCCACAGCATGATGCTGCCACCACCATGTTTCACTTTGGGAATGTTGTTTTCAGGTTGATGCTCTGTGCTGAGAGTCTGCATCCTACAATGTGAAGGAAGAGACCTACTAAACTGTCCCTACTAAAACAAATGATCCAAGGCCGAGACCAAAGCCTCCTCTCATGACAGAAGTGAGCAACTTTCTCAACAGTGGGTAGAAAAAAAAGAAAACTTACAGTCCAATATGCCCATTTACGGTCAGTCAGTATTCTGCAAAGCTTGTTAAATAAATCAGATGGTCTCTGGAGAGAAAAGCAAAACACTGAAGCCTCCTTTAAACTCTGTTTCATCAGCAAAGCTACCAGCTCATGTCCTGTTGTGAGTCTCTAGCTGTGGAGTCTGCGCTGCACCTACATTCCTTTACAAGCGTCTCGGCAACATACGATGAAGCCATTCCATGTATGAACTTTGAGTGAACACGACCTGGCTCAAATAAATTAAACAGGTTCAAAATGTTATCTTTCAGTAAAAGAACAACTTCAGGTAGTTTCATGGTACCGTCCATGACCAGACCACTGCAGTAGATCATTCCCGGGCAATCACAGGCTGTGATAAACTATTCTATCCCCCTGAGAGTTTCACACAGTACATGCCATTCTCCAATCCCCTTCAATAACAGAGCGCCAGAAAAACATGTGGCCGGTTTATTTTTATTTTTTCTTGGCTGGCGTTGGCTGGAAGCGGAAATTCCCAGCAGCAGCAGTATTTGGTCTGCAGATTGGCAGTCGTATCATTAAGGGTGTCAGATATGGAGCGACAATAAATCAAAGATGACCTCTTCTAACATGCTCAATATGAAGGTGAGCTTGTTGCATTTAACCAAGAAAAGGGGGTTCAGCTTTTCTGTACTGATCTGCATACCTCTGACTGTTTACCTATGCACTGTGGTGTGAAGGTATTCATAGCCCATGAACCTTTACACATTTTTATCCTTAACAAACATCAATGTGTTTTGTTGTGGAGATGTTTTTGTTCTGGAGGGACAGGAAAGCTGCTCAGAGTTGTTGGGAGCTAAATACAGGGCGATCCTGGGAAAACAACCTGTTACAGGCTGAACATTTGATACACAGTTTAGATGCATAGATCCTTATTCAGGAGATGATCCCAAGATGCTGGTTAGGTAACCCATTCAGCTATGATGAGCTAAACATGGACTCAGCTGTCAGACTGAGGAGAGCTGAGTGGTTTCAAAGACAGGGAAAAATACCATATTAAGATCTGAGTGGCTCATGAAGGATGCATGTTTGCTGCTGCGCTGCTGTCGTTCCATTTGTTTTTCAGAGGGAATCAAAGGCACAACTCAAGGACATAAATCATTGAACTGAATAGGAAGCCATGGAAAGCTGCAGTACCACAAAAAGGAATGTGAACAATGACATGTGGGCTCCAAATCTTCCATCTGAAACCTTTTTTTTTTATAAGATTTATAGCAGGAATTTAGGTCTGAGGAGAAACATCAAAACACCAGATATTTTGGAGGAAGATTCATCTTCACGTTCAATTCATGTCTGCCCCACTTTTTTGATATCTGAGGCACGACACTTGTAAGGAAAGACTTCAAGCGAAGGATTCTACTTTTACCTGTTGACTCCGCAATGTCATAAACAAATCCACTCCAAAAGGTTTAAAAGCGACGAATCTGCTCTTTGAAGTGTGAGGAGCACAAGAGGGAGGGTTATAAATAAGCAGCTACATGCTCACATCTGTGCAGCTTTGGAAAAAGCACAAGGACATCAATGAATGACAGAAGCATTTCAAGCCATCAGAGCCAATCCAGAGTCATGTTGTGAGGTTCTACCCATGCAGTGGCTGCAGATGATTGAACCCAGTGTAAAAGTTAGCAGGGGAATTACAGGAGGAGTCACGCTTTATTTGACCATGCTGGAATTCCCATGAGTTCATGGAAAAAAATGGGAACATGATTGGATTATTCTGTCAACTCAACATTGACGCACCAATGTTGAGTTGACAGAATAAGAAGCAGAGACTGAAACCACCCATTACACTGTGTGAGCAGATTTGACTTTAAAATGGACCGTAAAGAGACATCTCTCACAACAAAACAGTGGAAACCCCCTTTAAATTGTCTCTCAGACTATTAATTTAACCACTTTCATAACAAACCACCAATAAAAAAACACTTTATTGCACAGAAAGGCTAGACGGCTTATTAAAATGAGTCACACGGGGAGAAAATGGGCCCAAACCGAGCGGGGTTTTTATTCTGCAACCAGCTTGCTGATGTCCTCTTACCTGGACCTGCCCTTTGCCCATGATCTTGTCCACAATCTCATTGTTGTCCTTGTTGAGCATGCTTTTATCGTAACACGTCTCGTAGCACAGGATCCGCAGGTACTGTGAGCCCTCCAGCTCGATCTCAAACTCCTATAGAGCGAGGCGGATGAAGAGAATGAGATTAAAACAGCTTGGTGAACAGAAAGCAATAAATGGTGAAAGATGTGTCTGTGACTGACTTCGTTCCACTGAGGCACTGCGGTGTCTCTGAAGACCCGGGTCTTGGCCTTGCTCACAAAGTAACCAAACGAGTCCACTTCAAGGGTGCAATACAAATCTAAAGAAAAACACAGAAAGAACCCGGGTTCATCAGATAAACACACAATCTGAACATTTCATGCACAACTAAAAGTTTTCCCGTCAAATAAACCAAACACTTAACAGAGCTCTTACACATTTCTCAAGGAAAATCCCAAACTTCTCAAAACTCAGTTTTAAAAGGACAAATACAAAAGTTCACTATGAATTTATGACAAATATTTTCACATTGATCAGACTTTAAAACATGGAAGCTGCTGCAACAAAAGAGACAGGGTGGATAGAGCAAACGGTAGGAATCTATGAAAGTGTGAATCTGGATGGATGGGATAGAGATACTGGTACAGGGAATAAAGTCTGCAAATACAATTGTATTTTTATCCTCCATTTTCTTTGTCCATACTTATCCAGACCAGGAATGTCCTTAAATCAGATGCCATACTTTTCCATACAGTGCAGGAACTGTAACTGTTATCTTTTAACAAGATCTCAACACAAGATCAGATTAATCCTTCATAGTATTCCTTCATTCATCTAACTGCTGTAAACCAACATGGACATTGGAAATGATATTGTTAAAAAGGACAAAGAGTCAAAATTTCCCCAGAGCCTTTAATGATGTGTTTGAATGTCTTGTTTTCCCAGACAGTGAAAGATGTAGTGCTTTATTATATAGATTTAGAAGAGAGGTGAACAAATCTGTTTTAAACAGCTGCCACTCATAGCATTATTTTACTCCACAACTTAATTTTCACTGAAGGCAAAATACATTAAATTAGCTGTTTGAACCAGTCATCTGGAAGTTACATTGAAAAAAAAAATTTGATGGTTTGTCAGCTAACAGACACATCTCTTGTCTGTGCACACAGTCGGCCTCGCAACCTCATTCCACGGCCATCCCTCCACTGGGACCGGCTCACGCTCAGCCCTTTGACGGACCAATCAAGTCTGTTAATGCATTTCTTTTAGTGCCGCTCCTGCAGTCGGAGCTACTGACTGTCTGGGATGTGTCTTCAGAACATCCTGGAGCCTGGAGCTGGTCCCCTGGGGTTACCCCCATCTGACAGCATGACGGATGGGTGTGTGCTCTGACCTCTCACCGGGACGGTCCCAATGACAGGTGTGAGGGACGATGTGGCCGCGGATGAGGAGGGGCAGCCTGAATCTCACCTTCACATATTTACTCAAAGACTAAAAAAACATTGTCTGAAAAGCAAAGTAGAGAAATAAAACTGACCTACACCTGAGCTGGGTGGGCTTTGATTGACTGGAACAGGCATTCACACAAGTATTCACATAACTATCAGGAATACATAGAGGAACACGGAGTCTGATTGCATCTGGTTTGACTCCATCTTTGTTTATTTTCACAGCATCCTGAAAGGTTTGGGTATAATTACTCCCAGTGAGGAAGGGATTAGTGGCAGTGGTATGAGGGAAGTTCAGCAGAGGGGAATTCAATGTGACCAGATGAGGAATGGCTAGAAAATGAAACAATTATTGTACACTTCTCCAACATACTGAAGAATAACTGCTTGGGCAGCCTTGATATCCAATATTAAAAAAGTCGAAGTTAACTCAGTAAAAGCAGAGGAGGAACAACTGTTTATAGCCCTTATTTCACAGTGCCATCTGAAAGTGCTTTTAGATTCTGTCATAGTACAACAACAAGAATTCACTGTACTTCACAGGGAGTCTTTGTGAAAGACCAACACAAAGTATCAAATGCTTGGGAAGTAGAAGGAAAATAGTACTTGGCTCCTACAGTGTGGTGACTCGACATTTAGTAGAACCACCTTTCACTACAGATACAGTGTCAAGTATGTTAAGGGATGTCTCCACTGGTTTTGACAT
Organism: Fundulus diaphanus; assembly: GCA_037039145.1. Lineage (NCBI taxonomy): Eukaryota > Metazoa > Chordata > Actinopteri > Cyprinodontiformes > Fundulidae > Fundulus > Fundulus diaphanus. The sequence goes on along the minus strand of CM073136.1, from coordinate 14,030,760 downwards.
GCCACTGATTCTCAACTTGATTTAGGTCTGGACTTTGACTAGGCCATTCTAAGATGAATGTTTAACTGAAGCAATGTCAGAGGTGTGGCCGTTATACACACACACACACGCACACGCACACACACACACACACACACACACACAAATACTATCTGTAAATGTTGGTTATCGGCCATGACAGCATTATTAATATGGGACAGCAATATCGGCCCAAATATTCACATCTGCTTATTCCTAGTATGAACACTTCATATCACTGTAGCTATTGTATATGTTAATAACACCAGTGTATCCATGGTGAAAATGGATTTGAATTGCTCTCTGTGTTTGGGGCCACACATTTTCTGAGACAGAGCGGAAATCAACTTTCAAAGTCTAAAACAAGGCCACAGAAAGCATATTTTGAGGGGCTTTTTTTGCTTCTCTGCACTGTATCCATGGGGCTTTGAAAAGCAGGACTGAATTCCATGAGTTTTCATTTTCTTGGCAGGTCACCATCAGGCAAAACCCAATGGGGGTGATAAATTGGTCAGCACTGGGTCTCGACCTCTAAATACCGGGTAATGGATACCATCCTTTTCCATCTTAATTAGCCAAGGAGCACAGCCGTTGTGTGTGTGTGTGTGTGTGTCTGTGTGTGTTCACATACAGGAGGCTAATCTGTGCCCAAGGCTATGCTGACAAACTGCGGGTCCACATAATTTAGAGGCAAGTGCTAATCAGGTAAACTAATCTACAGTCAGAGCCACCAGTACGGCCGCTTGTTGGTTTCCCTTTAAGGCTGCAGGAGAAAATATTTGCTTTGGGGAAACAACTAAAATGAGCAGAGAACCGGAAGAACGTAACCGTTTCATTCGATCCAGAGAGGGAAAATGAAGAAAAGCTGGGCAAACAATGAATGAGGAAACAAGCAGCCAATGCTGGACTGTAGGGAAAGCTGGTGGTACTGAAACAAGAATAAAAAGTACTGGTATCTATGTTGCTATTGTCTTAAAGCAGATATTTTGTTTGGATGACAATGGGGACGTTTGTGTTTGCTTCTTACTGCTTGGCCTACATGTTCGTATCTGGATCTTTTCGCACCGTTCTCATACAGCACAGCACAGGCGGCAGAGACTGATACAGCTGCTGTCACTTTGACACATGAAAATAAAAACTCTGAGGAAAGTAGCGTGATATGGTTCTCACCTTTTTTTATTGTTTTGTACTTGCTTACCCTTTTTTTAACAAGCAGTTTTCGTGACATGCTCAGCTCTCAGTTTCTGCTGCTGTGACCCACTTAGACTAACTTTTGCCCTGGGCTGAATTTAAAGCCCCTTTCTCACTGAGCAGGGATTGTTTTGATACAAATAACAGCCCCCAATAACATCTTCTGTTCCAAACTGATGAGCCTAAACAAGGAAGGAGAACCACTGTGTGATCTTTAAAATTGTTAATTTGAGCCACTCATTTAAATTTCTAAAGGACTAATTACACTATGCATCAACTCCCATTATGAATAGATTAAGTAAAAGATTCTGAGCTTCAGAAACCTTTGATAGAACACACTTCTCATGGTCTTACCTTTCATAGCTTTGCAGAGACCTGGCGATGCACATTTCAACAGAACTTTACATATTAAGTAATGGATGACTTAATATGAACATTTTCTTCAGCTCAATCAGGAAGAACTTCCTGTAGTTTTAATAATTGACACAAACCTTCGGAGAGAGAAACTCATGCTCTCCGAAGACTAGTGATGAACCCTTCAGATGACGTAGATGACTCTTCTTCAGAGGAGTATAGCTCTACTACAGTTACAGGTGGTGGCATCGATTATGTGGGTATTTTGTAGCGCGTTTTAAAAGCCAAACATCTTAAGATGCTGAAAATATAAAACATAAGCCACATTTGAGTTTTTAAGATCAGAGCATTTTAAGACAATTGTCTGCAACAAAACCGCCTTTTGCCTCACGTCGCGGCCAGCCATGAATAAAACGTCCCTCTGGCCTTTAGAAATTGCTTGTGGGCAAGTTGAGACAAGATCTTCTCTTTTGAGTAAGTACACTTCTAACACAGCTCTACAAAGTTTGACCTCTATGTGTAACCTTTTTGTTGTCTTTACTATCGAACACTGAGCGATAATTATGGTCTCTACGTTTATATTCAACCGTGCATGAGCTTGTGAAGCCGTGCTTTCAGACGCAACCTTGCTGTTGCTCCTGTTTGGTGAGCGCCTACTGCGCAGACCATTAAAAAAAAGGGGATGTGCACCACTGGCCAAAACGACAGAAAAAGGCCGGCAAAACAGTGTGCGCTTCTGCTGTAGGACGTCTTTCATAAAGACCGTTACGGTGAGAATAAACCTGGTGTCACTCCAACTAAAACTGGAAGATACTACCATATATGGATAAGAACCTGGATCTATCTTATGGTTATCACAGGAAGGATTAATTGACAATTAAAAACGACCTTTCTATTGGGAATATGTAACAGCTGAATATAAAAGTATACACGGGTACAGAAAATCACCCACAAACTGTTTTCCCACAGGAAACACCTTTTGGTTCAAGAATATGATGCACCTTTAATGTTGGATTTAAGGTTAGCAACAAACTAAAGCAGATGGATGAGGACAAAACGAAAGTTACAACTGTAACTACGGTTCTATGAATCCTGGATGACCGCCAGAGGCGGTGCTTAAAGCACTGAATGATCACTCTTGCGCATGCACAGGTCGGGGGTCACACGTGACCAACATGGTCACGTGTGACCCCCGGTGACCCCAGAAGTCCATATAGTCACGTGACAACGACAGTTCAGTCCCTTAATCTTCTCGCGAACAACACAATGATTCCGAGGGACCGAGCGTTCTGGCGGTCATCCGGGATTCATAGAACCGTAGTTACAGTCGTAACTTTTGTTCTATTTCATCCCTACTGACCGCCAGAGGCGGTGCTTAAAGGAGAAGTCCGGTCAAAATCAGAATTCAAACTGCTGAAAGTACTTTAAATATAAAACTACTACATACTGTGCAAAAAATTATAAGTTTTTTTAATTAATAATAATTCTCATTTAATCACGTTTATGTGGATGAATCCATCTTGGTCAAGAATAGTACTGTCACCTCCCATTTTTTGACGTCACTCGGCGGACCCGCTGTTGAGCAAGTTTCAACGCTCTGTTTGTCACGGCGCACTATTTTCCAAGATCAAACTCAGTCGGGTCCTACAGTATATATCTATACACGCGTGTGTGTGTGTGTGCGCGCTCCGCGCAGCACGGCTTTGCCGTGTGTGTGTGACCAAGATGGACACACACACACACACACACACACACACAGCGGAGGAGAGATCGCTGAAGTGACTTAAGTTAGCTGATTATTATAGTATAAGTATTAAAATATAAGAGCATTCCAGCACATGCTGGGCTGAGCACGGCTTTGCACCGGCGCTGCAGCTGAGCGCGCGCGCACACACACACACACACACACACACACACACACACACACACACACACACACACACACACACACACACACACACACACACACACACACACACACACACACACACACACACACACAGCGGAGGAGAGATCGCTGAAGTGACTGTGTTGAAATAAGCAATGTTTTTTCCTCTTTTACCAGTTGTGTTGGAACATCCGATGGCCATGCACGTGGGCATTGTTGCTTCAGCAATAGCTCTTGGGAATGTCAGCGGTGAAGTCCTCTGGAAATCCGAAATAATTATTGATGATCGCAGCTGTGTAGAACGGCTCCTATTGACTTTGCATGGAAAGCGGAGAGAAATGCTGTCGCCGCTTCCGCTCTTCCACGTCGCAGGATGTGATGTCAAACGCCCCTTACTGCCCATATTTGGGCAGTCATGTCAGCCCCCATACACAGTGATTCAGACGACAATTTATGTTTTTATTTTCTTATTGATTAAAGATAAGTTCATTAAATAACCACAAATGTATTAGTTTTAGTTATAGCTAATGATACCCTGATTTTTCCTTGTTGACCGGACTTCCCCTTTAAAACACTGGATGACGATTACCAACAGAGTCCTGAGGAATCACACACAGAATAAACAACCCCGAAAACATGCCCACCTCACTGGGATGATGGTGCTCGCTGGGATAGGATTGCCTGCATTGGATGAAAGGCGGCCAAGTTAACCCTGTAAAACCTAGCAAAGGTATTCGGGGATGACCAAGAGGCTGCTGCACATAGCCTCCAGAGTGACCCCAGTCATGGCGGCCCATGACACACTAATGCTCCTGATGGAAAGGCACCGTACACCAGAAGGGGGTTGGCGGCCCTGTAGAACGTACGCTTGTTCTACCACGTCCACAATCCAACGTGCAAGACGCTGTTTAGAAAGGGCCTGCCCCTTGCGGGGCCCAGCGTAGCAAACAAACAGACTATCAGACTGCCGGAGAAAAGCTGTGAGTCTGACATATGCCTCCAATGCCCGAACAGGGCAGAGAGGCTCGGCGGGCCCACCTGCATCAAGGCGAGCAAGCTGGAGGGGCACAGTGTGGCTCTCAGATGAGACCACTTTAGGAAGAAACGCCGCATCAGGCCAGAGAGTGACGCCAGAACCAGCCGGGTTCCAGCAGCAACAGGACTTGTGAACAGACAATGCATGTAGTTCACCCACCCGCTTCGCCGAAGCCATGGCGAGGAGAAAAGCTGTCTTTTTTGACACACACTCAAGGCTCGCCTCTGCCAACGGTTCAAACGGAGGAGATCGCAGGGCAGCGAGGACGAGAGAGCGGTCCCACACAGGCACAACAGGGCGTGTGGGAGGGCGCAATCGTCGGGCACCTCTCAGGAACAAAGAAACATCTTTGTTACGGCCTATCGTTTCCCCACTCACCACTGAATGCCAGCAAGAGATGGCAGCAACATAAACTTTCAGAGTGGAAGGAGACCGACCTTGAGAAAGCAGTGCTTGAAGGAAGGTTAAAATAACAGAAACAGGACAGTGTACAGGGTCCTCATGCCTGACACCAGCTGTTAAAAACCTTCCACTTATGGGTGTACACCAGTCGTGTGGAAGGGGCCCTGGCATTGGTCATTGTATGTCCGATGTCTCTGTCATATTCCGAGAAGGACACGCCGGGCCCTGTAGCGGCCAAACCCAGAGTTGGAGGCGACTGGGATTGGGATGCAGGATCTGCACCCCAGTTGTGACAGAAGGTCCTTCCTGCGGGGAAGAGGCATTGGAGAACTGCAACAGAGCCTGTGCAGCAGCGGAAACCAGGTTCTCCCTGGCCACCGGGGGGCCACTAGAAGAACCTGATGCCCCTCCTGAAGGACCCTTAGGAGTGTTGGGCCTATCAGGGGAAGCGGCGGGAACGCATTGAGCAGCACTCTCGGCCAGTCGTATGCCAGTGCATCCTGACCTAGGGGACTGGCACTGTCTGCCAGGGAGAACCAAAGGGGGCAATGTGTTGTCTCTTCGGACACAAACAGATCTAAAGCTGCTCTTCCGTACCTCTCCCAAATGACCCCCACTACCTCCGGGTGGAGCCTCCACTCCCCTGGTGGTGGGCGTCCCGAGAGAGAATATCGGCCGGAACATTCTGCACCCCTGGAATGTGGGCTGCTCTGAGGCTGGTGAAAAGAGGGGCCGCCCAAGTCAGGAGCTTCTGGGTCAGCCTCAGCAGGGCTATCGACCGTGTTCCCCCCTGATGGTTGATATGAAATACCACCGAAGTATTGTCCGACCGCACCAGGACATGGACAGGAGATAGACAATAAAGGGGGGTGCAGAGCCAGGCAGAAAGGCGGGTAGCATTTGCAGAATGCCCTCGACACGTGGTGGCGACGGGCGAGCAGTCATGGTGAGGGATTCCATCGTGATTCCGAAAAACGTGACCTCCTGAGATGGAACTAAGTTGTTCTTCTGCCAGTTCACCCGAAGACCCAATAGGCCTATATGATTGAGCAATGTACTTGTGTTTGCAGTGGCTTGAGCTTCTGTGGGCACACAGATGAGCCAATCGTCACAGTGCGGCAGGATCTTCAACCCCTTGGCCTGCAGAGGACACAGGGCCGCAGCTACGCACCGAGTGAACACACGTGGGGACAGAGAGAGACCGAATGGAAGAACCCTGAACTGAAAATGCTTGCCTTGAAATGCAAAGCGGAGAAACAGCCGATGATGTGGTGCAATCGGGACATGAAAGTATGCGTCCTTCAAGTCGACCAAGGTGAACGAGTCGTCTGGGGAGATTTCTGAAGCACATCCCTGACGCTCAACATGTGGAAGGGAATGGTCTTTCAGACTTCTCAGGTCCAAAATTGGGCGGAGTCCGCCAGTCTTTTTTGGGACTAAAAATTATTTTGAGTAAAAGCCCCCTGGATCCCACAGGGGGTCGACAGGCAATATAGCACCCTTGGCCAGCAAGGCGTATATCTCTTGGCTCAGAGTCTGAGCCATTTCCTGGTTGTGAATCACCGTCATCCTGACACGACCAGGAACAGGAGGGCGGCGGCAGGACTGCAGCGCATATCCCCGGGTAATTGTTGACACCACCCAAGGATCAGGAACGAGAGTGGCCCAGCAACTGAGCTGGTCCGGGGTAAAGTGTCCCACCGCCAGCTCGGTGATGTCATTTCCGAGCCCCCCTGCCCTTAAGAGGGCGGGAGGGTTGCCGAGTGAACTGCCTGGGTTGGGAAGCGACCTGAGCCCGATCCCTGGGTAGATCCCACTGGCCATGAGCAGGTCTTGCAGCAGGCACTGCAGCAGGCCGTGTCTGCCCCATGACGGGTGTAGTAAGTAAGTGGCCAACGTAAGTGCGTGAAAGAGACGCAGAGGCACTCCCAGCAGGACACTGCAATCGTCTGCGATGAAGGCCGGCCAACTGCTGCCTGGTACGTGAAGCCTGGGCCGACCGCTCCAAAGCTGCAAGCGCAGCAGAGCCAAACAATTCCCCAGGAACCACTGGAAGGCTCATCAGGGTCCTTCTACAGGCTTCAGTCAGAGGAGACTGAGCCAGCCAAACTTGGCGGCGTGCCTGAACAAGGGTAGACAGGACACGGCTGATTTCCCTCGACAAAAGGGCAAACGCATGAAGTGATGCGTCAATCAACCCCTGAGTAGGCGCATCGATCGTTAAGCCTTCCAAGGAGGCTGAGAGACCCAGTAATAAATGTGACAATGAATTACCTAGTCGCCCCAAACGAGACCCTGAGTCATAGGCTCTACACAGCAGATCATCAGTCACATGGCACTGAGGACGAGGACACCTGGTATCAGCTCTCAAAGCCTCATCTGGCGCCACAATGAGGGATGCTACGGCGGGCTAAACAGAAGGAATATGGCCCAAGCCAAACTTGGGCGCATCTTGCATGGCCGCCAGGGCCCTGCCATCAGAGGTCGGCCGTGAGAAGGCCTTAGTGTCTGCCCAACAGGCATGAACCTCCTTTACATATTCGGCAGATGGGGGAACCATAAAGGACAACCTAGCAGTAGGATGTCGAACGAAAGCACTGGAAGCCGCAGGTTGGTTCTGCGGAGCATCCAGCTGCAACCGGGCAAGAGCAGTTCTCAACGCACCCACTATAGAACCATCCTCCTCCGCTGCGCGGTGAATGAAAAGAAAGGCAAGCCCGAAAATGGCTGCGATTAACGAATATAGGCAAGCCGAACACGGCAAGCAACAAGTTGGTCGAAGTCGCCAACCACCAGCAATAGGTAAGTCGACGCAGGGAGTGAACGCAACCGCTCTCTGTCCATCAAAGGAAACAATATACCAACAAAGAATAAAGTTGTATGAAGAGTAGCTTTCACAGCCTCTAGAGGGCGACATGATCCTCGCAGCTCCGACCGTAGTCTCGAGGCTACCAGCGACAAGCAATATTCAGTGACTTACCACCTGCACAACTTGCATGCAAGAAGATGAAAAGGGACTGAACTGTCGTTGTCTATATGGACTTCCGGGGTCACCGGGGGTCACACGTGACCATGTTGGTATAAGATTCTCAACCTGTGCATGCGCAAGAGTGATCATTCAGTGCTTTTAAGCACCGCCTCTGGCAGTCAGTAGGGATGAAATAGAACCTGGTTTATGCTACAGCTATGGCCAATCCCTTCCAACAGCAAGATGCCCTCTAAGGCAATTACAAGTGTTTTTTATGAGCAAAGTTTACCAGGTGGCCAATTAGCCTCTTTACTGCTAATTAGCTGCAGCAGCATTGTTGTTTCCCTGTGTCTGAGCCGAATAAAGGAGAGAGCCTTTGACTACAGGTGGGTGTTATGGATACTGGTATAATTTTAGTGTTCTGATGGCAATTTCATTTCCTCAGTTCTACATGTCTGACTTTTTGTTCCAGTTGTGAAATAGCTTCATTAAGATAATTCAGCGTTTTCCAGAAAGACTATTGACTATCATTTGCTGTCAAGCACGTTCTGTTGCCTTTAACTGCATCATTAAATGAAGTGAGTCATTTCTAAAACAGAACATGCGACCATCAGAGTGACCTCAAAACAACAGCGAAACACAATCTAGCCCTCTCCATCGCCATAGCTGCCATGCCACACCTTGAATCTGCATGCTTCACTAAATACTCTACCCACAGACTGCATCAGATAACCCACCCAAACATCCCTTCACACACACACACACACACACACACACACACACACACACACACACACACACACACACACACACACACACACCTCATTTTAAACCCATCAGCTAACTCCGCTCCATCGAGGATCAAATAGTCTTTCAGAGAGAGAAAGCTTTCCAATCCATTAACCAGGACAGTCTAGTAGACCAGCATTCATTTACAGAAGCAGGGCTGTCATGAAAAAAATAAAACAAACAATAACAGAAAAAAGTCAGATCTCTCCCTCTCTGTCTCAGCCCTCTGACATTTGATCTGGTATTTGTGCAACAAAGGTAACAAAATGTACTGGAGCACCAGCTGTCCGCTGCTGACAAGTCTGAAACGGTCTCTGCGGTTTTCAAACCAACACCACTCTGCCGACGATGAACCAACAGCTACGGTACTGTCTGCACTAGAAGCACACACAAAGAAACTGTTGTTTAAAGTGGGCAATCTCCGAGAAAGGGAACAAAGCTTTTCAGCATGTTTGGCTGCAGTTCTGCTGTGAGCGTGGCTGATTTTTCTCCTGCTATATGCGCCTCAAGTGCTTTCTGAGTCACTTGTGATGAGAGGAATCATAGTTTCTCACAGGCGCTCTCATTGTTCCACCTCTATAGACCTTTTCCTCCATCATCTCTGCATTCATCACACAGCGAGTGAATATACATGCAATGATCGACTGGACGTTATGTCACATAACGTATGCCTACATAGATTAAACAAAAAGACAAAACAAAAAAAAAATTTTAGGCTGACAACTCACTGGTTGACTCCTTGAATCCTGTGGCCGAATGGACAATCACATGCAGGAAGCCGTACAGGCCGGGGGTCTCCTCATCTGGAAAACAAGCACACAGAGCTGTTGGCCAAAGTTCTCATGTTATTGATACAAACTGGACGGAAAAGTTAGAAAAATGTTGCTTTTATGTGTAGACATGGGAAAATATATTGGCATCCCTGGCATATATAAATTAATTCAGCTGTTATTGTGTTAACCCAGACTTTTACACAAAAAAACTGAGGACATTTATTTAGTGAAAGAAAAAAATACCATGTAGGGTAATGTTTTTAACAAACTCACTAGAGGCACACTAATTTGGTCCCTCAAGTTCAAAATAAATGTAAAAATAACAGGACTCAGAATCCCATTTCCTTTGGCCACCTTGAAGAAGGGCCATATATCTCACCACCACACACAGCGAGGACCAAGGCTGTGCAGCATCTTGAAATCATGCAATGTTGTACCATTATTGTTGAAATTGGAACTGCGACATCAGTTACGATAAATCCACCATATCCACATAGTTCTTTCTGTTCTGTCCATTACCCTCTGCGGACTTTAAAGGTACATAGCCACGTTATTTGACTTTTTTTATTTATTTATACGTCAGTAGCTCACTCTGGTTGCATACAAAGTTTTTATGAAAGATTATCACATCCTGCTGACGTATTAGTTATTTTGGTGTTTTATGCTTTGTTTTTGGTCTATTTGTTAGTAAATAAAGCCTTTTGTGTTTATTTACTATATTAATGGAAGTACGTACTGCGCATGCGCAGCAGGAGTGAAAACAAGGGAGCGGCTACTTGCTAGTAGCAACTTAGCGAAACAATGAATAATGGTCCAGGTTCCAGTGGGGAAAAAAACACAAAAAATATATGATTCCTAGAGGGAAGAGACTGGAATGTTGCTGGGAATACAGTATGAATGTTGGTGTTCACTGAAGCGAACGCTTGTGTCTTGCCACATCTGTGCCAAGACACAGATGTGGCCGCAGAGCTGACCGATGTGAGTAAATGTTCTGATTTGAGGCTCTTAAAGTTGCTGTAGATCGTTGGTCTTCGACCACGCCGAGCCACCGCTTTATTGCTGGGCATTCTAGAGAGTCAGTCTCTGTTCGGCATTATTTACAATAGATTTATTAATTAAGCAAAACGGCATTATGATAGTTCTGCGATACTGCCACTAGATGTCGCCATGTCTGTTAATATTTGTTCATTGCGCCTGAGAGGGGATTCTTTTTCGGCTCAAAAAGTACTATCAAAACACTCAAGATGGAGGCTTGGTGTATATAACCTTATTTTATCATGATCAAATGATTTTTGGTCTTTTTTATAAGCATATTGCATGGCTATATACCTTTAATTCTTTGGAAATGACTGTGTCAGGTGTGAGCATCTACTGTAGTAAGCCTCGCTCCGCTATATTAGCACACAAACCATGAAATCATGACACTGGAAATAAAAGTATTGGATTGCAAAAAGTTTGTTGCAATAATGATATTGCGGACACTGATAATGGAACGATGATATTTGTAATATATTGTGCAGCCCAGTGAGAGGACTGGTTGGTAACAAAGGTATAAGTCTCCAAAGCTCAATGTTAGAGAAGAGCAGCAAAGAGTGGCATCTCTGGGTCGTCAAGCTGCTGTAAATGCCATGAGAGGAGACCTACAAGCCAACTTGTTGTTTGGAAAAGATGCCAGGGAAAAAATTTTTTCTGTCCAACAATCACAAAAGAGAAGTTTTTCAAAGGCCCTGGGAATCTTATTTGAGTGTATGCCATCATGATTGTGTTTCAAATACCAAGACGTTTTAGATAGAAAACTAGTGTCCTGTGCCAGAAAACTAAAGTGGGTCTTCAGATAGTCTTTGAAGATGACAGGACCAAATCAACCTAGAAATGGCTCTCCAGACACAAAATTAACTCTTATCGCGCTTCCAGACTTAAGAACAAGACCTTATAGAAAGCATACACACTTTTGTTACATACGTTTGCATTTAATGACTGAAAATGGTGGGAATTCTAAGTTTTGATCCAATTGATGGACTTATGTATACAGACGCTCAAATTTGTATACATAAGCATAAAAAAAGAGCATTTTCTTCCTTATTTAAAAATCAGAGTGACAATGAAAAGTCATAGCAATCGCATCTGTTCATACTGGTATAGGACCACACATCTTCAACCAGCAAAGATAACGGCTGAGCTGAAGGGACACATGAAGACGATACATTCCTGCTCTGGTTAGAGCCTGGGAAGTTGGCTGTTTCCTGGTAAATAAACTCTGATGAGGGTTGACAGGACTATAGTGAGGTCCGCTGTAGGTGGTGGAGGGGAGAACAGACCGTGTTGGGGGTTAATGTGTGTGTATTTTTTATGTGCAACTGGGAAGATTCACAGGGAGATGGTTCATGGAGTTCACCTCTGGGGTGGCCTTTGTGCCAACGGCTTCACTGAAACTAACATTTTTGTGCATTTAATATAACACCAGGTAAATAAAGAATGATGTAAACGGAGAGGTTTCACTAAAAGCAATACAATTTGTGCAGTCTGGCTATACCGGCCAGTAGCTGCTCATCCTTAGACCCCATCTCACTCAGGTTGGTGCATTCTGTGAGCTTTCTGCAAGATTTGAGCCTTTTTCCCTCAAAAACACGGGAATCCTCATCTCAGAGAAAGAGGAGCCTTAGCAAGCTGGAAAAATTATGGTGTTTCACACGACAAAGTAGACAACCAGAAAAACTGCTAAAACACACAAACATTCAAAACAGCACATCTGTATAGGTGAACCGTTGGTTCGTTTACCAAGCCAAAGTTTTGTCCCATTACAGCCGCAAGCTTTTCTATTTTTAACTGAGACTTTAGCGAGAGAAGCAGCCAAGATGCCCAAGCTAACTCTGGAGGAGCTGCAGAGATCCACAACTCAGGTAGGAGAGGATGAACTAAAAGTCATTCACCCCAAATGTTCTTTATGAAAGAGTGGCACAAAGAAAGCAACTGTAGAACGGAAGCCATAGGGTAAACGGAAAATATGGAAAAAGGTGCTCTGGTGAGATGAAACCAAAACTGTAACTTTGGGCTTACCAAGAAAACCCTTTGTGTGCAGGAAAACCAAAACTACACATCACCCTAAATACACAATCCCCACAGCGAAACATACTGGTGACAGTATGATGATGTGGAAATGTTGTTTTTTCTTAATAGAAAGTCCATCAAAGTTGATGAAAGAAGATTGTTGGAGGGTGCAAAAGAAGTCAGAATAGGCGGATGTTCACCTTTCAGCTGGACAAAGACCGAAAACCTAACCAGAGCTACACTGGAATGGTTTGGATCAAACCCCATCTGTGTTGTTATATCTAAAATCCAATGGAGGCTTTGGCTCATTGAGCCAAATGGTAGAAGCGTGCCAAAACACCTGTAGCTGCATTTGCTGCAAAACGTGGTTCTACAAAGAGTTGGTTCAGGGAAGCTGAACACAAACACTTTGTATCTGTTAAACACTTTGAAATATCCATACCGAAATATCTGACAAATGGAGCCTTCTGGTTTTTATCTACCCCCAGTTTTAACTTTACATTATGCTGCATTCACTGAACCTTTGAAGTAGTGTGCTTTACTAGTCTTTTACAACCTTTTACATCTTAAGAAAGAAAAAAAAAAGATTGATTATTTTTTGATTATTAGCTGGAGCGTAGACAAATACTGACTGTGTTTTGAATCATGGGGAGCAAACAACAAAGCTAAAGGAAGGTCACAATTACGGCTTCAAGGTGGGTACCTCAATGTGAAAACACAACTGCAGTGCCTTCTTTCTGCCCTTCAACAATTACAGGTACACAAATCCCAATAACCTCTGCAGCCACATCAAATGCTGTGGATGTTGAACCACAAGGCTCACGCAGAGATGCTTTTTGGAAGTACTGAAACCTTTCTACCAGCTCCGAGGATTTCATGTGTGTCCTGAACGCATGTGAGAACCTCTTGGCATTTGAGGTGGATCAGAGCGGGTCGGCCAGATGGCTTTAATGTCACAACCCCCCCTCCTAGTCTCTGAGAGGAGCTGCAATGCAGAGATCTGAAGCAAAAACAAACATAGGAGCTGGGGGCTCAACGCCGACACACGGCGTGGCAGTGACCGCTATGAGCTAGATAAGAAACATATTGTATCCCCGATTCAACTCCTAAAGGGCCTCTGCTTACATTATGTGGCTTTTTGGTGCAGAAGAAAAGAGAAACAGTTGTGTGTGAATTTAAATTACAGCAGAAAGGAGATGAAGGATGAATGGGACACAATCTGAGGGTTTAAACACAAGATTATAAAAGAGAGCCTTTGTGTGAGTGTCGTACCATCTTTGTTACTGGTGACGGGAATGTTGTGGACGGTTCGGAGTTTGAAACAGGAGCTGGTCAGGACTTGGAGCTCCACAGAACTCAATACACATGACTGAAGATCTGCACGAAAAAAAAAAAAAAACACCAAACTGGTTAAAGGGTTACAATATTAATTTTACATTGTAAAATGTTTCGTCTTTATTAGGAAAAGGGTTAAATCCAAACCAGTTACCTTTTTTCTGGAGTTTCTGGATGCTTTCTTTCCACTCTGACCTCTCATAATCAGATGAGAGGAGAAACAGATAGCTCTGCAACCATATAGACAAAATGCTTTAGATCAGTGAACAACATGTCGTTTTCACTAAAATATTCCTAAAGCACCAATAATAAAGGGAGACAATCCTAAAGTAAAATTTTGAATAATCTGTTTTCACAGATTCTGGCTCTAATCTGTCACAAACCACTCTGAAAGGTTTATTGCACCCTCTACTGGTAGGACCTGAGCATTGCAGCTACCAGCAATCTGGCCATGAGTACCTTTCCGTGTTTGTTGAGGATGCGGAAGGGGATCGTGGGGGAATGCAGGAGTAACCAAGACTCCTGCTCATTCATCTTCTTCCTGAGACGCTCCACTCGACTCTGGCCCTTTGGAGCTTTCTGCACAGATACAGAAAAACAACAGTAGTACTCAGAAGAGAGTGTGGTTTAAAGAATAATAATACATTTAATTTAAAGGATCAAGGGACTCAATGTTACCGAACAACCATGGGCTCTGGACCCCATGGTTGACCAGTGGGCAGGAGGTCTGACAAGTAGGGAAGAACGAGGAAAAGCCAAGAGTTCAGGAGGGTGCTTAATGACAAGATCAGTGAGGTAAGGAGGTGCCAAGTTATTGAGAGCTTTGAAGCAGAGAAGGAGAGTCTTGTAGTCGATGCGATATTTCACAGGTAAGAAGTGACGATGTTTAAGGATAGGAGGGATGGATGCGTTCTATGGAGGGGGTTGTACTGATGATCTGAGTGACTGTGTTCTGGACGAGCTGAAGTTTATGAGCTGAAAGAAGGGAGTTACAGTAATCCAATAGAGAACTGACGAGTGTGTTTCAGAGGGTGGGTATGCTGGTGGGTGGAAGAGATGGTTGGAGACGGTTGATGTTATGAAGATGAAAATATGCAGATCGAGTAATGCTGGTGACATGAGATCCAAAAGACAACATGCTATCAAGGATGACATCCTTAGGGGAGGGACAAACGGAGGACTGATCATCTGTTATTGTGACATTGTTACATCTGGTTAAAGCGGACTTGGTGCCAACAAGGAGAAATGCTGCTTACTTTGAGTTCTTTTTGAAGAGGTTTTGACTGAACCCCGACCTAATTTCAGAAATATGTTCCTTAAAGTAGTAACTAAATTGAGAACACGAGTCTTTACAGAATGATGAATAAAAAAATAGAAAATAAATAAAGAAAAAACACATTTGACTTATAGATCCTTTCATGATAGAATGTGATGGCTTCCTCATGTTCACTGTTACAATTCTTCATGATTTTTTATGTGGTGCTCCTGGTAGGTTTTTATGCAATTAGTAAGTATGTAAAACTTCATTTATATATAGCACCTCTCAAGATAAAAATCACAAAGTGCTTCACAACAGAAGATAAAAACACAGACAAAAATTAAACAAAATCAGATGTAAAAATATATGTTTTTAGTTGTCTTTTAAAAGAAATCATTGAGTCTGCTGATCTCAGAGTCAGATGAAGGGGGTTCCAGAGTCTGGGAGCAACAGAAGAAAAAACTCTGTCTGCCTTAGTTTTACGTTTAATATGGGGGACAATCAGCATTTCTTGATCACTGGACCTCTTAGCCCTAGTGGGGGTGTAATAGCTCAGCGATGTACACTGGTGTCTGGTCATTAACATTCATCTTTAAAAGCAATGAGAAAATTCATGCTACAAAAGATGCTGACCCATAGCAAAGGCTGAAACCTCTCTACTTAGTCACAGTCATATAGCCATTATAGATTAAACTTCCATCACAGATTGCCTTCAGGTCATGGGTCTGTGTGTAGGATCTGGAAATACTACAAACTAAAATAAGTATCTCTTTTAATTTGTGTCTTCAAGCAAAGCTCACTGCCACAAGTCTCCATGTCTCAGGAACCTAGAAGGATACGTGCAGAGGCCTAACAATCATTATTGCATCATACAATGAAAAAAGTACAATATTTGTTAATTTTTTTACCACCTTACTACATATGCTGTGTCTTTCAAGCTGAGGAGAGGACAACGGCAAAGTGATGCCAATATAGCTGCAGCTATACAATGTAAAAGACGCAGCTAAACCCCTAACAGTGCAGAAAACGGATGTGAAAAATGGCTTGCCCTGCCTCGTGGCTTTCCTGCCTAGATTCTCAGGAATTCTCTGCCAGCAACCACGTTGCTAGTTCGTATTCAGCATGGAGCTGCTAAATTAGGGCCTCAGTAGTTTGTTTTTTAATAAAAAGACTGGAGTAGCAATAAAAAGTAAGCTCTCCAACGCTTAAGTATTTCATAATTGCAGGAGGTTCTTGTCAGCACTTAGGAGAAAAAAACAAATAAATACTCTCAGGAAGTTTCACCAGGAAGCTGTGAGTCAGAGCCTCCCAGACTACAATCAGATGAGTCTCTCGCGCCACTGGCTTCTTGTGACTGCAAATATCACCAGTGGTCACTCGGTGTGCGCAGTGTGGGCGAGCCAAACGCTGTGAGAGGGCAATAACAGGAACTCTCTGCTCCTGATAACTGGGATGCAGCTCAGCCTGGACCACACTGGGTACTACTGAAACTGTCAGGAGTCACAACATCTGATATTTCAGCTCTTTTTTAGCGTTAAGAAGAAACAACAAGACGCGCTGACAGAATGGCCCACTCTTGGACGTGGCTGGGTTCATTGGACATGCGCCAATAAAACTTGAGAAATGTGCCTTTGATGCATAGGGACACCTTTGACGAAAACCAAAAAGAGTCACACAAGCAGTCATAGTTTGCACTTGCAGTAATTTGAAGTGCATTTCCACAGCAGACACTAAGGTAGTTCCTCTTTGCTACTAATAAGTAGCACTTCTTTCATCTACCCTGAACTATTTGTAGAAGATTGTGATGGAAGGGTGTTCAACGTTTCTACACATCAGTCATCTCCCAGTTTAAACCCCATTGACTGTTTATGTTGTTCCGTCAACTTTAACGCAGCATTAATTGCTATTTCTGTGAGCAAACAACACATTTCCTCCCAGACACTCGCGTTGGTATCCTCAGCAGATCTCAGGTTTCAAAGAAACAGGCAAGCAGCTGCGTGCTCGGATACAAGGGGCTGGCTTTAATAAATTAAAATCAGTCAATTATTATAAATGTCCCCCGACTTAGAATTGATTTGAATTCAGTTTCAGACATCACTCGCTGTGAGAAAGATCCTGAGAGATAGCTGAAGAAAAAATAACGACTTTAAGCTGCAAAAATGAGTAAACTGGAGGTATGCATCTGGAAAACCCATTCACAGTTTGTTACAGTCACACCTTTCCATGGAGTGTGGAGTGACTGTATGTAGGTTATATATTGTGATTGCTGTGACTGGACCATCATTTATAGCTTGGCTTTTTCTCACACACTCAACACAATGCTAGGTTTTATTATCCTTTCAAGGCAGACACCTTCTTAGGGAGAAACATTAAAAGGTTTGATAGTTAGGATGCAATGTGGCCAACCAGGAACTCCTCTATAAAAGCAAAATTGGCAAAGTTGGATCACACAACAAGAAAAGATCCCAAACAACACAGCAAAGCCTAAACAGACAACTATAAAACAAGACTTAAAGTGTTGTAATGTAGTTAAAACAGACCTCAAGCCGACTAAAATACTACAGCTAAGTCTCTTTATTTTACATTTTTGCTTCCCATTTTAGCTGTTCCACTGTGACACTGCTGTTCCAGTAAGCGGTCACTAACATAAACACAAACTTCCATGGAAGCCGGACCTTCACTTGTTTGTGCTCATCTTTCTTTCATCAGCAGAGATTCAGCTGATGATTAGATCTAAGGAGCGCTGGAAAGTCCCACTCAGAGATTAAAACATGAAAGGCTAACGTCATTTAAAAAGAACACCTTTTCCCTTCCTCCAAGAATTTAAATGGGCTCCAATCCAGGACCTTTGCATTATTCCAACATTAAAGACGTTTAAGTCTGACCTGAGAGCTAAATTAAACAAAGGATCTAGATATTTTCTAGATGTAGAGCTAGATAAACTGGGTCACGATGCCACAAAGCTTACCTTCTCTTTCTGTATCTCATTCTTCAACACGGAGATCTTGATCTTCATCTCTTCGATCTCGTGCTCGGGCAGGGCTTGAATGCTCGGACAGGAGTCCGAGTCGTCCAGGGTTTGGAAAGTTAAATCTGCCAGGGGGATGTACCACTTGCACTCGTACTGCTGGTGGCGACTGCAGACACACACAGAAGTGGTAGAAGTGGCAAGCAAGGAGAAGATGACAAATGAGTTAGAGTCAGACAAGAAATCCTACGTTACACATCACTGCTAGCTGACAGAACACTAAGACTGCCTCGCATCTCCATCCAGGGTCATTAACTACAGCAGCTGGATACATAATAGCATCATCTTTTAAAGGCCTACCATTACTAGTCCCTAATTTTCCATATTTAGAAGCGTGGCCGTATGAAGGAGGCTGAAGGAACTTCAACGCAGCAGAATAATGAATGGTCTTCAGTGCTTTTGTGTCACAAATCTAGATTAATGAAAATGATGTATGTGGAGTGTTAGCTCCATTAGACGCGGGGTTGAGGAGAGTAATGTTCTTTGTCACTAACGAGCATTAAATGATAATTTCTGAATGCAGCGCACTCCATTTATTACAGCGTGATCCTTCCTCAGACGGCTAATCTCAACAGCTAATGCAGGGTCCATACTGGAAGATCCAACGTTATTAACATTGCAACACATGATATTCCACATCGTCTTTGTTATCTGAAGCAAAAATCACATTGTGCGTAAAATTAGTAAAAGAGAGTCCACCTCTGCATGTCGACCAGGCACTCACGATAAGCTCTCTTTTTGACAAGCCACAGTTCATTGAGGTTTGTGGCCATTTATTTCTGTGCAGCTCTCTGTAGATTAGGTTGAAGTTTGGTATTTGGTGAAGAGAAAACCTTTCTTTATCAGCCTTTTTTCTTCGCTTTGGTCCCGGTTGTTTAAAGGATATGACCCCTTAAGTCTGGGTCCACTCGGTCTTTTTTTTTTTTTGTAAACCAATTAACTTTAAGACACCTGAAAGGCCGTGGAGCCAGACATGGACCTTCTTGGTGTTTTAACATTGTGAGGAATCCATTATGGCAACTTTTCCCAGACTGATGGACGGCAGCAATGGCCGATGTCTTCCCACCTTAGCATTGGGTCTGAGTGCTCCACAGCGGAAAAATGCAACAGCCTCTTTTTTTATAGGACCACTTCCATTTGCTGAACCTCAGTTTAATCAGTTTTACACGCTTTTGATTTTTTTTCGCTTAGATTTTAGGGAATAATAACACAGCGGCCTTTGTCTAGGTGTCATTGTGTTTTTTTAACAGTTTGTCTCCCTATCTTCAATTCCCCGTTTTGGCTACGCTCTAACTCATACTACGTTATTTTTTAACTACATCACAACAGTTGTAGTGAGAATGCATTTTGTCATTAAATAACCCAGTTACTAGGCAACAACATGGCTCTGAAAGGGTTTTAAAATACACACGAGGCTATAATCCTCATAGGTGGAGAAGTACATCGGGACTTTTTACTTCTGATATGTTCAAAGTTTTCCTCAAAACACACGACTCATTTAAAGACGGCAAGTCAATTTAGGGCTATATATTTTATGACATCATCATGTATTTATTGCACTGAACACAGACGAGAATTAAAATAACTAATACTTTAAATGTTCCACTGAATACAAGAGAATGGGTTTGATTCATACTATTCTTTGCACCTATTTTAAAGGCATTTGACTGAATCAGAAGACTATTGTTCAGTTTGGTCAAACATATTTTCTGCAGGATTTTTTTTTTTCGTTTTGAAGAAGACAAAAAAAACAATTTTTAAATATATTTCCACCTTCTCAACATTTGACAGAACAGGAACCTGGGAATAATCCCAGGAATAATCTACATTTTTAGCAGACACAACAAGCAGAATCTAAAAACAAAGAAAGAACATGCTGTAGAACGTAGGAAAGAGGAAACATCGTGAATATGAACTATTATCACATGACATAACAGAGATAATCTACAAACTGAGCAGGATAAGAGATCCTCGCTAATGTAGGACAAGGCGATTGAGTTTCTGGATGACTCTTCTTCTCCTCCTGTCGCCAAGAGGCAGCCTGTCGAAATCCCACACAGACCATAATGTTGACTTTCCGGTCCGGTGGTTATGGCAACCGGTTTCTCCAAGTGAGGGGAGAGAGAGGCAGGCATCAAGGATGAGAACCAGAAGAAAAAACAATAAGGCTTAAAGGAGGAGCCATCTGTTTTCTCATTTCTCTTTACAAGCAACTCAAAGCAAAATGGTCTTTATTTCTAGTCGAGTTCATCATTCTTTGCAACTAAAGGGCACAACTCAGACTCGTCTTCAACTAAATTTTTCAAAAAGTTGAAAAATAAAGAGAAAGAGGAATTTCCCATGAGGCGGGGGCTCCACAGCCAGATGGGACAGCAGAATGAGTCTACCATCTAACGCCATGGTTAAATCAATGTAAACTTAGGTAAACCTAGAAAAGAAAAAGCACACGTCGTACTGCACTAAAACTATATTCGCTCAACGAAACCTAACCCTAAACGCAGCTTGTATTAACCCGACCGTGTGGCCTGGTGAGGATCAAAGAACTCGATTCATCCTAGCCCATAGACATATTACTCCTGACTTATTATGACTATATCAGTCCAGGCCAATGTCCTCCATGTTTTAGACCTTTCTGTGTTTTAACACGCCAGATTCAAATGAAAGCATGATTGCAGATCCTGATGACATGCAGAGGGGGCAGTCCACCGTAGAATCATCTGCGTTGGACCAGGGACACACCTAAGGCGACCAGGACACCGTCCCTGGCAGGGCAGCTGAACACACCTGGTACACTGAGACAACAGATGCTCACAGATTGTTTTCTCCAACTCTAAGCCAAGTCTCAAATCACTGCAAGTAATATCATCTCATCTAGTCTGCTCCCCACACAGCATTGACATGGTTTGAGTCTTTGTAGAGTGAAGTTTGACGTCACTGTGTTTTGCCACGAGTCTGAGTCTTTAATCCAGCAGTTCTAGTAGGAGACCGCAGCACAGTTTCAGAGTCTGACCGATGATGACAGAAAGTAACAAGATGCTCTCACCCCACGGCTGTCTTCTTCATCTTGGCACAGAGAAGCAGGTCGGTGAAGAGGAAGACGTGTCGAAGCTTCCTGGAGCTTTCCGACACCTCCACCAGAAATCCATCCTTCACCAGCTGCCGGGTCTGGAAGAACACCACAGGTGAAGCACTACTGAGCTGATCAACTAACAGGCTGTTTAAAACACGCAGAGAGGTGGAACATCAGCTCTGTCATCTGGATACACTCAGCTGCTCTTGTGTGTGAAGCCGGCGCTTGAAAAGGTTAAGTTAAAAAAAAAAAACAGTCCCACCCACCTCTCCTTTAGGTGTAGTGACGGCGGTCCTGCGAGGGTCAATCTCCTCGTTGATGGAGGAGAGGAAGTTCTGAGAAATCCGCAGAGCGTCCTGCAGGAGGGGGAAGTCTGGGTGGTCCTTGGAGGTGTGCTTCAGCAGGTCCTGTGCAGGTACAGAAATAAACCAAGCCTTCTCAAAACCTATTCACTGCTCTCTAGTTCCCTAGGAGTAGTTTTACATTCTCTATCAAAAAAAGGAAGATTTCTACTTAAGTAATCTCTCAACATGTCTTTTGTTTTTGTTAAGACAGCTTTGATCAGGTTGCTGAATACTGCAGCTGACAGGAGAACGTAGACCAGCGCATTTTCTCTGCTTGGTTAGCAGACCTGACAGGAGCACAGACCAGAAGTCCTTCCAGTGTGAGGGGCTTGTTGCTTCTCTGCCAGTTTTATGCAAACATATGTATGCAAAGCTCTCTCAGACCCTAATGAGACCCATACAGGCGTACTGACATGACCGACAGTTTCTGCCTCGCGCCTCCTCATTTATGGTGGGAGCCGATTTTGGGCTGGAAACACGCTGGGATCAAAAGAAAGCTGCCTTTCCCTCGTCGGTCCCTGTTAACAGCTGAATGGCTGTCAATATATCATGTAACAGAGCTGCACGTCCACCCTATTTCAATTTCAGGGGGTTTTGCAACAGGACAGTATTCATTATGCAAAAACAAACCCCAAGCTGCTAGTGTAAAAGTAAGTATACCCTTGCAAATTTTAGATGACATCGAAAGGAAAGCAGCAGCCAGGTGCTGCTAAACAAATGCCCTTTGTTAACTGATCGTCAGTAGCATATAAGCATGTGTAACGCAATGCCAAGTTAGGAAAACATCAGGAATGAGCTTAGAGAAGCAATTGTTGCTGCCCAACAGTTTGGGAAGGGTTATGAGAAACATTTCCATCCATATGAGTTGTGTTTTACAGTGGGAGAGATTACACAGAGTTGGACGACACTTTCCAGTCTTCCCAAGAGTGGGCACCCCAGCAACGTCACTTCAGGGTTAGATTGTGCGATACTCAGATGGTAAAAAACAAACAAAAGCTACACCTCAAGACTCTACGAGCCTCAGTCAGCATGTTAAATGTAAATGTTTGACAGGACAATCAGAAAAAGATGACCCAGGTTCGCAAAATCCGTTGAATGAACCATAAAGTGGAGATTCTAGAGGTAAATATGAGGCCATGTTCAGAGTGTGATTTGTACATCTGAGGTTAGATTTATATCACTTCAAAACCTGCTAAAGGCCGAACTTTGATCATATCTATTCCAATATGTGAAACCTCAGACGTAAAATAGGCTCTATATTTGTTGCCCAAGACTGGCTTCTACACTCCATGTCGCTGGAAAATCTTCCAACTTTTTTTTCTTACTAGGATTTTATGTAGTATAACAACATGTGGGAGGGCCTAGTTTTGAAGTGGGCAGGGGTAAACTGTATTTGCACTAAAAAACAGAAAACGTAACTTCTGATTTCATAGTGGTGTAAGAATAAATGAGAGCTGAAAGAAAATCTGCACCACGGTTTCCAGATTTTATATAAATACACCATTATCTGCTTTCCTTCCACTTTAGCTCATCTACTAAATAGAATCCTAATTAAAAAATACCAATAAAGTTCATGGATGTAAAATGACAAAAGGTCAAAAGTTCAAGAGTTATAAAAACCTTTGAAAGCCACTGGGGGAAAATAAACTTTAGCTAGAATCACCCCTCAGCTCACAATGTGGGTGGGCTGTTTGTTTAAAGCTGCGGAAATGAATGTTGTGGACTCACATGGAGGACCAGGGTGCTTCTGGTGACACGGTCAATGGGCTTGTAAAGGAGAGCTGTGAGGGAGAGAAGAGGGAGAGGCTGAGTCAGAGCAGACACAGTAGGTCACAGTCCCCGGGCTCCACCGGGAATAAATACACCTGCGCAGCTCACGCTGCACCGTGGAGTTAAACGAGGGGAATCCAACAAAAGATGACTATTAGGGCTGGAAAAGCTGAATCTGTCTTCAATGGTGCTGCTGATCCTACGCTGACCTTCATGAGAGCGAGAGAGTGACAGATACTTTCCATGTGGGGGTAAAAAGACATTTCATTGATTGTGTCTTTCTAGGTTTGTACAGATAAAGTTATGAAACAGCTATCCTTCATAATGAGGCAGCTACGAGCTAAACCAAACTCTCGGGTGAGTTTTGCTGCTAAGGTGGTGAAGCAGCAGCAGCAGGTAACATACATAAACACTCGCACAGATACAGCAAAATGAAAGGTGCAGGGAACAGAATCAAACTCACTTTAAGGTGGTGTGGTTCTTACTGGGTTCTACCAGAAGAAAGGAAGCAACTTTGATTTGGATTTACAAAAGGATTGTTACGCGTTTCTGATGCCTAAGCTCTATACCTTTTCCAGAATCAGATTTTTAGATTTCCTTTTTAAGCCAATATTGATGTATTAATATAAAACTTGACTATGATTTTATGACAGATGTTTCTACATTAGTAAGGCTTTGAAGATGGAGTGATGGAGGGGGGGGGGGGGGGGGGGGGTTGGATGGATGAGATAAGGAATACCGTCTGGAAATACATTCTTTGTCAATGTTTATCCATACATGGGAAATACTTAAATTACATTCCTCACTTTTTAAGACTGATTGGGGATCTAGGTATACAAAAAAAAGAAGAAATACTAAATCCTATTCCTAGGAATTTCCAGAGTCTGATCCAGCTTGCAGAAGTCAATGGGGGAAAAAAAACATCATATTACCGCTGGTGTCACATGTTATTGTAGTGAATTGTAATGTTTAGCATAGGGAGCTAAAAAAAGAGAAAACCGTAAGGGTGCTATTTACGGCATCAAGAGCAAAAACGTATCAAAAGCAGCTAAAGCTGTTCCAATCAGAAAAGAGGCTAATCTCCATTTTAGAAATGAGCAAATTCATTTGAGGCTCGAGGAAGGAAAAGCAGCCAAGTTAAACAGAGAGCAGAGACGTGGCTCAAACACAGAGACAAGGACAATCTGACATTCATTAGGGCAACTACAGTCCAGCACAGTCCTGCACAGCCCAGCACAAACTTTTCTTTCTCTTGCTTTGCTGATGTTTATGTGATTTGCCTACTTCCTCCACCCAAGGCACAAAAGAGTGAAAGCTGCCGGGACTTCCGTCTACACGCTCTTGACTAAAACATGCCCACACAGCCACTGGTTAATACTAATGAGACTCTGAAGAGGGCTGTGCAGATGCTCTTTGAAGTTTCTCCACCCTGCGATCATTAATGCAGCCGCCTGTCAATGGCTCAGTGAACCGATACTGCCACCTCTAAGGGGATTTACTACACATCCTGTATGGGCTGCAAGGGCAGACAATATCTAATTATGTGCACCAAGAACAGGTGCTGCAGGAAGTATCAGATGACTTTAGGCCACCTGCTCCACAACACGAGTAGAGGTGCTGGGCTTGGTTAGGTGTTTCCTGGCTGGTGTTTGTCCGGGGTCAGGTTCTAATTAGGTCTAATCCTACCGCTGTAGGAGCAGGTTTAATTATTACCTCGCTAAACAAATAACTTGTATTATTACATTAAAGACCTAGCCACGAAATACCGCAGAGGTGAGGCTGCAATAGTGATTAAAGATGCAGCGATTTTCAAGCTCCGGTTTATACAAATATGAACTTTAGCCACTTTTGGTGGCTCTTTTACCAATCTAGTCTTCCTCATATGTGAGGTTATCACTTA
This sequence comes from Fundulus diaphanus, assembly GCA_037039145.1. NCBI lineage: Eukaryota > Metazoa > Chordata > Actinopteri > Cyprinodontiformes > Fundulidae > Fundulus > Fundulus diaphanus. The sequence continues at coordinate 14,005,588 of CM073136.1, read as the reverse complement.
ATTCCCCCACGAAACAATTTTTTATTATCTTAACATAAACCGGTCTGGACTATATTTAATTTTAACAGGTGGCACATTTTATTGCTTTCTTAGAACCTGGAGAACCTGGCTTCCATTTCTAGTTTTTCCTCGTTATCCTTCATGAACGTCATCAGAAACCGTCTTTAAATTCTTGCAGAAAACATTTTCCGTCCGTACACAACTAGAGGGATGAGGGGCTGCAGCAAAGATGCTAGCGGTTGTGTTTTCTGCGCATCTGTCTCTGCGTGATTTTACAGGAGCCCATTTGCCCGTCTCCTGGGGCTTATCGGAAGTCAATATTCTGTCACAGAGGTTACTCTGATAGGTCGTGTCTTCAAGGTCGCCTTGACAACTTCATTTACAGGCAATCAGTTGACCTTTGGTGGTTTGTGATGTGACCGTTTAAGCTTATTTTGTAAAGTCTCCTCACACGGTGTCAGGATGACACCTCGAACAGAACAACTGTCAGCTTTCACTCTGCACGCATCGTGAAGCGCAGAGGCTACCAACGGCCGCTTCGATCCCTAAAAGAAGGTAGGAGACAGAAGGCAAACAACAACGACCAGAAACGAGAACAGGGGAAGCGCCTTCGATGATTTAGGAATGAGAAAACTGACAGGCAGTATGACTTCTTCATTATGTATTTGTCAAATGTTTCTTAGTAAGGGTTATTGGGTGTGCTGCTCATCATAGCTGAGAGCGGCACATGTAACCTACATTCTCAGGGGTGTGAAAAATACTAGAACGAGAAGAGGCCCAGCAACCTATCAGAACAAGAACATCTAAAGATTCTGAATCTAAACCTTCATCTGAACTTCCTTAACAATCGTACGGTAACGGACACATTGTGTCTTTCTCACTATATACTGACATAGGAACACAGCTGGGTATTGAAGTACAGATTTCCACTGCAGGGGCTGGTTTCACAAAACACAAAGCTTTTAAAAATGAAGTAAAGAATAAACCTGCCAATTCTGATCATTTGCGTTGATGACATCCCAAAAGGTGCCGAGCTAACCAGCTGTCACTAGTAAACACGATGGCGGTTCGTGTTTGCTAGTGACAGCTTCTGAAGAGGTCAAGTCTGCTCCGGTGCGCTTCACCAACCGATTGCTTGAGTTTTATCGGTGCCAAATTTTCCTGACATCTGTGCCGTGTTCTTACATACAGCTCCAACATTTTGTCGCAGCTGTCCAGGGCACGTATAAACCCCTTTGATTACAAATCCCCCCAAAACCGCTCTGATCAGTTATATTCTTCCTTATGTGACGAGACACACGAGTGCATGGGAGCTCGTTTTTAAGAGGCTAGACTTTTATCTTGAATAGTTTTTTTAACTAAATAGCAAAGCAAACTAAACGACTGGCCATGAAATGCTGTTCCTCGGGTGACCATGCATTTCTACAGTTTGAATGATTTTGCAGCAAAGTAGCTTAAAAACTGAACTTAAAAAGCAATGAGTGTTTCAAACCCTAAAATGTCACCTTGCTGCCTTTATTTATTCAAACAAAGAAATCTATGATCACATTTCAATTGCTTTGCCACATTTAAAAAAAAGGATTGCTCAGATGAGTTTATATTTACTTACAAACCAGGCAGCATGACAAGACCTCGGTCGAAATGAGACAGGAAGGTGGGTGTAGAGGAATCCCTCTGATGCCGGCTTAGCAACCAAGGGACTGTGACTCAAGATTAATAACGGAGACTCTTCTGAGAGCTGACAAACCCTGGATGCTGGGGGATGTGCAGTAGCGTCATGCTACTTCACTGCAACAAAACTATTCAGAGTGCATAAGCATCCTTAATAGTGATAAAGATTAGTCTGCGCTCTGAATTAACTACATCCCAGGTACATGCCAATGAAAACTGACACATATGAGCACACTCACCAGTACTGCTTATCATGACATGCATTTAGGATTCCAGCTGTCACCTTTAGAAAACTACCCAGAGTTAAATCCGTTTAGTTTGCAAGGTGGGAGACCAGTACAGGCAACTGCCAGGTATACCACCCTCTTTCCCACTCACACTCACCAGCACCATTACTTTTTCCTCTGCTATTTTAAGGTAATTGCAGTCGGAGAGAATCTTTTTAATAACTAAACAAGGCGTTTTTTAACAAACACATAAAAGGAAGGTCCGAGGAACAATAAAGTCCAGCATACCTAGCAGCTTTAAAGGAAACTTGCCCTCTTTCCAAAGCCTTTAGCATGTCAATTTAAACTTTTAAAACAGCAACATCAATAACTGCATAGCGTGAGAGGAACAACAACAAAAGAAACCCTGTGCACTAGATTGTCAATTATCTGCTTCAGCTCCTACTCTGCCAATTAACTACAGAATCCCAGAGCTACAAGAAACAAGCCAATAAAACACTCCAAGTCGTCTTCATGCAACTCCAGCCGGGCATTTCATGCAGTCTTTACCGTAGGTGCAGTTACAACACAGTCTGAGCACCAGCAGAACCTCCATCTCCCTCTTCTCCTCTCCTGACTCCAGCTCACTGCCTCCGTTCTCAGGCACAGAGGCAGCAGGAGAGCGAGCGAGCGGGAGCGTGTGAGAAAAGAGAGAGAGCAGATCCTACACACATCCTACATTGACTCCTGATGCCCACCGCTGCATACACGAGCAGAACGGCTGAGACTGGATTCTCTTCACAGCCCAGACAGGCAGACAGGATCAGAAATGGTGTGTGCTCATCAGCAACAACTTACCCTCCATAGAGCTTGTGGTGGTGCAGTCTTTGGAGTCTTTGGGGCCTTTCACTCTGACAGTCTGAGCAGAAACAGTGAAGAGGAAAAATCCATTTAAAAAATATGTACTTAAAGACATTTACAAGGAACTGCAAACAAAAAGCAGGTCCACATTGTACTGACTGCGAGGGAACGGAGACCGACGTAGAATTGAGCTCCAAGGAACACTCTGCCGTTACCAGTGTTTGTGTAACGTTAAACTGTGCACTGATAATGACGTTAGAGATTAACTAAACAACTGGCCGCAGAGAGCTTTGGCTCGCCTGGCTCTGATCTGGGATCAGCAGGTTTAAAGAGTGGAAAATCTAGTTTTCCCCTTCATCAAATGCATCAAACCTAACAACTCCCAGTATTGTTGGTCTGTAACGGCATCAACCAGCAGGATGTACTTTGATGCATCTTTCTTTTAGTTTATCGTTTGTCTAATTTTGACTAGAGACATATGCTTTAATGCATAACCTACTGCATCATTCAAATAGGGCTGGACAACAGGGACCAAAAACTATCAGGGTATTTTATTCCTGTACTGAACACGTTTGATGGTGATCACAATATTGTTTTAAATTAATAATCCAGTTTTTACACAGTTTCAACAAAACAGTTTCAATATACACAAATAGGTAATAAAACCTTATTAATTACTAATGAAATGTATTTTCAACATATTGATGTATAAATCCTGTTTGTAGAAGAGTTAAAAAGTTAAAAATATGTTTGCGTACAAGCAGGAAATAATCAGGAAAAGCCTGAGCAGTGCATCTCTGCATGATATAGCTGAGCGTGCTGGTTACATGAAACTGGATTGTTTTTTCACATTTTTTAAATGTTGGTCAGCTCCTCTAATTGTGATGTAAATACACTGAAAGCCGTGAAGAATAAACCGTTTCAGGGATTAAGCTGGAAAAGAAATGACAGAAGTAACTTTTTTATGGTTGCTCTGGCAGCTGGAGTACTCTGAAAGCTCTCCCTCTCTTCCCTTAGTGGAGATGAGCTGGTTGAGATTTGCTCCAACAGGATTTTAACAGCTAAACAGCATTTATTGAAAGCTAAACCACAGGTAAGGGATTTTTTTATATTACTTGTGTTCACAATTTTGAACTATAGAGTTTTGTAACGTCTTGCTGCACTTTGTGTTTGGGCTGAGTCTGTTTGCGTTGCACTTCCCGCCCAATCACAGCTGGACACCGGGACTGGCCGCTCTCACCAAGCCCTGCACGGATTAAGAATGGTATAGAAAATGGACTGATGGCTGAATGTTTACGCTTTTCTGCTCATATACCAGCGTGTCTATATTTTTAGCACAATATTGATTGCAGGAGCCGGAGGCCATTCAACAAGGCCGGGTTTCAGCGTAGTGATAGCAGCTCAAACAACAGGCTCAGGTAATGTGAACTGATGCGTCTGTGATATGTCCCAAAATTGCAATCAACAGCCTTTGGTTTTAAACTCATTGATAATTATGACACAGAGTAAACCAAGAAGTCCTTGATTTTATTTAGTCCTGATCCAATCCCGTGTATTGACTATTAGTCCTGATGAAAGCTTTTCGTTTTTAAATGATTGGAGTCCCACAGGAAACGCAGCCCCCCACATCTGATGGTGGTGTGCTGTTGCTAATTTCCTCAGCTAGAAACCTATGTTGCTGTTCTTTGAACAGCCAATTTCTATAGATAACAGCCTGTTTTCATGTGCACAGCTAAAACAAACCAAACGCCTCACTCTCACAACGACTCTACCTTTACTGCCAGTCCTGTTTGCCCACGTTTTAACAGGAACTGTAGGGAAATATGTCACGAGCCTAGTTATAAATAGTCATATCAAAGCAGAGAGTAAATATGCTAACTGTGCTATGCCAACAGCCTTGGATTTAAACCAGGGGTGTCAAACTCATTTTGGTTTAGGGGCCGCATACAGCTTAATCTGATCTCAAGAGGGCCACACGAGTAAACTCATTGCAAGATTAAATAGAACTAATAAAAGTGGACTTGTTGTTGATTTTTATATTAAATGAATTTCACTTTTACACAATATATTATGAATAACCTCAGTGTTTTTAAGAAAAGCAGGGTTTCCCGCAGCGCTATCTTGGCGAGGCGGCCGCCTCGCCAAACTCACGCTACCGCCTCGCCAACATTCCAAAAAAAAAAAAAAAAAAAAGTGACGTTAACACGCGGTTTGTTGTTGTTGCTTTCGCGCGTGCGTGAATGGCAGGGAAAAAACACATGGATACCCCCCGCTCCGCGGACAACGTGTCGTCGTCTCCCCCCCCCCCTGCGATTCGGTCCGCGGGCAACGTGTCGTCGTCCCCCCCCCCCCCCCCGCTCCGCGAGTCGGTCCGCGGACAACGTGTCGTCGTCTCTCCCCCCCGCGGGTCGGTCCGCGGGCAACGTGTCGTCCAACAACCCCCCGCCTCGCATAACCAAATTCCTGCGGGAAACACTGAAAAGTATGTGCAATTTCAACAATACTTTTACTCAGTTAAACATTTACTTAAGTGCATTGTGCATAAGAACTGATCACAGTGATTGCACAATGTTGAAAAACATTTATTCAGATTTTTTGGAACAAAAGCCGTACTGCTCCACTTGTGAAAGTCAAATCTGATGAGCTCTTTTTGGCATTAAGACAACAATTCTTATTGCCACATTGCCAGCAAGGACACTGGAGAAAAAAAAAAAAAAAATCAAAAATCATTGTTGAATAATGATAATGCATTTAGCCAGTGGCCCGGACTAAATTGTTCGGCGGGCCGGATCCGGCCCGTGGGCCGGATGTTTGACACCCCTGATTTAAACAAAGGGCTCTGGAAGACTACACTGTCAGCAGGAGCAAGACGGAGTTACCAAAAGCTTGTAATTGTCTTTTGCTGTCCACATGCTGGCTAGGCTCAAAGGGCTCAACTATATGACACACAGGTAAACTTATGTTCCTCATAATAAGAAAACATTTCCTCTAAACACTGTTGCTCACTGAATAAAAGATTATTTTTATTTTTTTTACTTTATTTGCTTCTCTGCTATACTGTTTGCTTTTATCATCACTTAGCAAAGGGTGATTATAGGAGTTAAGTCAAACAAGGAACAAGTTTATCATCCAAAATAATGCTGTATCAACTTTAGAAGGTTGATGTTCAAACCCAACAAAGGTCTTAATTACACATTACAGTACACAAAGCTAATGAATGCTACTCATCTGCTTGGCACACATGGTCCAGTTTTTGTCTGGCACCTGATCCTTATACCGCGAAGGAAAAACTGACCTCAGATATTTTCTGGAACTGGTTGTTGGCTTGGCTGCATTTCTCCGCCGTCTCCAGCGCATTCTTGTAGTTGTCCACGAAGGCCTTGTAAACTCCCAGCTGGCTAGCCTAGGAGACGAGAGAAAAAAAAAGGTACCTGAAGACAGAAGAAGGTGCAGGACTAACAGAAACAGTTTTATTTATGTATGGAGGGGGTGTGATCACACCTGCCACAAAGTCAAATTCGGGTACTGTCATGTATTTTTAAAAGTATTTTTGTTCTAGCCAACATGCATATCTTCTGACTGAAAGAAATGTTAAAGTTTTGGAGAAGTCCTGACTTGAATCTGACAAAGAACCTGAGCAGGGAGCTAAAGACCAGTGTGATAGAGAGGAGGACTTGTAGCTCATCAAAATGCCAGCGGAAACATGCAAAAAGCTGAATCGAAAACTATAGGAAGGGTTGAACGATGTATCTGGTACTCAAACCTTTACAAAGACCAGAGGGCTCTGATTGATCAATAACGCATAGCAAAAACACATGGTTACAGTTTGAATTACAATGTAATCATTTTTACATTCTATTCCCATCAGAATCCTGTCTGGAGTGGACACTTAAAAACATACAGAGCTACAAACAATTTAATCCCATCATCTTAATGTCAAACCACTGATGAGCGTCCCCCTAAACTGAAAGTATGTCTTTCTCTTCTCCTCCCATCCATTAACAGCCCCACTCCGCTGCACTGTGTGTGCATTGCAACACAGGCTGCAGGCTAGCAGGGCATTCATATGCACTCTGCTACAGTTGAATGCAGAAGCTGGAGAGTTGGTTGCGCCCTATAAAAGCGATGAGCGTAGATTCAACTGAATAGATCGAATCGGTAGCTGTTGTTCCTTTTGTTCCTTAACTTCCTGATCTCTCATGCTGCATTTTTCAAGAACTCTGGACGTGTAGTCAGATCCCTTTCATTTTCCCGTTTTGTCATGTTGCAACCACAAACTTCAAATGATTTTATTAGGTTTGCATGTAAAAACAAACAAAACAAAAAAAACCAACCAAAGGCATCACATAACTGAGCTTAGGCTGGTGAATCCATTGACAGGACAACTATTAATCGTGCATCCCACAAATCAAAGTCCTGTCTCAGCAGTCGGCCGGCGAATAAATAGATACCACATGTATTATTTTCTCTCCGCCTAAATAGGATGATTACTACGCGCTCCTCTATCACATATCGTTTCAATACACGTTGGTCCTCCTTAGCACAAAGAGAACAGACTGCACTCAGTCAAGTAGTTTCCTAATTTCATAGTAACCAGTTAACCTACAGGCCGGCCAAACAAGTGCTCCATCCATAAATCTTATAATATTAGAGGAACAAATTATTTGTTGCGCAACGTTGGAAGGAGAAGAGAAACCGTCGTGCGTGATCACATCGACAGAGTGGGAAGCACAAACTAATGTAAGATTATTGGCTGTTGCCCTTGGAGAGGCGACCTGTCCAGGGATGCGGGTACAGAAGATGGATGGGTGGGTGGATTATTGTTTGCCATGTTGATAGGGAACACTGTGACACAGGACTCAGTGTGTAACAGCACTCCAGAGACAACAACACTTCACACGACAGGTCAGAGTGGTAGACGGAGAAACTACAACTTTGCTTTGAGAGGGAAACTGATAAGAAGTCAAGGCTGGGGGGGAGGAATAGGGCAGCAGTGTCGGAAACAAACCCATTTCTCCTCATTTGGACCACAGAGAGTTGCATTCAGCTTCCTTTAGACGTGGTTCTGGATTGCCTGAGGTGTTATGAAGTTATGTGCATGAGTTTTGAGTGAAAACAAAGGACTGGAAAGATTTCTCCATTTATGCCTGAATATTTTCCAACTTTATCAAAGTTCAGTGAAGTAAATACAGGTAATGCATTTAGAAAGCAAAACGGAGGATGTGATAACTTTTGCTACGTTGGATGTAAAGGAAAACATATATAGTATATTTTTATTATTTGACCTGCTCTCTGGATGACTGATTGGTGCATACCTTTTCAGAGGCATGCTAGATTTTAATCAGATTAAGACGCTAAGAAGAAGCAAAGAATTGAAATACCCCACAAACTGGATGTTGAACATGTGCTGTTTAGGTGCTGCTGGGAACAGCAAAGGAATTTAAATAGTGCTGTTTGGACACAGAGTGCATCTCCACCGTTACCATACCTACATGCAGCTCAGACACGGCATCTTTTAATGCAGATTTACTGGAACGTTTCACAGAGGACATTTTCTACAGCAATAGCTCTGTAAATATCCCAGTGGGCATTTTAATATCCTCCCAATGTGTTTATTTGTTGAATACATCATGTGATGCTATACATACAGCCACTCCCTAAAGTGACTGTGGGTGGCTTTTGGCCTGGAGCTGATGTCATCAGACGGTGCCCAACCTTCACGGGGTGTTTCGACCCTTAACCGCTACACCCTCCAGCTGGCGGGTCAGCAGTGGTGGCCAGGTCACGGCCCATCATCTCCAGGCCTCCAGCCCCCCTCCTCCCTCTTAAACCACAACCAGCATGAGGCTCTCTCTGCTGCCTCCCCAATCCTGTGCACAGCTGTCTTCCTCTCCTTGCCAGATATGCCAAGTACAGTGAGCACAGACCACATTGACTGTGCAGGGGACCCTCTGCACCCGACCTCCACTGGAAACAGCCATGCTTGCCAGCCTTTGTCTTTGCAGTCCATGATGAGGTCCTGGTATTTTAGGTTCTTCCTCTCATAGGCCTCCTCACAACCTTCCTCCCAAGGCACAGTCAGTTCCACCAGGATGATTTTCTTAGCTTGCTCTGACCAGATGACAACGTCAGGCCTCAAGGTGGTCTGGACGATGGGTGGGAAAGTGAGCTTCTTCCCCAGGTCGACTGACATCTCCCACCCCTGTGCCCCCTGGAGGATGTTGTGTCTTGGCTCTTTTAACAGAGGATGGCTTTTCTCCTGCCCTGACGAATTGCATTGATGGTACTTGTGGCTTGGTCGGCTGTGGTCTTCTCCTGGTCTGCTCAAAAATGTCAGCCATGACTCGGAGCACTTGGTCATGCCGCCACCTATATCTCCCCTGAGCCAGAGCGATTTGGCACCATGCTAAAATGTGGGCCAGTGTCCCCCTCTTCCCGCACAACTTGCAGAGCGGGTCCTCCCTCAAGCCCCACCTGGCTAGGTTTGCTGGTGATGGGAGTGTGTTATACACAGACCTCAGGAGGAAGCTAACGCGGAAAGCTTCCAGCCTCCAGAGCTCAGTCCATGTGACCCTCCTGTTTGGGAGGTCCCATCTGGTCAATGTTCCCTGGGTTGCCAGTTCCACAGCCTTAGACTTCCGCGTCTCCTCCTCCTGGTGACGAACTTCCGCTTGTACCATCTCCCGCCTCTGCTGGACGCTTGCCTTCCTCCACTGTGTGAAATGAGATGTTCCCAGTCCTTGCCGACCCATGCAGACATTGCCAATGATGTCTCTCAACTCCAGGGAGCTCTCAGCTTGTCTAACTGCAGTGTCTGCTGCCCACTTATGGCCTGTTTGTGTTGTGGCCCCTGCGTTGCTTACTTGCTCGTCCTTTGAGTCTCCGAGCATCAAGCCACCCTGCACTTAGCCACCTTGAACTCCTCCACCACAGAGGAAAATGGAAGTTGGAGCTGTCCTGATCGGATGTAGAGCCCAACTGCAGTGAAGCTGGGAGGGATACCAAGCCACCGCCTCAGATGTTTGTTCACTCTCCTCTCCACTCCCTCCACTGCAGTCACTGGGACCTGATAGACTGTCAGCAGCCACATAAGCCTTGGTAGGAGCCCATGCTGGTATATCCACGACTTGAACTTGCTGGGTAGGCATGACTTGTCAATCCTCCTTAGCCACTCGTCCGCCTGATTTGCAGTATCAGAGATGTTGTTTCTGTCACTGAGGGTGTTGTTGTACTACTTCCCCAGGCATTTAATGGGGTTCTCCCTGATTGTAGGGATCTTCTCGCCTTGGACATGCAGTTCAAAAGCCTCTGTTAGTTTCCTGCACATGCGTTGTGGTTGTTATGGTGAGGTCATCCATGAATCCTCTCAGTGGGGGTTGTCTGCTCCCTGCTGCCGTAACTGGTCCCTTGGCCTCTGCTGCTGCTGCTGTAATCAGGAGGTTCATCCCCATGATGAACAGAATGGGGGATACTGTGCATCCTGTTACAATGCCCTTCTCCAGTGACTGAGGATGGTGGTGTGTTCCAGGCATCCAGAGAACCCTGGAATCCCCCCCTTCTGGATCGAGGTGTTGACGTATCCATTTGCTGTCATGTAGTTAGTTATTCTTCTCGCCAAGACTGAGAAGAAGATCTTGGCTTCTACACTCAGCAGAGAGATGGTGCGGAACTGGCCGATCGCAGAAGAGTCCTTCTCCTTTGTCACAAAGCAGCCCTCTGACACTCTCCAGGTAATTGGTATGTTGCCCTTTGCCCAGATTGTCCGGAGGAGCTTCCAAAGTCTACGTAGTAGAAGTGGACACTTCTTGTACACTTTGTAAGGCAACCCACTTGGTCCAAGGGCTGATGCTGTCCTTGCCTTATTTACCACCTCCTCCACTTCCTTCCAGGTTGGTTCTCTGGTCATCAAAGGTTCCGAGGAGGGTGGCACCCTGATGATCTTTGGGTGGCTGCTCAAAAGTTCATACCTCTGTGGGTCACAGTGTGTCAACCTCAGAGCTTCTTCAACCTCCTCCTTAGAGCTGTTGAGTGTTCCTGATCTTGCTTCTCCCAATAAGGTTTTAGTAAACCTATAGGGGTCTTTGATGAACTGTGCCCTTTTTGCCCCCTTCTTCTTTCTCTGCTTCCGTGTCTGCTCCGGCCATCTCAGCCTGCGAAGCCGCTCACGTAGCCCTGATGTTAGGCCTCCAATTCCCTCTTTTTCCCCTTCGGTGGCATTCTTGAACTGCCTGGATAGTGTCTTTCTCTCTCTCCGCAAGCTCTGCATCTCCTTCTCCCTCCGATTTGGTTGCCGGACATTTGGAGTGCTGGTCTTCCTCTCCTCGACACCAAACCGCTCCTTGGCCACATTGTAGGTGATTGCCATCATCGTTGCCATCTTCTGTTCTGCGGCCCCTACCAGAGCAGTTTCAAGAATCTTACACAGGTCCTCATCCAGCTGCTGCCACTCCTTGTTGCTGTTCATTTTCGGCCATTTTACTCTATCCTTTGCAGGTTGAGGTTGCCAGGAGGCATCAGAGTTGACCGCTGTGCGGTTCAAAGGCAAAGTCGTTGCCAAGAGATCTCCAGTGCTGTGGGGTGGGGTTCTCCTGCATCTGACGTGGTGTTGCCACCCTGCGCTGCAACAAAATTGCCTTCTCTCCACACTTGGTCTTGGCTTGATGGATCTTTAGCCCACACCAGATCTTGTGGTAGATCTTGACTAAAACATTAATTATTTACAGCAGACTCTGGGTGCTAAGTCCCACTAGTGTGGTGCCCTTTTCATTTTGAGCTTTAGCAGAACATGCAGTGAGCTCTGTTCTGATTGGTCAAGGAGCTTTGGGTTTTATCTGTGCAGATGGCACTGACCCATACCTGAGGATTTTACCAGATTTCTAGATGTACATTAATGCAGGGTCAAAGGAAAACAGCAGCTTTGAGCTGTTGAAGACAATCATGGTTTTTCTTTTACTATAAACCTTATTTTTGAAAGGAGGAACATTTTTAATTCACGCAGAAGGTAGAAAAGAGTACATCGTTATTTACAGGTCTTGAAAAGAAACTAACAAAAAGTGTTATCTGCATATCGGACCTTCACAAAATTGTTTGTCTGTCTTGTTGTGTCTCTGCTCTGTCTTCTGTAACCCCCAGTCGGTCGAGGCAGATGACCGTTCATACTGAGCCCGGTTCTGCTGGAGGTTTTTCCTTCCCGTTAATGGGTGGTTTTTCTTTCCACTGTCACTTCATGCTTGCTCAGTATGAGGGATTGCTGCAAAACCATGGACAATGCGGACGACTCTCCCTGTGGCTCTACGCTTCTTCAGGAGTAAATGCTGCTTGTCGGGACTTTGATGCAATCAACTGGTTCCCTTATATAGAAAATTTTTGACCAATCTGTACAATCTGACCCAATCTGTATAATATGATTGAACTTGACTTTGTAAAGTGCCTTGAGATGACATCTTTCATGAATTGGTGCTATATAAATAAAATTGAATTGAATTGATAATAGAAATCTGGGACTGGTGGGTGTAAGACTAATTTTTTGATGCAGTGATCCTATTATTAATGTTCCTGTAATAGCTTTATTGCTCCCAATGGTGGGTCCATTTGACCAAACCTAGTGGTTAGAGCAGCGTGCTTGCGCTCTGAGAAGGATACAAGTACCCGGTTCGATCCCAACTGCCTGCACTCTGGGTCCCTGAGCAAGACCCCTAACCCCCGATTGCTCCCCGGCGCCCCACAGTGGCGGCCCACTGCTCCCCAAGGGGATGGGATAAATGCAGAAGTCAATTTCTCCATTGTGAGATGAATAAAGTATCAATTATTAAACAATCACCCCAACATTCAAACTACTCCAACTTTCTGTCTGCAGAGACAGTAAATAATTAGCTCGAACAGATCCAAGACCAACAGAACCCGCAGTTTAGTCATCCCCTTGTGTTAGAAAGGTTCAATACCCTGGAACTGTAGCTGGCTTTTTATGCCCTTTGTGTGCTTTTTCCTGCTCCCGTGGACTGCGTTGTGCTGATGGGGAGCAGCAGGGTGCATAGCAGCTAATTACACTGCCATCTGTATTCTCACACCGCCACCCTGACTAAATGTTTTGCTATCACACAACATGCTCCTCTACGCACATCTAAACAGCACAGATGGGAGCTGATGACTACAGTAAGCCCTGACTCTAGCTACTGCGATTGCAGCACAACAGATTTACCGAAGGGAAAGTCAGAAAGTTATTTGCAACGTGTAGTCTGCTGTGAAACATCCGCTTATGTCACACTTTCAATGGACATTTCATTTATTCACACATCTCTTGATCTGACAGACTAATGAGTTAAATGTTTTATTCAAGTCTAAGTGGGTTTTTTCTTACCGTAAAGGACCTAAAGCTGGGTATATGTACATTATCTGGGATATTTGTTTGAACCCCTGGTAAAGATGTGCAAAAAGAAATAAATTCAGCTTTTATGGCAGAAGCATACTCTCTTGTTGGAAAAACTGGGATAAATGCAATCTTTAATTTGAGTACGTTTTTACTCAGTGGGGGAAAAATATAACACATTGATGTGACAATATTGATACTGCTGATGTTAATATTCTGGACAGTCCACAATCTGCTCTAAACCGGTAATTGGTTTTTGGAGAAAGCCGAAAGGGGTTCTCTTTGTAGGATCCCTCCAGAGAGTCCTGGGTCCTACATCGTGCTCTCTTTTCTGCAGCTCAGCCCACAGGTTTTTGACAGGATTTAGCTCTGGAAACTGAGATGGCCATGGAAGAAGGTTGATTTTGTGTCTGCTGAACCCTTTCTTTGTTGATTCCTCAAAGGTTTCGGATCCTTATCCTGCTGAGAAGACCTCAATGTCAACCCATTTTCAGTTTACTGAACAGAAGCCCCAAAATTCTTATTCAATAGCTGCTATTTTCAAGGCTTGCTGAAGCCATCCATGGGCTCCAAAAGATTCTCAGAGTCTTTGGAAAAGAAACAGAGCCACAGCATCACAGATCCTCCACTGTGAGGGGATTTTTCACGTATGGGTTGTTCTTTTTGCTTTGGCCCCAGCTGGAGCGTCTGTTGCCCAGAAAATTTCCAGCGCTAGTGTCATCTGACCAAGTCCCAGCAGAGCTTAGTAAACTCCACGTGTATACTTTTGTGAAGGTAGGACAGGAAAGGCTTTCTCCTGCTGTCACTCAGAGTGATGCCAGGAAACTGCCATGTAAATGTGACCTAATGGTTGCAAAGGAGCCATAGTGAAACCGATACGCCATTCTTTGCGTCTCGGTTTATCTTTAACAGGGGTGCCAATAATTGTAGTTGCAAAACATTTAAGATCACATTGGTAATCTTAAACATTTTGCTGCATCTTTATTTTCCTCATTTAAAATCATAACACGTCGCTTTGTTTAAGTATTTATTCCCTTTGAAATCACACATTTTGTCACATTATAGCTCCAGACTTTAAGAGATTCTTTGGAATTTTTGTGTTTTAGACCAAAACAAAATAAATGCAAAGTGGAATATTCAGTGGGCAGACTCTGGTCAGCAGGGTCCAAGTCTTGTTACAAATACTCAGCTTTGGCCCGCTTAGACACAGGAAAGTAAATACTTATACCATTTGTTGTGATACTGACTACACATTTGGGGTGGTGTTGCTGCTGGAAGGTTAAACTCTGGCCCAGTCAAGTCTTCAGCACGGAATTCAGCTCCATCAATATTCACATCAACTCTGACCGGCTTCAGCTTCCCCGTTACCGCTGAAGGTGAGCATCCCCACAGCCTGATGCTGCCACCGCCACCGGACACAGCGAGGACATGTTCAGAGTTAAGTGCCACACACAGTATTTTGCCTGTTGGTTGGCTGGGGTCCCTGCATGGGTTGTCATCCACTATAAACATGAATACTTAAGGCATTCTTTCTGCCAAGAAAATCCTCCACCTGAGCTGTGAGCTAAAATAAGGCAGCATAGTGCTGTCTGTTCATTAATATTTACATTACAACCAGAGTCTATGTTCCATGTAAATGACTACAGAGGGGCGAATGGGTCTGCTGGTTTAATTTAGAGATATCAGAGTAAAAGGGGCTGATTACGAATGCACACCACACTTTTCAGATTTTTATTTTTACAAACTTGCGAGCCGTGTATCATTTCCCCTTCACGTCAGAACTATGCGTGACTTTTTGTTGGTAAAATCCCAATATAATGTATGGAGGCCTATAGATATAATGTAAATAATGTATAATCTATATTCAGAGATTGTACACTACCAGGGAAAGGTCGGGACTCACCTTTGTCCTTTAATGGCTTTTCCTTATTTTTATGACTTTCTATATTGCAGACAAATAATGAAGACATCAAAACTATGACTAAAAAGCATATAGAATTATCTATCAAAGATAAAATTGTGAAATAACTCTAAACACCCTGCATATTTGAGCTTTCTCTACTACTCTGCTCTTGGTGTTCTCTCGATGAGCTTCATGAGGTTAGTCACTTGAAATGCTTTTCCGGCTGTACTGAAGGAGTTCCCAGAGGTAATAATAACAACAAAGAGAGACCATTCAAGGAGAAAACCCAAACCTTTGACTTGTATTGTATGTTGCTAGGATGAAAAGCAACGATAACATTCTAGGCTACAATTTCTAACACAGTCAGAGGTTTCTAGCCATTGCAAGAAAGATGAGCATAAACTAGGCAGATGATCTATTTTAGAACTGGGGTCCGGGTAGCTACACAAAGACGAGGGCAGGTGCAGCGAAACCAAGAAGGCTCTTAGATAGTTACCCTCAGGCTCAGTCCATTGCATGAAAACCTTAGAATAACAACAAGAAAGTCATGGTCAAGAATGCTGTTCCTTGGTTTGGATGAATCTAAGAGCTAAGATCAATTTAAAATGTTTTTAAGAAAGAGCTGGAAGCCAACAGAAACAACAATTACTCAGAAGCAAGTTGAGCTACAATCATGCTACAACTTTAGTCAGACTCCAAAATAGATGCTACAATCTTGACTGAGCTGAAACAACACTTCCTCTGCTCTAATCACAACAAGGCTGTTCTCATGGCTTGGCATAATGGCACAGGATCTCTGGTGATGGAACAGACAACTGATTAATTCATAGCCAGATAACAGCGACATGTTACACATCACAACCTGCAGGAAACATGGTTTCAGCAAAAAAAATGGCAGCAGGACACAATAAATCGTCTGATTTAAGACAAGGTAAGGAAATTACTGCCGTGCAGCCAAACTGGTTTTAATTTCCACATTGTGTCTCAGTGGGACAGACTCAGTATTAACAAAAAAGACATTTATTACAATTACCACAGCCGCTCTGCAGCTCAGCGCTCCAAACCACCCCAAAGTTGTAGAAACTTGACTCTGAAACTCTGAAGTTACCATTTTTCACTGATTAGGGCCTGTGGATAACACAGTCCACATGAAAAAAAAAAAAGAGAGCAAATGCTGCAGCATTTCTGCAAATGTCAGGGGGACACACAAACAGGCAGTCACTTTGTGAATCACTAGTCTAAAATTGGCTGCCAACAGCGAGAAGCCCGACAGCTCTCCTTTTAACAGGGTTATTCCTGTTCTCTGCTGATGACATCAAGCGGAAAGAGAAACTAAAAGACCCAGACAGAGTAACTTCTGAGGCAACGTCCGACTCACCAGCTTCTGGAACAGATGCCCCACGGTGACCTTCTCATCCCAGTGCTGGATGCTGGGTAGCAGGGTGTCATAGAACTCTTTGTGGATCTCAAAGATGTCCTGGATTTTGTAGAAGATGGTCTCTATCTGCTGCATGGTCAAGACGGGCTGGGAGGTTGTGGCTGCAGCTTTCAGGGGCCGCATGGGCTGCAGAGGAAGAACAGAACCAGCAGACTAGTTCAGCCTTTGAATAAACGGAGCGCTAGGTTCAGTACAGACATAACGTAGGCCAGTTAAGTGGCCAGACTGAACCACAACCGGGTCAGCGCTCCAAAAGACAAGAAATAATTATAATCAGCACAGGTTTTCCATCTACCCTCTAATTTTGGGTTTATATGTGGGTGATATTTTCCATTAGGGAACAGGCAGTTTTCACACCAACCCAGTTAGTCTCAGAGATGTGCAGAGCGGGTCTGGTGGGTGGGAATGCGGGTCTGGATTAGAGTGAAAAGCATAAAAGCTTTCTCTTGAGCTGCCGGTGAGTCAGAGTCTTGCTGAATGCAGGGGGCTGGTTGAAGTCGCATCAGACTGGCTAGCTCATTTTCAGAGGTGGTGATGATGCCTGCTGGCACACCATTTTACCCAGTATATGCAAAGTAAAGGGAGTGCCTAAAAAGTTTGCTATTCCCTTCAATAGAACAATCGAGTCCACATAAAAAAAAAGATTCTATCAGAAACTGTCACCATACAAGTTATAGTGACGTATAAATCTAGAGATGCATCAGGAGCTGTGATCGCCCCGGCTGGTCAGTGAAGGCACCGTAACAAAGCGTACGGTGCCTTCACTGACCAGTGTGTTAAAAATGAAGTCCTCTGAAGCACTGGAGTGCATGAAGCTACAGGAACCTATATTTTCTTGTGTGTCAATTTATTCGGACTATGACTGAGCGAAACAGAACATGGCTAACAGGAAGGCTGAACACAGCACAACAGCTCATCTTTGTTTATTACGTCTAAGCTTCCATCCTCCATCATGGAACGTGCTGGAATTATATATGTTGACTGACTCTCAGAAAAATCTCAGAGTTAACGATGTACAGATTCTTGGAAAAGAACACGGAGACTGCCATTTTAGCAAAGTTAGCGATTAGTGTGGTGTGACGTCACCTCTGCTATTAAGAAAAACAACATAGCTTACAACATGGAAGCTAGAATTTTTTTTTTTTTAATGAAACACAATCCAAACACTTTCTGATCCAAACACAATGAATATAAAACAGGATGGAAAGCAGAAATCCATTCTGCACTGGTCTGTCACTGTGGTTTTCAACAAAAAGTTGCTGACTATACCCTTTAAAAGAACAAAAATAAAACAAAGTAGAACTAAAATGAAAACGTCTTCTGGAAACCCTCAGCAACATAGGAAAAAGAGGATCGCAGAAACAGACTGGGAGTTGTGTAATGCCTTGCTGTATTGTCACTGAGGGCGGAATTGGCAGGAACTAAGATCTCTGCCAACGTTACAGCACTCCCCTGATGAAAATGCTACGAAACATCCAGCTTTAATCCCTTTACCAAGGTTCCTCTGAGTGTGAACCGATGCGTTGCTAAACAACCGACGAGTCTTTATCTCGAATTCAACACGTGTGAGGCCACATGTTGGTCAAAGTGCACCATGCGGCTATAGAAAAAAGGCAGGAAACGACAAACTGCGCTGCTTTAGCATGGGGAACTGTGCGTTTCAGGAAACTGAAATGACAGTGGTCCTGCTTTAAATACGATCATCAAGCACTCTGACGCTCTCCGCTGCTGTGTGAGTGTGTGTGTTTCTCACCAGCAGCAGGGCCTCCAGTTGGTTGATGTAGATCTCTTCGCTGGCCAAGAAGCCAGACAGCACCAGTTTCTTCATCTCCAGGCCTTTCTCAATGTCTCCCTGCAAAAATAACACACAACAGTGTAAAGAATGGGGAAAGTGCCATGACTTTTCTTCATTTCCTGTATGATGCCAGAGCAGGTCCAACATCAGGTAAACATGAGAATAAAGCGGGAACACTATAGGACTCCGTAGTCCTTCAGCAGGGAGAAGTTTCCTCTAAATAACTCGCTCCCTCACCGGAGAAGCTGACTCCGGCGGCTTCCAGGCCGCTGCTGTATGTGAAGGTCAGTATCAACGACGTCGCCACCGTAAGCAGGTTTGACAAACAGAACAGCAACCATGACATACAGTACTTTATATTCATGTCTAACAGAAATTCATACCTTGTGCAAATAAAAAGGAATCATACAGTGATGAAGAAATATAGAAAAGAAGAAAAGTTTTGATACATAATCTCTCCACCTCATCCAGAGTCCCGGGTCGTTGCTCATGCTCTCCTGTATTCAGCTCATCCTATAAGTTTTCTACAGGATTGTGGTCAAGACGACCATAGCTGATTTTGTGTCTGCTTGTATATTTCTTTGTTGATTGGGCCATACATTTAGATATCATTATCCTGTTAAAAGGCCTAATTTGTTAAATGGTGTCCAGGTATCTCACTTATTAATTGGTCCTATGCACAGGGCCCTTTGGATGAAGAACCGGCCCACAGCATCGTAAACCCCCTGCCATGCTTAACCTGAGAAAGGTTTCCACTATTCCTTCTTCATCTCACATCAGACCCAATGGGGGTTTATGATGCTGAAAAGCTCAGTCTTAGTGTTGCCTGACTAAATCTCCCATTTCCAGTTAAAGGTCCCAGAGGAGTTCGAAAACCCCACGTTTACATTCGTGATGGTAGGTCACATACAATCTGCTGGGATGCAGATAGTTACCAGTGGAGGTAATTTGCTGACCCCAATACCTCTTTGCTGCATTTCTGTAGTGTTAAAATTTGGGATGATAGGAAAGAGAAGACTAATGCCGTCCCCAAAAGCAACCTGTTCAGATATTACAGCCACTAAATGTGGGATGCAAGAGGGTGACCACTTACAGCAGCTCACAGCTCAGTTACTCCACCAAATCCAGCTTTCTAAGTGCAAATTTAGCTATAACGATTATTTTACTGAGTGTTTATTTAACTGTGAATGAATGACTTTGCTGTCTCATCTTAGTTTGTTCTGGTTCTCTTTTCTTTGTGGGATTAACAAGGAGCATCACCTTAGTGACAGGACTCCAAATTTCATTGTGTTTATATCAAGAGCAATGGCAATAAAGGGTTTCTTTTTCTGTGTGTTTCTTCAAAAGTCTCACACTAATTTGGTCTTTTTTCGCCTCCTTTCCCCAGCAACTTCCCCTCAGGGACACGATTTAACAGCCTTTCTTCAGAATCCAGCCTGGATTATGACTCTCCTCCTTTTTATTAACCACTCCTTGGCCAGTGAGCATGAGTATACTTGAGCTACCTGCAGTTTTGCTTTTAGGCGCAAGTCTCCACCTTATCTCTTAAGCCCCCTTTCACAAGAACGCGTATTTCAACCCTTGTGCATCCTAGTTCATGGCAGGGTAAAACCTGCCCAAGAAAAACACTCTAGACAATAGAGAGGAGACACACACGGTCTGACCCCTATTCCCGTCTGTCTGACTTTTACAGTAACCTGTCCACCTGGCCCTGAATCCTGGTCCATCTTCCCCACATTTCCTATCAGCAGACCAGCTTTTGGTCATAATATCACAATATCAGAGGACATAAATACATCGTGATACGAGTCACTGTACTGTGGATAGAAAAAATAAATCATCTGTGGTCTCAGTGCGCTATAAGTTAAAAAAAATCTTCCTCAGGCTGGGTGTTATAAGTACCCACATGTGTACCTTAAACAGATCTATAAAGAGCAGCTTGTGAGCAGAAAGAATGATTAATTATTAACACGGTCAGATCCTTACAACGATATCGGCACACCGGCCCTGTCCGATAAGACGGGGAAGAAGGTCTGACTTGGGCTCAACGTGTCTTGGGCAAAGTGCGTCTTAGCTACAGGCTACCACCCTCTGACACTGACGTTATCTCTGAGGAGAAAGGGTGCGGTCTATGGTGATTAAGGTCTGAATGGTTACACAAGGTGTAATGATTAATTTGTCTTTTTGTTTTAAAGACACAGCTCACTGAAGCAAGCAGCATAGAGCTGAAGCTTGATTGAGGTTTCATTCCAAGTGACAGTGGTAGGATCAACAGCTGCTTCTGTGGATAAATAAAGAATCAAATTTAACGTGGAGGTTTTATTATAGGGTGTGTTTTCAGGCTCTGCCAAACCATATCGGTTCTATTGACAGCATTTGAGAAACAACAGGACAACATATGAGGTCTATATCACAGCTGGTATTCCTTAACAAAATCTCACTAGCTATGTTTACATGCACATCGGATTGAAATGTATTTGGATTTAAAAAAAAAATAATCGGATAGTACCGTTTATATGGGCACAATGAATTAATCTGATCATAATGTGTGTGTACATGCACCTAGCTTTGTTCAGCCACTCACATGCGCAGTTATGAAATTTCACAAAAAAATAAAAAACACAGAAGAACTTCCTCCATTGCTGAATGACAAAAAAATAGCAAACAAAGCCGTAGAGTACGAGTTTGTTTGTCTTCCGAGCGTCCAGGCTGAACTGAACCAGGTTCTAATTATGGTTGAATCGTTACTGAAATAACAATTTTGAGCTCTTTTACTGTTTCGAACAGAAAGGTTGTATCGGGAGCCCTGACAGTTTTGCTTCCCGACGTATTTCCGCCACTCAACATTGCGGAATACGTCACGTTTACGTCGGGCGCACATTCGCACTCGGGTCAGTTTGCCACAGTCGGAATAACTTGAGCCTGACAAGGGTTTACATGCATGTCGATCAGATTTATCAATCAGCAAAAACCACCCCTCTCATTCAGAATACAATTTCATTCCGACTGAGCTTAATCCGATCCCAGTATTCCGACCGGCTTGTTAATATGACACATTTTTATTCGGTTTGGCCGTTTATTCCGATTATTTCTGTCCATGTAAACATCGCTATTCTGTCATCTCAGAAATAGCTAGGTCACTTATTTTAGACACCTCACAGAACTTCCCTTAGCGATGAGTCCCATTGGCCACATTTGCTCACTTCCTCCATTGTGTGGGGAGGGATCCAGGCTTCCATGGATTCCTCCCCACAGCAAGATGCTGCCACCTCTGACTGGCCTTCACCGAACACCTACACACTGCCTCGCAAATAGGTATACACACACCATTAACTTATTTCCATTTTGTGACATTACAGCCACAACCTTCAATGTGGTTTGACTTCACAGACCGACACAAGCTAGAGCATAATTGCGAGGTGGAGAAAAGACGACAGTACATCATTTTCTAATTTCTTTTTTTGTAAATAAAAACCTGAAAATTGTAGCAGACATTTTTATTTGTAAACAAAATATTGAAAAGATTGATCTTTTTCCTTTCAACTCACAAGTATGCTCTACGTTTGTGTTGGTCCATCATGTTAGAAACACATTTAAGTTTGTTGTCGCAGCGAGACAAAATGTGAAAGAGCTTGACAGGTATGAACACTTTCACGAGACCCCGGCTTAGACATTAGACCTGACCCCCTGAGTAAAATGGCAAAGAACAGGAGAGGAGCTCAGTTCACCATTTCAGCGAGAAACACAGCATACAACGACAGAGGTAAAGAGAGGAAAAAGAAAGTTTCCCCTCAGCTGTACAAAGAGCTACTGTGTGGCAAGGCCGAGATGAGAAATCCAGAAAGCGGTGAAGTGTTTTTTTCCCCCTCACTCAGAGGGATTCTCCATGCTTTCCTTCTGCGCTCATTGGTTGAGAAAACGCCGCTGATACTGAGAGCGACGGAGAGCGATGTGAAGCGCTTCATCTGCAGAATGGAGTTCACATGCGGAGACGGAGGTTAGCAAGGGCTGCAGAAATCAGGAGAGTTCACGGAGCAGCGGCGTGAACAGACATGTGGTCAATAGAAAGTGCTTCATCTCACTCACACACACACACCTCTGCAGCACAGATGGCTCACCAGCACATAAAGCAGCATATTGACGCCACATCATAAGAGGTTTCCAATTACAACTTTCAGTCTGCCCATCAGCAGACCAACTGTCAGGGCTGGTCAGGGTGTTTGCAACACCAGTGTGTGTTTTTCCTGCATCCAGCAGTCCGGCCGCTGGCTCACCTTGAACTGTTTATGCATCGGAGTGATTGGCTCCAGCTCCCCATCTCCGTATTCAAACACCTCCTCTTCCTCCTCCAGCACCTTGTCCAAGTAGCCCAGCGCCTCTTCCTCTTCCTCCTCCATGGTTCCTTCTGCTCCTGGCCGGTCGTTCACCACCTCCTCTCCCCCGCTTCTGCTTCCAGTTCCCCTCTTTCAGGGCCCGCCTGGACACATCAGGATTTTTCCCTTCGGAGCAAGTTGTCTGGACGCCGATAGAGAGAGAAAGGGAGAGGGCCCCGCCTACGCAACCCCACCCCCTTCCTCTGCTGGGCTTCCTGGTGTTTGCGTATGTTGGCTGTGTGTTGTGCCTGGGCGCCTATGTGTGTTGCAGTTCCACTTCGGTCGATGCGGTCGGCCCTCCCCTCTGACTGCGCCCCTCCCCTCACAACAAATGCTCTCCAGCCACTTCCTTGATGGCCGGTTCTTTCAGGCCAACGGTGGGATTGCGCTGCCTTCTCTTTATTTCTTCTTTATTTCGGCCTTCCGCTCTCATCAGTCAAAAGCCACTTCCTCCTCATAAACGCAGGTTCTGCCTTTGTCACATGGGTACACGCTGCACAGCTTGTCTTCTGATCATGGTCTCCTCGTTGAGCTGCTCAGAGCTGTGGATGTGGGCCTACAAACAGCTGGCTCTAATTACCGATCGGATCCTTCTGCAGCGTGCGCTTTAAAGAAACGTGTATCTTTGTTTCACTAACAGACGGTCACTGACAACAAGACCCCAGGTTGGTAATGAGGCGACGATTTCCACAGTAGGATTTCACAAAATAGGTTTTAAATCGCACGGAATAAAAAAAAAAGGCAAAGTCTTCTTTGTGCTTATTTAACAGGCACAGAAATGAAGACATTGGGAAAAACTGTAGCAGATAAGCAGCTTTTCACAGATTTTAAACACACATTCGGATGCGTTTCAGCTCACATAAGGTTAATTCTCATGTGTTGGAGCCAAAGTCCAATTCTAAAGGTCCTCGGAACCATAATAGGGACGGTGACGCTGATGATGAGCGTCTTCAAAACATTAAAAGAGCTGAATCCAGATTAAATTTTTCCCACTGATTTGATTTTGTGTAAACTGAGTTTCTGCATGTCTGAGTCAGTTAAAACTAACACTTTTTAACACATTTTAAGGCTAATACAGTTTAAAATATGGACACGTGCATGAGAGAAAGCAGAAAAATGTATATTACCAATTAGACTCCAGCTTATGATGATTCAGTTTTGTGCGTTTTAAGGACTTCATCATAGCTTCTGTTGAATTTAAAATGCTACAGTACAAGAATCGTCCCCCTACAGCTGACAGGCCGTCAAGATGAAGGCTTTACTTCTTCTGCGCATAGTTACTGTTTACGCACAGTAAAAATGGTAAAAATCCAAGTTCATTTTATGCATGGCAGCCTTACTTCATTAACTAAAGACTGAGAAGTGTGATGGGTAGCTAATTTTGTTGTTGATATATAAATATAAAAAAGTCAACACAATTTTTGGCTATTAATGCAAGAGAGGGAAGATTGTAAGGAGGAAGAAATAGAAGACAAATCAACACCAGACTTTTTAAAAGCACAGATGGGAACCAGTGAAAAATGGCAAAGATTAACTGTTTAGAAATTTAGAAAGCTGTCAGGAGAGTATAAATAAATATCTGGACATTTTGCTCATATTTATTCAAATACGGCGTGCTGAATCCCTGCGCTATAGCTTGGAGCTATCAGCTTTGGTGAAAGGGTCTGCACACTCAGCACAAACAGAAGCCAACTTAGCAAGAGCACAAGGAGAAGGAAGTCAGGAAGCCTTCAGGCACTCACGCTACCTTCTCCGACTGCGCTGGTGTGTGGGAGATGCTGACTATTAAAAAAAACATTTCAGGCTTTCATTGCTCCCATTATGGCTTGCATACATTTGTTAAATAATAAAAAAGTACATTTAAAGCGTTTTTTTTTTCTGTGTGTCAAGTGAACCTCAAAACACGCGAACCTCTACACAAAAACACACACACAAAAAAAAATAAAAAAATCGAGATCATGCAGTACAGTAATGCAAATTAACAAATTTTAAAGGTCAGATTATTGTTGTCCTGGAAAATCACAAGGATTTGTCCAAAATTTCCAATAACTCTCAGGCTGCTAACTAAAGACCATTTGGTTTACTTGTTCTTAAGGAAGTTCTCCAGTAAGACATATTATTCTCATTAGTGTAGCTCAGTGTTAAGAGAGTTTTGGTATCATGTCTGAACAATTCTTTCTAAGGGTTTTATATTTCCTAGTTTTCCACAGCTTCTGTTCCTACTGCTGCTTACCACTAGATGGAGACATGCTTCTATTTCAGCGCATAGCCTTAGAATCACTCATCAGTAATGGTACAGAGCTCCATAAGAATCTGTGAATTAGCTCATTTAAAAACACATCCTGGGTCAGGACCAGGGGGGATTTAGATTAAAGTGATTACACAGTAATGGGGCTTCAAATATAGAATAATAATAATAAAAAAAAACAGAGAGCGTGAGCAGACAGGTAGAGCCGACAGTGAAATGTAAGAAATTCAAAGCACAATATGAAAGGAGAAAAAACAGGAGAGAATTTAGTATAAATTTAGTACGTTTTTTTTTTAATGAAGAACATATTATTCCTCCTGGGTTCTGAGGGTAAAAGCAAAGCACTCATTCATGCTGATACTGCTTGAGGGGACATGTTGGGTCTGTTTGAGGCGTCAGAGTATTTTTTTTAATTGGCACTGGGGTATGAGGTCTCAGAAGATCCAGTCAAACACATATGGGTCACATATCTGCAATGCTATCCCAGAAAAACTACCTCCAAGTAAGGCTGGGTCATATTAGCAGGCCAGCTATAATTCTTGCTTAAAGCCGTTATTGAAAGAGGGGTGTAATACCTATTATCAGCAGTTGCCATGTAGGGGACACAGCAAACATGTGAAGGAACAGGTTCCTGGTCAGATGAGAGCAAACTGCTACATTTCAGCCAACATGCAATATAATATGCTCATCACATTGTCACTGTGAAACATGGTGGCAGCAGCATCATGCTGAGGGGAAGCTTTCCTTTAGCAAGAAGCGTGAAGCTGCTCAGAGACCACGGGAAAATGGATGGAGCTGAATATACAGGACAATCCTCAGAGAAATTCTTTCTGAGGCAAAAAAAAAAAAAAGTGAGACTTGAAACATTTTTGCTGTATTTCACAATTATGTCCCAATTTGTGTTTGTCTTTTACATAAAATCCTACAAACAAAAGCTGTAGTAGATTTGGATGACAAATGTGGAAAAGTTCAATAGTGAGAATATGCTGGCAAGGTCCTAAAACACATCGAAACAGTGAGGGGCAAATGATGAGCGATGCCCCAACCACTCCCAGTCTCAGTGAACACAGTCCACATGTGTGCACTGATTTACACTCAGACTGGCAAAGTGATGCTGGCTGCCAAGCCCGGCTGGTCCAGTCAACATTTCCTGCTGCTGTGAATGTGCCACCAAAGGCCATCCAGCCAGCAGTGCTACAGCGCCATCAATAACAGGAGGTCCGGTTCCTAACGCACTGGTAGAGGACTGTGGATACTGGAGTGAAATGAGCCCAGGTCAAGCTACTAACGCTACAGAAAGCTGGCTGATATTACGCTCATCTGTGTCAGGCAAGTGGGAATTTCAGAGTGATCAAAACATGCTTAAATTAGGAAATATGTCATGTCTGCTAGAATGATTAAATATGAGTTAATAAACACTATTTAAGGCATTATTTTTCCATTTTATTTCATTCCAATAATGATGGTGATCAAAAATGCTATCCAATGGAATCAGGCGAACGTCAAAAGAATAACAACTATTTTTGATTTAAAGTCAAGGTTCCTTCATCACCGAGACCATCAGAAACTACAGACTATAGATGGAAAATGGGTTTGTGAGGAAACAGCTGCACCGAGCAGCTGGAACACAGAGCTGACTTCACTAAGATGATCTGAAGCTTAAAAAGGATTTCACCACAAAATGAGACGTGGAAACTTTCCTCATTCATGTTAATGTACAGCTGATCGCTTCAGTAGAAAAACGACCAGTAACACTTCCACATGGCTGGCAACGTTAGCCCTGAATTGAGGTAGGTTTGGGAAATCCTGACGCTGAAGTTGACTCAGGGACATCTACAAGCCAGGTAACTGGAAAGTGTGTCATGGTCCCGTTAGAAAGCCTCCAGGAAGGAAAAAGATTAACAAAAGAGACACTATGGTGCCAGTGAGGCAGTGTTTTGAACCGGTGTGGTGGCATGAATATGCAAAACAGCAAGCACCGTGGTGAGGAACGAACGCCAGCTTCTCCTGCCAAATATGTTTAGTAGAATTTAGTAAACGATTAACACTGAAGTCCGCAGCAGCCCTCAGTTAATCCAATCTTCTCAGCTGTGATGATCCACCGCCATTATTTCATCTCAGATCGTGTTTTAAAACAGCTCTGGGAGAAGAGGAAGAAAAGCTAAGAGCCTTAATCTGATGTTGGAGTGAAAAACAAAGACTAAGTGTTGCAGGATGGACAGCAATGTTAATGTTTAAAGAACTGGGAAAGCTATCATCGAGTTAACCGAGTTTCTAGTAACACTTATTGCACTTAAAACATATTCACTCGCACATTTCCGGGTATGTATTTACTCATCCATGTAACAATGCTCCGTATTCTGCGGAGGGCAATCTACGACAATATCGTAAAACGTGGGGAAGTACTTTTCCATCCTGTTACGCCTAATCGGCCATTCATTTCCCTGTGTGGGAATACTTTTCCAAGTCAGAAAGTATTCGTGAGCATCTTCTTACCTCTAGAGGCGAGGGGGAGCCCGCTTCGCCATCAGGCCCCTGAGGCACGCACAGCTGAGGGGACATGGTGGGAGATTCATCTATGTAGGGCAGCGTCTCGGAGCTATCCTGGGACTTGCCGTCTTCGGCTCCATCCCCATCATAGCCATCTGTGTTATAGTTAAAGTCTGAATGGAGGGGGTGGGAGAAACAGACAACAAGGGGGCAGGAGAGAAAAAAAGAAAGGTTCAGTTCCGGTTCAGTTCATAGCATAAAAAAATGGCAACCAAAATAAAGTGTTTCAGAAAAGTGGCCAAATAATTAGAGCATAAATAGCATCCACTTAAAATGTCCACAAACAATCCGCAGCGTCAACGTTCGCTTAAAAGCCGCTACCGATGAGTCTCCGAGGCATTAAGATCTGTGCTTTCCTGATGAGGGATAATCTTATGGGCTGGATGGCTGGAGCGCTTTCCAGCTGCTCCAACACAGGAGAAGTGCAGCTTAACGGTTGGCCACAGAACAAAAGGGCCTTTTCAGGTTACCGGCATCCCTTTCCAGCCACTTGCTTCAGCCCAGGCAATGAATTCATTGTGAAATAACTAGACCTATGGTGAACAAAAGAACAGAATTCAAACTACTCCAACAATTAGATGGAAGCAGCCTCACTTTGACGTTGCTGAATTACAGACCTGACAGTCATGTATTAGGGGTTTGTGTCAGAAAGCCTGAGCGCTGGCGGTCAGGGCTGAGCAGCACCGGTGGAAGGGAGCAATGCCGACTGTGGAATAACTCCCGTCATGCCCTCAAAGGAATAAAACAAGGCAAGCAGAGCGACGAATAGAGACGGGAATTTATTCACAGCCCGAGTGAGGCATAAAAAAAAATGTAGGTCAACACATTATATTATGGGATATGATAATAGCTGATTTTCTCACAGAAACCAGCTCATACTGCGATAAAAAGCAAAGACACTGAGTCAGCACTGGCCTAAAATAGAAGATTACGTCGAATTTCTGCAAGGTTGCTTTTGCTCCAACAAGAAAGCCTGATTTACAGGGAAAATGACGACGACACGTTGCTGCTGGAAGAAAGAGAGCCGAGCAGGACGCCTTAAGCTCATCGAGGGCGGGTTGTGTGGTTGTGCGAGAGCAAATTACAAGCCAGCTCTGAATAGGGCAGGTGGGTTTGTGGGAACGATATCAGCCATCTCTAATGGGATGCAAATAAAAGCGAACAGGAAAAGCAGGGCCCAGTCCCCACTGGGAGAATTCCTATCATCCAGTTAATGTTGCAGCTCCGCTGGACGCGCGGTCCGTGGCCTGCCGGCGTGAACCCCACGCCTGTCAATCTGGAAGCTCTGTGCCTGTGTATGTGTGCGTAATTGAGAAATTTGAGTTGCGATGCGGTTTTAACGCAGCTGTCAGACAAAGGGCTGACATGTTAAGCATTTGCATTCAGAGCTGAATTCCACGACATGCTGCAGGTCGACACAAGTAGGACACGACGTATCAAAGCGAAGCAGACGTTAACACACCATCCAAATCAAACCGGTGTTATAACAGTCTACAAAATGTCCGCGTGCTTTTGCGTCCCTTTTTTTATTACTATTATTTTGTGGCACTAGTGCCCTTTATTTGAGAGTGAACAGGAAACAGGGTTGAGAGAGTCCAAAGGTCCCCGGGCTGGGAATCGAACCTGTGACGGCCACGTCGAGGACAAATGCATCTGTATGCGGGTTGGGCGTGCTACCCCTGTGCCACCCATGTGTTGTTGTTTTTTTAAATATTGCTTTTTCTGGGTGTTTGTAGCACTAGTGGCTAATTTTTTACAAAGTATGCTGACAGGAACGGGGTTTTGAGAGAGACGGGGGAAGACATGCAGCAAAGGACCTCAGGCCGGAATCGTACCTGGGGTCAGCCGCGTCGTGGACTAGGCCTCCATATACGGGTTGTGCTCACTAGCCCTGCACCATCGGAGCACGCCCCATGTTTTTGTTTTTTAACTCTCTGTCACTTGACTACCCACAGGGCATTACAATAAACTCACAATATTCACCTCAAAGCTGCGGTTTGGCTACTCAACGGAGTAGCAATGTCTATGTTAAAGCAGACAGCCATGGTTGCTCGGTATTCTCCATTTTCAGAACCACCTAAAAGGCACAGAGCCCATTAAGAAATCCAGCTCCAGCTGTGTGTCAATAACAGAGCAAGCAGAGCTGCATACAGTAGACTATATGCTTCATGGCTTGCTTGATCTCTCCCAACCATTGGGCATGTTAGGTGTGCACTCAAAGGGGCTAAACCCGATTGAGCCCGTCATTATAGATATTTAGTGTGTGAGAGTCGCTATGAGGGCAATTTACCATGTGGCTGGTCAGTTCTGCTGCTCATTATCTCTGCTTGGCTGTATTAAAGCAGCCGACACAGAGGGAGGGAGAGATGTGACGAGATCTCTCCTGCCACTGCTAGTTTATAAAAACAGACCGAGACCCAAAAACGTGCTGCACAGCGGCGGGATCAGAGGAACAGAAAAACTGTCTGGGTTTTTACAAAGTACAAGATATCAATCAGCAGGCTTTTTTTTTCCCACTGACAAATATTCAACAGACAATAAAAACAAAGCTAGGTATTGAAGAATGGATTTCCCCCTGAGGATTTCAAGATATACTCCCCATTTTCAAAAGATAATTCGGCTTTAGTTGTCCTTGGGCCGACTGTAGGGCTGCAACTAACAACCTCTTGTGCCGCTGTCGCCCCACAACAACGTGTCACTAGACTAGTTTCCCAAGTTCCCGACAAATAAATCCTAACAAGATTTTTAAATGAATAAATGAACAATTAAAAAGTGAAATTGATGGGCGCAATTGTGGCGCAGCTGGTAGCGCGACCCATATACAGAGGCCTTAGTCCTCGACGCGGTCGACCCGGGTTCGAATCCGACCCGTGGTCCTTTGCCGAATGTCTCTCCCCCTCTTCTACCCCCTTCCTGTCAGCCTACTTTCGGAAACAGCGAACCACTAGAGCCGCAAAAAATCCCCCCCAAAAAAAAGTGAAATTGATTAAAGAAACTGTACTAAAGAAACAGTAAAGATGGTAAACGTGTCTTGTGCTGAGAAAAAAGTAATAGTGATAGTTTAGGTCCCAGCGTTGCCACCAGTGTCCCTGACAGAGAAGGATGGCGCCACACTGAACACCTCCGCTCCACACAGGAGTTCCTCCGCTCAACAGAAATCGTTTTACATCACAATGTTAGTACTGACATTTGTTATGTGATGCCGTTTCTCCATTCTCGCGGTTCACAGGAATCAAGAACAGCACTTCCTCTTAGTTAGCCTGAAAACGTGTACGTCTCATCCAGCGCCGCTGTGATATCTTCACTTATAGTCGCAGAGCTACAGTTGTATGGCCCCGCCGTCTGACCATCTGTTTATCCATACAATTATGGAAAGGGTAAAACGTGGGTAGCGTTAGTCTACTAATGCATTCGGAGGTTCCTCAGGCGTAACAAAGCTGCCAATCAATGGCCAGAGAATGTTTTAATACAGAGGATCCACCAACTGCAGCCTGCTCTGTTTGGTCACCCATGCTTGCAGCGTTCAAACTGGAATGAGATCAACATGCAGTGCGGCCGAGCGGCCGGACCCATCGCGTACGGAGCAATGACCTGAGAGGACAGCGAGGCTTGTTTTGAGAATCCCTTTTATGGCACAGCTCCAAGACAAGGAGTTCAGACGGCGTAAAAGTTCTCAGATACACACACGGACATTAGGGAAGCAAAGAGGGCACGGTTAAACCCAAAGCACGACGTCACTCACCATCGGTGGCGAACAGGGAGCGGATGACGCACGCAGCCTCAAAGAAGAAAGCCATAAGTGTGGCGGCAGGTCGTCTCTCAGAACCTCTTCACTGGCAGTTTTCCATTTCACAGCCAGGCAACATTATGTCCTCTGAACACCAGCAGCGCTGCTTCTTACGCTCTACATCAACTTAGAGTTGATGTAAAAAAACAAAACAAAGCAACACTTGTGGCCTGCCGCTTAAATAGTGATGTGAGATCTGCCAGTGTAGCTTTTCAGTGCTGAATGCTTGCGCTGTTTCAGACCTTTCAGCCAGCACTTATTCAAATGAAGGTGCCAATCCTGTAGTCAACAGCTTCCAAAGCCAGCCCAGGGGCACCTGGGCAGCAGCAGACGGTCCGGTTCTGCTTTCTGAGTCAAATGTCCACAACAAACCCCCGCGTCTGTGTTTTCGTGTGAGTGCATGGAATAAAAAAAAAAACACAGTGTATAACCTGCTAACCGCCAACCTGCATGTAAACAGGGGGCGGGGCCTGAAGCACTCTGAGGCTGGTTGGTATAGTTGGACCCAGAGTTGGAGAACTATGGCTGCAACTCGCAGGAGAGTGAGAGCTGCAATCCTCAAGACTCTGGGTGCGTTAAAAAAAAAAGTTTTTTTTTTAGTTTGTTTTGCAGGTGGTTGCGACATCTTTTCCTGCACACTCCGTGTGTACCGGTGGGAGCGTGTGCACATGTGAGCAGGCTCGGATCTCCCCTGACGTACCAATGAGCGAGACAGAAAGCCCAAAGGACATGAGCAGGTAGAGATTACATAATGCTATGATAATCATTTTGTTTATCATTTTGGTTAAAGCCCTATTATTGAGATCCAGGAAGAAAGCGGCAGAGTGATTGTGGTTTTTCTCCAGCAGTTTGCAGCGGAGAGTAATGAAATCCTGCCCCTCCCTCACCTGTTGCTGTGAAATCACGGTTAGCTGGCTGAATAAAGCTGCCACACTTTTCCCTCACTGTCATTTGGTTGTCTGTGTTTCTCACCACTGCAGACATATTTTCAGAGTAAGCTAAAGCAGCGCCACCTATCACTTTTCCTGAGGTAACGCTGCTCTGAACTACAGTTGGGAAGCTACGAGTGGGCTGTCTGCTCAGCATCTACCCGCTGTGACCTGTGCAGATAGCCCAACTAATAATCAGCTTCCAGTGTTTAACCAATTCTGTTAGCTGGTGTCAGCTGTTAATTAGATGTTCTGTTTTTTTTAAGCATCAAAATTTAAAAATAAAATAAAATCTAGTGTAAAAACAACAAGTACAACTGCAGTTTCCACATTTTATAACAGCAGCTGTAAGATTAACCGTTGACTTTCTGCTTGACAAAATAATAAGAAAACCATGTTATACATTTTTGTTTGGATACATTTTGTGTAAATCAGTACAGCACAACACCAAGAAGACATTTCACTGCGATACTATAGTTAAAACCAGGGACTGCGAAGGTGATTATGACTAATCTACATTTCCCTGACACTTTTCTTTCTTTACCAGGACACGACGCACCCAGCTCGCTCTGTGAGCTTGGATTAAAAGTTCATAGCGCCCTTCTAGCCACACTGACCACTCGAAGCGCTTCACAATAAAGCCACATTCACCCACTCAAAAATACAGATACACAAATCGGTACCAAAAAAAATACAAAATAAAATTAATTTGAATGCTGCTAGTATTACAGAAATCTGAATCGGCTAAAAACAGCATCAGCACGTCTTCGCTTTAGAAAAGCCAGAGGTAGGACAGGGGCCACAAATTTCTGATTGGTGCATTTCTTTTTAGCAACAATAGACTAAATCTAAAGTAAATCAGATTGATTTCACACCATAGCTTGGCTCCTAAGCTTTGAAGTGAAAAGAGGCAGGAAAGAAAGCACAAACGGCTGTCCTGCAAACAGGGAAGCACGTCATTGAGTGATTTGTTAATCAAAACCGCCCTGTATATAAAACGGGGCGTTTATTGACCCCCTCACCCTGCAAATAGTCCATTCATTGGTAATGTAATACTTTCTAGCATAGCCCGTAGTTTCCGTGCAGTTAAGATGTAATGTCTCGTTCGTGCGATTAAAGGTGAGGTCCCGTCAACCGCTGCTTATAAAGCTGACCTTTGTGAGCTGAATGACGGACCTGGTAGTCACAAAACTCCTGCAGCGCTGCCTAAATGCTTGGCCATTACTGTACCGTTAGCTGAACAAAAAGGGTGGTACAAACATGCCGCTGCAGACTAAAAGAGAGAGCCAATCAGATGCACGCCGCTCACAGCCTGATGAGCTAACACAGGCAGTAAGCTTTACAAGCCTGCGCTGAGGCAGGGGGATGATGGGAGGCTATCAAGGTCCTAAAACTTGATAGCCACTGACACGGATTTCTTCACACAGATCTCCAGTATCACTCTTCCTGCTAATTAAACGTTGCTTCATAAAAAAAAAAAAAATCTTCAAACTCCTTCAACTTTGGCCTACGTTGTCATGCCGTCTTAAATGTTTCGCTGCCCCACTGGTTTTCTTCCAGGATTGTCTCTTATTCAGCTCAACTCATCCCCCCATCAGTTCTGAGCAGCTTCCCTGTCCCTGTTGAAAGAAGTCCACAGCATGATGCTACCATCACCGTGTTTCACAGCGGGGTTGATGCGCTGCGGTACATTCCCTCCAAAAGAGTGAAATTTATGTGGGTTTTTTTTCTTTAACTTTCTCAATTTGGACTGATGCCTTTAAGTTGGTCCATCGCTTAACATTCAAACATAAATGTTTGTGGCTTTAATGTGATGACATTTATAGAGGTATGAAACTCTTGCAAGGAAGCAAATGCCTGCTTTGTGTTCAAAGTTATCTGATCTTTCCCACAAGCTGCTTTGGGAGATGGGGGGCCGCCAGCGAGGACACACGGATACTCTCCCCATGTTACCCAAACCACAGATACATGCGCTACACAATTACTCCTGGGCTCCGCTGTGATCCGGGGGAGTCGGATCAATGAGGCTCCTGTTATGGAGGAGTGACTCACACCGGAAAACCGTTTAAACGGGGGGGGGGGGGGGGAATACACACATAGAGCACAATGATCTGGACTGATTACTTCAGCTGCTTTATCTCACAGCGGCTGTGTATAAAGGAAAGTGTTTAAATCACTAGCAGAGAAGCAACAACCACTTTGCCAGCAACAACCCATCCAACATGTGGAGAGGCGTCAGAACCACCGTCGTCTATAAACACAGCGACCAGCAGCTCAGCAATGACCCAGCTCTCCCCGACACCTCACACAGCTTCTTCTCACGCTTCCACTCTCCAACCATCAGAAGGCCTGAACATCCTCCTGAGCCAGAGGTGCAGCATCAGGCCCTCGTCCTGCAGCTGCACCAAGTGACCTCCTCCTTAAAGCAGGTCATGACTGGAAGTTATGTAGCACCGGCTGAGTGGTGAGTGGTGCTGGCTGCTGTGTTATCAAATGATGACAAGCTAATGAAACACGGCACTCCTGTGATTATTTGATTAAATATTTACTTCAAAGAGATGAGGCTCTAATTAAAGCTATGCTGGAGAGTTCCTCATCAATTCACAAGTCCCTGGTGATATGATGCAAATAAAAGCTGCAACGATTGCATAATAAAGCAGGTGAAGCTGCAGGGTGTTGCTTAAACTAACTAACCCAGCCATTCATCGGGTGCAATGACCTCTGACCTCTGTCAGCTCGCATCACTCTCACTGATAACCTCTCCACTACCTGTCACTCTCAATATCGAAGCTTTGGTTTCATTGGAAAGAGCACAAGCTGCCATGACAACCGGCCAGGCGGACCTGAGCGCTTCTTCCTGGCCAATAAAAGCGGCTGAGGAGTCAAGGGTGTTTCCTATTGTTCTTCCACACAACCGTGTAATTTGTGAAAGAGGACAACTGTTAAAAGGGAACAGCCTGAGTCATAAACTAACTGTGGGTGATAAAACAGTAAGACAGTTGTAGCCGCCGTCCTGACTGTTATAGTTACAGAAAAGAGCAGAAAAGAGCTGCTGCATTATGGGAAATTCTGATCCTAAGAATTAAACTCATGCCTCCCGCGCTGTGATTGGTCCAGCAAGTTTTAGACTGGAAATTCAAGAGATTTGAGAAAGTAAAGTGTATTTTCTACAGAGGCACGCCGACGGTTCCTTCAGGGTTCTACCGCAGGGATCCAGACTTTAACGGGTGCTGGTCATGTTACTCCTTTGTTTCAAATCCTCCGAACCTTCTGCCTCAGGACATCGACCTGTACCGGCCAGCCTTGTGGACAATTTGCAGAACTGACCAGGAGATGACTTCCACAGATTTCCTGATATCTGTTGTTCAATGTTAAAGCAAAGTAGTTCAGTTTTATGCTTTGGATTTTTTTGTCCGTCAGGAACATGCTGGATTTGGGAATGTGGGCAGACCTTTGGAAATCTCAGGGTTAGGATAAGCATCAGGGAAAACACAGGCTGCTCTTTAGTAAAGCTATCTCTGCTAATTCTGCTAACATAAGATGCTAAAGACAGCTTAAAATAATAACTCCGTAATTATTATGCCTTTGTATGATTCAAATATTAATAAATCACTGTTTTACAGCCACTGCTCTCTCACACGCTCAAGAAATGACTTTTGTTTCAATTATAAATAATTAATGACTAGTCGTCGCAGAAAGGCTGGAACAATATTTAAAATGCTTCTAATTGCATTTCTTCAAAAAAAAAAAAAAAACACTATCAGCAGGATAATGTTTTACAAACACTAAATGCAAGTTGCAACACAAGTTGGCCAAATCTCCCAGACGCACCTGTATGAAAAAAAACAATGAGGACATTTCTAAATGTCATGTTTCAACCTGATGTAAAATAGCATAACTAATATTCAGTGAGCAGCAAACAGAAATGTCTAGGCACAATGCTTTTCAAAAATACACAAAGACTTGTCTGATGAGCCAAATATTTGGACGATTACTTCAGTATATTTCTCTCTTTTTTTTTTTTTTTTGGAGTTCATTGAACAGGTCTTCTGAACAGAGAAAATTTGCAATTTGTTTCCAGGAAAACGGACAAAAACAATACAAAAATACAACAAAGGTGAAATAGTCTTTTGAAAAACGGTGAGAACAAAAAGATCATCTCAGAATAACCAACTAGACGTTTAGACAGGGGAAAAACCAACTTATCAAAGAAATGAAAAATTAATCATGAAAACATGGTTGCATTTTACACTGCACTGTAGCTACTCCAAAGCTTTAAAGTAACTGCACAAAATAATGACTGATAAAATAACCTATACGTCTATGCAAGCATCACCGCAGCCTGCTCTCTCCCCACATAGTGAACGCGGCGCTGGCTTTACCCGTGGATCCAACTAATAAAACCAGTGAGAAAAAGTTGCAGCTACACTGTGAGAATTTAATCAGGGGGAGCTGTGCTGCCTTCCTCAGCAATTTTCTCAGGAGAGAATGGATTACATCATGCCCTGCAGTCAGCCAACAGCGTGTGGGCACCAAGGATCTGGCCTGCAGACTGTGAGCAACGAATAAGCAACCAAACACACACAGAAACACCAGCGTTCAGTTTCAGGTCTGTTTCCCCCCACCGCTCTATAAACACTCTCCTCAGTGTGTGAAG
This sequence comes from Fundulus diaphanus, assembly GCA_037039145.1. Lineage (NCBI taxonomy): Eukaryota > Metazoa > Chordata > Actinopteri > Cyprinodontiformes > Fundulidae > Fundulus > Fundulus diaphanus. Next base: position 13,968,804 of record CM073136.1, on the reverse strand, counting down.
ATATGTCTCTGTGTCCTAAATGCTGCTGTAGAAACACGGATGTGAGCTAAAGAAGAAGGGATGGAATTCTCTAAAGACAGGAAGAAAAGCGCGCGTCCAAAGCAAAGAAATCAGGAGGATCTCTGCTGCCAGGTTTCAGGCTTGCCAGCCTCTACAACACATTAGCAGCAGGATGAATGCACAGTCACTGGGTTTGTCCGGGTGTGTTGAGGCAGTGCATTTAGGCTTTTACGCCACCCTGTCCTGCCATTATCAATTAGGGGGTGACACTGGGGAAATTAAAAGCCTCCGTGAAGGTCTGTCTGCTGCCAGTTGCTCTGCCCCATAAAGCATTTTTAATAGCAGAAACACAACCTGGGACTCTTTGGACACAACCAGCCGCAACACTCGCTCAGTCCATTAAAGTCACAGTTTCAAAACACTCCAAATGATACCTTCCCCGTTCCAACACCGCCATGGAAAGAAATCAAACGCATACCTGTTGGCTCAAAACAAGCAGCTGCTGACCAGAGAGACAGACGGGGAGCGGTGGATTGCATAGTTTACTGTTCGCTGCTCCATCCGTCCCGGAGCCATCTGAACTGGAATCGATACATAAGCACACCCATCTCTTCCAGACCACGTAGGACTTCACTGTTCAATGAGAGAGAAAGCAAAGAGGCCACGTGTTCCCCCGGCGCAGACAGGCAGATGTTTCCAATGAATCTTCACTGCACGTCGCGCTCCAACTTAGGCTGCTTCGGGAGCGGCAAATTGGGATTTTACTGCACGAGGAAGTCAACATGTTTGAGATGTTTGCAGGTAGAGCAAAATGCCCTTTGTTTAAAAAAAGAAGAAGAAGAAATAAAACCCATGCATCATGTTCTGGATGCATCTAGAATCTGTTAATCCATCAGCTGCTTGCAGAGAATAAAACAAATAATTTTATAAGTTCGCAAGAGTGCAGGATGAAGAGGTAGAAGCAGAACAAGGGCAACATGGGCGAGGTGCGACAGGAGAAAAAGAGCTGCGAATGAGTCATGGCCACCTTTTCCACAGAGTGACTGTACTGCTTCAACTGCAGCTCTGAAACCACCAAATCATGTTTCGGTTCATTTATTTCTATAAGTGGAGACATGCAGGCGTGTAAACTCCATTCTGTAAGCCTGCTGGCTAATTCTCATGTTAGCCAACATGAGGTTATGCTTGTCCCCACTTCCAGACACGTTTGATATAAAATAAAATAAAAATAGAGGTGGAACAGTGAGACTGAGATGGAGTCTGAATCTGAACCCGTCAGCATCTTTGGCCATCCTGGAACCGCCATCCTTCTTTCAGGTGCAAGATTTGAACGGTGCTGCAGAGCGTTCCAACACACACTATAAGACAGGGGTCACCAACCTTTTTGAAACTGAGCTGCTTAATTGGTGTTGTGTCATACCAAGGGCTACCTTTACTGACCTTTGAACTACAAGAGTCAGAGTTCACCTTAACATTATGTAAAATAAACAGATTTTTCATGCTTTGTTATAGATATTGTAATTTTTATATCTATATAAATACTCATGGGCACCACATGTGGTCCTTGGGGGCTACCTGGTGCCCGCGGGAACCATGTTGGTGGCCCCCGGTCTAAGATCAAGAAGCCTTTCAAAAGCAACATTCATAACACTTGAACTTTGCTATATATTGCTATGTCGCAGATAAAAATCTGAAAAATGTGTTAGAAATTTGTATTCAGCCCCTCGGTCAGATTGGATGGAGAGCAACTACAAACGGTCAGCTTCCAGTATTGCCAAAGACATTCAGTTTAATTTAGATCTGGACTTTAATTGCACTAATCAAATATCCGAACTTGCTCAGATGTAAACCATTCCATTGGGGCTCTAACTCTGTCTTTCAGGTCATCGTCTTCAGCAGCCTGCAACAGACCAACTCCCTTGTCCCTGCTGCAGGAAAGCATCCCCTCAGCATAATGCTGGCACCACCACCTTTTAAGAATTGGTGTTACGCTCAAACGTCGCAGCAATGACCTGATAATCACTGAATCTCAGCTACACTGTGCTGGCTTTGTCCCACTTTTTAAGGTTTGCTCGTTTAGGTTCTAGGTGAGTTACAGTAGCAGGGCGTACCGCAATCCCCAGATGGTCAAACAATCGTTAAATATGAAAAAAAAAAAAACTATTTTGCAACCTACTCCATCCGGACCCAATAGCAGACTGTATATTTTACCCCCTTCGTCCAATACATATGCACTAATATACAAAACAAAGGTGCACATTTCCAAGACGAGACAGGACATGATATTCGAGCGTTCAGCATGTCCTCTCGTTTAGAACCAGATAAAACGCCAACATGAGGCAAGATAGGAACCGACGTGAAAGCAACTTCAAATGGATAAATGTTTTTTTCGAGAAGAAATAAGAAATCTGTCTTCAACAAAAAGCAGCGATCGTAAACCTAAAACAGGGTCAAGACAAGCTGCTGCCTTTGGATTGTCGGGTCTAAGTGGGATTTTAGCACCTCATTTCTCTAATCCAGCCTGATCGAGCTGCCGGTAGCTGGGCCCTCTGATTGGCCTAAGCCACTGTGTTGAGGAAACTCACCAACACCTTAAAGGTCAATCAGAGCTGCGACTCCCACACAACACACTAACGGGAAGGAAATAAGGGTAAAGAGAGGCACGCGCAGCGAGTAAAGCGCCACCTAATCGGCAAGTAACACTGAGACACACTGATAAATATTTATTTTGCTATCCGGTGTAAAATTAAAAAAAATCCATAGAAGCCCGCTGAGATGATGAAGGGGGCTCATTATCTAGCCACTCAACATCGAGTGAGCATACATGTGGAGCACTTCCTGCAAGAGGACAGCCTGATAGAAGGCGCTATTGTCCCTTAATATGTCAAATGACTGACAAATCCACAACTGCAGGATATCTTCAGGAGCCATACGCCTGTAGGCAGAGGGAGATAAGGACCCCCCTCTACTTCAGAGCCAAACGCACGCATGCATGTAGTCCCCCCAACTCATTCACTACACACCCCAAACCTAAGCAGGCCATGTTGCCATGGTAGCCAGTCAGTACATGATATAATTACCTAGCATAAACCCTCGTGGTTGAGGCGGGTCACAAACGGCACACTGCTGGAGACATTATGGCACCCACCAACATGGGCAGGGCCCAAAACGGTTCCCATCTGCAGGTGTAGACACAGAGACCCAGAAATGCTTTTGCTACAATCCCCGTGACTCGCCACGCCAGCAGTAGGTTTGACGGGATCAATCAGTCACATGCACTGCAGAGCTACTCAGTGCCAACACGCCTGCAGTGACGCGCAGTAAAATAACGCCGCAGATATGCTGTGTGTGTGCTTCTGCTCCTCAGCGTGCCGCTAACTGCACCGTGCATACCTGTTGGTGGCCGTGTGCTAATGGAAAGTGACACCAAAGAAGTCAATAATATGCAAAGGCCCAGCTACAGCCTTTGGGGCAACCCAATCAGCGGTTGTGCCGTCTTGTTTAGAGGGCTCCACAGCCCAATTAAGAGAATCTGATGCAGCTAAGGGCATCTCTAAAAAACTGGGGGTGTCGGACAGAGTACCTGAGGGTGAGGGAAATGTTTTCACACCAGGTCGATGCAGCAGAGGTTACTTTAAACCTGAGGCAGGAAAAAAATCCTCTTGTTTCAAAAAATGTGACTTTGGAGCAAAGAAAGTTTTTTTTACCCATATGTAGATGTACTGCACATTCACAAGAAGAGAATCTGTGCTTTGCATAAATGTAGTTCTATTTCATCCCTACTGACCGCCAGAGGCGGTGCTTTAAGCACTGAATGATCATTCTTGCGCATGCGCAGGTCGAGTACTAATGACAACAAAGTCACCTGTGACCTGCCAGGGACCCACGTGACTATATATAGTGACGTGGCACCCGGCGTTCAATCCCTTCGTTCTTCTCGCGCGCAGGTATGGTCGTGCTATCCTAGCTGCTTGTTACTAGTAGCCCCGTGACCGGGCTTGGTCGGAGCTGCGGGTAAGTTTCGCCCTCCAGGGACTGCACAAGCTGCTTTCACCTTACCAGGTCTGCGGTCGCCGCGACGACGACTGGTAAGTTTTGTTCTTTTCTCGGCAGTAGTTTACTACTCGCGTTGATTTACCACTGTAGATTTGTGGCTCTTTTGACTCACCAGTAGCGTTTCTGCTAGCGTTGAGTTCCTCTATAAGTTTGTTTATCTGACTCACCAGTAGCGCTGCTGCTCGCGTTGAGTTCTTCTATAAGTTTGTTTATCTGACTCACCAGTAGCGTTACTGCTCGCATTGAGTTCTTCTATAAGTTTATCTGACTCACCAGTAGCATTTTCTGCTCGCGTTGAGTTCTTCTATAAGTTTGTTTATCTGATTCACCAGTAGCGTTTCTGCTCGCGTTGAGTTCTTCTATAAGTTTGTTTATCTGACTCACCAGTAGCGTTACTGCTCGCGTTGAGTTCTTCTATAAGTTTATCTGACTCACCAGTAGCGTTTTCTGCTCGCGTTGAGTTCTTCTATAAGTTTATCTGACTCACCAGTAGCATTTTCTGCTCGCGTTGAGTTCTTCTATAAGTTTGTTTATCTGATTCACCAGTAGCGTTTCTGCTCGCGTTGAGTTCTTCTATAAGTTTGTTTATCTGACTCACCAGTAGCGTTACTGCTCGCGTTGAGTTCTTCTATAAGTTTATCTGACTCACCAGTAGCATTTTCTGCTCGCGTTGAGTTCTTCTATAAGTTTATCTGACTCACCAGTAGTGTTTTCTGCTCGCGTTGAGTTCTTCTATACGTTTATCTGACTCACCAGTAGCGTTTCTGCTCGTGTTGAGTCCATCTTCCTTTGATGTTAATTATCTGACTCACCAGTGGCATTTTCTGCTCACGTTGAGTTCATCCTTGGTTAATAATCGGACTCGCTGGTGGCGTTTCTGCTCACGCTGAGTTCGAAACCTCTAAGGGAGTTTTCCTACAACGGAGTCGTCAATGGCGTTTTCTGCTCGTGGTGACTTCTTGTTGGTGGCGGGCTAATCACGCCTTCAGCATTATGATACTGGATAATTTGTGCTGCTCGACCTGTCTGGCTACGATTCAGCCCGACGACGGGCATGATTTGTGTCCCTCCTGTCTCGGTGTGGAACATCTCCGGGAGGCGCTGTCGGATAACACCTGCTCCAATTGTTCCGTCATGCCCCGGTCAGGCTGGATCGGTTGGCTGCGCTGGAGCAGCCTACCGACTGGGCGGGCGCTGCGCCGCATAGTCTGTTGCCACCGGGGAAGGCGATGTACAAACGGCCCCCTGTGGCTGATTCTTCGGTGCCGGCGAAGCGAGCCAGATGGACCGATGCAGGGAGGTTGTGCACAAGAGTGGATCATCTCACTTCTGAGCTGGCCCAAATGAAGGCCCTTCTCCAGTCCTTTCAGGCTGGGGTGATTGCAGTGCGGCTCTCCCTCCCGAGCAGGATGAAGTATCAGTCACTGATGACGATGCTATGGGCTCTGGCTCCCACTTCTGTGAGGACCTCCCGGAGCTGGGCTCCGGGGCCTCCGGGTCTGACTCCATTGCCTCCCAGGAGGATACGGGGGAGTCTGTGACAGCCGCCATCCGAACGGCTCTTGCCCGTTTACGTATTGATGTTCCTCAGACCCAGCCTGCAGCTTCCAGCGCCTTTTTTAAGCGCAGTAGATCAGAGACTGCCTTTGTGGTTCCTCCCTCGGGGGAGTATATACGGGAGCTACATGCTTGCTGGTCAGACACCAAGGCGCTTTCACGTCTGATAACAGATGGCAGGGTCCTGGCAGCTATGCAGGAGGCACCCAGGGTTGGCTTGGTGCAGATGCCAGCGGTGGAACCTGGCATTGCTTCTCTTATTATTCCACCTGATCAGGTTCTGCGGCCCAATGCCCGTTGTCCGCGCCCTCAGTGCCGTATTACTGACGACCTTCTCTGCAAGGCCAATGACTCTGGGGCCCGCATGGGCCGGATTGGGAACTCTCTCTCCCATCTTATGTTGGCCCCGTCTTCCTCCTTGGAATCTGTTCCACTGGACCACGCCACACAAGGCCTGGTTGATGCGTCTCTGCAGGCCTGTCCACGCTGGTTCACGCTCGCCGCCAGGTCTGGTTGGCGCAGTCGCCACTTACCGATCCTTGTAGGAGAACCCTCCGGGCCCTGCCTGTAGTTCCGGGGGAACTTTTTGGCTCTGTGTCACTGGACGCCTTGGACTGTACTGCTCAGGCCTCTAGAACAAGGCAGCAGCTGGCAGGCCTTCACAGATGTGATTGCCTACCAGTCCGCACTTGTGCAGCTGCGGGTCCTTCACGGAGGCCCTTGCGCCCATCTCCATTCATTGAACCCCAGTGTCTGGTACCAGCCCTGACATCGGTCCAAAGACCTGCTCCAGATCAGGGAAACTGGGCCGCGACCCGGTGTAGGCACAGGCACTGAACCAAGAAATCTGCTCCTTGCTGGCCAAGGGTGCTATTGTGCTCGTGGACCCCCTGCGGGATCCAGGGGGCTTTTATTCCATATATTTTCTGGTTCCGAAGAAGACCGGGGGCCTACGTTCAGTCTTGGACCTCAGAGGCCTGAATGTGTACTCGAAGGCCATGCCTTTTCATATGCTGACCACCAAGGAAGTGTTGCAGGCAATTTCCCCGGGCAATTGGTTCACTTCCATAGTTCTCAAGGATGCCTATTTTCATGTTCCGATCACTCCGCCACATTGGCGGTTTCTTCGTTTTGCCTTTCAGGGGAGGCACTTCCAGTTCAGGGTCCTCCCGTTCGGACTTTCGCTGTCTCCCAGGGTGTTCACCCGATGTGTCGCAGCGGCCCTCTCTCCTCTGCAGGCACAAGGATTACGGATCCTCCCTTATCTAATGCCCTTGGGACTGCTGTCATTGCGGCCCCTCCAGATGTGGTTAAACAGCTTGAATCTGGACTCCATACGGAATACTCGGCTCAGAAGACTTTGGGTGGGGCCTCAGTGTCTTCAGTCTCTGTCCCAGTGGAGGGTGAGGGCGTTTATGATGACAGGGGTCCCGCTCGGCTCCCTCTCATGTCGTCGGGAAGTTGTGTTTACAGATGCATCCTCCACGGGCTGGGGTGCAACCTGGCAGGGTCAAATGGCACAGGGGACATGGTCCCAGCGGCAGAGCAGGGAACACATTAATGTCCTGGAATTACAGGCTGTACTTCTGGCTCTTCAGAGCTTTCTTCCAGGCTTGCAGGGAAAGCATGTGCTGGTAAGGTCAGACAACTCCACCGTGTTTTTTCACATCAACCACCAAGGGGGGACCAGGTGAAGGAACCTGTTGTGGATGACTCAACGGCTGCTGACCTGAGCAGCTCCATATTTGGCCAGCCTCAGAGCAGCCTACATCCCCGGGCCAGAGAACGTGCCAGCAGATTTTCTATCCCGTCAGAAGCCGCTTCCAGGAGAGTGGAAGCTTTGCCAAGAGGTAGTGGAGTGCATCTGGAAGGTCTTCGGCAGGGCGGATGTGGACCCCTTTGCTTCAAGGGACGCATTTCACTGTCCCCTTTGGTTCTCCTTGGACGACAGCAGCCCTCTGGGCCACGATGCGCTGACATGCGACTGGCCCCGGACTCTCCTTTATGCCTTTCCACCATTCAGCCTGCTTTTTCAGACTCTCCTAAGGGTACGTCAGGAAGGGCACAGGGTTCTGCTGGTAGCCCCCTTCTGGCCAGTGAGGACTTGGTTTCCTCTACTGCACGAGCTCAGCTCCGGCTCACCAACGCGTCTTCCCTTCAGGATGGATCTTCTCTCCCAGCTGGGGGGTCAGATTTTGCACCCCAAACCGGACCGGCTCCAGCTCTGGATTTGCCCCTGCAAGGCCAGGGCCCACTTTCTCAAAATACACTGGGTCAGGAGGGCGTACAATGGCTAATGCATGGGCGCCGTCCACACGAGCTGTCTATGCTAACAAGTGGGCGGTCTTTGCAACTTGGTGCCGTAATAAAGGACAGGACCCGGTGCAGTGTTCAGTCTCTGACATACTGACCTTCCTGCAGAAATTACTGGATCAGGGACGGTCTCCGTCTACCTTAAAAGTGTATGTAGCTGCCATTTCCTGTTGGCATGTCGAGCTGAATGGTTGTACAGTGGGCCGAGACAAGGACGTTGTGCTGTTTATGAGGGGTGCTCGCCGTTTGCATCCACCCAACCGCCCTGTGGAACCGTCGTGGGACCTCTCTCTGGTGCTTGAGGCTCTTCGATCCCTCCCATTTGAGCCCCTGGCATCAGCAGACCTCAAATGGCTCTCACTGAAGACAGCGTTCCTTTTGGCGATGGTTTCCGCAAAGAGTGTGGGTGAATTGCAGGCTCTCTCGATGGCCGAGCCCTGCTGCCGGTGGAATCCTGATGGCTCAGGTGTTACACTGTGGCCTGACGCAGCATTTGTTCCTAAGGTGTCACTGGCGGCAGGCGGTAACCAGCCACTCCATCTTGCTCGGTTGGACACTGGATGCCCCTCCGAACCACTGTGCCCTGTTCGTGCCCTTGAGGCATATATCAATGCCACAGCATCCTTCCGAAAGACAAATAGCCTTTTTGTTTGCTATGCCGGCTCACGGAAAGGTCAGGCACTTTCTAAGGAGCGACTTGCACACTGGGTTGTGGATTTGATCTCCAAGGCTTATGCCTTGCAGGACCGGCCACTGCCGGCAGGAGTGAAGTGTCACTCTACAAGGGGCATGTCGACATCGTTTGCTGCCATGACTGGGGTGCCGTTGGATGTTATATGCCGTGCGGCCTCCTGGAAATCACCTAGTACCTTTACTCGGTTTTACAGGGTGAATATGGCTGCGCCCCATCCCCTTCAAGGAATTCTGGAGCAGCATACATCTACATCACATTAGGTGGATGTTCCTTGAATGTTGTCAATTTCTCGTGACCTTGTTGACATAAGTCAACCAGTGCTTAAAGCACCGCCTCTGGCAGTCAGTAGGGATAAAATAGAATGAAAGTTACTGCTGTAACTACGGTTCTATGAATCCCAGATGACCGCCAGAGTGCTTGGTCCCTCGGAATCTCTGCTTTTCACGAGAAGATTGAAGGATTGAACGCCGGACTCTATATAGTCACGTGGGTCCCCGGCAGGTCACAGGTGACTTTGTTGTCATTAGTACTCGACCTGCGCATGCGCAAGAATGATCATTCAGTGCTTAAAGCACCGCCTCTGGCGGTCATCCGGGATTCATAGAACCGTAGTTACTGCAGTAACTTTCGTTTTCCATGTTACATCTATTTCGTGCTTTTCTATATTTGTTGTTTCTCTTTAATCATTTATTTCATTAATCTGATAAATGAAACCATGTCTTTAATCTTGCTGTACAGTATTTACTTCATAGCAAAAAGACAAACAGATTTGATCTGATAAAACTTGCACCGTATCTACCTAGAAGAACTAACATTTATTTGCTATCCTCCTTTTTCCATTTAAGCCCTAAAAACATCTGAACAGTTCCAGCTTTACACTAGAAGTTAAACCAAAATATTTTTGGATAGTGAACAATCCTAAAAATGTTCCACTCTCTGGGAACTTGAGCGTCTTAGCTACTGAAGATATACATCCAGTGCGAGCATTAAAGGCAGTCAGCATCCAAGAAACTGTCTAAACATATTATCTATATGCAGAGGATGAATGACTGCCACTTGACTGTAATATTGGACATTGATGTTGTGGTGACGATTGTTAGAAATATTGTGCAGCTCTTCCTGTCCAGTGGAAATGTTTTATTCTCAGGCGACTGTGTTTAGCACAGTTACTGCGGTCCCACAGCTTGCTTCTGTTTGCATCAAAAGCTAGAAGAAAGGGGCAACCTACCCCATCCTGACCCGATAGACTGTATCGGAAGGAAGGGTGTAAAATATACATATGCACTACACAAAACAAAGGTACGCATTTCACAGACAATACAAGACTTTTAAATGTTTTAAACTGTACTTCTTGCTTAGAACCAGGTAAAGCAGCAAGATGTGGCAAGACGTGGATCAGTGTGAGTGACATGCAGATACATCATTGTCCCCCAGAAACTGGAGTTCAGACGGCAGTAATCCAAACTTTAAGTGATAATAATGCATATCAGATGGAACAGCTCGGAGTGATTTTTGGCACAGATTTCAAACGGCCTCAGAGAGAGAATCCTAATGCACTCTTCCAGAGGAACCATGATTCCTACAATTACAGCCTGGATTATAGGTGAGGAGCCGAGCTCACCAGTCAGGGGGTTTAGTGTGGAATAAATATGTTGTAATTAGCAAAGACCAAATGTTTTGGATCATCAACTGTCCACCACTGCACATTAAAGTAGTAAGTTATTCTTTCTCTTTATATTTGGTATGATTTCTCCTGAAAATCAATTAAAGTCATATCTTTGGCTCTATCAATAAATCAAAGAATTTTCAATGGATTCCTTGATGGCTCAAGTAGTGGATAGCTGCAGCCCCAGTCCTGACAGTCATGTGAACGCTACTTTTCAGGTGAGCCCCAAACTCCACATGGTATCAAACTATACCAAGGCTTTAAAATGTAGCGTTTCCAAACTGGCCAACATGCCGTCCCTACAATTTAAAGACCTCGAATGGTGATGTTTCAGTGAGGCCTAAAAGAAAAAGAGAGAAACTAAAGGAATGGTGTCCATTGCTGTCATTAAGCTAATGCTTTTTACAGGTACAGTTGGCAAGCATTGAGGCTTTGGCAGCAGACTGCAGGTTTGCATCTGAGGCAATATCCTGGCTAAATTAACCAGCAAGTATCAGCTTTCATAGCCTCCCAGTGTTTAATATAAACTGCAGAAAAAAATAAGTACTTTTCGGCCCAATAATGGTTACTTAAGTCTTTCCTATTTGTTCTTTGGGATGTGTAAACCATGTACCAGATTAGCCAACACTGAAGAAAATGGATGACTTTATGAGAAAAGCCGGAACAAAATTAATTCAAAATTTAAATGAAGTGAGACTTTCCCAGAAGAGACTGAAAAACGTGATATAATTGTCCACTGCACATCGAACAGTGGCTGACTCTTGCTTCTAAAGGCTCATTCATACCTCACGTAAAAGACGGATACGGATACGTGTGGAGTGTTTCATACGTTCTAACCGTCGATTTCGTCCGTACTTTGACACGAAAATTGGGAGCTTACGCTTACGGACGAAACGGATCAATACGGAGCAATACTACCGGAAACGGTGGGGGCGCTATTGAGTTTGTAGTATAAAATGTCAACAAAACCACGAAGAAGGTTGTAATTCTGGGCTTTAAACAATGGCGGGATTCGAGGAACAACTTGCGGAGCTTGTCCGCAACTACCCACACATATGATGTGTCGTGTCCGGGGCACAGGGACAAACAAAAAGTTTACTTAAGGAGCAAATACAACAAAATCACGTCTTGGACCGTCGCCATGTTTGATCAGTTCATTGGCGCCCAGCACTGCCACCTAGAGGACATATTGGTTATTGCGCACCTCAACGGACGGAGGTATGAAGGAGTCAACGGATAGAACGTACGGACAGAAATACGGACGTGTAGGCCAAACGTAGGGTATGAATGGGCCTTTAGTCAGTTGATTGGTGAAAACACAATGTTTTGCATATTAGTCATAGGGCTGGGCCTTTATCGTTTTATCGTTATCGTGAAAATGTTCTTATCACGATAAGAAATTGGATTTATCTAGACAGCGAGAAATTCCCACTAGTGTTGTCTGAAAACCCCCAAAAACTGCCAATATTGTGAGGATTGTTATTTTTGCTGTTTTCTCCAATGCTGGTTTATTGAGAGCGTCAATAAATATCAATAAATTCAAAAATATAATTAAATGCTGTTACTCTGTGAAGTTTGGTAATAAACAAAGATCACACTTTTTATGTAACTATAGTCCTGATGAAACACATTTAAAAGTTTGTTTTAATATAAGTTACATTTTTAAATGTTTTTAAGGACAGTATTAGTCAATAATTGACATGCAGTCACAGCCACAAAGTTACCTGAAAAAGACTGGAAGAAGCTAGAAGCTAGATAGTCTATCATGATGACATGTTTCATGAATTGGTGCTATATAAATAAAATTGAACTGAATTGAAAATTGAATCATCACTTTTATAATTTTCACAACGTAACCACAATATATTGTGATCAAATTTAGAGTCCATATCACCCACCCTAATTAGTCCTATGGTTTTCTTGTTCATACACAAATGTGTGATTGCATATCCACCTTATTTTTGACGGAAACATGGAGGCAGCGAGTTTGTGCGAGACTTCCGCCCGCTCACTTCCTGTCAGTGGATAGCTTGCTGAAAAGCGACACATGCGCCGCGCCCACCTCGTCTCGAATTATTGAATTATTCGTAATTATGACTTCGAGGAGTACCGGGATCAGTTGTGCAGTTAGAGGATGTCACAATAATTGGTATAAAAGAAAGGTTTACATGGCGGAGGAGTGTTGTATTCATCGGCCGCGTACGAGAGCTGAGTGTGGATGTGAGGCGCCCTACGACTTTCACCCCCCGCCGAAGAATGAAGAATCTTATCGTCTTTGGTTGAAAGCTTTGAATTTGAAGAAACCACCGAAGCGACCGTTCGTGTGTTCTTTTCACTTCGTCGACAAGAGACCTACAGCAGACCACCCGATACCAGAAAAGTGGCTGGGTTATGAACTTCCATTAAAAACTCAGAGGAGGCGCCTCAAGAGGAGCGTAGACACAGGTAAGCTTGAGCATTTTTGATTGCTGTTGTTAACTCTTCTCGGTAATCTAGTCAAAGCAACGCAACAGCTGGTAAATTATTGTATTGAACAGACAATTCATTAGCCTACCTTCCACAAAATCGCCGCAGCATGACTGCAGGATTTCCCCAAACCCGCAACACAGGAGCACCCGGCCGTCTCAAAAGTGCCGGTTGATGTGGTCAGAATCCATGCCGAATGAGCGTCGGATTTGCTTTGGCTTGGGTCGACATCAGCTTTCAGGAATATCAGATCGTTGATGTTGTTACTGATTAACACCTTCCCAACTTTTCCGCTGAGGAGGTACTGATACGCCTCTGTACTCTTGTAGTTGCGCATCGTAGATCAATCCGCACCGAGTGACAATACTACATAGTTAAAAATGTCCTCATATGTAATATGAGGCCACTTTTTCATATCATCCTCCCACTCACGAATAGTTCGAGGGTGTGGCACTGACCTGCCACTCTGATCGCTTAGCAAATTAGGAAAATGTTGCCATGACATTGATTACTAAATCTGTTAAGCTACCGATAGTTTGCATAGGAAAGCGCTGAAACGGAAGTGCGGCACACACAAACGGAAGTTGGACCCAGAGTTACTTCTGCGTTCGAAAATAAGGTGGATAAAGCATAGAGCTACATATTAAAACAGCAAAGTGTCACTAAACCTTGTGAAGGAATAATGAAGGAAGGAATAATGTACTAATGGTTAAAGGGTTCCTGTATAATGTGACTTGGAAACACCACAGTGACTAATTCAATTGACTTCTTACAGTCTTTACAACAATGAACAAAGTGAACAACGGTCTTTATGGGCTGCTTCAGCTTCCTGCCTGCCTGATCACGTGATCTGCTCTGCGTCATGTGCTCGGACGTCTACGGACAGCTGTCGGCACAGGACAGAGAGCTGTGCAGGGAGTAGAAGAAGACAAACGAAGACAAACCACATGCAAACACGCACAAAAGAAATAATCCCCCATCTTTATATTTACTTAAACTCACTCATCCCATATTAAGAGATAATGAAACCGTTCACGTGCCAGCGTAATTCTTTGCTTTTGGCCTCTTCCCTCATTTTCTCACTGAGGATTTCTCTAATGTCAAAGAGCAAATCAGGCTGAACAACATCCTTTGACATAAGCATATAGACAACATACTGAGACCAGAAGGCAACAGCTTAGTGGGGGCAATTAATCTTTAATGACCCAGACAAAAGCACATGTGCACAAAGACACACAGAGATGAGGAGAAAAGTATCAACGGGCTAGTGGGATCCTTAATTTGTATGCCACAAACTGATTGAGGATGTATCTCTGAATGCGATTTATAATAAAATTCCCTATGAATTAGTGCATATGTATGCTCACCTGCGTCTGGCTGGTTGACTGGTTGTTGCCCGAGTGCATCCATCAGCCCCAACTCATAATGGTCTCATCTTCCCATCCCGTCTCCCCCACTCTTCTCTTCCGCTACACTAACCTGAATGCTTAATGATGGCCCCTGCCTTCCGGGAGCAAGTAAACACGCCGGCCTCACCATTGGCTGAGGAAGAGAAGTCGACCTGCGCTGATTGGCTCAGACAGATGGGGCATGGATGGCAGTGGAGGAGAAGGTTGGTGGTTACTACAGCTCTACAGCTTGACTGCTGCCCATGTCATGGAGCACACAGCACACACACAGACACACATGAAAACAATCACACACAAAAGGCTTTCAGCCCCCTCAGGGTATGGTGAGGGTCCTCGGAGACTTAGAACGCAAACACACTAAGACACATGACACACCCTCTAACATCAAGCATAACAAAGGATACCCGAGCTTTACCAAAGGCAAGACACGTGAACCCTAAACTAGTGGTTCCTCTTATGGGTAGAACAACCAAAATCTGTTTTATATTCATAATACTTTTTCACATAATGCGAAGCAAATATTTAGTAAACAAAAATAACTAAATTTTTTAATCCATCTTTATTTTATAAGCAGTGTGATTATAGAAAAAACAATGCTCCAATGCACTTAGGGAGCTTAACTAAGCCATCAGTGACTCAGCTAAAAATAAAATAAAAAGAAAACATAAATCTATTATTTTTATAGTCTAGAAAAAAAGATCAGTCTTATTTGAGGTGGGCAACTTGAAAGTAACTGTTCAGAAACAAACTAGAACAGAATGAGGTTTTTCAGGAAGCTCAAATGTTTGTTTTTCAGAAAGTTTGCAAATTAGCTAGCGTATCCTCAGCGCATTAATACACACAGGCCAATTTACGTCTGGCACAATCACGCCTCCTTTGCACACTGATCTCACCTAATCTGTGTTAAATACAGGTGGGAACGCATTCAAGGCGGACTGAGGTGGAACGCCAAGCATTCCAAGCTATGTTGTTATATATACCATTCAGTGGATATATCCACTCTTGCACTCCAAAAGACCTCAGCCTCCTCAGCAGGTAGAGTCTCTTCTGACCCTTCCTGTAAAGAGCAGCAATGTTCAGACTCTTGTCCAGTTTGTTGTTCAGGAGAAAACCCAGGTACTTAGAAGAATCCACTATCTCAATATCAATTCCCTGGATGTTCACCTGCATCCATTTGGTGAGTCTTCACCTGCAGAAATCCACTACCAGCCTCCTGGTCTACCCCTCCACAGACTGTACCATGTCATTATTTACAAAAAAAAAAACAAAAACAGATGAAAATGGTGGATCTTAAAAGGTCATACCAACAACTTTTTCATCAAAACAATTACATTTTTCAAAAATAATACATCCACAGAACGTCTAGAGTGGAGCGAAAGAAAAGTATTCATTTTACTGAAAAATAAATATATAGTACATAAATAATTGTATCGTACATTTTGAGGGGTCCAAAATATAAACATTTACCCCTGGTTACGATACCAACTTTGACACCAAAGGAATCTGCACCAATAGGAATAGTAGTATGAAGTAACGTGAGACGGAGCTCAGGCGTTGCCAGATCGTAGTAGCCCCATGATAGCGCTGAGAAATGGCTTCTTCTCGCCGTTGCGTTTCTCAGATTCAAGCAGACCAAAAAAGAAGCAAAATGAGGGTGAACATCGCTCAAGCTTTTGAGCGTTGGTGCCCGCTTAAGGAAGCAGAGGGGCTCAGAAGCCACACGGAGGTGGCTGCTTCCCTTCTGTAAAGGTAAGTTAAATTCTTGCTAATGCTAACCATTATGCTAATGCTACTGGACCCGGCAGCCGGCTAGCAAACAGTTGAAGGTTGGAACGAGCACGGGCGAGTGCGCCACCTACAGGGCGGGAGGAGTTAAACTTGTAATTAGCTCCTTTAATACCAGATGTGAACATCTGTGTTTAAAGCTGTCCGCTTGTAACTGAATCAACCGCGGTGCAAGCTAATGCAGTCTGAGGAGCCCTTTACATGTTGTAGTGAAATTAAGCAGAATGCTAAATTACATGAGATTTAGCCTTTTTTTCTTTGCTGTCAGACGTCTGTAAAAGTTTAGTAAGTTCAAATTCAGCATCTAGCTCATGCTTGTTCGCTGCATGTAAAAGAGCAGTGAGAGCATATTGTCAGCACCAAAAGCTTCATCTATAATGGAAAAGCTTGTCACTGAATGAGCTCAGGCTGCCATGGCACAGCTGAACCCCTGCAGGGACAGAAGCAACCAAGAAGTCAAGTTAGGGTTGTGACTGATAGCCAGAGCTCCATATCACTTCTTTCAGCTGGACTCACTCGTTTAGAATATTGTCAAACTAATCTCCATGTTTAAACGTTGCTGAGGCGGAACAAGGAGCTTGCATGCGTTGCTCCTAGGTATAATAGAGTAATAGGCATGCCATTTTCCAGGCGGCGGGGGTTCGTATAAAACGGCGTGTTAAACATGGTGCTTAAAAAGTGACAGGACATGGATTATAGTCTTGCTTGATGAGAGCATCATTAGCAACTGCTTGGTGTAGTCATTCCCAGTAGCTGTGTCTTGCTAAATAAAACTAGGGAGCATTTGGGTGTATGATGGGATTATTTGTGGAGTGTTTTTGGAGAGATGAACTTCTTACATAAGCCAGAACTCCTTAACCGGACCCAAGCGAAGACAATGCTTGAACACAAAGCGGAGAAGTGTGGCACCGAGGAGGCAGCAGAGATGATTGTGTTACGTAACAACAGGGCTTCAGGCTGACTCAGATTGTTTCCTCCCCATGCGTGTGACAGGAACTCTGAATGGCCGTTTCTATAGCTACAGCTCGGAGAAAAGAAGGAACAGATTCATTTGTTGATCAGAGAATGAACAGCGAGAAGGCATTGATTAAAAGCCGACACGCAACAGCGATTAAATTGCACAACACAGATTTCCTCCACCAGATATACAACACTTTACCCTCGCTGCACACAACGCAAAACCAAGCTTCAGCAGTGCGAATGGCAGCAGGGTCATTCATCGCAGTTTGATCAGAAGTTTACTTTTTCTATCAGTAACCACACAACAGTAAACACATGGATTGCTGCTGATTTGGCCTGGGTTGTGTGTGGTTGAGGAACAACTGACATCTTGAAAAAAGACTTTCATATTATTTGGATTTGTGTCCCCTGGTTGAGTGTAGAAGTACTCGATGTTCGCCTTGACCAGCCGTGGTTTTATTAAAACTCCCCTCAGACGGTCTGCCGGGAAGCTATCCAGAACCGCTGAGAGTCCGTTAGCTGAGAAAAGCCCTGTGACAGCCAAATAACTGCTAACATTTAACACTTGAAGACAGAAACTGGGACTGGGTCGAAGTCAGCCAGGAGCTGATGGCTAGCAGTGAACTCCATCACTGTTAATGTGCTCCAGAGGGAATCCAGACAAAGAAAATGGCAGCCTGGGGATTCCCATCCATCTCTCCATTGTCCTTTATGTGTCTACGATTGGATTGTGGAGGTAATGGGTAAGAAGGAAAACCCAGATATCTACCTCCCTAGCAACACTCTCCTGTCAATCCTGGGGAATCCCAACGTGTGCCCAGGCTAAAAGGTACAGACCGTCCATTCAAGAAGTTGTGGGACTGCTCCAGTGTCTCTTTCTGATGAAACCTGGCTGAAAAGGGGGCATTCTTTTAGCCACTGACAAACGGCCCATCTGCCAGTCCTGACTGACATGGCATGGTTAGTAGAGCTCGGCAGAAGTACTCCCCGACACACTGGCATGACAAGATTTTTTTATTGCATCCCCAGAGATGCACATAAAGTCATCCCTTCCCCATCCCGAATCGGATTAAGGGGAAATCCATTGGACATATGTGCACGCGTTATGTCCCTGCAAGTGCACGTGCCACATCAGCCCCACCATGCCAAGCTGTCCATATCCTGACCATTACATAATCCAGCTTTCCCCCTTTGATGTAGCTGCACATGCCACTGAAGTACGACAGAGACCAGGCTAATTCTGTGAAGGTTGCAGTGCAGATCATAAAGATGGAGTCATTCACTAAGGCTGTAGAGGTGGCAGGAGCACCGAAGCTCAAGCAGAATGGTCGGCTCGAAGTAAAAAAGCCCTAAAAAGATCATCCCTCTTTTCATGATTGGGAAAATGTGTGAATCTAATGTGATTCTGATGAAGTTCAAATTACTTTGTGGGACCAAAATAAATATTTTGGTGTATTCAGTACATTTACATCAGCAAATGAATGGAAGATGTTATACAAAAATATCAATGGATGCTGTTCTTACCTTTACCCCCCCAAAAAAAAAACTCTAAGTGGAAATTTGCTCAATTTAAAAGCAGCAATGAAAAATTCAAAGCATAACCAAATCTTTGATATCTGAAGTCCATTACCAAACTAACAATCGGCCCAGTGCTAAATGATTTTGTGCCACATTTTACACGCCTTGCAAAATTGGGACAGAGAGATTTTATTGGCTGATGGTCTCTGTCCGTCTTAGACATGCCCTCCACTGTGCACTGTGCTCTGAAAGCTTTCAGTGTAGACAGACCTGCGCAGAGAGCAGCTGAAACACCACAAATTAAATGTTATGAAAGCAGAACAATAAGGTTATGGTGCAGAACAACTTTCTTTTTTAAGTTTTGCCCACGTGCAACCAACTAAAACCCCACTAGATTATGTTCTGACCTAATTTTTCAAGGAGTCTCGTCAATATAGAGAGCAAATATGCTAATATTAGCCTAGCAGCACTTCCACAAACTGTTCTACACGATAACCTCAACAGCCAGAGAAACATGTGAGTTTAAAGATGACTACAACATCCACAATGTCAATGCTGAGTAAATCTAGAGGGAAACAATATAAAATACTAATGGAGACCATATAATATTGATAAAATGTAGTGTGTTAGTTTACTACACTTTAAAGATACCGTTTGTAAGATATACATGGCATCAGTTTTTCTGGAGTATCAGCTAGTTCCTCTTGCTAAATGAATCTATATCAGGAACAAAAAAAATACTGATTTAAAAAAAAAACAATGCGATTCTCCCCCCCCCCCCCGCTCTTACAACCCATTAAAAGGGTTGCGGTAAACAACAGAAGAGAGGGGAATAATTTGATAAAGTGAGTAGAAAGAGGACATTTTTAGCCAGTGATACAATGTTGAGATACAAAATAATTATTAACCACTTTAGCAACAAAATCATAAAGCTAATAGGATGATTAATGTTACACACTATCATGCTATCTGATCAAGACCGATTTTAGGACAGAAAACTGAGACAGCCGCGTAAGGCACCAAACAACAGGAAGAGGAAAAACTGCTTGCTCTGCAGTAGATTAGAGCAAAACAAATTCAATTTATGAGTCTGTGTGAGAAAACCACAAAGGACAGCAATCAGCCTCCTAAACTGAAACAAGACAGCTCCAAAAAAAAAATAAAGGATGTGTGGAAAATGAGATTTTTGCTGAAAGAAAGCAACTGAGACACACTAATTGCTCTCTGAGACTCAACTACTATAAATGCTGACTGGACAAGAGACGCAGAAGAAGGCGGATAAAAGGTTTACTCTGATGAGATGTGCATGAAGAAGATCAACACCCTTTGAACTGTTAGATTTTTTTTTACATTTTCAGGTTTAGCACTAGCGGATGAAGCACAGAGCTGTAGAAACACGAGGCAGAAATGTAACACAGAGTGTAAATCAGCTGTGGGGGTTAAACAGAAAGACTTCAGTCTCTCAGGGAGAAGCAGAGTCACTCTGCCTTCACTCCCACTTGGCTGCTCTGGCTCAGGATGTGCGGTCGCTGCTTAACGCACACACAGTGGCTGAAAAGAGGAGATGCAATTACACCCTTGTGTTAGTACTTCCCCAGAAAACACAGGAAGACTTAGTTGGATGCATATCGGTTGGAAAGCAGAGGGACGGGGTCAACCTACTGCTTCCAAAGAAATATGAGTCGGCTCGCACATTTTGGGGTGTTACTCCCAAGAAGGAACCGGTTAAAATATGTAAGGAGGGAGCATGCCTAAAGCATTGTTGAATGTGGGGGTCTAATTTTAACTCCTTGAGCAGAGGACTAGTTCAGCAACCTCACACGGAGGAAGCAAAAGATGATGAACTGTCAGGAGCATAAGGTAAAAGGTGTGTGGAGCTTTCTCTCACCATAGGAAAAGCTAGGTCCAACCAGTTGTGATGCTAATATCCAGTTTGCCAGTGCACACAGCGAGCCTCCTGCACAATTTAAAATGAATTCAGTTCCATCTGGTGATCCGAAAGCCTTCATCCTCACTGCAATGCCAGGATTAACACCTAAACCATGCAGACACTATATATGCTTCAGATTTCACAGTGTGGAAACTCATTATCACACAGAAACATTGACCCGATTCAGTACTAAAACAACGATTAGTGAATGCAACGAGCATCTAAAAATATCCAGCTCTGTAAAACATAAGGGAAAACTGGTGCCAATGGAAAGATCCATTCCATCTTTTCACAAGCTCAACAACCAAAAGCGCTCGTTTCTCTGATAAAGAAAAGCACCAAGAACTGCTTGACCTGCAGGGTGAAAGCACATACCTCACCTTGGAGAGGGAGACTAAATAGATTTTATTATTCATGTCAACATTTTCAAATAAACACTCACAATTTGCTCTATTGTTTTTAAGCTCAAATGCACAGGCCAACAGTTTCCCTAAATGTCAATGACAAATTTATCAGCGTGGCTCAAAGGTCCGGCAACACTTTGGACAATCTACGGTCACCAGAGCAGCAGAAGCACTTTCACAGATTCAGATTGAGACGATGTCGGGACAAAGAAGAAGATTTAATGGGTTTCAAGAGGCAAATGCTTACATCCAAACTTCTTCACACTGGCTACTTGCTGCCACTTCAACAAGGAAGCCATGCCCTATATTACATGCTCCAAAAATAAAATCAAAAGAGCAATACACATCAGAAGCACTAGATGTTAAAAAATAACACTTCACACCGACAACCGATGCTCCAAGAAGCAACACCCAGTAATCCTTTTCGAACAAGTCAAGAGTGTCACCGCTTCCAGTAAAACTAGCTGCAGCTCAGGTCCAGTGGTCTCGTCAGTCCCGGCGCAATTCAGGCCGACACGTTCGATGTGTGTTAAAGGAGCCAAATGACGCGTGTCTATAAACATGCCACGCTACAGCGCTCCCCATGTGCAGTCCCCTTTACTAGTCTGAAGGGAAAACCACAGCTCTCCTCAAATAAAGTTGTTTATCAGATATATTTGAAATTATGATAATGTAAATAAGAGAAAAATGTCTTGTGACATGGCTTACTTCTAGTAATTGTAGTGTGCAAAAACTAATAAAAAAAAAAGAGTTTGAATCGTAATATCTTTTGTAAAGTAGTAAAAAAGATTTTCTGTCTGCTTTTTGTTGGATAAAATCAGGATAAAATCAGGATATTATGTTACGATACGTAATTAGCAAATTATCCTAAAATACATTTCTTTCTATATAAGGTTTTAATCTCATCATTACTTCATGTGGTTGTTCCTCTCCCATTTACTTTCCCTCGGGACAGCAGCAGTGACACGGTGGAGCAAATCCCGAGAGGCTGTGCCGTGTGCCCAAGAACTCTCAGGATACACACAAAGCAGCTCAACGCCACAACAACAGAACCGCAGCTGCACCTGATCAGACGTGGGTTATGTTCAAACTACAACCACGCAGAGAGATTCGTGTCATGATTGACGGATGGTGTCTTCATACGAATGAGTGTTGATTTTAAAGCTGGTGGAGGGAAGGGGGAAATTGTTGCGTCATTAAACAGGACTAGCAGCTGATCACTTATTGATCCAGTGTACAGTATGAGTCTGCAGCAAAGCATGAGGCACACAGCAAAGGCTTGATTAACGTTCAACATCAAAGAGCGCGTCTTCTGGAGGGCTTGGAACATAAAGTTCTACCTTCAGGTTGTTGGAGACAAACTGTACATATAAGGGCTTACCCCTGCGTATACGGCTGAAAATAGCAGGCATGAGGTGTAACTGCTGTAGAAAGCAGGGAAATAAAGGATGGAGATGCAGCTGAATTGGATGCTGAGTTACAGACCACCACAGCGATAACCACTAATTGAAAGTCCTGGGAAAATGCTAAGAATTCAAACTGTGTGCATGTAACCGTGGGTCTATGGCAAACCAGGAGGAAAGGGAACAAATTAAAATGTATTGAGGTACATCTGATATCATAAATGAGTGTAGACGAGGACATGGATGGATGGAGAGATACGTACTGCTGTAGAGCGTGTCGATCCAGGAGAGCCGGGGCAGATCCTGAGCGCTCAGAGGCTCCATCCTCCTTAACTCTGCTTCTGTCACTCACTCTGCTTCCCTCTTATGTCCTCCGCTCTTTAATCTCGCCGCTTTCTGCGAAGAATCTTTTTTTTTTTTAATTATCCTCGATAAAAAGCCTTTGTTTGGCAGGAAAAAGCCAAAAGAAGCATTTGGAGACAATTAAAGTGACGAGACACCCCGGGGGTCCAACAGGCTGAAGGCGAGCGAGCTGAATGAGTGTAGGAGGTGCGTCCGTGTGTGTGCGCGAAAAAAAAAAAGCAAAACAAAAACCAAGAGGTTTGAGGCGAATACCACCAACCGTTGCTAGGGAAAGGGAGAAACACTCCCTCTCTCTCTGGCTTGCTCCCTCTCCCATCCACCCCTCCTCTCCCTTAGTGTCTCTCTCGTCTCGGTTGTAAGCAAACGCCTCGTCAGCTACGCTCTGGTAGCTCCCTCTCTTTTTTAAGCTCAGGAACGAATTCAGAAGCAGCTGTGAAGCAAAAGGGTTTGTGTCACTACATGGGATGGTCAACAGGATCTCTATCGGACTCTTCTCTCCATAAGTAACAACTGCTGGAGCGGAACAGCTGGTCCACAATAACCAAACCAAACTTTCTGATGAGCTGAAAAAAAAAACTAGGCTGGATTTAACCTCTTATTTACACATGAAAGTAAAAGATCTGTGATGTTCTTCATGGGTTGGTTTCTAGCCAGAGAACAACAAAGACAGATTTGATCTTGTGCAATAGAAGGCAACACCAGACAGAACATTCTCCTACATACCAAATGACAGATGTACAAAAACACACAGAATAGACACACACGGATGAGAGATCCTTGGACAATCTCCGCTTCAACCATGTCGATAAAAACTTTTGTCATTTCTGATTTCACTTCAAGAACTTTCAGCTCAAAATAACTGAAAAATAATCCTTTTTCCGTCGTTAATGATTTTTATTAGTAGCTGATAAAACATCTTCCTTTGTCTGTGAGAGAGCAAGCACTTGAATCAAAATCAAAGACAGAATGAATAGGAGCTGACATTTTAAAGTGTCTTTAGCATCTTGTATAAGCGATCTATGACGATCTATATATTTTTTTCCATAATCTTCTATATAAGACATTCTGTTCTCAGTTCTGTATCTATCAAATGTATCATTAATGTTACTGCCACTGTTAATAGCACAAGCACAGAGGTCATACACCTGACCACCAGGAAAAGATTAAATAGATCTTATAATTCAGAACTGAACCGGAGAGGGGCCATGATTAACCGAAGCATTTTTTTTTTTTTACTTCTAAACAAACCGGTATATGAAAGGACAACAAATTGTGTTCCGTTATATGCATCATGATCTTAATATACATTTTAGATATAAAATATTAATTTCATATTAATACAAATATATATTCATACAAATATTTTCTATTGCGTCTCTAATGTGTCTGTAAATTTAAATCAAAAGAATAACTTAAATATTTATCCAGGTAAAAAGAAAATGGCAAGATTATGTAGCAACACAGGACACATTAGGTTGATGACGGCATTAAGTATGGTAATAATAATACACACCCATCACACTAACGCCTTCCAATGCATCTGACACTACAGCATGTGGTCTTGAGTGAAGCAAGTTTGCCACAGTGTTTTTAGACAAGTCAGAAATATTCAGTAGCATCAGATTTACAACACAAATGCCATAAATTTAACTGTCAACACTATCCCACCGTGTTGATCAGTGCGGTCAGTTTGGCACGAACGGTGGAATAAACAAGGTTGGTACCAATGAACAAAAAATTAAAGGTCAAGCAGTTTTGATGTCCTCAGTTTCCATGTCCTTTTATTTCCAATTCAAAAAAAGTCCAAAAAGTGCAAGTGCATTCAAAAAGTGCAAGTGCAGTCAGAATGTGCATGGAGGTTAAAGCAGTTAAGGTTTTACCTAGTAGCAGCAGAACAGCAGGTGACAGTCCAAAAACTCCCCTCATTCCAACACTCTCATGAATGAACAAGATGGCTTTTTAAAGGGGCCACGCCCAACTAGGTTAAAACCACTTAAAAGAACTAGAGGTGTACAAACATTACTTCCGTTAAAACTAATGTAAAATTCCTCCAACAAACCCACCAATAATTATGTAAAAATAAACACCCTAATTAAAGCCGGGCGTACACTGTACGAGTTTTTGCCCTTTTCGGGCCGATTCTTCAGTCGTGCGAGCATTTTTTGAATCGGGCCGAATTTCAGCTTGATCGTAGAGGGGGGGAGGAGGGGCGACTGGCTTCTCAAGACTACCTCCCGATCAGGAATCGGACGGTCGGTGAAAATCAAACATGTTTGAAATTCAGTCGGCCGTCGTGAGGTTTTCGTGAGCGCATCCTGCTGCTCAAGCAGAGCTACGAGGGGGCGCCCTCCCCTCCTCGCGCGGTGCGGCGGTCGAGGCCCTGGCCGCCCTCTGTGCGCCGGGGGTACCCAACTCTCCCCCCTCTTCCGGAGGGGGCACGACGTACAGTGTGAGCACTCCGGTCGCGTCCGAGCGTCGCGCCGCACAGATCGTGAGCGGTGAACTTTTAAACCTCGCGGTTCCGTCGCACAGTTTGAGATGTATATAAGTACCACGACTGAAAAACTCGTACAGTGTATGCCCGTCTTAAATAGACAAAATCCTAAATCAAACACAATTACAATAAATAATTCTCCAGCAATTCTAAAACCAGTAAACAACTCCCCCCTGCCTTCTTTGTTCTTGGTGTGGCTCGGAAGGCTTCAAATAGGTGTCTGGTCTCTGGGGAATCTTTTTGCCAGACACCTGGACATAAGAAGGTTAGAAAAAAAAAAAATACATTACACCACTCTAAAACCCTTTAAAACATACCACATACACTACACACTGACACTTAAAAGATATTACCAAAATCACATTCATCATTCTTATTTCTACAGGCTGGAGCCTGGGGATGTGCAAATTAGTAAAAACTTTAAAGTGCAGTGTGCTATCCAAAGTGCTATGTGCATGTTCCAGCGTTTCAGGTAAGAGCTATGCGTCTACTTCACAGTAACGAACCGGGTCTTCGTTACAATAACAGATACAGTGTGTTACCACACCGGGTCCCGGTCCGCGCGACGCGCTGGCCGTCTGTTTCCGTATGCCGCGCAGCCGCCGGGGTGTCTCGTCTTTCCTCTCTCCCCTCCGTTCCCCCCGACGCCCGGTGCCTCCCGAGCCGTGTCCGAGCGTCGCGCGGTACAGTTTGAGAACACAGATCAGCGGAGAACTTTTAAACCCCGCGGTTCCGTCGCACAGTTTGAAAACACAGATCAGCACACAGATGAGCGGTGAACGTTTAAACCCCGCGGTTCCATCGCACAGTTTGAAAACACAGATCAGCACACAGATGAGCGGTGAACGTTTAAACCCAGCGGTTCCGTCGCACAGTTTGAAAACACAGATCAGCACACAGATGAGCGGTGAACGTTTAAACCCCGCGGTTCCATCGCACAGTTTGAAAACACAGATCAGCACACAGATGAGCGGTGAACGTTTAAACCCCGCGGTTCCGTCGCACAGTTTGAGAACACAGATCAGCACACAAATGAGCGGTGAACGTTTAAACCCTGCGGTTCCGTCGCACAGTTTGAAAACACAGATCAGCACACAGATGAGCGGTGAACGTTTAAATCCCGCGGTTCCGTCGCACAGTTTGAAAACACAGATCAGCACACAGATGAGCGGTGAACGTTTAAACCCCGCGGTTCCGTTGCACAGTTTGAGAACACAGATCAGCACACAGATGAGCGGTGAACGTTTAAACCCCGCTGTTCCGTCGCACAGATTGAAAACACAGATCAGCACACAGATGAGCGGTGAACTTTTAAACCCCGCGGTTCCGTCGCAGTTTGAGATGTATATAAGTACCACGACTGAAAAACTCGTACAGTGTATGCCCGGCTTTAACACAGTGAAAGTATGAACATGCACACAGAGAGAGAGTAACCATTCCAATGTTACTTACAATCGCATCAGCAGAAACGCGAGGTCCGCGTCAGCCTTGCAGCCTTCTTTCTGTTTTAGCTCTCGCCATTCGGAAAAAGCTTTCCCGATGTTCACCCGTGTACGACTCTTCTCTCTTTCCACAGCCCTTTTCCTCTTTCTTGTCTGCTCTGACATGGGCTTTCGCTGTTTTATCGCCGGTTCCGCCATGATAACTGCACAGATATCGCCACTGCGCTAGCAACGAGCATACGTTTCACTGGGGGCGTGTAGCAGTTCTCGCCGTAAAGCAAGACCGACTCTCGCGATCTTGCACGAGATTCTGAGCCTGTGGGCGCGGGCCGAGGGCTCCTGCAATTGCAAGTGCGGTATTTCCCCCACAGACCACCAGGGCGGCCAAGAAAACCTTTGTTCAACCTGAAATGACTCATTTAATCATCCAAAACGGTATGGAACACATTAATTAACTGAAAAATGTTGCATAGTGTGCCTTTAATCTCATGCTAAACTATGCAGACACTTTGTCTACACTGATGAAGTCATGTGTTTCTTTGATGCTTACCCCCACATAAAACCTGTTTCTGATGTGCTTTTTTTAACTTTTCTTTTTTTTTTTTTGGGGGGGGGGGTTGTTAATGAAACAAAGTGTCTTGACAGCTATCATTGGAGCATTGGTGCATTGTTACACTGGCTACCGTGTCCAAATTCACCGGTGACCCACATGGTGCTTTCTCATGAAATTTTTGTGCTTTGTCCTAAACTCTAGAGTACTTTTCAAGAAGATAATCAACTGGTGGTTACACCTGACTACTTCAGACAGAAAAAGTGAAACAGAAAGGACCGTGATGGTGCATAATTTTTTTTCAAATTGCTCGATGCATCACAGCGCAACATGCGCTCAAGATCACAGCCTTTTATACACCCACAATAACAAGATGCTTTGTATGAAACACAAACACATTCAGTACAGTAAGAAAAAGAGAGAGAGGAACTGTACGGTTCATGTGTTTTGAGTAAGTCTCATCATCGGTTCCCGTGGCAACTCTCTGTACTCCACTTCCTCCACACACAGGTTAAACACGTAAAGGCTCCACAACTCAGGTACTGCGGTACCTCCTCCTGGCCAGAGAAATACCTGCATTAAAACCAAAACAGCAGCTATAATAAGTCTGTGCAGCCTTTGAAAAAATTAAATTACAAACAAGAAATCAGGGGCATCTTGTTGCATCATGTTCCCCAAAAGAGAGCTTCCATCATCCCTTTTAGCTGTTTTGATGTTTATGAACCCCTGTGCTACAGAGAAGGGCAATCAGGGACAGGCATCATGCCAGTGGAAACAAAGCCTGATATGAACCTTTCCCCTCAAACCTCTGTTGGGCCAACCCCCCCACCCACACATTCACTCCCCTCTAACCAGCAGGGGGGAGGAAAGTCTGGAGGGTTTAGAGGCAGAAAAACTTCAATTAGGACACAAAGGATGACAGGAGGAACCCCAAAAACTACTCAGCCCCTCCTCAGCAGGCTCGTCTCAGCACTCCTTTGTTTCACTATAGTCCTCATAATGTGCCAGCTGATGAAAACATGGACAGGGTCAACATAAGGATGATTGAAGAGTTTATCTATGTAGAGGTTTAATCCTTATCTTTGGATTAGGGCATTTATTGTAGGATTATTAATGAATATAAATGTGCTATTAGGATGCACAGACCTAAAGAGGTTCATACAGAGGGAGCAGACAGAGAAGATTGGCGAGTGGCTCTTCATCAAAAATAGATTGATGATCCAGACGTATGCCTCCTTTGTCCTAAATCTGGGACAAAAGGATTTTTCTCCCACATCCATGCCTAATATAGGCTTTTGAAAAGAAAGCTGCCAGATTCACCCTCTAGAATACATCATTATTCAAGGGCACCAGCCACACAGAGACCTGAAACACAAACAAACCAGGCTGCAGGTTAGCCTTCCTGGAGCGTCACAAACCTACATCGATCAAAAATTAATAAGCAGTCAAGCTGTGTAGTAAAACAGGGCCATTATGAAGTGTCTCCACAACAGTTTGCTTCCCCCCGCGAACTCCTCGCATCCCACACAGCCAACACAATTGGCTCGAGCACTGTGGAGAGCAGCTGAAGTGTCTGTCTGGTTGCAGATGTTGGGGGTAGCAGCGCACTTTCTATAATACAGCAACACACGAGTTCATTCTGCAGAAAGGTCAGCATTCAGTGATGGTCCATCACACTGCGTGTTTGTGTGTGCGCACCGGCATTAAGGCAGAGGAGCTGGGAAAGATAAGTGGCTTGATAAGATCTCGACTTCAAGCTGTTCTTGGTTTTCATGTGGAGATAGGCGGTCACATTTTCTGAATGTCTCAGTGGAATTGATTTGTTTTGAAGGACAGAGGGGGGCTTCCTTCAGGATTAGCATGATGCGCCACGTTTCTGGTACAGCTCTAAACATCATCGATGTGATCAAATCTGACATGAAATCAAGCTTTGAACAAAAGTCCAGGTCTTGCAGGGGGCATTATCTTTTTGATCTCCGCCGATCTCATTAAAATGTAGCGTTAATCTCTTCCCATCCATTAAAGGGATCACATCACTGACCTACGGGAGAAATTGGGTTCAGCAAATGTGAAACTTTCAATGAATGTCAATGGCTGTTCCAGGAGTTCATAATAATGTCGTTGCAAGGGGGAAAAAACGCAGCTGCACTTTGACATTTAAAGTAAAATATCTCTGGGTCCAATCATGTCATTTCTAGAGATCAATAAAGATTTCCTGTCACGAGCCCTGGAGGAAGTCTGTGTGATTTCTACCAGCCCACTGACACTGTGTGGGTAGGTATGTGTGTAATTAGGCAGCACAGAGTCCCGGTAGCCAATCAAACTGCCACCAACCGCTCCTACCACCCTGATCTACCCAGATACCCCTGCCCCACCCATATCCGCTGCTTTTAGCCCTCTTCGACATGCCAACCCCAGCTAAAGGCCTGGGGCAAGATTGGGTGATGGGTGGATTGGAGGGGGTTGTTCATCTCTCAGGAGAGGTGGCAGTGCGTGGATGTGTGTTGGGAAACCCTGCTCCCCCCAAATCTTCTCTGGGCTGTAATATTTACTGCTGGGTGAGAATAAAACAAACCAGCAATAGGTTTGCAGCAATTAAATCCTTGATCCTGTTTAACCTCCACCAAAACACACATTTCAAAACGTTTCAAGCATTAGCGCTTGTGTGTGTGTGTGTGTGTGGACATTAGAGTAAGTGGGTCGCGTACACAGAGAGTGGACAGCTGAGCTTCCGTGTTAGCGGCTTCTAGAAAAGCCCAATAAAGCACCGATATGAAACAGAATCTACAGATTTATGACCAAATCTGACATGAAGGATGTGTTTTCAAAACAAAGAAAGAATCCAGTGAGACCACTCCTTCTACCAATAACTAATGTGCTATAGGTAATGCCTGCTGGGATGCCATTTTTAAAGAAGCGCAAACACACATTTGGATCCTCCGGATGACGCGTTTTCCCACATGTCCCTTTGTTTTGTTTGTGTTTTTTTGGGTGGGGATGGGGGTGGGAAGCCAGAACAGATGAGCAATGAGCATGAATTATTGAAAAGCCTGGAATGCACCATTCATAAAGACCTGCATGTTAAATGGGAATGTCTGCCATCATCCAGGGGCGCTGTTCTATAGATTCCGATGCACTGCTGATTATTTCAGCTAAAAGTAAAAATAATAAAAAAACGTGTCACTACATTCTTTTACAGGCACATGTTCACTTTGAGTTATAAACAAAGTACAAGTGTAAGATATTCACAGAGTATCATTTATCAAACAATTCTGAACTATAATGTGCCTAGTAAAAGGAAAACAGAAGAGCTTGTATGTGTGTAAAACCCCCAATCTCATTTGCATTGGATCTCCCTTAAAGCCATCATCACCATATTATGTGGAACAGCCATGTGTCCTACAGAGACGCATTTGTGTTTGCTGGTCTCTGATATTTGAGAAGATAGCGTTTCCCTCCATTCACTCCTCTGCCTGTTTGTGTGAAGTAGACAGACGGGACAAAAGGGTAAAAAATAATCTGTGCGTGTGTGACTAAGAGAGAGAGAGAGAGAGAGAGGCGACAGAGAGAGTATTCACGGCCTGCCAGCTGAATTCCCTTTGATGTACTGAGGTTAATGTGGAAATCATCGGAATCACGCTGTGATTGGACAGACACCAGGTAACCAGCCGTGCCTCGATCACACGCACACACCTCGCTGTACACTCATCAACATGACTTTTTCCCTCAGCATGGACACCTCACAGAGAGACCATAGGAAAGCTCCATAAAAACAGTGCTTTGTTCGCACTTCGTTGTTTCAATGAACTCAAATTTCATCGTTAAGATAGAAGAGAAAAGAAAACCTTCAGGTACTACTCTCTAAACAAAGAACTACCACCCTCTAGTGTCAAGTTTCTGTTGGAGCAGCGTTAAGAGGTGACCACAGAGTTTGATGTGTCTGCAGACATAAAAACTGTAAAAAGATTAAAATAGGGGAAAGATTTTAAGCAAAACTCAAGATGCAGTTGAGTGGAAAAGCATCAAACTATCCCCATCTAGGGTTCTCCATGTTATTTATTTATTTATTTATATATTATATATATATATATATATATATATATATATATATATATATATATATATATATATATATATATATATATATATATATATATATATATATGATAAAATACAATATAAGGGACAGAACAGGTTTATGAGTTTATAATAGGTTGCAGGTTTGGACAGAGGTACAATGATGATTTTCAAACTATTGTCAAAAAAATATCAATAGTAGTACGTTGCAGAAATGGGGCAATGCCCTAAAACGTGGAGCTACTTAGCACTAAGGATGTATGAAGCAATCAACGACGACTAAATAACTGCCCATTTTCAGCTTGATCGGCCCCTGACTGGGGACCAGCTGGTAAAAACTCATTTCAAAATGTATGTTCTGGGGCGCGGTGGTGGCACAAGGGTAGAGTGTGACCCATGTGCAGAGGCCTCAGTCCTCACCATGTCCCTCCTGGGTTCAGGTCCTGGCCTGTGGACCTTTGCTGATGGCAGATGTCTTCCCCTCTCTCTCTCTCTCTAAACCCATTTCCTGTCAGTTAAATAAAGGCCACTAGAGTCAATAAAAATATATATATATATATATATATATATATATATATATATATATATATATATATATATATATATATATATATATATATATATATATATATATATATATATATATACATACACACACACTCCTGATCAAAATCTTAAGACCAGTCAAAAAATTGCAAGAATTTGCATTTTGCACTATTGGATCTTAAGAAGGTTCTAAGTAGAGCTTCACAATGTTAAA
The DNA here is from genome assembly GCA_037039145.1 of Fundulus diaphanus. NCBI lineage: Eukaryota > Metazoa > Chordata > Actinopteri > Cyprinodontiformes > Fundulidae > Fundulus > Fundulus diaphanus. Next base: position 13,936,957 of record CM073136.1, on the reverse strand, counting down.
AGGACAAATCAGTGCAAGAGACAAGAACATTTGAGCAGGGAATTGTCTGAAAACTGCATTTACACTCAAACATGATTTTTTCAGCTGATCAAAAGTTTAAGACCATAGCTCAAAAAAACCCGAAAACCCCCCAAAACAGAAATCAAAATGTTGTTCCTGAGAGATTAACACTTAAAGTTTGTGATTTTCTCTACATTTTAAAAGTAATGATGACCATCTATGCATTGTGTAAGTTCAAACACTGGAACAACAAGAATGTATAGTATTATTTGTGTGAAAAATTTACTCAGAAACAAATTGGTCCAAATAACTCCCTTTATCAGGGGGTTTAATACGTTTTATACTAGCTAAGGCAGCCATAGTGGATTTCGTAGTTTAGATTGTGAATTTTGAAAGCATTTCTTGTTTACTTGTAATGTTTACATTCAAGTAAAAATGGGAAGTACATTTGAACAGCATCCTTCAGTCAAGCTATGCCAATGGATAGAAATATGAATTTTAGTTTTTATGACGTTCAGAGTCAGCAGTTTGTGCCAAAGTGCTGCCATATTTTTGCATTAATGGATAACATGCATCAAAAGCACCAAATAATAATTCCACATCTCTGCTCATTTCTGTCAACATGATAACTTCTATCAAATTAGGATTAAATAAACAAAGAAAATAACTGCTTTATATGCCCACCAGAGGGTGCTCTATTCATCTGGAGACAAGACAAAAGTCTCTACAACTCAGTGTGAGCTGGTCTGGGTATGTGGTTTACAAACTTGCTGCTTTTTTATCTGCATCTGCGTGGGCTTTATGCTGCTGTGGTACTGCTCGCTCACATGGAACGCTTGTGGAGTCCGGGTTCAGTGCAAAACTTGTGGGGTGTTGGCCTAGTGGTTAGAGCAGCGCGCTTGCACTCAGAGAAGGATGCAAGTACCCGGTTCGATCCCCAGCGCCTGCACTCTGGGTCCCTGAGCAAGACCCTTAACCCCAGATTGCTCCCCGGGCGCCGCACATGGCAGCCCACTGCTCCCCAAGGGTGATGGGTTAAAAGCAGAGAACAAATTTCGTTGTAATGTTTGTTTCAATGTATGTTTCAATGACAATAAAGATGATATTACTATTATTATTACTGTTACTAAAACGAGAATGAAAGCTGCTGTGTGAAGGCCCCAGCAGAGGGTTTCTCCACATCCACCCGTTTTTAAGCTTTCAGTTTGGCTGCCATCTCTAAGGCAGACAGCTCTGGAAAACAGATTTCAAGTCGACTGTCATTTCAAACATACGTAATATTCCACCAGGGTTCAAGATATGAGCAATATGGCCCTCGACTCAGAAGAACCACATATATTGAGAGTAGGGGGGCGCAACGCAGCAATTAAAACACAAAGATACCAAGGCACAAATAAAGTTACAATCTGGCTCTGAATTAAAGGACTTTTTTTTTTTTTATTGGACTTGGCATGTAAGAGAATCTCACAGTGCGATAACACTGCATGAAAACACCCTGGTTCAATGGGATGACGGTATTAACACAAACATCTAAAACCACAATGTATGCCATTGTTAAAATGCTTTTACTCCAAACCTCTTGTTAACCAGCTCAAAGCTTACCACCTGTAAAACAGCTCGACTTAAAGCCTGATGTCACAAAGAAAAGAAGCATTATGCTGCCAGGGCAGAGAAAGAGTGGTAACCACATCTCAGTGTACCAACAACTTACTGTTCAGGTTGAGATTGATGACATCTTTATGCTAGTTTTCAGTGCCATGTTGGTCACCTGAGGCTGAAATCAAGAACACAATAACATATAAACAGGCCAAACCCTCCTTTAATTAGAGAGGATGTTTATGTGTGGAAAAAAAGAGGATTGTGTTTTGTTTGTTTTTTATGTCTACATCTCTATCGATCTTTCCATCCATCCATACGTCTGGATCAAGTATATCGCTATTATGTTTTAGATCGTTAACGTTTCTGAACATTTACTTTTGGTTGGTTTGGGTTCTGGGGAGTGTCTGGTTGTGGGAGTGAGGTTGCAGTAGTAGACGCTGACCCAATTCACCATTCATGAGAGAACCACCGCAGCCAGAACCTGATTCTCAAGTTTCTTCACTCTCCCGCAACTGAGAGGGTGACTAAAACCAGCATCACTACCATTAAATGGCTGTGACATCAATGGGAAAGTTCACGGTAAGCACAGGTCAGCAGCAAACTGTGCCTGAGAATAAGCATGGAGTCAGAGGAAGAAAGTTCTTGGCCTAGGTCCACTTAGTGGCTTTTGTCTTCCATTAGCTATTGTGAACACTGACACAAGACACCCACAACAGGCGCCCCGGTGACCTGAAACTCAATCAGCTGTTTCCGCTTCTCCTCCACGCACTATAAGACAAGCACAACGGGGCTGCTTCCAGCCCGGCTGTTTTGGTGCAACGTATTACAAAAACATTGGCAGGCATAGAGGCGTAAATTCTGCGTCTATATTCTTATCTCTCCAACTGTTGCCGTTTCCTCCAAACAAGAGGGGGAAGTGAAAGCGATAACCGTAGCAAAGGATGTCTTGAAGATTAGAGCCACCGGAGTGTGAACCAGAGAAAGCACAGAATGCATTCATGCTCCCAGTGCAGGTGTTGCAACAGCAAAAGCAAATGTGTCAGTAATTCCCTGGTGGGACGGCGACAACAGAGGCGGCTCACTTCAGAAAGCCACCAAAGGGGTGCAGTGACAGAGCCTGAGGGCACACTGGGTCTCATACGACAGAGAAGGACTGTCTCCAGGTTTAGGGTGAAAAAAGAAAAGCAAGAGAGCTCATCAGAACATTTCCTTCAGTGGTACAGCATCTAAAAAGGCCCAGAAGCTTAGCCCGGCTCCTTTAGGTGTCGGTCCAGGATATCAGCATTTCTTGATGCCTGAACGCAGCAGTTAGTTGGTGCGGTAACGCTGTCAATATGAAGATTCACACACCAGCAGGGAGAATAAAAGCCTGGCAAACAGCACGCTCCCAACTTTCTCACTCACTTCCCACATATCTCTAGATTTGTCTTTGTAGTAAAAGACGGAATAATCTGCTCTCAGTAATAAGCATCCGACTAAATGGTGATTTTCTCAATTTGTTCTTACTTATTGATTTTTCATTTTCTTTTACATTTAGGATATAGCTATAAGGCATTGCTTGTTAAAGCTACTAGCCAGACTTTTCTGAAAAATCCATCAAATTTGCTGTCGGTCTAACCTGCCGCATACAGGACACGTCATTGTCAGTTTTTCTATTCGGTTAGCCATTTTGCTCCAACACACCACACACAAACGTTATTCAATCAAGATTAAATGTTCCTGCTTAAAAACAAGCTTCCATGTGCACATGCCGCTGGTGATCACACAAGGCTTAATTTGGGTACCGTGGTTTGAACGTTTTATTTTTCCTCTTGATTTGTAAGCTTTTCATTAAAAAGGTACGTGTACACGGCACAGCTGCAGCGAAACATGCGAGCCGGGTGGACTTCAGGAAAACTACTCGACCATAAAGCACAGGAAAGCAGTTTGTTAGGATGACCAGCACAGAAGATCCACACTGCATGGTCAATGATATGATGGCGATCATATGAGTGGTGATTACAAACGTCTGCCTGCATATGGTTCAAAAGTTTCAGCATCTATGTTGAAAAGCATCATGTTAGGGATAACCTAAGCTCGTGACCTTGTTTTGTGCCTCTTTTGACCTGGCCAAATGCAAATTGATTGAGGGAAATCCTGTTGTGAAATCTGGAAATAGATCATTCATGATCAAGCCACGTTTACTTTTTCACGCATCTGAAACATGTGACTGTGTGAGTCTCAGCCATGCCGCTGTCACTTCGCAAGAAAATTCAAAAGATGTGAAAAAAATAAACAAACAAGCCATGCATAAAAGATTGCTCAATGCAAAGAAACCTGATTTCCTCTTTTTGCAAGTTAGAAGGCAGCGAGCTATGACAAGTTTGCCCTCGCCGCGTTATCAAGAGGAGCTAAGCACTGTTGATTAGCTCCATTAAGTTTGAGACTCAAACTTTACAACTGCAAAAGAAGCTTGATTCCATCTAATGTATAAGAAAACAGCAAGAGTTGAAGCTAAAATGAAAGAGTAAAAGACAAACTGATCCATGTGGTCAGCAGGGCCAACTAATATAGCCAAGCAGCACTATGACATGGGTCCACAGTTTGCATGCAAATGTAATATTCTGCCTGCTGGATGAAGTCTCACTGCAGCAGAAACCCCGAGCTGACAAAGATCACAGCGCCAAAGCTCACAAAGATGCACAGACGAGAAACAGAGAGAGCAAAATATGGATTTATGGTGAGCATCCATCAATAATATCGCCTGGGTTTTATGATGGCCCAAGCGACCAGTGTGTTTTCTGGTGAATTTCAGACAGTTATAGTCTTATAAGGTTACAAAGGGCCTTCCAAAGTTATGGTTATTGTAAATGAAAGAGCAGATATAATCAAATTAATAACTGTCTATTACTGAACTGAATGAAAAAAAGAGCAATAAAAAGTTAAGCAGTGATCATTCAGTATCAAGATGTTGTGTTAACACACATAATTGTCAGAGCTTATTCAGACTGAAAAGGAGAAGCAGGCTAGTTATGTGAAAGGTATTTACTTTGTTTATTACTCAGCATCAGGGTCTGTTTGTCATGGTTTAAAAAAAAAACAGGGTGAACTGCTGCCACCAAACTTTCGGTTTGCTGTTGGCTGTACAGTGATTATAAAAGCCACGTTTGCCATAAGTCAGTTCTAGGGTTTAAACGCGTAAACAATTTGGTTCTCTCCCACATTCTAAACTGAGCTGAATCTAAACATTGTACAAAATAACACGCCACTGCATCCAACAGGTCAATTATTTAACAATTACCACATGAGGTGTCAATGAGCCTGAGACTACAGAGAAAATATTAAAAACATTTTCAGTCGTTGATTTTGCCGCGTTATGCCCTGGCTTCTCAAGTGTCTGACACGCTAATTTCATTACATCAACCACTATTGCTAATCATGTTCCTCATAGACAGACAAAAATAATATTGACATTTTAAGGCTGATATAAGATATTTATCTCGATGTATTCATAAATCCATAACAAAAAGGCGTCTCTGAATCAAAGCTTTATCCTAAATCGTCTCACAGGCGTATTGTTTTTAACAAACAGCTGTAGATAAATATGAGAAAAAGATGAAAAATAACCTGCTGGAATACATAAAAGTATAATTCTAATGCAACATAAACCTTCTCAATATGAACGATATAGTCTGATCATATATCTCTTTTGTTATTTTTAAAATCTCGATATATTGCCCAGCCCTAATCACACACAGCAAAGCACCTGCTCCTTCTGTGATCCACTTACCCAAACCGAGCTAGCCATAACCGCTAACGGCAACGTCAATAAAGTGAATAATATAAAAAAACAGCTTAGTCTCGCCAGACAGCATAGGTACATGTAAACTCTAAGCAGCTTTGCTGATCTTTAAACGCTAGAGACGTTTTAAAACCCTGAGATTGAGGTTATTTCTAGCCGTCCAGGCTTCACTCTCCGGCTAGAAAGGTTATAGCCACTGTGGCTATTTCCAGTACACATACAATGCTGATAAGTAATTAGTTTTAATATTTAAAAATCTGCCATGGTATAAATCTGAACTCATGTTTGCTACTAATTTACGTACCATGCCATCAGGCTCTCTATGCCAGTAATAATATTTGTGACATTCAATGCAATGTGTAAAGCTTTAGAAGGTCAAGTCATTATGAAAATAAAAGTTGTTTCAACACCAAAATAGCAGAGGGCAGCCAGAAGTAGGGATGGGTTATATGGATTTTCAGTTTTATCACCAGAATCTGTGGTATTTATTGAGATCATGATTGATAAATAACAATAAAAAATTATGTCTGTCACTGCGTACGGTCAAAGACCCCCAAATATATCGATATAGTTGATGCTCTTCTCAAACCAACATTAGAAGAAAAAAAAAAATCAGCAAAAGTAGCAATTCCAAACATACCAGCCGTACCGGCATCAACTAGCATTATTGTTTTCAGGAAATCTGAATTTTTAAATCATGATTATCTTTTTCTACACGATTACGATAAACTTTACCAATTAAACTTTGCTATTGAGATGGAATAGCTAACTTCCATTTTTAAATATGTAATCTGGGTTCTGTGTTTGCACTAAACCCAGATCAGAAGGACATCAACATTTTTAATTATCATTTCTTTATTTATTGCAAGTAATATCTGCCTACTCCGATTTCTTTTGTATTTTTATTATTATTTTTTTCTCATTTCGTTTTTTTTGATCCACTGTATATATGAAGATACACTGTATATAACTGATGCACCTTTTCCTACTTGTGGCACCTTCTTCTGACTATTGACTATTGAGCCGATGTGGCAAGTGAATTTCTCCAACGTGAGATCAATAAAGCCTATCTTATCTTAATAGCGTTATTTACCAATTCACCTATTAATCACATATCTCTTTTCCTCCTAACATGGTAGAGCCCTCCTATAGTCTAAGCAGAAAGCTTCAAGGTTAATGAAAGGGTGCACGCTATAACCATTTGTTGCTTAGTGCCTTCCTACTTGGGAGTGGTTAATTTCAGGGATTTTTTTTTAAACTTGGAAACTTCCCTTGGAAATGAATGTCAGCGTATGGAAATTAACAGTAATTTTTACAAGAAATAAAATGTATTTTCAGCAAAGTCAGAAACTTCAGAACAAGACATTAAGAGCCTGTGGTCCACTAAAAAATTAGAGCATGGCAACATTATCTAGGGATTTGTTTTGTCCTCCATTGAAGGTTGCATAGTTATTTCAGTACGCAACGGCCAACTAAAGATGTTGCTTTGGTAAAACATCAAAGAAGAAATATCTGTATTAGATGGTTTTAGAGTTATCCTATTATACTAAAAGCTAGCGCTGGCGCAGAATGCTCCTTTGCTGCTTTGCTCTCCCAGTATAGGGAGTAAATCAGCAGAAACAGACACAAAGTCTGAAAGGACAGGAAAGAAAATTAGTCTGAATATTGATCCAAGAACTAACACCGTTTTACCATATTTCTTTAAAAATATGCCATTTCTGCTATTTCTGGTCAACAGAAATAGACATTTTAATGCACTAAAGGTTACCTATAGTTATCTTTGTTAGTCTTTTGACTGTTGGGACACCCAGATATAGAAATAAAAAAAATAATTTTAAGAGCACTTAGAAATTAATTTTTAAAATTTCTTCTTATATGCATCATATGGAGAAAAAAAAGTAATAACCTTAAACTATCTAAAGGCGGTAACACAGATGCATGTAAATTTGCACTCAAACATTATTTCACATGGAAACCGTATGATGAGGTAAGTTTCAGAGCTTTACTAGCGTGTTTTTTTTCTGCTGGGTTGCTGTGGTGCAGCTAACCTCGAACATTTAAGCCCCAGACTGATTGGCAATGTGTGTAGAGAAGAGAGACTTTTAGCTGCTTCCATTCACTGCACTGTTAGACACTGTTGTAGTTACATTACCAGCCAGGATACAGTTAGCATCCTGGAACCTTTTTTGGTGACATATCGTTTGTAAAGTGTACTCCCGGATGTATAGTAACATTGAAACAAAAGTGGATAAGGATGACGTATAAACAGCTGCACAAATAAAATTAAAAAAATTTAAAAAAGACAGAGACAGAGAATTTACTTCAGTTCCTCAGAGAAGAATGAAGGGCTCTGTGCGTCCTGATGCAGCATGCACTCTCACACACACCCCTATCGCTCACCACAAATGCACCACACTGGAGTCTCCATGGCAGCCTAAGCACTCAGCCAACCCCAAAAGGGACTGGGGTCGCCTCTGACTATAGACTTTTGTTTAAATGCTGCAGTTTCTGTGAAAACGTGGTTTCTCGTTTATTAGGTGGGAGGTGGGGTGTGTGAATCAGTTAACTGACAGGAAAACCACCACTCTCACCTACTCGCAGAATCTTGCAGCTGCTCATCTCTCGACAGTCAGGAAGATCCGGCACATCAATGTATCGAAAATCCAAGTTGTGATTCATTTTGAGGTAAAAGAAGAAGGGAGAGAGCCTGAAAACGGAGGAGTGAACCTCAGATCTGCTCGGTCCAGCTTTTAGGGAAACGAGAGCAAGCAAAAGGATTTTTAGTTGTGTCTAGATGGCGTGTAGCCTCCAACTCCTTTTTCTAGCATGCATGGCTCTGTCTCTATTACCAAGCCATGGGAGGTCCACGCCTTTGTTGATTTTAGGAACGAAAGGGCAATATGTCAAAGTCCCATAAATAAGGAGTCGACGGGAAAATCAGGTGCAGTTAACAAAGCTCTCCTTCAATTCACACGATTAACCTCAGTAGAAACTCTTCAACAAGTTAAAAAAATGTAAAAAGCAGATTCTGTCTAACTTTGTATGCATCTAACCTAAAACAGAGACTAATATTGAAAGTAAATTCTCGCACAATTTAGTAAGCCTCCATTGTGCAAGGCATGGCTCCCTAAATGCCTGCATTCCTCGCCACAGTTTTAGCAATTGATGACTGGGTCTGATGTCGTCAGCAGAAACACGTTGCATCACAGGCCTTTCTGTAAAGGGAGCTTTGCTCCAATCTCAAACGGCCCTGGGGGGATTTCCACCAATGATACAAGTAAGAACAGTAGTTAGTTTTTCATAACTGGACAAAGTCCCACGGTGGGTGTAGCACAGAGGGACCCATAAAATGTGGCATTTTCCCCCATTGAACAGTGTCACCTCCAGCATATTGTGTTTGCAGCAGAAAAACTTTGCTTTCTCCACAGACTCGGACTATAAAGAGTGAGGAATCATTTCTTTTAAGACACAGTTTAACTATTGATTCTGACTTGAAGGATTTTCAAATCCTCGTGCCACAACAGTTTTGCTATGACAACTTTCACGCTCAAGCCAGGACAGAAACATGCTGAAAGAAGTAATGAGGCTGTTTTCAAAGTGTATTGAGTAGAAAACAGAGATCACTGCATGAAAACTTAAGGAGTAAAAATAAAAAGTTTGTTAAAAAAAGAGAACACTCCAGTAGGGTAGAAATAACCAAAATTTCTACTTAAGTAAAATAATTAAGTATTTGTACTTCTTTATTTGAAACCTCTGGTATTTCCCCAGCCATTAGTCTTGGGGCCATGGCTATTCACTTTATGTATTAATAATCTTGATCAAAGAGTATCGAACACTAATTTCTATTTTGTCGATGACGCTGTGATGTATTCTGTTGGTTCCACACCTTAAGAGGCACTTCATCAGCTCCAACAATCCTTTAATGCTTTCCAGCAAACTTTCTACAGTTCTAAATTAGTTCTCAATCCTAAAAAAACAAAAACAACAAAATGTATGCTGTTGTCCAAGTCTAAATTAAACTTTGAATTTTCCATCTATCACCACTCTGCATGGTTTTGAAGATTGAGTTAGTGTCTGAATACAAATACCTCGGGATCTAGATCAATGATCCTTTAACTCTCGTATCAAACAGCTGGTAAAAAAGAAACTGAGGTTGAAACTCAAAAGTTTTTAAATTCTCTGGACAAAGTTTAACACAGAGCATCAAGATTCATCACAAAACTCAATAGTCTGAGTCAACATTGTATGTTGCACTCTACTGTTGGATGGTCTGCACTGTCAGTCCGAAGATTAAACCATTGCCATATCCTCATCTATAAAGCGATCCTTGGCCTTCTCCCCTTATATCTAACATCTTCTATTATCTACAAAAGTGTGGGATCTTACAGCGTTCGTTCACCAAGTCTGTTCCTATTGATGATGCCAGGGGCTCGCACTGAGGTGGGGGAAAAGGAATAAAGTACTTCGCCCCTTATGCATGCAACCACAATCACAATGAGCTGCATTTCAAGGAACTTGGTTTGCAGAGTGAGTTTAAACCATCGCTGAACATTTTAAACAGGTACAGATCTCAATACAGATGCAATAGCACAAAAGATTTTTAACTGCAGTGAAATCATTTTTATAGGTTTGATTTTGCGCTGGCGCTCAGGCTGTGGGCAGCTGGGTCAGCGAGGAGCGCTTTCAGGCGTTCCTTTTACAGGCTTCTTTCAGTGGGCTCCTCTGCGAGAGCGAGGCCGCTGCTCCCTCTGGCTGTTCTCTACCAGAAAGGCCGACCTCCGCTTCCTTCTACCACATGAGGTGGATGGAGGGACAATGCAGAGACTAAACTTAACGGCTTTCATTCAGTGTGTGTGAAATGAGAGAAAACCTCGATAAATCCGCGGATCTGATACAGCGTACAGAAAGCTGAAGTGTCCTTTTTTTACCTTCAGGAGTGACTCAAGGTTTGTAAATAGTAAAATTATATTTCAGTTTGACCAACTCCATCAGTAGTGGTCCCTAATATTAATGTCGTCGCTCTTCAGTTTTTCTGGACTTCCTCTAAGAAAACCCTTCTCATTTCTCCTCGCCCCTTGACCGATCACTGGAAAACCGGTGTTTTCCTCTCCAGTTCGCTCGTTTTGACCCCGTTCTTGAATAGGGCCGGAGAAACCTGGGCTGGCCCTGAAAAAACACTCGCAAGCTGGCGGAGCCGAGTGGTGTGCAGCCAAAAGTGGTGGAACTGGGGCTTTAGCAAATGCTTTATATTCAATTTTAGCGGCAAATCACAGACTGTCTGGCCGACTGAACGCTGCACCAGCAGGGTCATCACCTCTTTACTGCCCCTTATTCCCCCTTGTGGCAGACTGTTCAACCTTGCAGTACACAACCACTGAACAAACCCCACGATTCTTGAAACCTCCTAACCTCGGACAAGGAGCTTTTTGCCATGAAAGTAAAGCCCGGGGAAAGTGAAATCCCCCATATGGAAATAATAATAATTATAATAATAAAACTAAATCACTTGTAAACTAAATGTGGTAATAAAATGATGCATGATAGAGAAAAACATGCAGTTTAGTCCTGAAGATTTTGCATTTAGGTTATTTCTGTTTGCATGCTACTGCTTGCTACAATCCTGGAGTAGATGCATGACAACCGGCAGTGTCTGACCATGCATTTCACACCTCCAACACGGATGTATTAGTAGAAACATTCAGCCCTACTGTACTAGCACACATCTCGTCCTCCAGTGCTGCAACACACATTCTGCCCATCTCCAACCACGCCGACTCATCACCAAGGCAACACAGGGACAAGACTGAAAAAAGCCTGTCTGTTAGCCCTGAGGGCTGGAGAATATGACTCCGGCAGAGGGTTGTAGCAAAGCAATGCATTCTAAAAACATTTCAGGTTGTTTTAATGTGCTACAGTTTCTATTTATGTGCATCATTATCCTGACAGCATACAGTCCAGCTTTCCTGGAGAGGTTTTATCTAGAGAAGCCCCAGAATTTTCCTGGCTGATATCCATTTCTGGTTTCCTATAGGTTCAACCTGTATGTTCTTCTTATTTTTCAGCCTATGACCTGAAAACCCATCAAGGGAAAATTGACTTCTGATTTGCTCCAAAGATTTAATTATTAATAATTAGCGAGTACTATTTAGCAGGATAGTTGAACAACTTGGTCACTGATGTAGTGATGTAAGCTTTTTATTATTTAGGGAAGCTTCAATTGTTAGAGCACATTTTTTGTTTGTGAAATGAGAGCGTTATACCTGAGTTGACCACATTCTAGTCAGAAAGACGATGTGCTTATTGTTGCAGAGCTAACCTCTGGTGGTAAAGTCAGACACTACATAAACATGTCCTCAACCAGCGGCTTCAGATTACTTTGTGGGCCTCTGTGATTTAATGAGATACAAATATCAGAAGTGACAATAAACAGTTTTTATCTAGTCAGAGATGGCGAATGGAGTTTCAGGGCGCATTCACACCAGCCCTGTTTACTCCGCTTTAATCAAACTCTGGTTCCTTTACTCAGAAAGTTTGGTTCGTTTGGGGAGGTGTGAATGCACAATTGACCCCTGATGCTGACCAAAAAAGCAAACTCGGGTCCGCCTCAAAACCTACGTCTCGGTTCGGCTGAAGTGAACTCTGGAGCGGTTTGAATACATATGGGAATGCAAAGCGGACCGGAGGCCACTCCAAAAGCAGGAAGTGGACTACAGCGCAGGGCAGTCTGGGTAAATACAATTGTAACTGAGCAATAACGCCAATGCAGTAACTCCTATCTTGTAAATGCCCTGCTCGATTTCTGTGTGAACGTGACATGAGTTCAACAGAGCTGTACGAGGCCCCGCTCGCACCCTGCCGCCTCATACGGAGCCGTCTCACCGCCTTGTGTAAAATATAACCCTCCCCGTGGTCCTCTGCCTCGTCCTCCGCTCATGCTGAGCCCACTGGTCTGGCACACTTGCCAAAAGACGGCATGGCAATAACACGGCTAAAATCTGTTGCCATTCCATTTTGTTTACATTTTCCCGCTAAAGGAAGCTGTGCTGTGGTGTTGACCAGCCTCTTTTCTTCTGTGTTTCTTTGTGCAGCGCCACTGCCGGTTCGTTTGACAAAGTGCAGCGTGAAAGCAAACCACACCAGCTGGTTTTCACACTATCAGGTGTGAAAACCACCTGAGACTTCGACTCAAGTCACACATAGGTTGCAAAAAATAAAAAGACTTCAGACTCAACTTAGACTTGAGCCCTAAAGACAAAGGCTACGTTCACACTGCAGGCCTTGATGCTCAATTCCGATTTTTTTGTGAAATCTGATTTTTTTGCGTGTCCGTTCACACTTCCAAATATATGCGACTTGTATGTGATCTCCTGTGTGAACTGAATTCATGCAACTTAAGTGTCCCGCATGCGCAGTAGAGGACGCGATGACGTCACACATAGCAAGCGTGCTCAGTGTTTGCAGAAGTAAACATGGTTCGTAATTCTGCAGCGTACCTTGCGTTCTTTAAGTTCTTCTCCAGCCGGAGCTAGCACATTACCGCCGCAATCTTTTTAAGAAGATCAAAACGAAAGAGCCAAATTTTTGGCAATGGCGTTTTATGGGGCAGTAACGTCCATACAGAGAAACGTGTGGGTGCGGAGTCGAAGCCAGGAATGGTGGGATAGCGACGTGAGCGGCTTTACTGATACGGATTTCATTCACAATTTTCGAATGACAAAGGCAACCTTTATGTGCGTCTGTGAACGGCTCTCTTTAGCGCTCCTTACGTAAAGACACACATCTTCGGCGGGCTATAGCAGTGAGTAAACACGTTGCCGTGGGGCTGTAGTGGCTTGCAACAGGTGCTTGTTACCGTATCAATGATAAGTGTCATCAGTGACGTGTAGGTTGGATAAATGCGACCTGGCCGTACAGACACAGGTCGCATTTGAAAAGATCAGATACGTATCGGATTCAGGACCACATATCTAAGCGGCCTGGGTCGCATTTGAAAAAATCCGATCTGTGTCGTTCAGACTGTCATAAAAAGATCAGATACAGGTCGCATATGGGCAAAAAAATCGGAATTGGGTCACTTCAGGCTGCAGTGTGAACGTAGCCTTAGACTTGGCTTTGACTCCTGGTCTGAGACTCATGTTTTAATCTGATGTAATGAAGAGTGAAAGGTAGACAATATCTGAACTACAGACCAAAACTGCTGCGCTTGATCAGCATAATAATCAGTATTTACAGACAATGGATGGTAAATTACATGTTAAATTGTTAAAGGATATGTTTTATATAAATAGCGAGATAAAGACTGAAAGATCAAATCTTAATTTAAAAATGTAGGCATTAAAATTTCAGTCTTACTTTTAGACTTTGAAAAAAATGACTTGTGAACAATTCAGGTGGCGTTCTGGTTGCATTTCCACCTGGGAACTCAGAAAGACAAAAAAGAAACGCACAGAAGCTAACGTAAACCCACCTGAGCTCAAAAGCTATTCTAGCTGGATTGTTTTTTTCCCCCTAAAGCAATAAAGCTTTCACCCTACTATAAATCACAGCTTAATTCTACTTATCAAGTTATATAAAACCAAAAACAAGTCTGAGCTTTTTATTTAGTCCTGAAGAGTCAATGACCAAACCAAGCCAACGTTCTAAGCTTCTTTTTAGTCCAAAGAGTACAGTTCCCCTGCTGCACATGTAATTCAAGACGGGTCTGGACAAGCCCTGCTTTTCCGAGCGCAGAAACAGCCGACCCAGAGGGAAACGGGAAGGTGTCTGACGTTTAACACCCACTCTCAGAAACATCAGTGACAACACCACTTTCAGCTTTCAAGCTTTCCTTAACAGCATTTCTATCGTAACACATCTGTGGTGGAAGAGTTTAAAAACACTAAAATCGTAAATCATATTTAGATTACTATACAACTTCTCTATTAAAGTACACACGTAATTTATTCATTGGTAATTTGGGAATAGTAAAACCTTTTTCCAGACGAGGGGATTGTGACATTATAATGTCTTCCATTCTTTATCAAAACGAGGAAACATTTTCCTATCAAACAGGTTAAAACGCTCCCATCCACCCGGTCATATCCAGCACAGTTCTGGACCAAGCCTTAGTCCAAACATGCTAAATTCAAGCAGGGTGGATTTGGGTCGCTGCTTCTCCTGAGTGCCGACGGTCCTGCAGAATACGTTTCATATAGCAACAAGTCCTGCGTCCGGAGTAAGACGAGCGTGGCTGTTGTGTGTTAAATCTCCTTTCTACAGGTTTTGGCTTGTTGCGATGATGGAGAGATAAAGGCCTCCTTGCCTTCACACCAACGATGGTTTTATTGTGCTTATATAAATGAGCGGAGCTGTATTCAAACTTAGAAAACAAAACAAAAAAAACTGCTGCATATGAACCAGGAAACATTCTGAAATTCATACACCTTTGAACTGAATTAAGACTCACTGAAACATGAGCTCAGAAATTTGGACTTTCATAATTGCACGTAAAGCAAATAAAAAGAACGGAAGACTGCCTGTAAAAGACAAACTTCTCCCATCTCTAATAAATTTAATAGTGCTCTATGGGGTGTGCTTACAGTGTTTACAATGACCTCACTGAGTAGTGTGACGCATTTACAAGTGGAAAAAAAAAGGAAATAACACCCAGTACAGTTTTAAGATGTATGGCTTACTTTGAACCTCCATTGAGATCGTAATCAGGCTCAAAATGTCAATAAAAGGTGTTTCTAAATCGCTGCCAGACTCAGTCGACGGCAACAGGAGCAGATTTAAACACATTGTAGGAAGGTTGGTACCTAGGGATTGAGCTTTTATTTACTTTACCTGAAAGATGGATAAATCTCAGAGAATTTTAATTGTTCAGGTATTAAATCTCACACACGGTTGTTTAGACAAAGAACTATGTTTGCTTGTTAAAGAGTGTAATAGAGGCAGCAGTTTTTAATGATTTTTCCAGCTCAACATGTTGCTCTGTAATAGTATGTTTGTGCCCGACATTCAGCCCAAAGACTTTAAGTCCAAAATTACGTGTTAACCCAATCTAAATACTTATTAGAACAGAGTACTCCCGTTAACTGGTTACACTTCTGATCTCATTTCTACTAAGGAGAGATGTGCAACCCTTGTTCACATCAGATACACAGTGGGCTGCACAATTAATTGCATTTGCAATATAGTCACGATTAAAAACAACAACACGGCATGCAATTTTTGGTCACGCAACATTTAACGAGAATAAGACGCGTCCCGTGCCCAGTAAAGTGACATCCACAAAAAGATCCTCAAGAGCTAGACATCATGCTGAGATCCAAAAAATAATAATTCAGGAACAAATGAGAAAGAAGGTAATTGAAATCTATCGGTGTGGAAAGGGTTACAACGCCATTTCTGAAGCTTTGAGACTCCAGCAAACCAGTGAGAGCCATTATCCACAAATGGTGAAAACATGGATTGAGATATAAATGATAAAATAAATTGAATCGGTGAACCTTCCCAGGAGAAGCCGGCCGACCAACCAACATCCCCCCAAGAGTTCAGCGACGACTCATCCAAGAGGCCACAAAAGAGCCCACAACAACATCCAAAGAACGGCAGGCCTCACTTGCCTCGGTTAAGGTCAGAGTTCATGCCTCCGCCATCAGAAAGAGGCTGAGCAAAAAATGACCTGAAAGACGAAAACCCCTGCTGAGCAAAAAGAACATGAAGGATTTTTTCAGAAAGCATCTTGATGATCCCCAATATTCTGAGGATTGTCGAGACAAATGTTGAATTACTGAAGGAATCCTGAAGGAGAAGGTCCGGCCATCTGCAGAAACTAAGCTGCAACGAACTTGGTTTCTGCAGGACATTGATCCAAAACACACCAACAAGTCGACCTCTGTCACGATAACAAATCTTACTGGACGATAAATTGTTCCAGAAATTATTGCAATAAACGATATTATTGCCATTTGGAGACCATTTTCAACTAATAGAATTGTAGTGGCACAATAACGTCGTCTTTTCTGCTTAGGTACAGCCGTGGAGACCTTCTGTCATCCGGTCATTTTGGTAGAAATAGAGGGAGACGCAAGGAAAACAAGCATGCAAATGGAAATTATCAACCTCATTTAAATGTGTCATGCAATTCATTTTTATCATGAGATTAACTGTTTTATTTCTTATTGCAACAGGGTTATGGCTGAAAAACAAAAACAAAAAGATGACTTGGGAGTGGCCTAGTCAAAGTCCTGACCTGGTATCACCTTGAAAAGGCTGTTCACACTTGAAACCCCTCCTACATGGCTAAATTACAACAATCCTGCAAAGATGAGTGGGCCAAAATCCCTCCACAGTGCTGGAAAAGACTCATTGCAAGTTACTGCAAATGTTTAATTCATTGCTGCTAAGGGTGGTCAAATATTAGGTTTAGGGGTCAATCACATTGTCACACAAGGCCACGTAGGTTTGGATTTTTTTCTCCCTTAAAAATAAAGATCTTCATTTAAAAACAGCATGTTGTGTTTACTTGTGTTGTCTTTGACTAATATTTCAATTTGTTTGATGATCTGAAACACTTAAGTGTCACAAATATGCAACATAGGAAATGAGGAAGGGGCCAAACACATTGACACACCACCGTATTGTTTGCATTTGTTCATTTTATTTCAGTTTTATCATCTAAAGGAATATTCTTATTATGCAGAGCAAGCAATATTTGTAAACAGATAAATAATTCTGTTTGTTTTTTACTGATTAGAGGTCAGTGAGATAATCTCTGTTCATCAGTTGGATCAGACTTTATTAGATTATCACTTCATCACCAGAAACATTCAGGAATTTTACCACTGCATTAAGTACAGGTAAAGTTGTTAATTACATAGCCTTGTTTGTTAGCTGCACTCTGCACTTTATGTTGAACAAGGATGTTTAACTCAACAAGCTATTGTTTTGAATAAAAATATAAAAATACTTTAAAATATATTAATAAAAAATAGGTTAATTTCTTGTTTTAAATAGACCTTGTCTACAAATGTATATACATATATAGGGCATTTTTGTTGCTTGTAACTAATATACAGGGAAATAAAATAAAATCAGAATCGCAATTTTGGTTGAAATTTTTATTTATTTTTTTTAAACGTAATATTGACTTTTGGCAAAATAGCACAGCCTTCATACACATCCATCCATCCATCCATCAAAAGTCTTCTACTTATCCAAGACCTGGTCGCGGGGGGCGACAGGTCCAGGAGGGAGAGCCAGACATCCTCCTGCTCATTCTGGAGGGTTCCCAGGACAAATGGGATATAGACCAGTTCATTGTTATTGTTTTGATGCGGGTTTTTCGCGCATGCGCGCCGGACTGGTTGGCAAAAAGCGAACACAATGGCGGACGCAAACAGAGAAACTGACGAGTTCTCCGCGTATTTTTCTTCTTTAGATAACGTATCACAAGATCGTTTTAAGACTAAGTTGATGGTTGATGGTATCAGATTGCCAGATCCACACAGCAAAAGCCTGAAGGGACGGAGCGAGTCTGTGAAATGCTGCCAAGCGTTCAGTACCGCGACATATACAGCTACCTTATAAACACGCAGGCCAGTACACACGAGAGAGCATGGAAGCATGAAACCACTGGACGGCTACAATTATATTATATCTGGACATAGGCTCCAGCAACGCCCGCGACGCCATGAGGGATTAAGCGGGTCAGAACATGGATGGATGGATGGATGGATGTTCAGACATGTGTAACATACGAACGCGGAGTCGGACAGGAAGACCCGCCCGGTAGGTTAAAAAAAAACATAGTTCACTACGGATTATTTTGGTGTTTTTGTCTTGTTAAAATGGGTGGGGGTGTCGGCGACATTGCAGCGTAAACAGAGAAGTACTAGCGCCCGTGACCGGACGGAGGGGAGGGGAGGTGGCGATCGCTACACGGGCCGGAATAGTCAGCGGCTGCTGCTACCGCTTCTCCGGCCCGTGTAGCGCTCACCATCTCCCCTCCGCCGCTATTTAACTAGAACAATGACTAGAGCAGAATTAAGTTGTATTTACCGGAGATGAAGTGTAGACTGCAAATTCTGTCGCAGTATGATGGATCCCCCAGTCCATTTGGAGTGTCTGACTGCGCTCTTTTCATTGAAAATATCCAATTCTTTATTCGTCCTTCCTCCTTCGGTAAACGACAGAAACGTACATCCGACGATTTGGAATGCCTCTGTGTGCAACCGGGAGCACAACAAGTGGTAGGCATTGTTTAGATTCCAAAAATAAACTAACTAAAAATACGCTCTAAATCACCCGTTTTGTCACAGTAGTAGACGACAACAGCGCTGTTTTTGCCAACCACCGAGATCCGGATGTAGCGCTGACGTCACGCGTGAACTGGTCTATAAAGGTACCTCAAGTAATTTCTGGGTTTCCCCGGGGTCTCCTCCCAGCCTGACGCACCCAGAAGACCCCCAGAGGGAGGCGCCCCTGGGGCATCCTGATCAGATGCCCCAACCACCTCAACTGGTTCCCTTGGATGTGGAGAAGCAGCGACTGTACTTTGAGCTCCCACCCTTTCCCCAAGGCCGAGCCCGGCCACCCTCCGGGGGAAGCTCTTTTCAGCCACTTGTATCTGTAATCTTGTTCTTTCAGCCATGATCCAGTGAGCATAGGTGAGGGTCAGAACACAGATGGACCGGTAAATAGAGAGCTTTGCTTTTTGGCTCAGGTCTTTCTTTACAGACCGGAGCAGCGTCCGTATTACCGCAGCTGTAGATCCTTCTGTCCATCTCCATCACTGGTGATCAACACAAGATGTTTAAAAGGTGAATAGTCACGTTATTTTACTTTTTTTAACTTATACGTCAGTAGCTCACTGTGGTTGCTGACATATTAGTTGTTATTTTGGTGTTTTATGCTTTGCTTTTGCTCAATTTGTTAGTAAATAAAGCCTTTTATTGTTTATTTACCATTTTAACAGAATTACGTACAGCGCATGCGCAGCAGGGGTTATGATTAGGAAGTGGCTAACGGCTATTAGCATCTCCAGTAAAACAATGAAGAACGTTCCGAGATCCAGTGGGGAAAAAAAAAAGCGCAATCCACCTGTTTCTGGGTCAGATATAGAGTACATTGTGAAAGAATTCAAGTCACATGAACTATTCCACATTTTGTCACGTTACTGCCACAAAATACATACAAATTGAATCAGGATTTTATGTGATAGACCAACAAGTAGCAAATAATTGTAGAGTGGGGGGAAAAAATAAATCTGTCCAATTATTTTCAGTGTAAAGAAAAGTCAGATTTAGCACCATTTACTCTGATACTCCTTTAAAAAAAATCCTGTACAGCCAAGTGGCTTCAGATGGCCCGGATATTTCCAGCAGGACAATAACCCCAAACACACCGTCTGAGCTACAACAGAAAGGTTTAGATCAACAGCCCAGTAAAAGTCCAGACCTGGATCCAAACAGGAATCTGTGACAGCGCTTGAAAATGATCTTTATGCTCCGAATCCAATCTGACTGAGGTCGAGCTACTTTGCAAAGAAGAATGGGCAAAACAATGTCAGTCTCTAGATGTGCAAAGCTGGTGGAGACCTACTCCAAAAACATGTGAAGCTATAATTGCTGAGAAAAGTGGATTTTTAAAGCATCAACTTTCTATTGGTAAATGAATTCCAGGCATATTTTCCCTTCCTTTGGTCTGTCACATAAAACGCACAGAAGTCTGTGGTTGCAGCATGACATCACGGGTGCGTTTCAAGGAGGAAGGTATACGCTGCATGAAACCGTGCAGGGCGTAAAGTGTGAACGCGGCATTTCCACAAACACGTGTAGACGTCAGGGTGTCAGAGGTCTGTGCGTGTGCAGTGGGGAGCTGGGGGGGTAACCTTCAGAGCCTATAGACCTGCTGAACAGAGAAGTGCGTGATTGGTAAAAGGAACAGAAAACAGCTCTGACTTCAGTATGTGAGAGTGGGTCACGGAGCAAATCCACCAGCTTTAATGTCAAAATCATTTTCCCACAGACAACAAGGCCCCGTTTTGGCCTGGTCGAGATACGGGCTGCTCCATTTCTCATTTGGAGTCCTCACTTTGACTGCTGTGACTGGAAAACAGCCCAACAGCTGAAAACCGGAAACTGAGCTTGGCCGAACCGTACCAAAGACAAACACCGGAGAGGAGGACTCGCTTTAAAAAAAAAAAAGACTAAAATCTTAAACGAACCAATCCGGGAAACACAGTGAGTTCAGAGTGCAGCGCAGCAGCTCTGTGAATCAGAGATGAATCAGGAACCATACACAGAGACTCACATGACCGTATGGCTGATTGCTTCCCAGCAAACAGACATTATACAAAGGCTTTTTTTTTTTTTGACTCCTGGTATCAGCCCACGTTGGAACGTCGACCTGATGGCAAAAACGAGCAGGAATTTCTGGGTTTGTGTCCCACACGCCCTTTATTGTTTGTGGCCAAGACTAAAGTCCTTCCACTGATTATCCTGGCCGTCGGAGGAAAGCATCGGTATCCTGTGGGATAACAATGATGGAGGAGATTAGGAGACTAACAGTGATTGCTTTTTCCATACCTTCCCAAATGATGCCCCCCCTCCCCCCAACCAGTTACAAAGGTAGAGAACCCTCCAGTTGACTCATGAGACCGCAGACGATCTTGGGTCAACATCGCCACACTTTTTAAGGAAGCTTCAGATTGATGAAGCAGGATTTGCCTGAATTTATCCTCAGACTTGTCATCGTTCTACAGAACCAGTCTCCATTTCGCTGTGGAGTCACTGGATACTTTTAGCTCAGGAGAAGCATAGCTGCACAGCGCAGAGAAAACAAAAACATAAAAAAACTGTTAAGAAACCATTGATTTTTGTCACGCCTGTTAACCGGTTTATATTCAGATCTAAGCATGCAGACAAACTGCTCTGGGGAACTTTTTTTTTCTTTTCTGAGCCGGTTTAGCATCTGATTAAGATACAGCATTTGATCTGCAGCAAGAGGTATCGTGCACATGCAGATTTTAATCAGGTCAAGCGCCACAGGCTGGCAGGCAGGCACCCATTCAACAGCCGGGGCGTGCCGGCTCCCGATACCAGTGGTCTGTTTTCCTCGTCTGGTGGAGCAATGGCACCCACAGAAACTAAATCCGCTTCCGTTATTGGGTTAATCGTCGCAAAACAGGGAAATATATTAAAGTGACCTGCAAAAATGATTCCCATTCCTTGTACTTCTTTTAAATCGGGTTACAAGCACAAACGCAGAGATGCCGTGTGAAATACAAAGCAGTGCATGTTTGTGTAAAAGAACCATAAATGAGGCCTTTGTGTACGTCTGTCTTCAGCACACACGCAATTATACTTAGTAGAGTTACAGCTGGAGGTCCTATTGGCGATGCCTCCACTAACTTTGCGCATCTAACAAATACAGATTTTGCTCTTTATTTCAAAAAAAGGTCAGTCAGATTGGCTGGATTGCACCTGTCAACAGATTTCAATTGAGATTCTTGACTGGACTTGGGTCTGGGCTTTGACTGGGCCGTTGCTCTAAACCGTCCCACTGCAGCTCTGGCTTGTTGTTCACCTGCTTTTAGGCTCCATCCACCTTCACATCAACTCTGAGCAGCTTCCTCGGCCCTGCTGCAGAACAACGTACCCACAGCATGATGCAGCCACCGCCATAACAACCTCGGGCAGATGTGTGCCTTTACTTTTTCCACCTCGCTAAGCCCTTTTCCTGCCGGCCAGGCGCATCAGGTTCGGTCTAAGCAGAGCACCAACCAAAGTCAAATAAACGACACAGACGTTCGTGGCGGCACCCTGATAAAGCGGGAAAGCTCAAGGGCGGGAATACTTTTGCCAGGCGTGTTTAGGGTTACTTTTCTGCTCCTTGCAGCTACGTTCCCACTGCGCGGTGTCTGATGTACGTCCGCGCCGACAGGATGTCACGTCAGACAGCACCCACCTGACTTTGCACCAGGAAGCCGTGCGCCTATGACTCATAGGAAATGCACCACCAGCAACCGAAACGCATCACTGAACCCATCTGACTGTTTGGGCTCTTTCTTTCCCAAGCACTTCTGCAAAGCATTTAAGGTTCGTCACAGAGCTGCCACAGGCCACAAGCCAAAAATAAATAAATAATAAATCTCAGCTACCAAGAAAATGAAAAAAAAAAAAAAAAAAGAAAAAAGATCTAATGTTGTCGCTGTAAACACCGTACCAAGACCTGAGACCTAATCAAACCCGGCTACAAAACGGCACACCAGAGAGCCCTGCAGGGGATAGTGAGGGGAGGCGAGGAGCGATGGTGGAGAGCCCCCCCCCCCCCCGTACTGCAGCGTGAAACCCCAACACAGCTTTCTGCCCCAACCTCTCAGTTCAGATGTGCACTTTATATTAATGCAGCTATTTTATATCATGGTTTTTTCCTGTTTATTTTTTTAAACAATCTGCTGATAATACCTCAATTTGTTGCAAACTACTTGCTTTACAGCATCACCAACATCATCATCATCATTGGGTCCACTCTAAATAAAGAAGTGTTTCGTGCCAAGAAAGACCAAAAACCAGAAAGAAAAAAGAAGGACCGACTAATCCATCAGCTGACTTTGTCTAAAAATAGGTAGAGGCCTGTGTGCCTGAAGGCTGTGGAAATGGCGATGGGAGCAAAAAGTGACATAGTGGCGAATAACGGTGCAAAACTATTCCTAACCCTTGACCTTTTATTTGGTTACGTCACAGTGACGAGCTCCAGTGTGCTTTATTAGTCTTTTATGCAGGGACCAGCTCAGAGTAGAGCGGAGTTGTTAATGGGAAGGAAATGTGGAGACATCTGAAAAGTGTGGCATGCATTTGTGAAGACGAAGCGAAAACGCGCTCTGTGATAACGCGGAGGGGTGGGGGGGGGGGTGAATACTTTTGCAAGACACTGCAAGGTGCACCGTTCGCTGTCAGGCTCCCTCAGATCACGGCGCACTTACTTTAAATGCAATAACTTTAAAGGGCTTTCCCTCTATTATATTTCTAGATGAACAGAGAACAATCAGCGGCACTGATTTGTTTTTTTAACGCTCTTATGACGCATGGGCTCCTGGTCACTAAGGTGCATGCTGGGACATTTTACCTGCAGAGGAGTCGTCGTCATGGTCGGAGCTCAGGTAGCCGTCGCTCCTCCGGTCAGGGGTGCTGTAGCCCGAACCCCGGGACGCTCTGCCGTGGACGTGCGGGAAGGACGGGGACAGCCGGCCGTCGTCCCCGGAGTCGAAGTCTCTGCTGTGGCGGAAAGGCCGCAGGTTGTCCCTGCAGGTGATGGGCGTCCGCTGGCCGTCCTTGCCCGCGCCCTTCGGTGTCAACAAGTTATTCCGGACGAAATTGTCGTTCAGCTCCGCGTCCTCGTACTCTCGGTCGCTGTCCTCCTCGTCGTTGTCGTTGGCGGCCTTGTCCCCCCTCCGGGGCTTCTGCGGCGGGACTGGGATGGGGACGTACTTACCGGTCTTGCCGATGAACCTGCTCCGTTCCCGGCCGCAGGAGCCGGGCGTGTTGGCCGGCGCTCGGAGCTTGACGCCTCCGGGCTCGGACCCCCTGAAGAGGGGGCTCTCCTCGCCGCCGTCCCGCCGCAGCGGGGTCTTCGCGTTGCGGGTCTTGGGAACGACGAAGGTCTCCGCGTTGAAGTTCTCGTCCTTGCCCGCGAACCTCCCCGCGTCGCCTCTCTTCTGCTGGGCCACGGTGGTCTGCAGGTAAATCACCTTGAATTTCTCCTCCACCAGCGCCTTCTGGAGCCTCTTAAGCTTGGCTTTGCACGACTCGAGCTCCGACTCGATGTCCTCCACGGAGCTCAGGTCCATTCGGGGCACCTCTGCGTCGGGGAACTCCTTCCTCCAATGTTTGGCGAATTCCTCCTGTTCCCACATCGTGATGTTCAGAGAGAGAGCGCTGCTGGAGCTAACTGTCTTCACCGTCAGTTAGCGGCAAGTCTGTCGCATATACACCCACCTTCCTCCGGCACCGATTCGTTTTTTTTTTATTTAAAGAAACAAAAAGGATTTGCTGTCAATGGCAACTTGACACCTTTCAGAGCCTCTTCATCCCTCCACAGACTGCAGGCAGGCGGGGGACGTGCGCGCTCAGAGATGCGGTTAATAAGTTTGACTGGAGAAAAGTTTCAAGACTTCCTGTACTCGACGTGGTGCCTTCAAGTACCGCTGGGAAAACACGATTGCGTTTAAACGCTTTGGTTTGGGTTTGTTTCTGATCGTCCCGCAGTTTTAATAAATATGGAATATTTGAGGCAATGTCGCTGCAGAAAAGACACTTTACTTGCTTGTCAATATGTTGGTTCTTTTTCTTTCTGATGTCATTGTAGTTATTCTTCCTCTTTTCTAGTTGTTTTTTATTGTTATTGTTTGTTGTTATACACAGATATTTTGCAATATATTTTATAATCACGATACAGAATTATTATTATTATTATTATTATTATTAGCTATCCATCCATCCATCCATTTTCTTACTCACTTCTCCCTCGTGGGGTGGGGTATTTTTTAAATACTTAAAAGTCTGCATAGCAAATAAAGTCCGACTCTGATTGAATGTTTGAACAACAGAGGAGTCAACATTTTACTGTCTGTGTTTATTTCATATAAAGCAGGGGTATCCAAACTTTTAGTCAGCCAAAATTGTCAAGTCAAAAGTAGTCGAGAGCCAAAAGATCCAATAAAAAAAAACCTGCCAAAATCACAGAATAATATATATTGTGAATTTTGTTTTACCTGTTGTTTTAGTGGAACAAATTAGGCTGGTTTTCTGTGGGAAAGGGTTGTGTAAATCATCCTAGATCCAAAACTTAAAAAGAGTGTTGCACATGATTATCCAGTTTGCTAATTTTGATAGGTTTATTGCAAATACGTAGTCCATATTATATAAAGGGACACAGTAACAAAAAAATGATATTATTTTGGGCGCAGTAATAAAAAGAAAAGAAAAAGACAACAACTATGTGTATTCTTAGCAATAAGAATAAGTCTTTCTTTGGAAATACTTGATGTATTTAGGCATTTTTTATAAATGAATTAAAGACAGATTTATGTGCGCCAAAGTCTGTATTTGAGTACAAATCATTAGATAAATGTAGTTTTATTTCCTTTGAAATTAAATACAATATAAAAAATTTGGTTATTAAACATAAATACTTTCTGTTGTACCTAACGCTTTCAATTGTAAGAAGATTTGAACTATTTTGACCCTAATCAAAACTAAAAAGTCTCCATCTGTACCAGCCACCTGTACTGGTGGGCCAAATCTTTCTTGAATTGCAGTTGGGGGCCACAGAAAATCAATCCAGGGGCTACAAATGGCCCCCAGGCCACACTTTGGACACGCCTGATATAAAGGAAGTGAAAGAAACTGCTGGGAAACGACTAATCCTTCATGTCCAAGGCAGAGTAGCTTGTGTTTATGTGACTATGCAAAAGCTTTATTATAGAGAACTACTCATTATATCTTCTTCCTGTTTTAGTATCTTTCTGTTAGGTTTGTTTTATTTGTTGTATTTATTTTTATTATGACATTATTGATTATTATAATTTCCATTATTATTATTTATATTATTATTATTTCAAGTAGTAGTATATCCCAAATCATTATTACCATTATCTTTGAATGATTTGCAGTACCACCACCATAGGGTGGACCAGTAGGTAGAGTGGGGCAATGGCCACCCCTATAAATTTGCTAGATACACCACTGGTCTTCCAACCTGACCGTCTGAAATGTATAATTTTCATTAATATGAATTAAAGACATGTTTCAATCCAATATTTACTGATTCACTGTGCAGTTCTTTAGTCCTTTATTGCATGCATCCTCTTAATATCTACCACTCAATCCTTGTTAGGCAACCTACTCCCTAACAGCTTTTGTTACAAATTCCAACACTGAACCTCTGCTGAAGTACACGGAGGATTTTTTTGTTGTTGCAGTAAATCAATTTATAACTGTTTGCACAAATTTTAAACAGAGTTCTATTGCCAAAGACCTAACGTGGCATTTTGTAAAGCAATAGTTCCTAAAATTGGATTCTATGACCCACCATGAGTCACAAATCAGGAGGTGTTGGCCTTGAGATGCTCTTTAGAAATAAAACTAAATAACAAAAAAAATCACAATGATAAAGTATATTTGAGATGTACATTTTAGAAGAAATTTTAAAAAGCTTTGCGCCCAAATAAATAGATGTCATATGTTGAATATTAATGTGGGCTTTTTGTCATTGTACCCTAGTTTTGTCATGATGCAGCCTGAAGGCTGCATTCTGAACACTTCCTGGCTCCTTCCCCAGTGCAGCCCTGATTGGGAACACCTGACAGGACTGCAATCATCCTGGACTCACTCCACCTGCTCTCACCACTATAAAGACTCACCTTCAGTTTGTCCTGGTCGCCGGTTCGTCTCAGTCTCTTGAACACCATGCCTGTCTCGTTCATGCTCGTCTCCTGGTTCTGTTCCTGTCTGTTCTCGCCTGCCAGTTTCCTGTACCCCTGCAACCTCCGTCTGGTAAATGACTTTGGCTTCATCATCCACTACCTGCTGTCTCAAACTTTGGAAACCAGCTCTGTGTGTGCTGTGTCCGGGTTCATCCAAGACAAATCATGACAAGTTTAATTGACTTTTCAAGTAGCTCAGGGGAGCAAATCTCTCCCGTTGTTAATTTGTCTGTCAGAATCTGAACAGTTTGGAAATCACTAGTGCCCTGGAAAGACTAGTTTTAATTAATTATTCCATGTAGCATTCCCGCCAACACTTGTTAAATGATATAGGGTACTTTTTTGCCTCTGGTATTTGAAGGGACAAAGTTGTATTATTCTTGAATTTCTGCAATTCAGTGCACACAAATTAGCCCCAGACTGCACATTTACGCATGATTAATTTAAGACCTGTACAATGAAGACAGAACCTGCCAGACAACATAAAGTAAGCGATTGGGTGAATGTGGCTGTAATGTAAAGCACCTTAAGGGGTCAGTTTTACTAGAAAAGCACAACATAAATTCAGTTCATTTACCATTGATGCTGGGGTTTTGTGCTCACACCGCACCGATGAACCTCTGCTTAATGACCAAGCGCTTGTCTTTATTAACCAGATTTATCTATACTCTACTTGATATCACAGACATGGAAAGCTGTGAATGTACGCATTTGGTTGGCAAAGCAACCCCTGCAGTTCTAGCAGTGGTCTGCTAGCTTGTTTTTCTACAAAGCAGAAATGTAGAAGGAAGGCACAAACAGCCTTACATAACTCTGCTTCCGTCCAGCCGGTGGTTTCATTGGTTTCACTTAAAGCAAAGAATAGGTCTCGAAGCAATTGAGTTTATCAGGCTGCTCCCTGTAATCAGGGGGAAAGCATGAATCCTGCCACTGCAAATAAACCTGAGTAGGGTTTTTACATGCATTTAACCACAACAGGTGCATGTCACAACTTCATGCAGATAATTACTTCCTCGTTCTCCTGTCTGCATTGACTTCTACTATAAAAAAAAGAAGGGAGCAAAAAAAAAACAGTGCATCGCGCCCTTTTTCCTTTTGGCAAACCAGAAAAACAATGCCTCTGCATGCACTGGTTTGACATTTTTAGAAACTGAGCAATGGGATAAATCTCGCCTTACCTTGCAAACTTTTCATCGTAAGGGCGTTCATACTGATAAACATCATTTCTAGAGTGCAGAAGGGAGCACAGCTAAACACGGTGTCTATAATCTTCGCTGATCCATGCAGCTGCATCCACATACAAACTATTTGGTAAGCTGCCAGGCAGCATTCTTCCAGTAAAACAGACGTAATGCCATGCATTGAGGAGGGGACTGTGGTAGCAGAGATGGATCCTTGGATTATGCTTTAAGTGCACATTTGGATTCCTGCCTAAAACCTAAACATCATGTTCCTATTGATCGGATATTGTTGTGGTCATCCGAATCCTGACTGGAGTAATGAGTACGGTGACTGGTCAGGCCAAGACCAGCTACATCCGTACGTACATGCCTGATTACAGGAAATGGATGAACTATTACGAGACACCAACAAGACTTCAGCGCTGGGGGAATGCGTGCACTCTTCATGAACAGCAGCTGTCAGAAAAAACAGAAGTGGAAAACGCTTGCTCAGTGTGGTGCTTAAACCAAAAACACTAATAAATGTGGTGCAGAATGGTCGACAGGGTGAATGTCTTTGCACAGCTCATATCGGTTCATCAAATTCCACAAGGTTAAGCCCGCAAAGATACACAAGCAAGCAAAAACAGGGAAAATTAGAGGTTTCCCATCAGCGACGACACCCAGCTGTGTCCATGCCAAGCTCTTCATCTCCAGATATACAGGATTCCTGATGTGTTTAGTGATAATGACAGGCAAAACAATCTTCTGCCATGCTGTAATGGGAGCATGAGCTGTCATTGTACAATGTTTAGCTTGAACCAGACATTAGTTATTACATGCCAGCATAAAAACGTGTTCTTTTACCCTCTTTTTTGCAAAGGAAGTCTAGATTCAACTAGAAATATACTTTGTGACATGAGTACAGAGAGCACAACTTTAAGAAAAACAACACACAAACACACAGTGCTGTGGAAAAGCAAATGTTCTTATGTTCTGGGGTTGTTGTCATAC
Organism: Fundulus diaphanus; assembly: GCA_037039145.1. Classification (NCBI taxonomy): domain Eukaryota; kingdom Metazoa; phylum Chordata; class Actinopteri; order Cyprinodontiformes; family Fundulidae; genus Fundulus; species Fundulus diaphanus. The sequence continues at coordinate 13,907,931 of CM073136.1, read as the reverse complement.
TTAAATGTTTCATATTATCAAAAAAAAATGAATATCAGAAAAAAGTTAGCGATAAGTAAAACTAAAAATCTGTTTTTAAATGATTGTTCATGAACTAAGGGAAGAAAAGCAATCCAAATCAACGTAGGTTATAGGGTAAAAAAGTCTTCACCCCCTCAACCTAACGTCTGGTTGTGCGACCCTAGGAGGCAACAACTGGTAATGAGTCCATAACATTGCTGAAGGTTGCAATTTGGCCCACTCTTCTTTGCAGCGTTAATTTAGACACCCTGGAGGATTTCTTTTGTTATTATTGTTAGTTTTCTTAGTATAAACGTCTTGTTTAAGGTCATGCCACTGCATTGTATTGAGTACATTTGATTTGGGCCTGTCATAGAGCTGTAGATTCTTGAACGGTCAACCCCTGTGTGTATCATTCTGAAGCCAAACGTGAGTCCATCTGTCCTTACAGCTGACATTTGGCACGATTGGGGGCCATGAAATCAAATTCCAAGCACAGCAACAAATTGGAAAGAATGTCTGGAATAGAGAGGAAGGAGGGTTTGGCAATTCCCGAGTCAAACCCCAGACCTAAACCTGACAGAAATTCTGCAGTGACTTTAAGTAGAACTTTACATAAATTAATTTCTGCACACCTCGGTGAATTGCATCAATACCGTGAAGAGCAGTGGGCCAAGATGTCTCCGCAACGAACATGAGATGAACTTTTGTGTGATGTGATGATTTATGTGTTTTCCAGAAAGAAGGAGAGTTTACCTTCTTTTCCCTCATGACTGCAACAGGTTCTGGTTGCTCCACCAGTGAGGTAATATCCAGCTACTGATGCTTTATACCAGCAGGAACACACCCAAGGGCACCGTATAAGGGGGAAAGGTTAGGACAATTGGCCCCTAAAAAGACATTTTATATATACACATATGAACCTTTGGGGTGATCAATGTATTTATTATTATTATTATTATTATTATTATTATTATTATTTTGTCTGTGACGGCACGGCACCCCTGAACACACCGCTACAGATTGGCCTAGGTCGGAGTTCAAACTGTTGTTGCATGGCGCCCTCTGGTGGCCTGAGTTGATACTTCGCATTAGAAAGTTGAAAATGAAAGCGTTCAAAGAAAAAGAAACCCTTACACACGGATGTACTACATTTATTGAATGGGCAATATTCACAGTACTTTACTGATTAATATAAATTGTGCACATAGAAATATTGCTGATTGAAAAATGACTTACATTAGGACGACGTTGTTACACAAAGAGACACGAGACATTAAAAACGACAGTACCATGACTTGACTGCTTCTACACGACGCTTCAAATCAAACATACATAAATAGACGTATCGAAAAAATACACATTGATATAATTACAAAATATGTCCCACACTATCAATGGAGCGTGAAGTAAGAGAACACGTACCGTCTCTCGTCAAAATAACATTTTGCGGATAGAGATATTTTACAAGAAGTCTTCTCTAGGTTTTCTTTGCGAGTTTCTCTGAAACCCCCCTCCCCTGGATAAGGCAACAACAGGACAGCACCGCAGATGCAACCACTGGAGTTAAAGGTAGGTAGAATCAAAGGCCACACAGCACACCCCGACAGATGTTGCCAACACGTTTCCAGCAGAAGACGACAACAGTTCTGGGTCAGAGGTTGTAGGTTTTGATCTTCCATGGCCTTCCTGAGCAGCAGTAGGAAACTTAGCGAGGGTGTTTGGAATGTCTAACAAGCCAACAGTAATTAGGCCTGGTCTTTAAAACTATAAGAAAAGTTCAGTCCATTTAATGTAAATAAATGGTTTTAAAGTTTCAGTATCATAAATACTTAGCTTAATTGGTGATTTGTTGCATAGTTAATTGATTTTTCTGACACTAAAATGATAAAAACTAAACCAGAATGTCACTTTGCACCGAGTGTGTCATTTGACATCTGTGCAAAATCTACAAACATTTCTGTTTTGTTTTTCTCCGTTTGCCTTTCCGGAGCACAATTCAGGCTTTCCTGACGGCACTCGCAACCAAGGTTTCTCGCCTGGTGGTCACAAACGCCTGTTGTTTCTCATAGTAGGCGGCCTCATTAATAAAAGTGGGATAGACGGTGCTGGAGCCTTGGTAGTGGATGGACTTTCCGTCGAACGTTTGGAACATTGGGTCACCAGGGTTCAGCGGCTCCCAGTCACAGTCCTGAAACGACAGTAAACAAGCGTTGCAGCGAAAGTAACTGCCTGAGCTGAACAATACAATCTAAAAGAAGTTCAGTTTCCTCCTTCAGAATAATGCAATTGTGCTTTCAGTAGAACTCCTAATGCACCTGAAAGCAAGAAACTGAAGGCAGCTGCATAACAGGCTGCAGCCATTACCTGCAGGTTGGGGTGGACCATGGCAATGATGTTCCCATTGGCGTCTCTGGGGTAGTCCATCCTTTCCAAGACCCGGAAGACCTCCACCGTACATGCAGGGAACTCCATTCCTAACCCGACACACAAGAGACATGCTCTGTGTTTCTAACAGAACCTTACAGATTCATTGGGTCTGATTGTAACCAGTGTTGTAGTCAAGTCACTATGCCTCGAGTCCGAGTCCAGGTTCGAGTCTCCAGTGTTCAAGTCCGAGTCAAGTCCAAGTCATTAAAAAAAAATCTGAGTCGAGTCCGAGTCAAGTCCACTACTCATCCGAGTCGAGTCCGAGTCGAGTCACTATTGATCCAAGTCGAGTCCTTATTGATCAAGTTGAGTCCAAGTTCCGCACTAAAGTAAGCATAGCCTACATGTTTTTAAACTAAAAAATAATAATTTTGATATTAAAATCATACACCAAATAATATTCTAATGACATATTAAAATTATAGCCTAATGATATAAAAAAAAGTCGAGTCTTTTTCTCAATTTCCGAGTCAGAATGATCTGAATGTAGGAGTCCGAGTCCAAGTTCGAGTCATCAGTGCTCAAGTCCAAGTCAAGTCACGAGTCTCTAAATTTAGCTAATGACTCGGACTCGGACTCGAGTTCGAGTCTCGGACTCGAGTACTACAACACTGATTGTAACAGAGTCGGTTACCAGCAGGCACTAACAGCAGCTTGACCTAAAAGACATAACGTACAGTCGAGCTTTTCATGTTTTGCCACAACTACAAACTTCAATTCATTTTCTTGGCAGTTTTAATGGGACTGTCCAACACAAAACAGTACGTAACCGATTGAATTGAAAGTTCAAGTCTTGACACAGACTCTCGATTGGATGTAGGACTTGAGTTGAACTGGGCCATTCCTACGTCTGAATATGCTCTGAACTAGACTATTGTAGCTGTGGCTGCGTGTTGAAGGTCATTGTCCTGCTTGAAGGTTAACCTTCTTCCCAGTCTCAAACGTGATTTTTTTTTTTTGTCAGTAGCGCTTGGTATTTAACTCTATTCGTCTTCACATCAGCTCTGACAAGCTTTCTGTCTCTGCTAAAGAGAAGCTTACCAGCAGCATGATATTTCCACCACCGGTGGAGAATGGATGGTGTGTTCAAGGTCAAATTCAAAGTTGGTTTTCCCAACACAGAGTCAGTTTTGGTCTCATCAAATCAAAGCACCCTCTTCCACATGTTTGACATGTCCGCTGTATGATGCCTGGCAAACTCTAAACGAGGCTTTCTTCGGCAATCGTTTTCTTTTTGCCACTAATAGTTTTTGTGTCCACCTGCGCTTTGGCTCCCTGAGGCTCCTCCAGAGACAGCTTGGGCCTATTGGCTACTTATTCAATTGATGCTCTTCTTGCCTGTTTTGATGGATGGCAGTGTCATTATTTGGCATTACCAACGTTGCCGAACTTTCATTATCCATTCAAATAGTACACAACCCAACGTTTACTGCATTTTTGCACATATTGTCTGCACTGCACCATACTTTCCATACAAATGCCTTTTTGCACCATTATTTTTGCACATAAACAATGGTTGAAAATTCTTCTGCACACTGTTCTTGCACACTGTTTTTCTCCTGCATTGTTACATCTGATCAATGCTGCACTTTATATCGTAATGTTGTCTTATTCCACCTGCAATCCCATTACACTGTCGTAAACTGTATGCAACAAAATTTCGTTCTGTATGCACTCTGTACATACAAAATGACAAAGTTGTCTAAGTCTAAGTCAAGGTAGGTTTGCAGTTGAGCCATACTATGAAGCCAATTTTTAGATAATAGACTGAACAGAGTCACTGTGTGATGGTCAGAGCTCGGGTTATTGTTTTATAATCTAACCCTGCTTTAAAGTCCACCGCAGTTTCTCCCTGACCTGATCTGCTGTGTTCCTGCGTCTTCATGATGCTGCTTATTCTCTAACAGACCTCTGAGGCCTTAACAGAGCACATTGATTTGAGATGAAATTACACAAAGGATGACTTTTTCCTAATTACCTGACTGCTTTCTATGATACCCCTTTATTTACAGCACGTGTCAAACTCAAGGCCTGCGGGCCAAATCCGGCCCGTCAAGGCAATCTATCCGGCCCTCAAGAGCCAAAAAAGGCATATCATGTCATAAAGTAGAGGCATATATCCTTTTAAATTGTATAAAGTGGCTAAATCTGTGTCTCCTGTAGCGAATGTTGATTTTTTAAAGTGTGTAGTAACAGGATGCTGCCACTAGATGTCATTTTTCCCACAACACATTCAAACAATCCAGAAATATCCAAAATGAGAAAAAGTGATGGAGAATGATGAGTTTAAAGTGTAACTCACCCCAATATCAACTTTTTTTTGCAGATAACCTGTATAAACTGGGCCTAAGGGTTATACTTTTATGTTACTGTGCATTTTTTTTATATTTCTATGTGAACTGAAATGAAATTCTGAAATCAAAAGTCTCATCTATACAGGTGCAACCACCCCTTTTAATGACATCATGATGCCAAAGTGGCCCAATACAGAAATGAGTTTGACACCACTGCTTTAGGGGTATCATTGAAAAGGGGGATGATTTTGTGAAAATTTAGGAAAACTGTATATCATCTTTCTTCCACTTGACAATTTCGAGCCGCTTTGTGTTTGTTTTGAGCAGGGGCTCCCAAAGTGGAGGTTTCGGGACCCGCCAGGGGGTCACAAGAAGATTTGATGCTGATATGCTAAAAAGATTTAGCGTTTCCTTATATGTGAAAGAGATATCAAAGTGTGACATCAAACAATACTCCACATTTCTCACTTTAACGTAGGGGGATCGCTGCACTATTTTGTAAGAGTTCTTACGGACATATTACTCTATTCTTGTAATTTTACAAATTTCTTTTCATAATTTCCAAAAAAAAAAAAAATGACAAAATACCACTCGCCAAAATGGGGTCACCAGTCTCTGGCACTGTGATTTTAGGGTCTCAGGCTGAAAAGTTTGGGAACCCCTAGTTTAGCAAATCCCAATTAAATACATTGAAGTTTGTGGTTTTAATGCATAAATGCATAATCTTTTTAGGGTCGTTGTGTCGGAAATATATACATCTATAAGAGGTTTTTAGTAAGGCATTTCCAACAAGGCCAAAGTTGAGGATAAATGAGGACAAATGCCTCGTCCACACTTCTACCCAGTGTCCGGATGGAGTAAGCTATTTTCAGGGGTAAGGGAAATGGTTCTTTAAAGCTCAGTGCGTTGTTTCATTGAGGTGTTCAGCTTCAATGCGCAGGAACATCGATTCATCATTATGCCGGGGCATTCATTAGCGGCAGTGTGGTCCTGCAACAGAAGGTTACCGCAGCGTTGGCAGACGCATTCTCACGACATGGAAAGCGACCGGCTTCCAACAAGCCGACTCATTCAACAGCAGGACCGTCAGGGGAGACCAACAGGCTGCAACTGGGACTTGGCACGGACGGCTGGCTTATGTAAAGGGAAGGAAAGCGCAGCCGTGCAACTAAACACCGTTCTGTGCCTTCGGGGGGGGGGGGGCAAAACGGCAGAGTGACAAGCCAGATGAAAAGAAATTCAGAGATGTACCGCCAGATGAGTCAGCCTGATGGCCATTTATTTCATTACAAAATGCTGCTTTTTCTAGGGCATAGCAGATGACGACTCGCCGCCTTAGCTCCATCTATCCATCCTTGCTGAAGGATGAGGGCAGTTCATTCCATTGCGCATTTTGTTTAACAAACACCTCATATTTACATAAGCGTCTATTTCAGCTTAATAGTCAGAATTTCTTGAAGTCCTTTTTGCAGCCAAACGCGGCAGCGGTGGCGCAACATCAGAAGCTCTACCTTCGTTAAAGAGCTCGATGAAGTCCAGGGCGTGTTTCAGGATGACCCTCATAGCTTCGAAGATGTTACTTCTTAGAACTCCTTGAGGCTGAGGACCCACTTCCAGACCTGCAAGAAAACAACAAGCACTGAATGGATGCTGTCATACAGAATCCCCCAGACGCTACATAAAGGAGCAGGTCACAGAGGGCAGAGGCTACAACCTGATATTTGAGTACCACTGCGAAACAAGATAGCCATCACCATGCAGGAGGGAAAGAAAGAGCACAAAGAGGGACGTGCATTTGCATAAAACAGAGGGAATTTATTACTGCCCACGAAGGGTTACAAACACTCATTGTGGACATAACTGTCACAGTAATTTGGGGCTTTTAATGATTCATTTAAATCATTCTGTTTTCAGGTTGGAATAATTATACCATTAACTTTAAAAGGTTTTACATAAAAACAGGAATTGCGTGCGCATGAATGTTATGTAAAAATTATACACACAGGCTCAATCATATTCTGTTTATAACCCTCAATGTTTAGTTAAGTGCTTTATAGCAAGTTCTAGAAAGCCTACATGGTTTCAGCTGCAATAAGGGCGAGGTCCTGGGATAGCTCTGCAAGGACATTTCACCACTCTTCTTGTCAGAAATGGCTGATCTAATTTACATTAAGTGTGGATTCCTGGCAGGAACCCTGATTATAGACAAACATGGTTCACTCTTTTGCTTCAAGTCTATCAGTTTGTTCCTGTGCTGTGTTTTTTGTGTGTGTTTTGGTCCAGATTCTTGTTTTAGTGTTATACTTTAGCTTTAGGTTTAGCTGGATCCTTCTGTGTCCTGTTAGATCCATGTGTACGTGCTTCTGTGTTAGGCATTCTCCCTAAGCACCTGAGCTTAGTTCCATACTCCGCTGAGCTGCAGTCTGTTGACGGTCCTCACCGGTTTCCCCATGTCACCCATCACCTCCGCCACAGTTTTTGGTCAGTCAGTTTCCTCGTCTCCTCCTCAGCTCCTTCTGTTATGTCAGGTTGAAATTCAATTTGTCTATTTTGGAGCAGGGGCTTCTTTCTTGGCCGGGCCCCTCTCGGTCCATGCAGGTGTAAAACTGGCTTCACTATGAACAGTGACACCGATGTTCTAACGTCTGTCACTTGATCAGAGCCTCAAACTGTTTTTGAACATGCTGGCAAATTTTCCTTCACCTGAAGGACGGTGTGGATGACCCGGCCAACACTTGGACCCAACTGGATGCTCTAACAGGCAAGGATCACATTTACACATCAAAGGTTTTGGGAATGGATAAATCAGGGAATATTAAGCTTTTGAAGCAGCCTCCCCCAAAAATGATTTAGGCCCTCTTGGGAATTTCAGGAGCAGGCTTAAAAGCCTTCTCTGTGGATTAAAATATCAGATGAGCATATTCGCTTCCTGTTTTTAAGTCCCTTTTAAAAACAATTCAATTAGCCTCCGACACAGTGTGAGCTGATTTGCTCTTTTACTCCAGTTTTATGAGTGTTGTCATGTATGGCTTATGTCTAAGGTCTTGGTTTTTATCTTTTATCTTATATTTGTACAGCAATTTGGGTAAACTTGTGTTTTTCATATGTGCTTTATAAATAAATTGGATTTGGGTAAAACCAACCAGTTTTTGACAACCAAAACGAGAGGTCAAAAAACTGGCTAGAATTAGGTTAGAGGGCTGATGATGGGTACAAGAACTGTGCAGTTGAGCTGCAGTTTAAGAAAAAGTTGTCCAAATATTAGTGAGGGTCAGTATTTATATTCATTTATTGATTGATTGATTTTTTTGTTACTAGTGGCCCATTGTTTGACAGTAAGCTGACTGTCTCATGTCTCCCCCCTCCCTCTCAACTCCATTTCCAAAGGTCTACAGGCCGAGAAGAACCCAGTTTGGGCGTGTGGAGGACTGAGGCCTCCGAATGTGGGTCACATGCTCTACCCTTCTGCCACCGCCACACCCTATATGTAAAATTGTATGTATCCTCATGAACCAGTGTGGATTTGAGAAAACCCACAATACATTCATACTTGTGCACCAAGTTCTTGTTTTTAAAACTGGTAGGAGTTTCTTGTTAATCACTGAACCCAAGAGAGAGTAGGTTAAAAAAATTATCACGGCATTCATGACCAAAATGAGTGTATGTAAAGGTAAAGTTCAGAATTAAATTATCTATACATCTACCAATGAATGATCTCGAAGTGTTAATGATCTCACTCTTAGTTACTAACCCAAACCATTCACTGTAAACTACTTCAGAGAGTAGAGAAAATAACCGAGGGGTCAGAGACTCACCAACAGGGTGCTTGGCCACAGAGCGAGAGGTGGAATATTTCAGCAGAGGGTGTTCATTCAGCAGAACAAGACAACTAGCAGGAGCGAAGGCTTTCTGGAAAACAAAACCAACAAGAACATCCTATTTACTGCATATTTTAAAAAAGAAAAAAAAGAAAAGCTTTTGTGACAAAGACTTATGCAACACGTTATCCAAGCTTTTTAGGGTTCTGCTTGACAGAGTGGAAAACGACATCTGAGCCGTCTCCTCCAGGAGCAAACATGACACATACAGTGCTGTCAAATAGTATGTGGCCCCATTTCACAAGATGTACTCCATAACCATTGGAATTAAAACAAACAAACATCATCTATCTATCTATCTATCTATCTATCTATCTATCTATCTATCTATCTATCTATAGTCATTTTCGGTAAATTAGAATATGCATTTCTAGGAGGCTTGTATTAAAAGTACCTTATGAAAAAAACAACCTCTACGCCGATATTAAACCTACTTTTCATCAAGCTTCCATTTCTGCATGAAAAATTTAGCTTTTCATCACTCTGATGTAATTCTAATTTTAAATACTGTGTTTTTATTATGGAGACAAGAAATAATATAATTAACATAAATAACGGCTTTTAAACATCATCAGTCTGTGTTCATCTATATAATGTGTTTCCCTTAGTGAACTGTATTACTGAAATAAATGAACTTTTTAATAATATTCTAAATTATTGAATATTACTGTATATCTATATCTGTGCTTCCTTACAACTGTCTTGTATGGAGTTCTCTGCATGTACGCTGAAGTTTAATCAAAAGTAACACTAATAAATACAAAGAGCAGTTTTTAAATGATAATTTCATTTATTAAGGGACAAATCTATCCAAACTAACCTGGTCCAGTGTAAAAGAAAATGACACATTTGCAATATCTGGCAGTGTTTCTTTAGTTTTATATCACTGTTGAGGAGGAATGTTGACCTGATCTTCTTTGCAAAAAATGTTAAATTCAGCCACATTAGTGGGTTTTTGTGCACAAGCGGTCAGTTTAAGGTTATGCCATCTCAATAGAATTTAAATCTGGACATTTGGTCAGACAACTTTAAACTGTTTACTTATCTTTAGCCATTCAGAGGTGAGTGGAAAGTAGAAAAATCACAGCTCTATTGATTACAGCAAATCATTGAGGTCTTGAAGCCGCAGAGCAGCCCCATATCATCACACTACCACCATGTTTGACACCACAGAAAATCTTCCAAAAGAAAATCTTCACAGATAAATAAAGATCACAGATAAATAAAGATCAATCACAGATTGATCTTTATGTTTTTTATGGGACCCAGTGGTCTTGGTAATCTCCCCTGGAGGCCATCTTTGTCCAGTCTCTTTCTCGTGTTTGAACTACAAACTTTGACCTTAACTGAAAGGAGTGAGACCTGCAGATCTTTAGATATTGTTCTGTTCTTGTTTATGATCTCCTTGAAGAGTTGCATTCTGGGAGTCATTTTGGTAGACAGGTCACTCCGAGGACTGTTCCATGTTTTCTCCACCTGTGGATAAAGGCTCTCACTGTGGTCCTCTGGATCTCAGAAGCCTAAGAGATGGCTTTGTAAACCTTTCCAAACTGATAGATGTCAGGGACTTTCTGTTCTTGAATTTCTGTAGATCGAGGCATGATACGTTAGGATGAGCTCAATTAGCCCCCTCCCTGTTTTCATACAGGCTCTATTTAAGGGATCGCTTGATTGTACACATCAGTCAGGAATTGTTTGCTGGAGATTTTTTGCTCGATGGCATGTTTCACGGACTACAAATAAAAAAAAACCAGAGTGCGTTGTTTGAAGTTTGTTTGCATCACGTCCGTAGTTATCCAATTGGTTCTCACCTGATGACGCTGACCCTGTTAGTCCTGCCTTTGAAATTAGGCTCTAGCAGCTCCTTACCAGACTGATGCACAGTGTGTACGGCGTAAGTCAGTCTGGCTGGCCAGGCTAGATTTGTCAAGTGGGAAATTTAGATTTACACATAGAGACATGTTGGTTTGAACAAATCTTTTTCCCTTTATAGATGAAATCTTAATTTGACAACGCATTTTCTATTTACTGCTGTTATCTTTGCCTACTCGTACAATTTGTGTAATGATCAGAAACATAAAATAAGCAAAACCAGAGGAAATTTGTAAAAGAAGTGAAATACTTTTTCACACCGCTCTAAAAAAAGACTCCCATATGGATAAAGAGAATGTGCTAGTAAAAGAAAACTGGAATAACTTTGATTTAGCACATTTTATGGTCCCAAAAACATCTATAAAATGGACACTCAAACTTCTCCAGTAACTTCTGTTATGGCCTCTGAGCAGGTGATTTTTTTTAAAGTTATTCTTCAAATATCTTCTTCTATTAAAATAGAAATGTCTCACGTGTCCTGTGCCTAACAAACACAATAGCTATTTCACATTTGGCTCCATCGTCCCTCCCTGCTGTTCCTCTGGCACGGTTTGGAGCTGAACTACTACAACAAGCAACTGCAACAAACTGTTCCCAAACCATGATAAATGGTTATTAGGCTTTTTTTGTGTGGTCTGGCTCGAATACCTTCTGGTGTGAGCTTTGTACATGAAAACCTTCTGTAACAACCATACCATGAGCAGGCTGAGAAACATCCATTTAGATTCTTGACGTCTGTGTTGCCCATCTTGTCAATCTGTCCCAAAGTTAGAGTTAAAGCTCCAACCCAAATATCGCGAAGATTAGACAAATCAAAGAGACCGTCCGCTGTGCTGAAAGCATGGATTTAACTGAGCACATCAGGCAGGAGGTAAATATAGAAAAGCTTGGCAGCATGGCCATGCATAATCTGCAAAAAGCCTTTAAGACTGTACATCAAAAATGGCTGTAAACGACTTTGGATGTGTTTTGAATGATCTGGTTTTAATGGCCTTTTGGATATTGCACCAAAATGTTCTCTCGGCGTATCAAATAACCATTCAGGCCTTTTAGCTATTGGATTTTGTTTGCTGTTTTACATCTCAACAAAGTTTGTCCTGCAAAGGGCCCTTTGTATGAATTTTGTGGGATCACAGCAAAAAATGTCTAGATGGCACAACAAGCTCAAATGAAAATGTTACTTGATAAATGATTCAAATAGAGAGCAAATGTACAGTCAGGAGCTACATTTGAGCAAGAAAGGGAGGCATCTTTTAAGATTTTAAGTTTCTTTCATTTTCCACTTTCCAAAACAGATATTAATAATCTCAAACTGGAGCTGAAAGTCCATTCAGACTGTTGTCTTTAAATATCCTGCAGCATGAGAGAATGCATGTGAAAACAAAGATATGTCAGAATGTAAAGCATAAAATTTTTTATTATTTTACATAAAGTTAAGGTTCTACTTTAGAACTTTAATTATTGTCTTTATTTTGAAAGAATCAAAATCAGTTTGTTAATATTAAATAAATTCTAGCAGGAAACATTTAAGTGACTCCATCTCTCCAGTTTCCCTAATTACATAACAAGGCCTTGTTTAAATGATTAATGGTTTGATTCCTGATGTTTTCTGATTCAAACTGATGTATAGCTCGCTGAAAACACCTTTATACTTTGTTTCAAAGGACCCTGCCTTTTCTATTAAAACAACCACACTAGAATAGGAAGAGGATTTTAGCTTCCGGGGCTTTTTATTTTAATTTTTTTTATCAGTATCAACCACATGGTTTTACTATGATGGTTAATCCTCTACATACATGCCCCCCCCCAGAAAACAAAACAAACAAAGGTCATTTTAACATATTCTAGTAACATATTCTAATTGGATCAAGCTTCAGTAAATCACTGACAGAAAACTCAGAATCGGTGACTCCAGTTCGTCACATTTCACTTCCCACATTATTAAAGATAAAATGAAAAGTCTTTCCAAATTTCACCTCACAGGGGGAATCATCTAAATGAACAAAATGTCCTACCGTATGTATATTAATATAATAGACCAACACAAAGTAGCAAATCATTTAAAAGAATCATGGTATGCGGTTTTCTACATTAATATCTGAAAAGTGTGGCGTGCACTGGTATTTAGCCCTGTTTACGCTGATAATCAATAAGAAAATGCAGGTCAACCCACTCCTGTAATAAGCTTAACCTTGCAGTTTTGGCTGTACTTTTAGGGATGCTGTCCTGAATTTTGCAGCCTCTAATCTCTCCATCCATCTTGGACCTGCATAAGTCCAACAGCATGGTGCTGCTACCACCACCATATTTCAGTAGTGGTATGTTATGTCCAAGATGTTGGGCACAGTGTTGGTTTTACACCATACATGGCCTTTGCATGTTGAGCAGAAAGCCATATTTGGTCTGTTGTGCCATGGCCTGCACTTTCCATTTTGGACTGTAGGTTGAACAGTGCTCTATGAGATGTCCACAACTTAAGACATTGGTTATTACAATAAACCTGCTTTAAATTGCTGCTTTAATTTTCCCCCTGAGCTGTCTGCTGTGTTTTTTAGTCTTTCGGCTATCAGTAGGCTATTGCTAGCGTTAGCTTTTGCTAAGTGACAAATCATGTTCATGCTGGACACGCATACTAGAGGGTGACACGGGAGTGGATTTTCACTCCTGTCCCATCCCACTCCCACTGAAAAAAATTGTGTCCCGTCCCAATCCCGGGCCAGAGTAGAAAAAAAAAGTCCTGTCCCGTCCCGCTTCTGGTAAAATTACTCCCACTCCCATCCCGCTCCCACTCAGAATGACTCCCGCTCCTGCCCCACTCCCATTCTTATTGTCTTCATTAAGTTTTCTGGCAATACATTAAACCTGAATGTCTATGAAGGGTCAGTTAAGTTCCTGTTTTAGCTGTAGTAAAGGCCAGCTAAAGTAAAAGGAATAATAATAAATAAATAATAAAAGTAACAAACAAGGAAACAGACCATGCCTATCTTAGTTGAATAAACAAAATGTACAATGTTGCCTTTTACTAATTCATTAAGTAATTGTTTCACATGAACAATTAATTTACTTTTATATTTCAAATTGCTGAAACTAAAGAATAATGCACCGAGCAAGAGATCTATACTCAATTAAGAAAAAAGTGCATAAAAGGCATTTCTTACACAATTTAAATAATGTACCTCAATGGTTCATAAACTCAGTTTAGTAAAAGAAAAAGTTCAATATCATTCAAGCATATTAGTATTTTTCCATTTGGAAGTAAATATCCATAAACTAATTAGAGTTTACTATCAGAACCAATAGTTTCATCGAACATTAAACACATTCTTAGACAGACCTCTCAACTTTTATCAAAAATTGAGAGTGAGATTATGTTAATTTTCGGGGGTGGTGCGGAGCTGGAGGCGGAGCTGACTGGACCCAGGAAAGCCGGTCCATTCAGCTCCGTCTCATTTTTATCCGACCAGACATGGAAGTAGACATGTTTTACTTTTGTTAAAAAGTGAAAGAGAAGTGTCAACACGTTGTTCAGTTAGTGGGTTAAAACAGAAAAAAACACAACTGTTCAAATAATACTTAATAAAATAATAAAGTAATTTTAAGTTATTGGCCGTATTATTACACTGTTGCACATTGGATAATGAGTTCAGGAAACACGTTTTACAAGCAGGGTACTGAGTGTTAACACCGTGACATTCAACTCTCGTCAAGTTTGTTAAAATTTGCAACTTTACAGTCGCTCTGTGAGTTTAATAGATAAGTCCTTACTTCTGATTTTGCGTTGCAAATCCAACTTTTCCAGGTTGAGTTCGCAACTAGCGGTTGATTATGGAGCGCTCCATAGTTGATCCCTCCCATTCTGTTCCGCGCTGGCGGAAAAAATAGACCGGAAGCACTGTAGGCTTCTGGGTCGTGTAGTTCTTTTTAGTTTATTGTACCTGCTATTGGTTTACTTCTGCTCCTGTCTGCTCCCGTTGATATTTAATTATGTACCGTCCCAATCACGTGATATTTACTAATGTTGACTCCCATCCCGCGTGATTCCCGTGGGAATCACGTGACCCGCGGGATTCCTGAAAAAATGTCAGCCTCTAACACATACAGCGGTAAAACCAGCTGATGAAGTGGGCGGAGCTCTGCTTGGGCTGCTAGGTGTGGGATTGGGCTTGGCCGAGGTCACGGGCGGTTCTAGACAAGGCCCACCAGGGGCCAGTGCCCCTGTAGAACTGGTCCTGGCCCCTGCTATGGCCCCTGTACCGAAGTCATAATACTAAATCAATTTGTCATATGTGCTGCCACAAAAAACGTATCTAATTTTTTACCTTCACAGTTTTACTTTAACGTGATTTAAATAATAAGGTGTTGCTTATTTAGCTTCAGACGTATTGAGATAGGATCATGGTTTTCATCTACTAGATCAGGGGTCTGCAACCTGCAGTTCCAGAGACGCATCTGGCTCTTTTCGTCAGAGGCTCACTTAATATATTAAACTATGAAATATGACCCTGTTTGTTTTGTTTCATGCTTTTGTTCTGTACCCCCATGAAAAACACACAGCCCCCACCCTGGCCCTCCCGGTAAAGTTGGTCTCGAATTGCCACTGGCTGGACTTGCTAGGTAACAATCAGCAGTGTCCGCTGATTGTGACGTACGGTAATAATCTGGAGGTTTTTGAAATGGCTCATTTTCCGGACACCAACAAGTGCTTGGACTGTTTCTAGAAGCAGTGGAGAAGTACAAAAACCTGCAAAAAGTGATTTTGTCATAGTAGATAGATAGATGTCATAATGATTTTGACTTGTTTGGAAACATGACCAAATCACCACTGAAACACATTCACAGGTTGGCCATCTTTAACTATTGGCCTATGGTTTGACCGAAAACTACTCCAAGAGGCCTTCACCTTTATGTAATTCATCATCTGCAGATTGAAGGCGTCTTTGGAGCTTTCCAGGATCAGCGTGCAGCCCATGTTTGACGTAGTGTTGTGGAGGTCGAAGATGACGTCGTAGGCTCCGGCGCTTCCTTTGGGTCCGAACATCCTGTTAATCTCCTGGGCCCTCTGCACCTCGTAGGGCAGCTCATCGTCTCCTGGCACACTGAAGGACACAAACGGCTATATTACTGGAGAGCAGGGCTGGCAAGAAAAAAATTGTTGACACTTTTAGGGTTGAAATAGTAATATGCTCATGGATGTGTGAATATCACGGTTTTAAAAAGCTGTCTGCACTGTGCAGCTGTGGCCTGAGAGTATATATGAGGATCACCCTGAGGATATTAACTCTCATTTTATTTGTAAAAACCAATCTTGTGTGTTCGCACTGAAGGATCTGTGACTTTATCCTCTGGTCAAACTCCCACTTAACATTGCTCTGCTCACAAAGCAAGACCTGCCCTGCTTCTCTCAAGCTCTCTGATGCATTTAAAAAATAACCACGGGTCTGGAAATCTCTCTAAACCACAGCAGGTATTTAAAAAGGACCTCTGCGGGACACATTCTTTCACCCACACCACATCTGGTCTTAGGACGCTGCTTTCTCCAAATATCTGTAGTCAGAACATTAGCACACAAGCACGCTGCGAGCAACTGTGGACTCCAGCGCATATGGGTCCACCGCTGAGGCACATGCAGGTGCTGAGTATGAGGAAAAGCAGAGCTGACAGACTGGCATTTTTTTTGTGAGCTGTTTTTAGAAGAGCTTCAAAGAGTTTTATCTCCATAACATGTCGCCTTCAGAGGGGACGAACAGCATGAAGCCAAGGCAGTTTTAAAACCAACCAACGCATCTCTCACACAGTCCAAGCTCTCGGATTCATTATCTCTTTAGAGTAAAAAAAAACGACGAAAAACAAAATGTATCCACGCTCTATAAAACACGACATGTTTGCTCAAAGATGTGCTCAGGTATTTAAGTGAATAAAATACTAAACCCCTAAAAAATGTCTTCTACACACCAACTGCTTCTGGTTTATGGTGTTAATTAAAATATATCTTAAATGTTGTGTAGATGTCCTGTGCGTATAGTGTGTAATGTGATGTAATAAATTGGAAGAATAGCTTTTAGCTTATGCTGAAGCTAACGGGGATCCAAATAAAACAAACAAACTTGTTCAATATTTATCTCCACACAAAACAACTAAAAAACCCAGCCACACTTTAAAACTAGCCGTGAATCTGTATAATTTTAGTTACAATATTATGAACATTCATTATCTAAAATTAATTTTAACTCATTTTAAATTTGATAAATTTTTTTAACTTGGTACATTTTGCATTGAGTATATTTTTGTTCTTTCTCAACCAGAAGCTCCAGGACAGGGGTCACCAACCTTTTTGAAACTGAGGGCTGCTTTATTAGTGTTGTGTCATAACCTTTGAACTAGAAGGGTCAAAATTCACCTTAACTTTATGTAAAATAATAACGTTTTTCATGCTTTGTTATAGATATTGTCGTTTTTAAATCTATATAAATGCAAGTATGATTAAACAAGAAGAGTAACATAATAAAATAATTTTGATAATAGATTGTCTTTTTTTTTTTGAAGAGGCTCGTGGGCACCACATGTGGTCCTCGGGGGCTGCTTGGTGCCCACAGGCCCATGTAGGTGACCCCTGCTCCAGAAGGATGTCTCCTGCAGGTCTGAGATCTGTTTGTGTGACACATGGGGCACACCATAGCCAGAAATGTTTAAAGAATCGCTGAACACTGGTCAGTGGTAGATCAATTGTGTGTGCAAAGTTTCAGTGGAATGTTTAAACCTCTACCTGAAATAATTACCAGGGGTTTGGGAGCTGCGGTTTATTGGAGCGTGAAACAAACCCGGTGCTGTGAATAAGTATTTCCCCCTTGCAGAGTTCTCCTTTCTTTGCTTTTTCACACACACACACGCAAATGTTTTAGATCATCAGACAATTTTTTATGTAAGAAAAAAATAACCTGAGCAAATACAAAAAGATATTTTTAAATGACGATTCTGTTCATGAAGAAAACAAAGCTCTCCAAACCAACCTGCTCCTTTTGTAAAAAAATAAAATAAAATCTGTAATTCCAACAATAGTTGCTAAAACATAAACTAACCCTAAGCGCCTGTTTTGGGTTCATGATAAATAGCCAGACCCAAGCTGGATTACTGCTTGATCAATAGAATCAACTGAAATAAGACACGTCTAACAGCATGAAGTAGGCCAAAAACTATTTAAGAGCCAACACATCATGTCTCAATTGAAAGACATTCAGGAATAGATAAAGTAATGTGCATCAATCAGTCTTGAAAGGGTAAGAAAGCTATTCCTCAGGCTTTGAGACTCAAGCAAACCTGAGTGAGAGCCATTATCCAAAAATACAGAGATCATGGCAAAGTGGTGAACGGACCCAAGAATGGCCAGCCTATCATCCCAGAGTGCACCGAGGACTCACCAAGGAGGTCACAAAGAACCAGGAACCACACCTAAAGCTCGGCGGGCCAACAATTGGGGAAACTGAAAAGAACATAAAGGTCTGCCTCACATTTACAAAAAAAAACATTGATAAACCTCAGCACTTTTGGCAAAATGTTGTTTACTGACGAGACAAAAGTGGAACTTTTTGTAAGGTGTGTCACACAAAACCAGCCTGGTATTTCCAAAAAAGAACAACACCCTGACAATAATCACAACAACCATCAAACGTGAGGGTAGCAGTTTATTGGACTGAGGGAGCTTGGAAAACTCGCTGCAGTCGACGGAACCATTAGTTCTGCTCTCTGCCAGAAAATCCTAATGTAGGCCGTCTGGCCATCAGTTTGTGACATGTAAGCACAAGCACACGTGGGTTATGCAGCTGGACAACGATCTGGAGCGAGCCACAGGCCTGCTTCTAAATAGTTACAAGAAAAATGAACACTTTAAAGTGGCCTAGTCAAAGTTTGGATTGAAAACCAAGTGCTGAAGGGGGCACAACCAGCTTTTAGATTCGGGGAGGAGTTTTTAGGGCCTGGTTGTTTTCAGATAGCGTTTGTCGTTAATAGAAAAATCTAAATCGTGTGAAAACTACTTTTTGTATTCACTCAGGCTGTCCATGTTACAGTATTAAAACGTGTTTGATGATCTGGACATGCAAATGTGACAATGAACTGTGCGTTATGTATAAATCTGTAATGATCTAATGGACAAAATGCCACTTATGCAAGTTATTACAGCGAGCTACCACCAACCACCTGGCAGTGCTCCGCACAGCAGGAATAGGTGGGATCGCTGCGGTGAAGTGTGACAAACCAGGTGCTGTTGTTCCTCCGTAACAAAGGCCTCTGTCTGTGCACGCTCGTGCACATAGCCCGCACGAGCACGGCGCTTTTGCGTAATACCTCGTTCTCCTCGCAGAATGGGAACGACAGAAAGTGACAGCTGAAATGGTTGTGTGTCGCTGCGCAGCTCGGTCACGTTCCGCTCACGTTGCTCCTGTGGGCTGTCTGGCAGTCAGCTGCAGCCCGGCTGAGGAGGAGGGAGACACGCCGCTCCGCTGTTATTGGCTACTGGACCCAAACACCGACCTATGATACCGACATCCTGATGCCGATCCACGTGACAACACGAAAGAGGGACTAGGTGCGAGACTTTATTTTCAGTGAATGGCTGGCTGCGATCTGCGCCCTGTCCCATGAAGCCTGCCGTGTACACCGTGTGCCTCTTCATACAAATGTTGTACAAGTGGGTTCAGATCAGCGAATAAAAGAAAAAACAAACCCCGGTCTAGTTATTTTGTGGATCTGTAATAAAGTTTCAACACCAGCCGCTCAGCCGCCCCCCCATCGTGCAGCTGTCAGCCGGCTCAGCGCGTCCGTGTACCTGAGGTTCTCCTGCGTGAAGGCTCGGTTCAGGTCCGTGTCCACGTATCTAACGCACTTCTCCACAGCCTTCGGGTTCGCGATGAAGGGCTTGATCTCCACCCCCTTCCTCTGGATCTCGGCGCTGTTCTGCACCCACAGGTTGACAAGTGTCACGCCGGACATCTCGTTCCCGTGCGTCCCTCCGAAGATCGCGACTCTCCTGGCCGCGTCGACGCGCGCCGCCGCCTTGGTGTTGTTGTTGTTGCCGCCGCTGGACATGGCTGGAAGCTGCGCGGCACGGTGAGGGGGATGCTGACACGCTGGTCTCGGGCTGGAAAGTTTCCAGCTGGAGCTGCACAGGCTTGCCTTTTAAATCCTCTTGCGTCTTGACGTAGAGAGCGCGCTCGGCCGGACCTTAGTCAGCTGTTACCGTGTGGAGGCCAGGGGCGGCTATAAAGTGAATGACGCCCAGTGCCAGCCCCTCCTCTGGCTGCGAAAAACAAAACACTTCCCTAAACTACAGAAAAAAAAGACTAAACATTTTTGATTATGTTACAGACACAACGACAAAAAGAAAACAGATAATTTTTCTCATTCATATTAAATCAAACTAAACCTTTCCTGTTTTTTAAAGGTGCGAATGTGGCAGGCCGAGGGACAGATTTACAGGATATCCCTATAAGCACAGGGGCCACACAGGAACGATCTGATGCAAAGCGTTGCTAAGCGGGGCAACAGAGGCAAAACGTCAGTTGTTGATGTTGAAAAAGCTGAATTTTTGTGTCTTGTCACGTCGCGATAACCAATCAGGAACTGGATGTGACTGTGAAGTGGTGTGAAGCACTGCGGCGGGAACGAAGCTGTTTTCGTTCAACATGGAACAAGCTGCTAGTGGCGGTCTGCGGTCGGCCTGAGTTGTGTGACTCGACCGATTATTACTACCGAGGCAAGTCCAGAAAGGAGCCAGCCTGCAAAAAAGTGAGTGAAGAGACTGGAGCGGCAGGGAAGTGAAAGCATCACTAGATAGCGTCATTGTACTGCTGTATTTCTGTATTTGTCGCTCGCTGTACGAACGGCCGGCGATAATGTCAGGTGAGCGACAGCAAGCAAAAGTGGCGACATCGTGAACGCACCTTAAGAAAACCCAGCTGGTCGCATTGAGTCTTTGACTGGCAGCGTTCACTCCTCCTGGATGAGCCACAGGGGAAAGACGCTTGCAATGTGTCACTGACTTGGCAGCAATCCCTCATACTGAGCAGCATGCGTGTAGCGACAGTGGACAGGAAAACTCCCCTTTAACAGGAAGGAACCTCCAGCAAAACCAGTCTCAAAAGAACACGGAAGCACTGATCCAATACTTTCCAGGTGAGAGAAAAGTTAAAGGGTAATGGCAGCACTAGCACTGACACAAACCGACACTGCCTGAAAAGTCAATCGGACAGGATGAAGCCTTTACATAGACGTCATAAAACGTGAGCTTGCAACTTCCAAATGCGAGGGACAAAGACCTTAAATGTTTGCGATGTGTCCAGTGGTCTGATGAAAGTGAAACTGAAGTGTTCGTCCACAGTGACCATTCTTACATTTGGAGAAAAAAGGGATGTGCTTACAAGCTTGACTTCAACTCACTTGTGAAGTACGGCGGTGGCAGCATCATGGTTTAAAGGTGTTTTGCTGCAGGGGAGACCAGTGATCTTTACAAACTAGACAGTATCATAAAGAAGGAATACTACATGGAAACATTGAAGCAACATTAGCCAGAAGGTTCAGGCTTGGGCACAAACAGGTCTTCTAAATGGACGTTGACTGGAAGCGTAACAGGTTAGTTCCCAAAAGTGCTTAAGGACGATAAAGTCAGTGTTTTTGGGTGGCACTTTGAGCAGAGTTGAACAAGTGTGTGTGTGTGTGTGTGTGTGTGTGTGTGTGAGACAGCCAACCAGTCTGACTCAGTTACACCAGTTTTCAGGAGGGATGGACCAAAAGTTCAGCAAACTGTTATCGGAGGCTTTGTAGGAAACCCAAAACGTTTGACCGAAGTCAAAACAGTTTGAGAAATAACGGCACCAAATACTACAGAAATGTCTGAAACTTCTGAATCTGAAGAAATAATAAAAGACAATCTGATATTCTTTTGGAATTTAGCAAATAAGTTATGACCTAAAACAAGAAATGAATGGTCTGATTTTATGTCAGTGAGGTAAAAAGGCTAGGCTTCGTTTCATGTGGCGCATGAAAAGGTGAAATATCTGAAATTATGAAACAAGGCAAATGAAAAATTAAACTTCTCATTTTTCACTCTGTTTTTTTCTAATAGAATAGTTAAAATTGGCCTTTTGTGGTTAATTGTGTTTTAAGCTATATTAGTAATTGACTTATTAACTGTGTTTGAATTGATTTATTTCTCTCTCTGTACGCTGACCTTGTGTTGCTTGAACGGCGCCCTGAAATAAAATTTATTATTTATTATTGTTATCACTTTGATCTAAACCCTGGCTGCATGTGTAGGGTTGCTGTCCTGTTGGAAGGGGAACATCCACCCCACCAATTCCAGATTTTTATTTGTTAAATAGATTAAAAAAATTAAAAATAAACATGAATCATCCACTTTACAACCATGCGCTACTTTGTGTTGGTCTGTTTATGTGACACACACTGAAGTCAGTGGTTGTAAGGTGAGTAAATGGGAAGCTTTTAGAAGCATGCATGCTTTTGAAAAGGTGCGTTCCACCCTCTCAGCGGGCAGCTAGCTAGCACCGACATACATAATCAATAGAAAAACAGGTTAATCCTGGTAACACAGCTGACACGACAGCTAAATATGTATTAGTAGGAAAAAAGATTCAAGATCTTTTCTGATCTTTCTTTCATAGGGATCCTTCCGTCGAAGATTACCATCACGTAGCATGAGGAACATCTGAACAAATTACTCAGCGTCGTCTCGTTTTGCGTGCTACTTTTCCAAACCTTTACACAAAAGGTTTTGATTTTTTGTATTAAAAGTTGTATTTTACATCTCAACTTAAAAACAATTGACAATCCTTAAAGCAAAATTGCTTTAATCCAAAAAAATTAAATATGTATTATATGTAATCTAAATCAAAAAACCCAAGAAGGTTTTATATTTCTACATTGTCCACCTACAGATGTTGCCAGGTTCCAATAAAAAGTAAAGCTGCCATCGTGATCTGTCTGGTCAGCAGCTTGGCTCTGAGAGAAAGTCCTGCTCAGGATTATGAAGTCTTCTTTTTGCACGACCCCCCGTTTTCCCCTCGATACGGCGAGAGGAGGTGGTCCCGCGGGCTGATGGGAACGTTGGAGATGAGGTGGAGATGGGATCAGCCGCTGGCTTCGTTGCGTCCTTCCTGGTTTGCTGCGTCTCTGAATCGAAGGCGTGCGCGCAGGATTTCCCTTCAGCCACATTTCTGTCAGCAGGTTTCTTATTTTTCCTCTCTTTTACGGTGCCAGGTGCACCTTCGGTCAGACGCGTTTCCGTGGCCCGTCGCTCAGCAGATAAACTGCTGTCACAAGGTGTTTCAGCGCTGCGCCTGCGTTTGCCCTGACTGCTTGAAAGGGAACCACGTGGGTTTAGTGCGAGTCTTTCTGATTCAGCATGCTCAGCGACATCTGCCGGGACCTCCTGTGAGCCTTTCTTTTGTTTCTTCTTCTTCCTCCTCACGGCCACCGTTTCTGCAGGCGGAGAACGCTCCTCGTCAGCAATGCTCTCCAAACCTCCCGTGAGGCTTTCGGTTCTCTTCCGTTTCTTTTTCTTCCTGACCGCTGCTTCAGACGTTTCCTCCGCCTCTCTCTCCTCGCTCTCTGGGGGAGCTGCTGACCTCTTCTTTTTCTTCCTGACACCTTTTGATTCTTGCCGATGTTCAGAAACATCTGCTGATTCGGCGACCAAATCACCGGCGCTGACCTCGGACTTCCCCGTATGAGCAGACGTAGTCCGCACAGGAGTGCCCTGCTCCTCAGGACCTTGGCCAACTTTTTCCTCTGTATCAGCAGAAAGGAAGGAAGCGGTCCTCTTCTTCTTCTTCTTTTTGCGCACAAGCTCTGTATTATCACTAGATGCCAGTGAGTCCACAGCATTATTCATGCCGATATCGCCTCGCATTTTCTTCTTGTTCTTTTTCTTTCTGGACTCCAGCTCAACATCTTGCTTCTCTTTCTGAGCATCGTCTACGCTTTCCTCTTGTTCAGGAAGCCGGACCATCTCAGAGACTTTTTTTGGTTTCTTCTTTTTAACAGAGTCTGTATCTTCCGCCACGGTCGCCGCGTCGTTTGATAAGTCCACATCTGTCTGATTGTCATCAGGAAGAGATCGCCTCTTCTTTTTCTTTTTGAGCTTGTTTCTTTTAAAGCCACTTGGGTCCAAAGCTTCCTGAGAAGCTTCGCCATCCTCTAAATGATCTATAGCCTCCAGGTGTTCTGTCGGCATTAGATACTGAACTGAAGAGCCATCTGGGTCCTTTTTCTTTTTTTTCCTTTTCTTTGGGACGTGTCCAACATCAGCTGTAGGCTCTGCAGCAGAGTCTGTGTGCCCTTCCTTTGTTTCCCTCCTCTCCTGTCCACCAATCTCAGTTTCCCACATCGACACAGAGTGGTCCTCCTTCCTCTCCTCTGGTTGTCCATCCACCTTCTGACTCCGTTCTTCTCTTTCACGTTTCTTCTTCTTCTTTTTCTTCTTCTCCATACAGGGAGCCTCCTGTGCCTCAGCGACATTCACACTCAGCGAGGGATCGGCCGGCTGACCCTTGGCCGGCTCTTCGTCTACACATTCGTCACCTCTCTTGTACCTTTTCTTCTTCCCCTTCTTTGCCTTGATTCTGCTGCGCTCGTCATCGTCTCCTACATAGATTTGTTCGCCCACCCCGGTGTGAGGTTCTGCTGACTCTCTGCCACATTGCTCGGCGCTCAGCCCGAGAAGTGCAGCACCGTTTTCATTCACGAGCGGCTCTCCGGTTTCTTTTGGAAAAAAATCACAAGCTTTACTTTTTTCCCTTGGAGATCTGTATGTCTTTCCCGTTTCAGTTTCAGCAGGGAGGTTTCCGGCCTTAGGCGCACGTCGATTGCCTAACTCTGTCTCGGCGGGGCTTTTATCGGACCCCTTTGTTTTCAAGTAGGACGTCTCGATCGACAAGGATGCCCCGGTCAATATTTGGCACGCCGTCTGGCTCTGTCCTCTCCGTGACCCCGATCCAGCGTTGCTCCGTTCCTGTCGCGTTTCCTCGCTGGACGTCTTTTTCGGATTGTACCAAGGTTGGGAGCTTTTTGCTCTCGATGCAACAAAAAGTTTCTTTTCCTGTGACACAACGAAAAACGTTGAAGTTGCACGTTTCCCTCAAGAGGAGCTCTAAAATGCCAATTTTTCTAAGACGTTAGCAACACACTCACCACCACTTTGAGTTCTTCGCCCTCTGCGGACACATGCTCTTCTCTAGAAATGAAGAGAAACGCAGTGTTACAAGCCAGCCTGGCCTTACGGTTGGAGCTTCCTTCGTGAAGGTTAGTCCAAGCCAAGGTTCTACAGTTTCAGTAGAAAGTCGGAAAACAAGCATCGAGAGGAACTCTGCAATCAAGGTACATTTTTGCAAACAGGTGAAAATCAATCAATCCTTAATTTATGTCCCTTGTCACCAGTACAAACCAGTTTTCACTCTGACATTCTATTCTTTTAAAAAATGACTATGATTTCATTTACAAAAGCACTAAAAGGATGACGCGTCCAAAGAGGCTAAATACTTATTCTAGGCATTGTACCGTCCCTCCTAAGAAGTGCTGGGACCGCCTTAGGTGAAAACCTCCAAAGTGAGGCTTCTTTATCAGACGCTCAACCCACCTCTGCTGCAGGCCTTCCTTTGATAAGCAGGTGCTCTAGTTTGAGTTTCTCTCTAATGATGGAGGTTCTCTGCGTATCTTTAAAGCCGAACCTGGCCAACTGATGGAGGAAGTTTGTGTCAGGGCTTGTTTCTAGGGATTATTTCTGTATCGTTTCTACGGTGACCCATGTCCTGGAGGGAGCAACCCTCCTGTTTTCGGCTGAGAATCATAGTTTCAGGCTAAGAGGAGCTGACTGCCACGACAGTTCCTTCACACTCAACTGTGAACCGTTGAGGTTGACGCTGAGGGTTTTGACTTGAAGAGCAAGTCAGAACCACAGACAAAAACAAGACCCTGAGGTTCCCAAAGCCTGATGCCACACTTGTTTTCCGGATACACGGGCTGCATAGCCCTTAAAAGCAGCACAGTTATCCTGTATTCCTGGACTAATCCCCACTGAATGCCTGGAAGGACGGTCATAAACTTTCAGCTCCACAGATCAGAAGTGGACAGGACAAACAAATTCTCCTGATGCCTTCAACCCCCGACTCTGGGAGGCTAAAGCTCGGTGCCACACCTCCAAAGCCAGGATGAAAGCAGAGGACTGATTCAAAACTGCTTAATACCAACAAAACATAGATGTTTCTGGCACGGCTTTCTGTTGTACAGATAATAAACATTCTAGATAAACTGATGGTCTGGGGTAAAACCTCTACAAAATCTATGCTTCCTCGCTTAATGCTCCCTCTAGGTTGATGTATCCCCCAAGCTGCTCTCTCTCTCTCTTTCTGATGTTATCAGAACAGCTATGGGGAGATAGTAAAGGTGTATTTTCACCAACATCAGAGAGTAAAAATCCTCCAAACTAGGGCTAGACGATAATTCATAACAATATATAATCGATCGATAGACGTGTATCGATGATTAAAAAATTCAATAGAATAACAGTTTTCCTTCCTTTGTCACTAAGCTCCGCCCCCTTCAAAGAGTTCAGAGAGCACACATTCTTTTTTTCTTTTTTAAAAACTTGCAATTTTGGTAAAAAGTTGGTTGAATAAAGGGTTGAGTTTGAATTCAGTGTTTGTGTGTTCTGTATCTAAAAATTTTGATAATTATTGATATCGATCACTATTTTATCGGTATGCTTTTTTTCTATATCGCCCAGCCCTACTCCACACACTAGATGTTGTTTTGCATCTATGTTAGGGCATAAAAAGACTTTTTTAAAATATATTTTTGGTCAGTAAAAATCGGAGGTCACTTTGATTGCCCTTCCCCTGACCAGTACTGGGGTCCGATCCGTGACCCCAATCAGCAAAGTTTCACAGGAAATATTTGGCTTGTTCTTGTAACATGAAATTTTGAAAGAAGCTTTCCTCTATCACCTTGTATGACCTGATAAAGTATTCACTCCGCCTGTTGCAGCAGCAGAGTTTCATTTACATGGGAGCCCATTGTGTTTCACTTTGCTGGGACCTGGCCAGTGTTTCAGAAGATGCCAGGAGGTGCCCGACACAGATCAGAGCTAAACTCTGCCCCGGGTTGAAGGTCTAGTTTGGAGTCAACACACTTTTCTAATAGCAAGTTACAACAGGGCTGATTGGAGCCAAACTGCAACTTCCCAGACCGTCTGTGAGGAACAGTGGTGTGACATCCCGCATGCGTAACGCTGGTATAAAGGAAGCGATTCACTTTGTCCGGTCAGAACAAAACCCAGCCGTGCAGATGGGCAGACGTTGAGAGCTTTGGGACGCTGTGTCCTGTTCTCTCTTTGCAACGATCAACAGATGTGCTGGCTAAGTGAAAATCACTACTCTCCTTCTTGTCAACTAAAAGCACAAGATTTGTCTTTCCCTCTTCAATAGACAGGCAGTTATTTTGTAGGCCGTCCGCATTTTGGGAGAAACAATTTACTCTCATGGGACGCACCTCGCACAGTGGGTAGCACTGTTGCCTTGCGGCAAGAAGGTCCTGGGTTCGAGTCCTACCCTGGGTCTTTTTGCATGCGTGGGTTCTCTCCGGGTACTCCGGCTTCCTCCCACAGTCCAAAAAACATGACTGTTAGGTTAATTGGCCTCTCTAAATTCAGCTTCCTGTTTTCACCTCGTTTACGTCAACGTTCTTTTCTTTACGCCGCTTCGACAACACTCTGCTTGGGCGGACTGCTGTGGATTTTTTTTATTGACTAAAAAGCCATTAAGTTATTTGCTCGTTGGACCAATACTTACTCTGACATCGGCGATAGGGGCTCTCCGTCCATGTCCACGGTGCGTGAAGACGCCGCCAGACCTTCTCCGGTTTGATAGCTCTCCCAGAGCTCCTCGGCACATCTGAAGTAACCTCCCATCGCGTAATACTGCAATCACAATGCGTGTGCATGTTTTTATGTTTGAACTTTTGCCAGCAACAAGTGGGAAAAGGCTTTCACGTCTTCCTTTGTGGTCTTACGTGTAGTTTTCTGTTCTGATAATAAGGTAACCTAGTCATTAGCGTCTTCTGGAGGAAAGGAAAGGTGAACCTCGGTGTTCTGAAGCCCTCCGTCCTCCGCTTTCTGCCTGGTCTTTGCTCCTCTTCGGAGCTGGAGGTGTCATATTCATGCTCTGATGCATCTCTGTGGGTCCTGAAGTCTGACCTCTTGCTGGAGCGCCTCTTCCTTTCAGGTACACACTTCTGCGTGATAAACAAGCTGTCCCCGGAATCACTGCAAAGACCAACAGAGACACGTTCAGAAGGCCTGTCTCCACATGCATCAGACTCCCTCCAGTTGCTGGATGGGCGTGATCGTTACCTGTCTGTATCCAGTCCTCTCTGCTGTTCCACGGAGGGCATCTGTGACACGTGCTTCACACGGTCAGGGGGGGAGCTTGTCAGCGCAAGGCGGAATGGCTCCACCGACAGATCGGTCTCTGTGAACGCAACTGACTGAGCACCGGATGGAGAAGGAACCCCTTCTGACATTACGTTAACCGGCGCCGCAGACCTTGGCGAAGAACCACGACGGCCAGAGAGGCGGACGGGAAAACAGCGGAGTCAGTCAACGCCCCGGTTTGTGTCAGACGAGGACAAACAACGGCGCCAAAACAACAACCGGGAGAAGCCATGCGCGTGGATAAACACGGGAAGCGTTCGCAGCATGGTTGCGCACAAACTAAGCGCAGCGAAAACGTCACGTCACGTGAGCGCTGGTCGACGTCACCGCCACGTTCTGAGTGGCAGAACGAAGAGAAAAACGCATGGAAGTAGATGTATTTACTCGATAATTTATCTCTTTTTTTGTACTAATGTTTCTAACAACAGATCTTGTGAGGCTAGATTTAGCAGATTAAGTAGTTTTTGCGGATAAATTTATGGAGGAATGGATGTTCTGCTGGAACCAAGAGGGCCTTCACATGCATTTACAATATTGTTAAAATTCTAAAATACCTAAATTGCCTAAAACACATTAACAGAAGTAACCCTCAATAACAATAATAATAATTTTCGGATTATTTCCCATCCAAATGTTTCACATTGACAACTTTTATTTTGACAAAAAACAAACAAAAAGAACAGTTCTGTTTTGTGTCGCTTTTTCAATGCGACCTTGCCACTCAAAATATGGCAAACCTGCTCCCGTACCATTTCTACGGCGATCCTGTGACCAATCACCAAAGAGCATGCAGTGCAGAGCGAAGCAAGAGAGTTCCATCCACTTCCGCTTAAATTTGAAATTGACCAAAAAAGCTTAAGCGAAGCTTTTCCCCCATGAATTTACTGTCTTAGCTATTAGATGGGATTTATACATGATACTAAAAATGATAAAGTATCCCATTAAAACGTTGTTCTGACTATTATTTGTTAGAACTAAGCCAGTAAGCTTGATTTATCAGTTATTGAGAAATTCGAACCTCTGCTGTTGTTGACAGCGAAGCCTCCAGGAGGGGCAACCTCCTCGTCAGTGTTTCCTCTTTGGTTGGACTTTAACGCTGAATGCGCCTGCTGGTCTCTGCAGAGCTAACAGCCACAGAGCACTTTGACAATCTGAAGTCATGGCAGACATAAGCGAAACGGAGAAAGTTCAGCTGCACGCCCCGGCCCTGGAAGAACTGCGTGGAGGTAAGGACTGCAGCCTGGAGGTAGAGAGACAAAGTTGGCCATGCTTGTTTGTAAAATAGCGCTGCTTGCTGGTCACAGTGTTGCAGGCTGGGCTGGAAACGAATTTTGCAGAAGTTCAAGTGAGTGTTTTGGAGTGTCCAGATCTCACCAAGGAACCCTTCCTTTTCCCTGTCAAAGGTATTTCACCAATCACGATTGGAGTGCGTACTTGAATAATGCTCTCCTGCCACATTTGTTACATTTTGGTGCCCTTTCTGTTTTTGTGCTCCAGGTCTTTGTGGCAATCCTCGTATTACTGATGTTGGAGGTGTGCCATATCTGATTCCTTTGCCTCAAAAACACAAGGTAGAGTTTTGTGAAGACCTAACCTGGCAGATGTTTCAGATTGGCCCTTTTTATACGGTTGTCATCGCTGTTTCTCCATCTGTAAGGAATACAACATGAACATAATATCCAAGGAGCTGGAGTTGCCTGGAGCATTTATCCTTGGAGCAGCAGCCACCCCTTCCAGAATTATCGGGATGAACGCTGAGGTGAATTATTGAATTCGTAAATAATTGGGTGACGAGTGGTTAAGCTAATCATTAGCCCTCCTCAAAGATGACTATTTACATGGATTACACAACGGCGTGTGTCCAATCTGCAAGACTCACATGGATAACAGCTGCACATTACTTCCATCCATCCATCCATCCGTCCATCCATCCATCCATCCATCCATCCATCCATCCAACCATTCATTCCTCCATCTCTACATCCACCATTGGTCCATCTATCCACCCATCCATCCGACCACTGCTATGAGTTCATAGTGAACCTTTGTGTTTATTCCATGCTATACCAGCTTGATTGATAAAGCACTTCAAAACAACCACAGATGAACCAAAGTTGTAACCACTTTAAGCTTTTACACTTTAAAAATTGGCTTAAAAGGACAAATAACTCCAGAAATGTGAGTCAGGAAACATGTGGAAAATGTGTATGAGCACTGCTCGCAATGTAAACATGGGACCATGGCTAGCCAAATATCAGCAAATGAAATAAAAAAGTATGATTTTTTTTTTTTTTGCTTCAGAAATTTTTACAAAGCTGTAATCATTACCTTGTAATTAATTTTGCAGCGGGGCAACAATGGTAATACTTGACTAACTCTTTTCAGGTTGAAGCATTTGGCATTACACCTAAAAATTTGAACTGTTTTTTTGTTTTCATGTTAAGTAATTGATTAAAAAATCCTTATGACCCACAGCTCATGCCTCTAGTTCTCACTGAGGCAGAGGGAAGACCAGCGGTCAATGGGAGCTACTTTTCCTCTATCAATCCAGCCGATGGCCAGTGTCTGCAAGAAAAGTACAGTGACAAATTTTCTGACTGCAACTTTGGACTTCTGGGCAATCTGTATGCCTGCGAGGGGAAGCCCGGGAAGGTATCAGTATTAAAATGAACGTTGAACTTGTTGTTTTAGGAAATTAATGAAAGCAGATCTCTGGTAATATACGAACTAGGAAGAAATGAACCTAACTCTATTACATGCACTTTAGCCTCATCACATGTGCGCTCTGAACATTTCAAACATTAACTGAAGGTCAGGGGCTGATCAAGCAGATCGTTCCACTCAGCCTGTGTGGATCCCTCCAGGTCATAGAGGTGCGAGCCAAAAAGAGGACAGGAAGCAACAGTCTGGTGACAGCGCTGAGGAAGGCTCTGGAAGCTCAGTATCCAGATAAGAGCCTGGCTCTGGGAGGCACCTTCGTCATCCAGAAGGGGAAGGCTAAAATCCACATTATGGTAAATACTGGATCAGGCCTGGGCTGGTATGAGATTCTGACCCTATGAGAACTGAATAAAAATACAACAGTTTCATGTTTTAAATCTTTCTGTTAGGACTGTGAGACAAATTGACACAGAGATTGTTGACAAAATGTCTAACACAATCTAATTGCTTTTATTTTTCCCACCGAGCTTCTGTTAAGTTGTTATTATTGGTACAAATTTCTTTACCCATTGTGGAAAGGTGTCATTTTACAGTAAAGCTGGTTGGAAAAGAAAAATCAATAAATATTCAGGGTGGTGGAAAGTTCACATCGTAATTTTCAAACAGCTAAAAAAATCTGGATTGTACTGGAAGATGCCATCTCTGGTGCTGATGCACAACTGATGCAAAAATCCAAACGTTTACTGCGTTCTCGGTGGAACTAGAGCAGATTAATGATTTGCAGCTGATCCGTTGGAGTGATGCAGGCGTTAACTGACATTAACTCCACAAGGAACATAGAGGTTGTTCGGCTGGACAAAAGTAAACCGTTAATATCCCCTAACATGGCGCTTCATCCCACGATTTGTCTATAAACTGCTGGAGTTGGCTGAAACCAATGAAGCACGTCTGACTAGCTCGTTAACATCTGCCACGCCGAGGACCATGCTCATGGTGATATGACATCTTTCTACCACGGCTAAGGGAACATACTGATAACTGCAAAGAACCCCACTTCCAAGAGTCAGAACTAATCTTTTAATGAAAGTGATCCGTGATGCTCCTTTAGTGTCCTCTACATGATTGTCAGATTTTTTTATTTTATTTTTTGACATATTTAAAAAAAGACCAATTTGTGTTGTTTTTTGTTGTTGAAGTATGACAAAACATAGTAGCCTTCTTTCAGGCAGTCGATCAGCAGTGTGTAGCAACAGAGGGATCGGAGACAGTATGGCATTACTCTGTGCCTCCAGCTAGAGAGAACTATGGTCACTATGTTTTTTTTCTCATATCTCATTAAAGGACCTTAAACCATAGGAATGTTAGTTGTTTTAATCTAAGCCTTAGAACCTTGGTGTAGATGGATACCAGGAGCCGGCCCATTTGTACACCAGGTGTGTGTATTGAGAGAAACTGCCGTTAATTTGTTTTTGTGCTTTGGATCATCGACAGCCAAGAGAGTTCTCAGCCTGCCCTCTCAACACCAACGACGACGTCAACAACTGGTTGAAGCACTTTGAGGTCAGCGCCCCCCTCATCTGCCAGTCTGTGCTCGTATCCAGAGACCCAGTGAGTGAAGACAACAGCCCATTTCCTATAAGATGCACGAAATTGGATCATGGTTCTGCAGTGACTTTCTTACGTCCCGTGTTTCCAGGGCTTGGACCTGCGTGT
This sequence comes from Fundulus diaphanus, assembly GCA_037039145.1. NCBI lineage: Eukaryota > Metazoa > Chordata > Actinopteri > Cyprinodontiformes > Fundulidae > Fundulus > Fundulus diaphanus. The sequence goes on along the minus strand of CM073136.1, from coordinate 13,875,589 downwards.
GGAGCACACCCACGGGTTCAGCCACCACGGAGAGGGCGGTCACTACTACATCGACACCACGCCCGACATCGTAGAGTACCTGGGATATTTCCTGCCTGCAGATTTCGTCTATCGCATCGACAGACCCAAAGATACGCACGCTGTTGGGCGAGACTGAAAAAAACAACAACAAGCAAACAACGTAGTAAACAATGTTGGCAATGGAGCTTCTGTTGATCATCTAAATCACAGATAGTATGCAGTTTATATTTCAATTCTGATCATTTCTCTTCATTGCCAATCAAGTCTGCTGTTATCTCTTTAGAAAATGTATTTGAAAGACAGAACAAATGACAATTGTATTGTTTTTATTGTACTGATGTTATCTCTGAGGACAAGTGTTTTGAAGACCTTGAAACTAAAATGTGCAAAAAAGGCAGTGGCTACTGGGTGTACACCATGCTTTATCTGGCCAGGTGATTGGTAGGGTAGACATGGTTTGTCCACCGTTAGAAGCAGCATATTTCCGCCGTCGTATAGGTCGCTGTCCCAGTCAAATTCACAAAGGTGAGCAGCAGTAAGTTTATTTACTGAATTCTACCTTTAAGATGTCTTGGGATTGACATAAACATAAAAGCTTAAGTCAGGGTGTGGGTGCCAAGATGAGAATATTGTCTTTATCAATGAAGTCAGCGAGTCTGCAAAATGTGACAAATTACAGGCTGTGTGTTATCCAGGAGGTGATCTCTGTCCGTTTTTAGTCTTTCATTATTGGTCCATTGCGTTTCCAGGATGTAATGACGAATAAACTCCGACTGCACTTAAAGCTTCTCTCTCTTCCCTCCTCCACCGGTAAAACAGCTTTGCCCCTAACAGAAACCTATTTCATTTGAACAGCTTGTCCTCACCTCCTACCCTGCTGACGGTTGAAGGAATGCGCCCTGTCCTGTTCAGTTTACTTTAATCTGCATTTTTGAGAAAGATTTTGACCTAAACAGTAAACACGCACACGGCTATTACTGTGTGTGATTAGGTGTATCAGTAAGAGCAGGAGTCAGGATGTCAAAATTGTCAATGTGGACAGGCTCCCAGAGTGAGAAAACCACAGCTTAATGAGACAAGGATCACACTTGTCTTCTGTACAGAATAAGATGTCCATCTGAGAAACGTTCCCATCTCCCCTCGATTACCCAACTGTGCTCCCAATCTGTAAAGAGAAAATAACTCTTAAGCCCTTTTCTAAAACAAAAGGTCAGTAAAGGTTTTTTCCCAGATGGAAGGTCTCTCCTTCTTCCTAAACCTAAATAAAATCACTGCAGCAGGGATTTTATAGAAATCCTCAACTTCATCAACAAAACTCAAGGAGCTAGTCACGGTTGTCTGTTGTTATGATTTTCTACAAAAGAATTTAAGTTGCCTACCAGGGACATATTTCCTTGGTTGATGCAAACAACAGCACATTAAATATTACTCAAAATAGAAAATAAATTAATTATTTTCTGTTTTTGGACCTGACAGAGAAGCTTAACATGATTCTAGAAAAAAAACATTCAGTCTGGACCAGTAAGGATTCATTCTGAGCTGCAGCAATCTCCTTCATTATGCAAAGATCAACTATTCCCTTATTAAAGTTTGAGTTGCATGGTGGGAGAGTTGGCAGCAGCGGTACCTCGCTGCAAGAAGGCACACCTTCAATCACAACCAACCAAGCCTGGTCCACCTAAACTGACATGCTGATGCAGGAGAGCATTGATTAGAGAAGCAACCAAATCACCAAAGAGACGACTACGGTGTGGTACACATTAAGGAAGATGGGAATCTCAAAACAGGTTTACCTGAAGCCTACACGCACAGATCAATATCTGCATTTTGACTCACATCACCCACTGGAACACAAACTCTCTGTTATCAGAACTTTTAAATTATCGGGTGGACAGCATTACGTCTGCTAAAGAGGAGAAACAGAAGGACCAGCAGCTCGGGGGAAGATTCAGCAGTCCGCTTGCACCTCAAGAGCAAAGAACGCACTTTTGATGACAATGATGTCCAGATTCTGGACAGGGAGAACAGATGGTTTATAAAGGGGGGTGAAAGAAGCCATCTTTGTCAACAGAGAATATCCAAAACTAACCAGAAGGGGAGAAATTAGCTTCCAACTCCCCAATGTTTACAGCTCGGTCCTCCAAATAATTCCAAAGAGATTACATGAGCAGTCTCATCATCATTCAGGTGACCAAGTACTCCACTCACACCAAGCAATAGTTTCTAACAACCTGGGACAGTGACGGGTGTGTCATCGATTTGCATCTGACTTAGAATGTGCCTAGGAGGATGGGCCTCCATGTGCTTAAAAACAGCAGCGCTAAAACTACAGGTGGATCAGAGTTGAGAAAGACACCAGGACAGGTGTCGAAATGTTTTCAGAAAGTCTGGTTGCCTCCGATTTAACTCCGTTTCCTGTTGCGATGACCCAGATAACTAAGTTCTTGCACAGGCCTGTTTACAGGACAACTACTTACCACTCACATTTATTTGCAGTTTGTTCTGGTCAGACGAAAGCAAAATGAACGTTTTGTCTTAGTTCCAAAGTGTTATATTTGGCGGAAAACTAACACTGCACATCAACTTGAACAGCCCATCCTCTTGGTGAGACGTGGCGGCATTGTGTGGGAGGGTTTTCTTCCGCAGGGATGAGAAAGCTCGTCAGAGCTGAAGGGAAGAGGGATGGAGCTAAACACAGGGCAGGTCTGGAAGAAATGTTAGACATCCACACTGGGGTGGAAGTTCAACTTCCACCATGATAACATACTAAACATACAGCCAAAGCTAAGGTGGAATGGGTTATAACCCATATACAGGTGATAGAAAGGCATAGTCAAACTGTAGACCCATTGTAAATTTGACTGAGAACCAGGGGAAAAAACAGTCTCTAATCAGCAAAACTGGTAAAGATATAACCTAGAATACATCTTTAACTACAAAAGCGGATCTTTCCACAGTATATTGATTCAGGAAGGGGGAGGATTCACAGCTCAAATCTTTATTAAACAATCTTTATATCATGGATACATATATATATTTAAACTTTGTACAATCTCACTTGAGGCCTCTTTAATATTACACACTACATGGAAAAATAGCAATAGCGCCATCTTCTGACCAGAGCAGGCAAGTACTTCATTTCCCACAATGCTGCTCCCAGAACCAGGCCCGGAAGTAAGCCGTTTATTGACAATATGGCCGCCGAGCTAGGGTTGGATTTGGGGATAATTTTGATTTGACAGCACAGACCCCGGAGAAGGTTCCGAAGCCGAAACGACGTGGTCCTCGGGAGTGCGCAGAGCAGATGCGTTTGAATGACGGCGTGCGTGGGACGTCCACGGGACGGTGATAGCGAGCAGAGGAAGCGTCCACAGCGTGAAACCCGTCATGTCGTTTTTTAAGAGGAAAGGTGAGGAAGAAGCTCGACCTGCTGCTCTGCGGCTTTTATGGAAGAGCCCCGCCACGGCCAGGCAGCGGGGTGTAAAACGCAGGCAGGGACGCCCGGGTGGCGGTGGTTTCCTGCCGCCGCTGCCCGCCGCAGCCACTCGGTTAGCTTAGCGGTGGCCTCCCTAGCTAACCCAACCTGTTGTCGGCGTTAAAGGCTGCCTCCGCGGGCTGCCCCGCCGCTGCGGAGCCGCTTTAGCGCCACTTCTTGCAGTCGCCCTTACCTGCACTTTACCCGGCCGTCGAAACAAATGTAGCATGCTAATTTTAACTAGGCAGCCTCATTCAGTCTCATTGAGCGGTCGCAGATAAAGTATGATCGCAAACATCCTTGTCATCGGGAAAACTTGTAGCGACGACTGTTATTGTCGAGAGGAGCCTGGCACGACTTCTATACAGAGAATACAACCCTGACAAGGCTGGGGTTCACGGATGGCTGACTACAATTAAGTGGCGTTCTGTCTAACCTGTGTGCTTGCACAAAATGAAGGGTTATACAAAAAAAGCGACAGACATGTCCCTGATTATTAACTTTAGTAACCTTGAAGGCGATCTTTGTCACCATCTCACCGAGGGGCAGTGATTGCTTTTGTCTTCCTCAAAACCAGGCCAGGAAGTTCACTTTTTCATCCTAGCAAGTGAGACGGTGGCCTTTTCCTCATCGGCTGCATCAGAGCTGCTGACAGCACTAGTTTGCAGAAAGAAGAGGAAGTGTTGAAAAGATAGTGGATGTTCTGAGCAGCGATGATAATCAGGACTGGCAGGGAACGTGTCGGGAGCTTCAAGTGGGCATACATTTTTTTTATTTATTTATTTTTTTTAATGAAAAGAAGTTAGGGTTTAATGAAACGAAATTCTTTCACACGTACATTTTTTAAAAATCTATATTTATATCAGGGCTGGGCTGATCTTGTGGATATATGACTCTCTGTTCTACAGCCTAATCTACTACTACTACTACTCTGTCTGACTTGCCTCCTCGCCATGCCATCATGCTCTGCAGAGGCCTGGTAGCAAACCATTTGATTCAGAGAGATGCCTAAAACATGCAGGACACCTGGTTATAAGGACTGACTTTAGGACACTGCTGCTTTATCTAGTAAAATCATCAAAAGGGTTATTTTGGTCTACGTTAGTATTGTGACAGTGGCATGTTTTGTTTCAACAGCAGTGTTTTTTTTTTATAAGCATATAGAGATATTTGCTGACTCGTCACATGCATCCACCGTCTTCATCCAAACTCGTGTCCTGCTTCTGCTGTTAATGTGAAACAGTTGCTCAAGTGCTAGAATAACGTCAGCATTGATCCTTCATCTTATTGCATGTTTCACAGCGGTTCCAGTTTGCCGTGTGTGGACAAAACTACAGAAAAAAGCTCTTCTGCTTTAACGACACCTGACATTGAACGTCGTAGAAATGAATGACTACCAATTCAGCTGCTTTCTGCTCACCTCTCCCCCCACGTGTGATCACTGTGCACACATCAGGTCACTTCGCGTGGTCAGACCGGAAGCTTCAGCAATCAACGCCGTTGCACTTTCGTTTTGAGTGCCATCGTATTCCCAGCCTTGCACTGCTGGCCGGCTCTCGGTCTTGGGTGACCCGTCCATTTCTACACAGCTCTCCCTCAAATGCTTCACAGGGAGAAGCACCTTTTGCAGCAGCTCTCCACGCCGTTCACCTCTTCTCTGTAATGTCATGGCTTTGGAGTAAACAGAAAGTTTTAGCGGACTATTCCAGACATTTTAGCTCTCAATAGCAGCAGCAGAAAACAAGTATATTTTCTGCAGCATGTAGCGTATCAGATTGCTGACTGTGTCTTCATGCAACTAGATATTGTTTTCCTGCGTTGCCAGTGCCGTCACAGCAGCCCCTGTCCCCCTACACCGCATATCCATTTTGCCCTGCTGGTCTCACCCCGTATTGTGTTTCTGAATGTTGTTTATGCCTTCGCTTACACGCCTCCTGTTTTTCCTTTTTTGTTTTTTTTCCACAGCCAAAAGCAAGGAACCTGAGAGGGTATCAGATGCTAAAGTTAACAAAGGTGAGTTCATCTTCACCTCTGGGGTCAGAAAATAAGAGGGTTGAACTGAAAGCACCATGCAGTGCGAGGCTTGTGGAGATGCAAAGCATGGAAACGTCATTTCTGACTGACGCCGTACACACTGTGTATCGGTCTGCTAAGGAGCTGCTAGAGTCCCATTTCAAAGGCAGGACTGACAGGGTCAGCGTCATCAGGTTAGCACTAATCAGATAATTGCGGATGTGATGCAAAAAAGCTCTGTTTTTTTAATTTGTATTCCGTGAAACATGTCATGCCGTCGAGCAAAACTCTCCAGTGAACCATTTTTGTCGCTTTTATCTAAAAAAAATATAAATGCACGTTAAATGTTGTACTCGCATGTACTTTCTTAATTTTCCCGGGCACCAAGCAACAGAAATATCCGTATGTATCTTGGCTGTTATGGTTACAGTAAAGCACTGCTGCATTGTGGGTATTTGTGCCGCTGAGCGTGACGGATCGTAAAGTCCTGCCTCCCGCGCTGTGATTGGTCCGATCTGTTTTAGGCCGGAGAGAATGGAGCCTTACCAGACTGACTAGCTGGCAAGGCTATTGAGACATGGCCGTCCTCCTAAGATGACAAGCCAGACAAGGAGTGCATTAATCCCAGGCAAGAGGTTACTCTGGAGCAGCTGCAGTTACCCACAGCTCAGGTGGAAGAATCTGTCATGAGGACTTCTATTAGTTGTGTGCTCCACAAATCTGGCCTTAGTATGGAAGTGGCAAGAATTAGCCATCGATGAAAGACATCTATGAGAAGTCATGTCTGCATTTTGCCATAAACCACGTAGTGCTCAAACCTTTCGTGGCCAGGGATCCCTTAGCAGCGGTAAAATGTTTCCAAGGAACCCTATAGATTCCTAATGCTGATAGTATTATTAAACCGCCTTTTGTACTGTTACAGACATTAGGAATTATGTCTGTTTTTAAAAATGTATATAAATACACTTAATATTAGAGATTTGGTGGAGATTAGATCCTCATTCTAAATAAAGCCAAACTTGATGTAACTGTTGTCATACTTCCTAATTTTAGCTGATTTGGCTTTTACCTTACTTGATGAAGTGGACAGAGTTAAATATTTGGGTGTTACTTAGCTCAACACCGGCGCATCCAGGGACCCCAGTTTGAGGGCCGCTGATGTAGAGAACATAGCAAACATGTGGAAGGGGTTGTTCTGGTTAAATGTGAACAGAGCTGAAAGATAGAACTAACTTCTCGCTGTGAAACACGGTAGTAGCAGCGTCACGCTGTGGAAATGCATTTCTTCAGCAGGGACAGGGAAGCCGGTCAGAGTTAATGAGCTAAAGAGTCATTTTGAAAAAAAATCTGTTGGAAGCTGCTGAAGACATGAGACTGGGGTGCAGGTCCCCCTTCTAGCAGGACAGCAAGCTCTAAACGTACAGAGCTACAGTGAAGGGGTTTAGATCCAAGCACGATCATGTTGGAAGTGATGTGCTACTCTGTCGCTCCCTCAGATGCCACGCTAGTAACTTACATTATAGTTTCTGTGTCAGATAGAACAGGTGGAAAAGTCCAAGGAGAGTGAGAGCATGGAATATTCACGAGAAAAAGTCAATTGTCCATTACTTTGAATAAAGTTAAAAAGGTTTCTCAATTTTATCTCATAAGTTACATGGCTGACAACCTTGAAATTTAATAGATGGGATACAAGCAAGCCTTTAAGTTAATGCAGGGTTAGATTAGCTTTACTTATTCTGAATTACATCTGCTTGTTGTGTCAGAAGCGTCCAGATAAAAAGCTCTTGCTGTCAGTGAAGCACGAAGCACTCAGACACAACACAGGCTGTCTTCTCAGGCTTGGTTCTGGCCTAAGATCTCTGCACACTGGGAGCTCTTTGACAAACACCCACAATCAGGCCGGTCACACTGACTCTGACGTCACCCGGTCAGGCCACTTTGAAAACATTGTTCTTATCGTGTCATTTTTTTTTTTGGTTTCTTTTTTTATTTCACTAAATTCTATTATTTTATTTTTTTTGCCCTCCATCCCCTACTCTCAGCTCCAGTCATCCCTCAGTCTCCGTCACAAGGACCGAGGAACCACAATGCCGTCCTGGATGTTGCCGGACCAAGCCACGTGGCCATCAGCGCCATATCTGCCAACATGGACTCCTTCGCCCGGGGCCGGACCGCCATCCTTAAGAAGCAGCCGAGCCACATGGAGGCGGCGCACTTCGGAGACCTTGGTATGGAGCAAACCCTCCTTTGTTTATGTTACGTCTCTGATAACAGCCGTAGGAGACGGAGATGGAGGGAGACTGGCTTTCTGGAAACATGTGAGCTTTATTTGAGCCAACAACACACGACAGGGAAAGAAAACTATTGCATTTTATTTAAGTATGTTTATTAAGTTTAGAAAAGACGGAAGAAATCCTTTTTATAGAAAAATATTCTGTTTTTCCCTGCCATGTTATTTAAAGGTTTTGTGCATCCTGTGTTCATTGCTGTGTCCTCCCATCCATTTGCCCGATCATCATCCACCCACCCATCCATCTTCTTGTTTCTGTCCATCCGTCTGTCTGTTTATTTATTAATTCGTTCATCCTTTTGTTAATCTTTCCATCATTCATTCAGCCACCCCTCTCATTGTTTGTCCATCCGTTGGTCTATCCATCTACTCACCCATTCATCCCACCACTGCCATAAGTTCATAGTGAGCCTTTGCGTCTATTCCATACCAAACCCACTCTATTTATGAAGCACATCAGAACAAGCACGGCTGAAACCACTCTTTTATTCTTTAATAATTGGCTAAAAAGTGCTAAGAACTGTAGAAATGTGAGTCAGGAAAAGGGTGGAAAATGTGTTGGAACCATGCTGGCAATATAAACATGGCAGCATGGCTAGCCAAATATCAGGGAATAAATCTAGACATGTTTGCTTCAAAAACTTGTTAGAAAGCTGTAATAATTACCTTGTTTTTCAACCTTCGTGCAGGTAGTTTCAAGCGATGCACTTGCAGGTGCTAATGTAAGTTTCACGTCACGACAGCAGCATCTTGAATATACCGCTGCGTTGTGCAGCTGTCTCCATTGCTCTATGATTCTGCCTGAGGCACTCTCACGTCAGGGTGGAAGCACACCCACTCATCCTGACGACTGCCAGCTGAACTTGGCTCTGACACACACGGAAGCAACTTCTCCACTTTTTTTTATTTTTTCTTACAAACCATATATGCTGTGTATAATTAGGTGACTCGATGTCACCATCTGCGACAGCGGCAATAAGCAGCAGTATGTCTGACAGACGGCAGGCAGGAACTGTACCAGCTAGTTGGCCAGAGGCTGGCTGGGGTGACTCAGACGTAGGTGGAGGAACCTGTGCTGCAGCCTGGTCCTCTCGCAGGGCTCTTCTTTTCACTCGATTGTGGTTGCAACAATGGCAATAAAGGATGTGCGTAAAGGAGGAGGTGACTGCACTGGCAGTGTCACTGTTAGTTCCCAGCTGACTATTATAGTTCAAACTACAGGTTGGTGGCATGCAGTCAGACGACTGCAGGAGCCATGGTTGTAAACAACATGGACAATTTTTTGAGCAGCTTTCTGAAGCAGCAGACATACGAGTGGGCATATTTGCAAAGGGTAGATTCACAGCAAAACAGCATCACTTTTCAGAGGCACATGTTTAGTGAAGGAGTAACGCATAACTTTATAATGCGATTCGAGCCGCTGTGCTTGCTCTCCGCTGTTATGCTCCTACGCTACACTAACCTGGCGGTGGCATCTTATGGGCAGGGAGGGGCTAAACCCTGAGTGGCAGCTGTTCACATGAACAGCTGCGTGGCTTACCCGGCTTGTAAACAAGAGACTGTAGAGATGGTGTGTGACGTCACACCATGGTCCATCTAAACAGATACCGGGGTTTCCCCCACCGTATCATAATTCTGGCTGGCCGGCAGGCTTTAGTAGCCCCCCAGTCAGGCTAAGCGTCGTTTGTTTACTGGAAATGCCTCGATGTCTGAGAGCAACATAAAACGGACAGTAAAGTTCCCCTTTGGGAGAAAACCTGTCGGTCAAAATAAGCAAACGCGCTCGCTGTTGTTAGCTTGACGCACACTACGGTACCGTCGGTACAACTGCGCCCACCTTCAAGCCGCGTCACGCGACACCCCCTATGATGATAGTTATGAGTAATACTGAGAAGGACTAACTTTGAGTCTTTTTTTGCAGTATTTTTTTTGCAGTAACGTTCCTAAACTGAATGCACTTGTCCATTCCAGGTCATTCCAGCGTGAATTATCAGCCCCAGGAGACGCGCTCTCGGATGTCTAAGACAGTGGACCAGGTCCTGAGAGATAATGTGGCGCTGCCCCACTTCATGCATTGCATGGAGCACCGGCGTGCAGATCACCTGGTTCGGTTCTGGCTTGAAGCCGAGAGTTTCCGCTCTGCCAGCTGGTCGCGTGTCCGAGCGCAGAACCTCAACTCCGTCAAACACAGCTCGCTGGCCGAGCCGGTCGCCATCCCCTCGGATGGCCCAGAGCTCGACCAGAACACGCTCAATGACGTTGCCCTTCACAACAGCCGTGGAAACCTGTCGCCGCTGTCCAACCGGCGGGACTCCACCAGCGCAGAAACGGACCCGAAAGCCAACCCGTCTCGGGCAGAGACCCCCAGCAGACAGGCCCCTTCCAGGACAGGGACTCCCTGCAAGGGGCAGTCCAACAGCACTCTGCGGGACCTCTCCGACACACTCATGAAAAGTGAGTAAGCTTTATATTCCAGCTTTTTGCTGAGAAATGTCTGAAATTTGTAAAAGTGGTTAATTATGAAAGTGGAAATGTCTAAGCTGGAACTGCAAATGTGGTCCAGCACCTTGCAAAGGTACTATCCTTTGAACCTTTTCACTTTTTGTCACTTTACAGACTAAAGCATTGCAAAGTTTTCTTTCAGGGGTATGTTTCCTACACATTTTTGTTATTTTGAATGGCATCTGAAAGGTTTACTTTTTGTCTCATTTGACCAGAGCCCCGTCTTCCACACGTTTGCTAAGTCCTCCTCGTGGTTCGTGGCAAACCTTAAACTGGACTTCTTATGATCGGTATTGCATCCTTATCGTCATTAAACAGTGTAAACTCCGTTTGGACCTTTTCACCTTCCTGTTCTGGCATGGCTGCACCATGATTATTTCTTTTACAACTACAGTGGTAAAGATGAGCAGCGGCGCCCTCTTCTGGATGGTGGCCACACTACAACACTGAGAGAAGGTCCGTCTAACGGACGCTATCAGTTAATCGGATTGAATGAACTTGATCTAATAAACCATTAATCGACAATGTATCATAAGTCGATTGTTTGCATCCCTACTCACAAGTGATGGATTCTTCACCGTTTAATGCTAGATATATTGTTTTATAGCCTGTCTACTGTTTTCGTTGCTCTTCATGATGCTTGTTTGTTCAGTAATATTCTCTCACAAATATCTGAGACCTTTTCAGAAGTGCTGGGTAAGATGGGGGGGGGGGGGGGTTTCAGAGTAAAGTGACCTGAATATAAATGCATGCAACCCTTTTTCTGAGTTTTATTTGTAAAAAAGCAAAAATGAAAACGGCATTAATTTCCTTCCACTTCTAAACTATCCGTTAATTTGTGCTGGTGTATCAGTTCCAGTGAAATACATGGATGTTTGTGATGGTAATGTGATAAAATATGACAGGATTTCTTGAAATAAGAGCTTTTACAAGGTGCTGTTAAAGGTATACTATGCAACGGGGGTTGATTTTTCCAGCGAGGCTCCCCCCAGAGGGCGAAAGTAAAAGTGCACTGTCGTAAAGATGCTCAGCTGTTCTCCTGGTTTCTCCGTCAAGCTAGGCGCGGTTGTTTTGAGCTTAAGCCGGGCATACACAGTACGAGTTTTTCAGTCGTGGTACTTATATACATCTCAAACTGTGCGACGGAACCGCGGGGTTTAAAAGTTCACCGCTCACAATCTGTGTTCTCACACTGTACGTCGTGGCCCGGTGGGTGACAGGGACCCAGACCAGGGGGTCGAGCCCGGCTCGGGTGAGGCCCACGGGAGGCAACGGGCGTCGGGGGGAACGGAGGGGAGAGAGGAAAGACGAGACGCCCCGGCGGCCGCGAGGCACGGCAGACCGGAAAAAGCTTGCCCGATGTTCACCCGTGTACGACTCCTCTCTCTGTCCAGAGCCCTTTTCCTCTTTCTTGCCTGCTCCGACATGGGCTTTCGCTGTTTTCTCGTTGGTTCCGCCATGATAACTGCACAAATATCACCACTGCGCTAGCAACAAACATGCCTTTCCCTGGGGGCGTGTAGCAGTTCTCGCCGTAAAGCAAGACCGACTCTCGCGATGCACGAGACTTCTGAGCCTGTGGGTGCGGGTCGAGGGCTCCTGCAGTTGCAAGTGCGGTATTTCCCCTACAGACCACCAGGGCGGCCGAGAAAACCTTTGTTCGACCTGAAATGACTCATTTAATCATCCAAAACGGTATGGAACACATTAATTAACTGAAAAATGTTGCATAGTATGCCTTTAATAAGGGAGACATATTGCTATCTAATCCAGTTCCTGCTGGGCAGCAAAAGTCATTATTTTCTCAATGGAAGCAAACAATACTATGGTTTTCTTTTGTAAAGATGGCATCAAAGCATTTGGAACAACCTGAGTAACTTTTTCCTCTGCATGCTGTGGTAGCATGACTGGATGATGAGCTGTGGGTTTCTGGGTTTTGCAGGTATGGAAAAGGATGCTGTTACCATCTTCACCAAATACATTTCTCCAGATGCTGTGAGGCCCATCCCCATCACAGAACAGATCAGAAACGATATAGTTGGTAAGAAGAAAACCAAAGACAGAGCCTCAATAGTTCTCAATGTAACCTCCGGTCTGAAGTCATGAAAATTATTTTTCTTTCTGCCCTGTATTCCGCTCAGCTAAGATTTGCGGAGAAGATGGCATGGTGGACCCAAACTGCTTCGTCATTGCACAGTCGGTTGTCTTCTCCATCCTGGAACAACAGTGAGTTTCTGTGCTCCTCTCGAACACGTTGCACCGTGTGTTCCCCTGATCGTTCTCCCGCGTTGACACCCTGGGTAACGGCTGTCTCCGCCTCCCACGTGCTCTTTGATTTCCAGGCACTTTACTGACTTCCTGCGGAGCCACCATTTCTGTAAATACCAGATTGAAGTTTTGACGAGTGGCTCCGTGTTCCTGGCTGATATCTTGTTCTGTGAGTCAGCTCTCTTCTATTTCTCAGAGGTGAGTCTGCCCAGTTTTTCCCACCTTCTCACACGCAGTCTGGGCCTCCTGTTGACTCCATGTTTTACACCTGTCCTCAAAAGCACAATAATAAATCCCCACACAGACAAATACAAGTGAAAAAGAAGTAAAGAAACAAAGATTTCCGCCTCAGCGGTCTACTAACCTGCGATCACTGTGCAGAACTGATGGGTCATTATTGGTCAGAGTGATGCTCTGAGTTTTTGCACCTCTTCATGGTTTCATATTCTCTCATTGACAGTACATGGAGAAGGAAGAGGCGATGAACATACTACAGTTCTGGCTGGCTGCGGATAACTTCCAGAACCAGTTAGCTGCTAAAAAAGGCCAGTATGACGGCCAGGAGGCTCAAAACGACGCCATGATCCTCTATGATAAGTAAGACCTTCCCTTCCTTTTTATTTTGTTTTATTTTTTGTGCTTCCGAACCCTTAAGGACTCCAAGGATGTTTTTTTTTTTTTAACATCCTTTACTTAGTTTGTTCTGTTAGGGCTTTTATTCAAAACGTTTCTGTGATGTTATTTAATTTTAGTGTTTTAGCAGTCAGGTTGTTCTGTGATTAAACATGTTTATGTTTTAAATGGTTTTCCCCAGAGTTGTGTGGGGAAAGGCTTTTAGGCAAGTATTTTGTAAAAGAACACCATTTAGTCAGATGTCTATAGGTCAGACTCGATAAAGTTAATGGAGGAAGGGTAGATTACGTTCTGTTCACCTTGATGAGTGCATGTCTGTCTCATAGTGTGTGCGTAGCAGAAGAGTAGTTATCCAAATGTTGTGATCTTTGTTCCCCCTGAATCGTAGAGCCTGTTTATAGGTGTGATCCAAAGTTAAAGAATAAATACATAAACACTAGAGCTGGGTATTGTTAAGAACTTCACAATTCCATTCACTTTTAGTTCGATTTTGATTTATTTAATAGAAGAATAAGATTTTTTAATACCTGTTGATACATTAGATATATGAATATGGTATATGCACTGGTATACCATGGTATACCAGTGCATATATTCATATTTTTGAGCAATTTAATATCAGTATGGAGTACAAATGTGAAAACATGACAGTAGAGTATTAACTTTGAAGTAAGGTGCATGTAAACCTAAATTATTCTCCTTCCCTTTTAGAAACAGGGAAAATTCACATGATTTTTTAACGATAACACTGAAAATAAAGAAATTAGTAGTGACACGTTTGGCGTAGATGGAGAGCAAAAGTGAAGAAAAAGAGTTAAACAGATGTTTTGATGACAATGTTTTGTCCTGATCTGAACTCATTCCTTCATGCCGTGATTTTTTTGTGGTCCAGGTATTTCTCACTCCAGGCTACCAACCCTCTGGGCTTCGGCGACTCGGTGAGGATGGAGATAGAGTCGAATATCTGCCGAGAGGGAGGGCCCCTCCCCGACTGTTTCACCACTCCTTTAAGACAGGCCTGGACCACCATGGAGAAGGTCAGAGTCTCTGATAAGGCCCTCTGTAAAATTTTCTTTAATGTAACCCGTCTGGGTACAGAAATGAGCACCATAGAAAGTCTTCTGATGCATGGTGCTTTGAAAAAGTGTTCCTCCGGCTAGAACCTACTCTCATTCTTTACAAATCAAAATCTGAAAAGTGTGGTGTGCATTTGTGTTCAGCGTCTCGAAGTCAGTACATCCTTAAATGCACATGTCCCTGCAAATCCACCGGCAAGTGTATTGGAGCCAGAGGTGGGTAGTAACTAGTTACATTTACTCAGTTACATTCACTTGAGTAACTTTTTGAACCAAATGTACTTTTAGGAGTAGCTTTACTGCACTGTACTTTTTACTTTTACTTATCGCTACTCTTGAGTCAAATCTCTGGCTTCTCTACCTACTGCGAGTAACTTCACAAATAAAGAACATGCTTGTTTTAACCAAAAAATGCACCAGAGAGACAAAAACCAAGAGTTCATGTTAAAGTGAGACTTCTTGCTTATACACCAGCTTTGTCATTTTAAAGTTATTTTCTAACTACTGACCTCATTGAGCCACGTGGAGGTCAAATGAACGTCCAGTAAACAGTGGATATTGTCATTGGAAGTACTTTGCACTGTTCTAACATACTGAATATAAATTAACTGCTGTAATGCTGTGAAGTTTAATGTTGAAAAAACATGATTTAGAAGTGTTTCTTCTGCCTGAAGAATGTAATTGTTATTCTTAGTATATTTTTAATTTTTGTCTTTAAAATACCAGAATTTGTACATAACCTTATATTTTTGTCTGTCCGATTTACATAATTTTTAAATATTAAATCATCCGTTGTTATGATTAGTTATTCAGTACTTGAGTAGCCTTCTTACCAAATACCTTTTTACTCTTGAGTAATTTCTTGGCGGACCAAAATATGTCGAAGTAGTGCTACGCTTACTTGAGTACAATTTGTGGCTGCTCTACCCACCTCTTTGTGTATTGCCGCACGTTTCTACCAGCTTTGCACGTCTTCTACAGGAAATACCTCAAGCTCAGTCAGATGGGATGGAGAGCATCTGTAAATGTCCGTTTTTAAATCTGGCAGCAGACTCTGAGTTGGATTTTGATCTGGACTTTGACTAGACCATCCTAACACAACATGATTTGCTCTAAACCTGTAATCTTTAACTTGAAAGCACTT
This sequence comes from Fundulus diaphanus, assembly GCA_037039145.1. NCBI lineage: Eukaryota > Metazoa > Chordata > Actinopteri > Cyprinodontiformes > Fundulidae > Fundulus > Fundulus diaphanus. The sequence goes on along the minus strand of CM073136.1, from coordinate 13,860,167 downwards.
GAAGGCCACAGAAATTCAAATGTGGTTTAAATCAAAAGCAGAAAAATGCATTGGTAAATGGTACCAGCTCAAAAATGAGCTGAACATTTCTAATGGGTTGTTCTGCTTTATAGTAATTTACAGAATGTCTGTAGTTGAAATTAAATTGAAAGCAAAACGGGTGGTTAATAAAGGTGTGTGGTACCTAACGGTTTTAATTTTTCACTATTCATTCACTACTCCTTTGAAAGGTCTCGTGCCCAAAACCATCCCACTGCTGCGCTGGCTTTAAGCGTAGGACTCATGCGGTGCCAGAAGGGGACGCTGCGCCCCAATCTCAAGTCTTTTTCCAGCCTCTAACAGACGTTCTTTCTCTTCTGACCTGAATCTAACTTCATCTTCCAATCAGCTTCGATCAACTTCCCTGTACGTCCTGAAGAAAGTCACTGCCACTGTACGATGCTGCCACCTCCGTGTTTCGACACAAGGATGAGGTGTTCAGGTCGATGTGCAGCGTCAGGTCTCCGCCACACGGCCTTTTGCATGGAGCTCAGAAAGCAAAGATTTACTCATCGGAGCAGAGCACCACCTTCCCATGAGTTGTGACGAACAAAAACAGGACCTGTTATGAGGTCTTTTCTTTACGCTCCTCCTTAAAGCACCAGATTTGTGCACAGCTAATAATTGTGCTGTTGACAGGTGCTACTACCTGAGCTTTTGACCTCTGCAGCTCATCCAGAGAAGCCACTTCTCTTCTGGACCTAATTCTATTTTAAAGTTCTCCACAGCTTTGCGCTTGTAACGTGGCAAGATATAAAAAAGGATTAAGCGATATAAATATTTCTCACAAGGAACTGCGTATCCTCTGTTTAATTTTAAAAAAATGGTCGACTTATCTGAAGTATATTTGGGATTTCTTTTCTCTGAAGGTTTTGTGTGTTGTCACTGACAAATTATGCAATTACACCACAGACAAAAGCTCTTGTCCTAATGAAAAGGGAGGAGAAATCTTATTAGCACGTGAAGGTCAGATGTGAGCTGTTGTAGCTCAGTGTTTCTTTAATTTTTTTTTTTTACCAGGGTGTTCTTCCTGTTTTGAAATTGTTTAGGTGTACCTGCCCGGCTTCCTGTCCAGCAACCTTTACTACAAATACCTGAGCGACCTCATCAATTCAGTGCGGGGGGATGAGTTTGTGAATCTCGGCACTCAAGGTCAGGGCGGGCCGGCAGACAACGACCGCTCCAGTTCGAATGCTAGCGAGAGCTCCCAGGCTCAGGTGAGTGAACCCACGTCTTCGTCCCCTAATGGGGCATCTGCTGACATTTGCTCCTGTCCTGGCGGATTACGTGAATAATGATGAGGTCAGGATGGTTCTGCTGGTTTTGTTGCATGCATCCTGATAAGCTCGGGTTCCTGTTGTGTCCTCGTTGCAGCAGGGAGCCAAAAAAGCAGCCATCAAGATTCTGAAAAACTTTGACGAGGCGATTACTGTAGACGTGGCCAGTCTGGATCCTGAGATGCTCTACCAGCGGCCGTACGCTGGGTGAGTGTTGGTGCCCCACTGCTCTGCAATCACTGGCTTCACCCAAAAAAATCAGGCTTTCCTGCCCCGTCTGTGAAATCTAAGATTTATTGTTCTCCTACTAAATCCTCTAAAGTATTTTGTGATCATGCTTTAACATTCCTGTGTAAAAATAATATAAAAGAGTGATCTTACCATCTTTAGTAAGGTACAGACTCTATGCGTGTTTAATGGTGACGTAGCAGGAGTGTGTGCGTAACAAAGGCTGCGGCTCGCTTTCAACCCTTTTGCCCTGTCAGCTGTCTTCATTAGCTCTTGTCCTCTGCGTTCTCAGAAAGATGACTTTCGGAAAGGTGAACGAGTTGGGTCAGTTTATCAGGGAGGCCGAGCCAGAACCGGATGTGAAAAAATCAAAAGGTAAGAAGCGCTCAAACGTCTTTCCTCTTTTCTATAACCCTGGGTGTACACTTTATCTGGCTGCTCCCTGCAGCTTGAAGCCCTATGAAATATTTAAGAGATTTGCTGGCGTGGGAAAAGTTTTCCGCTCCAAAAGTCAAACAAAGGTCTTTATGACCGAGAGAGATTCTTAAGGTTTGCACGTCTGAAATCCGAATATTTTTACTTTGACTTTTCTTTCACCTCCCTATGGTGTGGTTTAGATCAAAGGCATAATTTTAGAAAGGCCTTGTCAACATCCACACCTAACTAACCTTGTGGATATTTATGGCAGGGCTTACAAATTTGCTGTTCACTTGCACTCTCTGAGCTTTTGCTATTTTGCAAAGAATAATGAGAAACGGTTCCAGTTCGTTAATGTGCCAAGCTAACAGAGACATGTCCTAAAAGGTTGAAAGATGGTTCTGCAAAGCATCAACTTAGAGGGGCTTTAAGCTGCAGTAGGTAACGTTTGTAAAAATCTGTATTTTTTTTTAACATATCTGTTAAAACTGTCGGTATGTGCTGGCAGTAGAATATGAGACAGATAATGTGTGAAAAAAAAATCTAACTCCTCTGGGTCCTCCCAGTGGTCCCAGTGGCCTTTGCAGAAATACGCCGCTCCCTGTCAGTAACAGCCAATCAGAGCCAGGAGGAGCAGTGTCAGTCACGCTCGGGTACGTGCTGCTCACACCCCTCCCTCCGCACAGCCCGTACCGCTCAAGCTCAGGATTGCTGGTGTGCGGCAGCTGTGTGTCACATAAAACCCCCCAAAAATACTTTACTGATGGCAATGCATCTAAAGAAAAACACATTTCTAAGAAAACGTAAATCCAGGATATGATGTGAATAAAGATTACATTCAATCTCACATACTATTTTAGTTATTTCGTGGAAAAGATACAATGTGGCAATAAAAACAAATCCGGTTTAATTGTTTTTTTTAAAGAAAGCTTTGTTATGGGATTCTTTCAGGGTGTGGGAGATTATAAACGATGAACAGACACAAGTCAAAAGTTAAACTTCCTGTTATTAAGATATTAATGTCACGAAAGGAGGTCTGATGGGTAAAAAGGCTTTCTTTCCTTATCAAGGTTCCATGTTTTCTCAAGCAATGAAGAAGTGGGTCCAGGGCAACTCGGATGAGGTGAGATGCAAAGCTGTAAAAGTATCATCAATGATTCATAGAGGCTCGGCCCATTCTCTCACATGACCGTTTCCACATCATATATTTTGTCTCTTTTTTTGTTGTTGTTCTCCAATTAAGGCCCAGGAGGAGATGGCGTGGAAGATAGCCAAGATGATTGTCAATGATGTTGTCCACCAGTCGAACCACGACAGCCCCAGCAAGTCCACCAAGGTACCGGGGCTCCCTCAGCACTCTCAGGAGGGATGTGTGTGAGGAAAATACATCTTGTGTTAAGTGTCTTCCTCTGTCTGTGTGCAGTTATGACCTCACCGAGGAACCAAAGGACGGTAACCCCCCCCCCGCAGACTCCGGCTAAGTCGGTGATGATCTGTCGGCTGGATGTGCACTGCAGTGAACTGCTTTACTCCCGCAAAGAACAAAGAATTTTATTACCTCCCCATTTACCTTACGTTTGTGCGAGCGCTGCTGTTGGTTGGGGTGAGTGATTGTTACGCATGGACCGAGACTAAACTTGAAGTACTTCAGTCTTCTGTCTCTAAAACACTATGAAGATGCCCATTCAGGTGCCAGAGGAGGGTGCTCGCATTAAACTAGAGGGAGACACTCCTATAGAGGGAAGCATTCAGCACGAGTCCAGAAGAAAGCTGGCACAGAGCAGCAGCAGCAGCCTGTTGGGACTACGGCGCCTACTTAGCTCGGACCTATAGAGGATTCTCCAAGGACTGAATGAAATTCACTCCGACACAGCACCTTTTTTTTTTTTTTTTTTTTTTTTTTTTTTTTTTTTTAAAGCATTCCTTGTTTTTACATGATCTTACATGAGTTTCTCTCGCCTGGAGAAATGTACAGTTTCTGTTACTTTGTCATAAAATCAAGTGTGGTATACTAATTTAAGCTGTCCTTCCTTGGCCATTTGTGTACTGTAGAACATCTTGCAATGTGTGATGTTGAAACAGACAAAGAGCTGATCCAGTGCTTGGACTGGCTGACGTTCTTCGTGAAAATCAAGGCACCTTTACAGAGCGTTAGAATAAAGACTCCAGCTATGTAAGCAAACTCCATGTCCTTAAGGATCTATACATATATAAATATATATATATATAAATTCTGGTTTATCCCTTGTATGAATATTTGTCTTTTTTTTTAAATGGTGACCTTAGTTTTTATATATATATATACATAAAAATATTGCTGACACAAAACTCAGTAATGAATTGACTGCTAAACTGGAAGGTGTGCTTGGTTAATTTTAATTTTTTATTTCTTTTGAGCCTTACCTAGATGTGGAAAGGAACCAGAAAAAAAACTCTTGGTACCATGTACCACTGTTTTTTTGACATGTATGTGTACTTGATCTATAATATATTTAAAATGTGTTTGATTCAAATACAGTTATTATAAAACCTTTTCCCCGTGTTTATTTATTTAAACTGTTTTGTTAGAAATGCTTATCTGATATACTTTAAACACAGTGTTGGTGGGTTTTTATTTTAAAAAAAAATAACTTTCGGTATTGTTAAAAAAAGGAAGAAAAAACACAGTATCAAACTTGTCTATTATCATGTCTCGCCACGTGGGGGCAGTGTTGGCTGAGAAAATGGTTTGTTATAGATCTCTGGCCTTTTTGAATATTAAGTCCAGGAAAATCTGTACTGTAAAGACAAGGCAAGTTTATTTTTATTGCACCCTTCCTGCACAAGGAAGTCCAAAGTGCTTTGAAGGACAGTTTGTAAAGGAAACATTGCAGAAAAGGAAAAAAAATGTTAAAATACGGAGAATAAAACCATTAAAGTAAAATAGTTCCTTGGACTGATCAAAAGTTCAGGAAATACAATAAGGCCTAGCGTGAGATGTTCTTTACGCTTAAAAATCGTCTAGCATTCCTTAGTGACATTATAGTGTCAAAGCTTGGAATTCTACTGCAGGGTTTCACAAATACGCTTTTTTAAAAGCTGACTGAAGGGGAAAACAATTGACCTTTGTGTTATTGAAGTTGATGACATCACAAGGCGCAAGAACTGAGCAGCCCAGCAGGCATACCAGCAACATTTGACAGGTTTCGACATATTTGGTGGAGCACCTCGAGTTTGTGATTGCAAGCGGTTCAACCTTACTTCTCTGAGCCAGTTTGTCTCCAGTGAACCCAATCCCTGATGGGCACCGCCTTGGAGAGTCAAAGTGAAGCAAACCAGGCTGATGACGGTCATCTCTAGAACTTTTAACTACTAGCCTACTAAGCTGTATTTTTGTTTGTTTGATTTTTTTTCCATCTGATTATTTCACCCAAACATTTGCCGCTCTGAAAATGAGTCCATGTTGTATTCTGTTTAAATCACCATAAATGGTAGTAGCTCTTTGCAACCCTAGCTTCAAGAACCGCTTGCATACATTGTACTGCTGGTTTGCATCCATGTTAGGGCGAACTGGTAGGACCTGGGCTCATGAATTTATCTGATTATTTTCAGTACATGCAACTTGTGATGCTGCAGTTCTCCAGGATACAACAATGGGACCTTAAACTCCTCTTAATGAAATTCATCAGCAAGACTAGAGATTTTTTATAACGACTTGAACTGATTACCAAAGATTTTTGACAGCAATGTCCCAGCCCCGGTCCACTTAACAGACAACGTCAATGCGTTTTGTTCTCGCCTCATTTTCTTGAAATGCATGCAGTGTTGTCAAATAATACTCGACTGTTTTGCCAGAATTCAAGAAGAAGGAAGAAAAAACTTTGATGGAGAAATTTCATTGCAGATGTGTTTCATTCCTTATGTGACACAAGAGGCATTCAGGTTGTTTTTTTTTGGATGGGAAGATTTATCTTGATTAATTTAGAACAAAAATAGCGAAAACACAAGTTGTTCTGCAGGTGATAAACTGTCTAAGTTGGGCGTGTGATTTTTACGGAAAGACATGGCCAGCAGCTTTAAAGCTGAACCGGCTGGACCTCATGGATCGGGATTTTACTTTGAAGGTCCCAGGGCGGAAGCGCCCGTTTGAGCAAGCGTGAACTTGTTGAGAGTCAATTGAAGCGAAGATTGGGAGCGAAGTAAGGCGCTGTCGGTCCTGAGGCAGAGGGAGCATCCCGGGGTTGGCAGGGGAGCAGTCCTGGCCTCACTTAACGCGTTTCATCCTGCTTCCTGCTCTGACTTCAGCCGCTCCTCTAAGTGCTGCGCCTCCAGCCTGGCTGTGAAAACACCTTTGGAGTCACATCCCGCCTTCTGGCAGCCCGAGCGAGCGGAACACCTGACTTCGCTGCATCTTCAGCTTCTCCTCCTGGGTTCGGTTCCTGCAGACCAGATGTCCGGGGGACCGTCCGCTGATGCCCGCTGACCGCCTTGCAGCTTGTTGCTCATGTAGTGCTGGACAGGGAGAAGGGGACAAGTTGAAGTCTCGCTCCTGAAGGCGGCCAGCTCCAAATGCATTGGCTCCTGGGCCGGGAGAAGAAAGAAGAAGAAGCCCGGTTCGGGATCGGTCTGGGTCTGTCCTCGGAGTCTCTGCCCCAAGTCGCCGCCACCATGTTCAGCTGTGTGGGCTGCTTCTGGGTGCTCCTGTCCTCCGCCCTGGTGGCCGTCTGCAGCTTCAGCTTCATCTCCCCCGCCTGGATTGTTAAGGACCAGCTGAGGGGCGGCCACCAGCATCAGCACCACGGCTCCAAGGACTCGGTGAGCTTCGGCTTGCTGTGGCACTGCTCCGAGTCTCTGGATCACATGTACCGGTGCTACACCTTCGGGGGACTGGGCAAATTTGCAGAGATCCCCTCTAGCTCCTGGCAGGTAACGAGGCATACACACCCCTTACCCCTAACATGTGGTTGATTGGCGGGGGCGGGGGGAGTCGGGCAGGGCACGGCAGCGTGGGCAGGGGTTGATTATATAGAACTATTCAATCCTCCAATCAACAAAATGACATACAAGCCTAGAAAACGTGTCGTGATTGACATTTTAAACCATGCAGGGCAATGTCAAGTCAATGATCTCAGAAAAGCAGAGCTTAGAAAGGTTGATTTTCATCAGTTTATTAACATTTATTGTGACTAAAGATGTGTAAAAAGCCTCAAAAGATATCCATCTTTCATTGAAGCAACCACATCCCGCTGAAAAATTTAGCAAAATCCACAAGTTAGAAAGTTTTTTGTGATTAACCTTGTTTTTAAACATTAAGTTGATGAGGTTCTTTACCCGCCTCTATTTGATCATTGATGTTGTCACATGTCACCGATGGCCTTTTCTCTTGGCCTCTGTTCACCAGGAAAACATGGCGTTAAACATACACAGGTGTCGTCAAAAGTCATGGAAGGGCTTCAAGACAATCGCTCCTCGCCTAAACCTGTCCGTTTCTACTGTGATCCAAAAGTTTGAAGCAAAGGGAACTGTTGCTGGGTGAAGAGTCACTGTTTATCATGCCACCATGCACACTAAGGAGGACTGTAAGGGGAAAAAATCCCCAAAGCTCACTGTCAGAGAACTATAGCAAGGAGTGGCGTTTTGGGGGCCAATACGACTCCATGACAACCCTTAGTTGCTAACTAGAGACATGCCAGGGAAAAAAAAAACTTTTCTGTCCTACCATCACGAATATAAACATGGAGTTTTCTGAACTCCATGTTTACATTCGTGGACCTACTCAGTCAGATTAAAATAAGTTGGAGCTATTTGGCAGCAATCATGGGCATCTGGTGTGAAGCAGAGTAGGAATATGTGGAAAAGCAAATTAGGCCCCCTGTTACATACGGTGGAGGATCTGGCATGCTGTGGGCCCCGGGAAAGCAACCCTTTGAAGTACCAGGAGATGTTAAATAAAAATCTGGTGGCCTTTCTCAGTAAACTGTTCGTTGTTCAGTTTTTTTTAGCAGGATAATGATCTCAAAACATAGAGCATCAGCACAGAACTGGTTCACTAGATACAAAATTAACCTTCTTGTCCTGTGATGTGACCTGAGGAGAAGGCTGCATAAGAGAGGAGCCGGGACACTGGAAGACCCTAGAGAGAAAGTACTGAGGGGAATGGCCAAAGATCATGCTTTCTAGGAATCGTTAGAGGACAAGCGATTGTTCTTATTGGTAAGAAAAAGAGGTTGTACAAAGTATTAACAGCAAGGATTATGATTTAGAAAGTTAATTCTTTACATTGTCCTTCTAAACTGAATAAACATGCTCAAATTCAAAGGTTGGATTTTTTTTCTGTATGACATTGTGCTACTGCAAATAATATTTGAATGAATGTAAATTGATTAATCACATTTATTTTTTTCGGCCTTTTTCTTGCACATCTTTAAAGGACCGTTACTGTTATTCAGATTCCCTGCCTCCACTGACTGAAGGCGAGGGGACCCCTGACGGCACCCACGTCTGCCACAGTTTAACCGAACATCCCATGAAGCTGTGTGCTTCTCCTTTTAAAGCCTTTAGTTTAGAAAAACACCCACATTTAGGATGACCGGTTGTTTTTCAATCAGGAAAAACAACGCACTGATCAGGAAGGGGGTGCGGCATCACACAGCATGGCATCTCCTGCGCAGCACACCCAGACACACTTCAGAGCCGGGGGGGGGGGGGGGGGGGTGGTGGTAACAGGTTGGCGGGCTGCTCTCCGTTTCAGGACTCCCCCACCGGCAAGTACCTCACATCTCTGCTCATGTTAATCCCAGTAAAGGATGTGCTAGTGGACCACACCGAGGGTGTGAACAGCTGTGCAGTTTTACCAAACATCAACAGGCGTCCTCACAGACAGGACGGCTGGGGGCGGGGTGAACATCAGCATCTGTGTGCCAGATCTGATCTTGTTTTGCTGAAATATGTCTTTGAGAAAAGGGTTGCAGATATGTGTGTGGTGACGTAGAGTGGGAAACCCTTACGGAGCCAAAACACAGAGCCTTGACAGCACACTTGTGTTTTGGAAGCAAGTTTCAGCATAATGCCATTACTTACTTGAGGCTGTTTGTACCCACCTCCCCCCGCGTGCTCAGCACACCCACCAGCTCTGCAGTTATGATTCATGTATGAAGGTAAATTAGCATTTCAAAGGGAGTTATTAATAGGTCCTGTTTGTGGAGTTGTAGTACTAACACCTAGGGATATTGATGGTCGGGTGTTGGATCCGCAGAGAACGACGCGATCAAATCCGTGTGCTGGCCAGGCAGCTTTTGACTTGCGTAGTGTTGCATTATGCACCAAGACACTTGTCCCATGTAATGCATCTCATCACGTGCTATGAGTGTGAAGGGCGCGGTCAGGTGCTCAGCTGGCCATGACGCTTCCACTGCTTCAGCAGTTCATAACCAGGCAAGGGGCCTGGATGAGACTGGAGTGATAACCTTGAGTAAAAAGAAATACCACAATTTCACTGTATGACACGATTAACACAAAGGTTTAAAGCAAAACAGCACCATATTATCTAGTCGATTTTATTTAGAGCTTGGCAACTAGTGCTAGTGTTATACTTGGAGAGAATGGTAACCCTCGATTTACTCTGCATTAAATCAGTGCACACAGATCATGCCACATCAACAGGAAAGTTTGCGGTCACTTATATATTTTAAATGAAAAGCACTGTTCTCTTCAAATAAAGTAACATTAAATTAATCAGAAATACAATCTAGGCATTGCCAGTGGGGCATTCTCTCTATGGCCAGGACAGAGAAGAGAAGATTCACCATATGCTCCCTACGTATGGAGCAGTATTAGTGCCAAAATTAAGACTATTACGCACCCAGCGGCAGCTACTAATTTTTTGCAGGAGGCTATATCCATTATGAAGACAGCTACTGAGCTGATTTATGATAGGCCGACCCCAGTAACTGAGTGGATGCTAATGGTAGCATAGCTGTGCTAATGGACAGCCGAAGAAATGGGGACTCCAGTAGGTGACCAGCCTAGGCATGCTAGTTACTAGCTAATACCGCGCTGTACCTAAGAAGTGCCCATCAAGCCAATCCAACTTGTGGGAGGAGCTTCCACAGATGACCTCAACAAGTTGACGGCTAGAATGCCAATAATTGCTGCAAATGGTAGATCCTATGATGAAAGTAAAGTTTGAAGAAAAAAATTATTATTTCAAGGACCGATCATTATTTCCAACCTTGTCAATGTCTTGACTGTAGTTTCATTTTGCAACTCGTTTAATTGATAAAATGTGAGTTTCCTTGGAAAACATGACACTTTTTGGGTGATGTATATTAGCAATTGTATACATTAGATCAGTTACTGGGCTATACACATTAACTTAACGGTTAAACATTAAATGCACCAAAAGAAGCAACAAATATAGCTTCTCTGCACTCAGT